>JAUKPH010000019.1:0-1200000 GCA_030549335.1 Pontederia crassipes
GAAGGGTCATGATGCCATATGGGTAGTCGTGGATCATTTCACGAAGGCGGCAAACTTTATTCTCATTCGATGGAAACAACTAGTGGAGAGTCTGCTAAACTTGTATGTGAAAGAAGTGGTCAAACTCCACGGTATCCCAGAGTCCACAGTGTCTGATCGAGACCCCAGATTCATTGCCAGATTTTGGAAGAGCATGCAACAAGCTTTTGATACAAGGCTTAATTTTAATACCACATTTCACCCTCAGACGGATGGGCAGTTTGAAAGGATCATCCAGACACTAGAGGACATGTTATGGGCGTGTGCACTAAATTGGCAGGGTAGTTGGGATGAGCATATTCACCTGATTGAATTTGCTTATAACAACAGCTACCATTCTAGTATTGGTATGGCACATTTTGAGGCCTTGTATGACCGACCTTGCCATTCACCTGTCCACTGGGGTGAAGTAGGCGAGGAGAAGATTATGCGCAAAGAAGAAGTGAAAGAAGAAGTGGAGTATGCTGAAAAGATAGAGTTAATTAAACAAAGAATGAAAACGGTTCAAGGCTGGCAAAAGAGTTATGCTGATAAAAGCAGACGAGAGCAGATCTTTCAAGCTGGTGACCAAGTTCTTCTTAAAGTATACCCTATGAAAGGGGTCATGAGATTCAACAAGCGAGGAAATCTTAGTTCGCGCTATGTAGGCCCCTTCGAGGTACTCGAGCTGGTAGGCGAGGCAGCATGCAGACTGACCCTACCCCCATTTTATGGGAGAGTGCATAACATGTTTCATGTATCCATGCTTAATAAGTACAAGTACAATGCAGCAAATGTTCTAAGGATTGAAGAGCCAGATCTAGCTGCAGACTTGACCTTCGCTGAGTATCCAACGCATATAGTGGAGCGCAAAGTGCAACATTAGAAGAACAAGGATGTACCCATGGTCAGAGTAGCTTGACGTTACCATAACGGTGATGATGCAACATGAGAACTTTAGTTGAAAATGCGCCAAGAATTTTCTCATCTTTTTGGTAAGTCCTCTACTTAGTACAAAATTCGAGGACGATTTTTTTTGTAAGGGGTAAGAATGTAATAATCGACCAAAAGGAAAAGATAAAAAAAATGAAATCAGATTTCGATTAGAAACGACCGGCAGGAGATGGAAAACAAAGGTTAAAAAGAAATCAAAGCCCAATAGGAGTCCTATGCTATAAAAACAATTAAAGCCTTGATTATTTTCTTTTCCTTCTCAACACACGAATTTTTCTTCCTTCTGTTTGTCTCCCCCTACTGGACGTTGCTGGAAGGCTGACCATCATCCGAGAGGCAAGCCGAGAGGACCCATCGACCCCCCTCTTTATCCCTTTCACGCACATCTCTCAGGATTGCAATCCATTGCAGGGTTGCTGATTTCTCCTCTCAGAACGAGGGGAAGAACAGGGAGAAAACATGGGGCGCCATTAATCAATTTTCGATGAATGAAAGGAGGGATTAATCGCGATCAGAGGTGGGTGAATCAAAATCACCTTGCATGACCTTTGAATTGTTTTAACCCATCCCCTAATCGATTATGAAATGAAGAAAATAAGAAGGCCCTAAAGTTATCATTTTTGATTGTTTGATTCTTGATTTCTCTAATTGTTTGAGTTAATGTTTGATTCGTTCTGTTCTGTTGTTGTTTGATTGATTGCTAGGAGTTAGGAATTAGGATGAGTTGATGCTAGAGATTTTCAGGAAAAATCGAATGCTGCAACCTTTCAGGACGTCGACCGGTCGATCGGTCTGTATGCATTGTGACAACCAGTCGACCAATATCTTGATCCATAATCGATTTCTTTTTATGTCGACCGATATCTTGATCCATTGTGATAAGAGCCTGGTATTGTCTTTTCGTAACACGATTAATAGATATAGGTGCTCCCAAATAAACAAAAGGAAATGTGTCTTGTTTAATATCCAGCGTAGAGATGATGGCCTGCTTCCTCTTAGCTGATATGTGGGGTGATAAATAGACATAAGACTTATCAAGATTAATTAGTTGATTTGTGAGCGAACAATATAGATGCATGACTTTCTTGATGTTTCTGTAATTTTTAACATTAGCCTCAGCACATTCAGGAGATCATCAACATAAAGTAAGTGACCGATGAAGGTTGTTCCTAAGTGAAAAGGAAGGATATCATTGTTTACCACAGCTTGATTTAAGAGGGAGGACAAAGTTTGTGTGATAATAATACAAAGATATGGCGAAAGGGGTTCCCTTGCCGAATACCCTTCGAGCTAAATAAAAGCAGCAGAAATAGTGTCGTTAATTTGACAATGGAATATGGGTGATTTGACACATAGCATTATCTAGGTGACGAACCTAGGAGGAAAGTTCATGATAGCAAGATTTTTATATAAATTATCCAAAGAGATTCTATCGAATGCCTTAGCCATATCAGATTTGAGGATCATATATTTTTTCCTTCCCTTTTTCATAGAGTGTGCGATCTTCTGAATGGTGAGTATGTTATCATTTATGGTTCTACCAGACAGGAAAGAGGTCTGTGAGGGGTCAATGAGATACCCAAGGGTAGATTTGAACTTGTTGGCCAAGATTTTGGAGGTAATACAGTATAATATATTACAAAGGGCAATAGGTCGATAATCAGTAATCGCTTTGGGCTGTTGAGATTTGGGAATGAAGATTAAGTTCGTTGGTGAACAGCTTTGGAGTATGTGACATGTTTAAAAAAAATCATGATTTCTTTGGTAATGTCTGGACCCGTGATGTCCCAATAGTTTTCAAAGAATTCCAAGGTACAACCATCAGGGTCAAGGGCTTTTCCGGGAGGCATATGCCAGATGGCATCACGAATTTCAGTTGGAGAGATAGGTGCAGTGAGGTGGGTATGCTATGAGGAAGGTAAAGACGGCAAATCAGGCTAATTCTCAATAGGAATAACATGGATTGTTGTAGGTTTTCAAAGATCCGTATAAAATTTTATAAATTTCTCAACAATTGTACTTTCCACAATTATGGGAATGTTTGGGTTTTCAACATCAATGATGTAATTGATCTTATTTTTTTGGTGTCTAGTAATGGTGGTAAGGTGAAAAAAATTGGAGTTCTTATCACCATGCTCCAGTCATTTAACACAAGACTTACTCCACCATTTAAAAGTGATCTGGCGTAGGTAAGCTGCATGGAGATGATAAATGATATAAGTTTCTAATGTCCTGGTCATCTAATCCCACCTTATCATCTTTTTTTTCAAAAGGAGGATGTCCTATTTGACAGTAGCAAGCCAACCGTCCAGGGAACCTAAGGGTTCTTTATTCCACTTTTTAATTTTTGTTTTGATCTCTCGGAGAGAATGATATATACCAAACATGTTGGATAATATTCTTTGGTTCCTCATAATCAAACCAGAAGTGCCCAATTGAAAGGATTTAAGCTTTCTATTGGAGGTGTTAGTAGAAAACAGTAATGAAGAGTGATTAGACACACAACGTATTAAAAGAGCAACAGACAAATTTGGAGAATTTAGGAGCTAGTGAGAGTTAATAAGGACCATGTCAAGCTTGCACTTGATCATGACAGGACCAAGGCGATTGTTGCACCAAGTGAAAATGATTGTCGGAGCTATGGGCATCCATGAGACCCTGCACACTTATAAGATTTAAGAGAGAAAGTACAGAGTTGGTATATGTAAAGATCTTGTCTCCCAGCTTTTTCGAAGGCGAGATAATGGAGTTGAAATCGCCCGCAATCATCCATGGGAGGTCCGATGTGTCCAGTTGTGATAAAATCCGCCAATGAGAATTCCTGAGAGAAGGTATAACACTAGCGTGGATGCAAGAAAGTAGGAAAGAAAAATTTTTAAAGGTAACTACAACAGGTATCATCCCCTCGCCAGGTGAGAATAATACCATCGGAATGGACGGAGCCTTCCAGGAAGAGCCAAGTCTACGAATGACAATGGGAGAACGTTGAGAATAAGTATATGATTCAACAAGTACAAGAAAATCCGGTTGGTGTTCCTTGATGATGACAGTGAGGCAGTCGCGTACACGACTATGGAAAGCCCCCTGACAATTTCATGTGATGAGCTTCATGTATTGAGGTCGAGGGATGGAAGATCAGCCTCGGAACCTTCAGCGGCCCTATCCCGCACAAAAAATGTGGGGTTAGATTTTGGTGGAGGAGGTGGTTTCCTATCTTTAGTATTCGTTGATTTTTTCTCTTTGCGCTTCAGGGTAGGGGCTGCGATCGTAGAAGGCCGACGTCTCCAAGCACTGGTGACACCTTCAGCCACAGAAGAATCGAGATCTGAATCAGCCATCTCCTCATCCGACGGCGAGTTTACAACTTGTTCCTCGACAACCACCTGCAGCTTCCGCGAAACCATGGACACCATGTCGCCATGCTTCACGGTGCCATCAGAGATCTGCGCCGAAGGTATGGATGAGGGGGGAACCGTGTCCAGAGTGGGCCGCGAGGCATTGGGAGAGGTAGAGGGGGAAGAGAGTCCAGAAGGCGGAAGAGAGGAGGAGCTGGAGGGTTTTTTAGGAGATTTTTGCAATACACATGTCAACAGATGGTCCTGCATAAAAACAATCATTAAATCAAGATCACTTAAGATGTCCGATTTTTCTATACCGTTGTTGTTATCATGATTGCCACGTATAGATATCTGAGCATCATTAGGTACATCACGCGACGGAGACGGGATTAGGGTTTCATCCGTGATAGCAGACGTGAGCGCCAGGAATGGGTTCGCCGTCAAGAGCGGATCACCAGACCGGGTAAGCTGGATCGGCTCGCATTCCGATTCCATCATCCCTGTCTCTGTTGGTGCACCAGTAGCCGCCGTCTCAGGCCGGAGTGGCGGAGGAAGCTGAGCAGAGCCCTGCGAACTAGATCGACGACCCCACGAGTCTGCATCCATGGCCTTTACAACAAGACTCTTCCACCTTCCTCATGAGAGCTCCCCGGAGTGGTTGCCGTTGAAGCAGACAGACAAACGTCCATATGATGTCCCAGGACGCTAGTAGAAGAGCGGCAAACTTTCATAGAGCACATGTTGGAAGTAGCGAGAGCCATCCGGGAGGTTGACCCATAGACCCTGCTTGACGGGCTTCGTCGGATCAATCTCCACACAGATGCGAGCGCCAGCAGCCCCGGGACATATCTGGTCGATCCGGAGAGGGGAACCACGTTGCAATGCGCGGGACAGAGGCCTGATTTATAGGAAGAGCCATTGAGCATTCTACACCAGGGCGGGAGAAGGGTTTCATTTGACGCACAGAGAGCAAGTGGTTGCAGAAGGTTGCTGACGGAAGCGTCAGCACTTGCAATCGATCATCCATGTTAGTGAAAGTGTAAAGTAGAAAAGAGTTACCTAGATCCGTAATATTAACAGATTCCTTGAGTTGCCATAAGGACGGAAGATCTGCTCGGAGGTCTATGAGTTCCTTTTCGCCTGCAAGGAAACGACCAACCAGACTACTAGATACTTCAATCATACGGTGCTCCACATCCTCCAACGGGATGGAGACCGCCTCAGTGATCGAAGGGGTGCGCCATTGTCGCGATGACATTGCAGGCAAAGAACGACGACCTTTCACAATATCTGACCACGAAGTCTTAAAGCCCTGATGGTCCATCTGGGTAAGGGGTAAGGGGGAGGGATTTGAGAAGGACTGGGTGAGGGGTGAGGAGGAGTGGGGGAGGGATTTGGGAAGGAGGAGGAGGAGAGGAGAGGAAGAGGGGGAGGAGAAGAGAACCTCCCGGCGGCAAGAGGAGGGGAGAGAACTACTCTCTTGGCGGCGGCATATGGACAGGAGAAGCGCATATGGACAGGAGAAGCGTGGGCTAGGGCTTCCATTTTCCTTCACACATCCTTTTATATATTATTACCAGACAAGCTCATGAGTCTACGAACATGAAACAAAAGTAAAATAGATACTCTCGAGTTCAGTAAAATGCACACCAAGTATGAGAATACATCTCACTGTGTCCTCCTTTCAAAACTTTGTAAAGCAACAATTTTTTTTTCTTTAAAATCATCCCTGCCCAAAGTCATTAACATCTACATTAATTTTGTCATTAGGATGGAAGAAAATTCAAGATGTTTTGCAAGAGCATTATTCTTCAAGATGTTACAACGCTGGAGAGGGGATCTTGCATGAATAACCCGTGCATTGATGTCAGCACCAAACTGTAACAGGGGCTCCAACATGACAGGATCACCAACATTGCATACAAGTTTCCTGTTCCCCAGAATTCTTAATTTTTGGACAAGTTGCAAGATCAAATTTATTTTCTTTTACAAATTTACTGTTTAAATATTCTGGAGTATCCATAATGTGATAAATCTCATCATTCACCTCATCGTGTTTGGTGTTAGTAGAGGCATCACATTACCTCATCAAATTCTGGAAAATTTTATGAATATGATTCTTTTTTTTTGCATTATTATTTAGAGTTTTTATAGGCAATTATTTGAAACTTATGTAACTTTATTGTTTGTTCAACAACTAAAATCTATGGAAGATAAGATGCCTCTCCTCGCACTCTTGTTTGATGCTTTTCTTCGTGGGATCATTTGACAATTGAAATTGGAGTTTCATCAAGTTTTCGTAGTTCGGGGTGTGTTTGGATGGAGTGAAATTTGATTATGAGAAATAAGATAGTTGATGTGATAGGAAAAAGTAGATGTGATGAATTAATTTTTGGTCGATTTTGAAATAAAAATTAATATTATAAATATAAAATAAAATATTGTTAATAAATAAAACTAAAATATTTGTTAAAAAATATATTATTTAAATATAAAAATTGGGTTTTTAATAAATTATATGTAGTATAATATTAAAATTTTTAATGAAATAACAAGTAAGAAATAATATTATATTAATATATTATAATAATTAATTTATATTTAATAAATACTATTTTATAAGATACATGTGCGTGTGAGAGAAAATAAAGAAAAAGAAAAGAATAAACAAAATTGGAAAAAATATTAACACGTCAATTAAAAAAAGGACACGAATGCTATAGAAGAGAAAAAAAGATGTGACGTGACTTTTTTTTAATCAGATTCAAACGTCACATCATTTAACGAAATTAATTGTAATAAGACGAAATCAACATCCAAACAGTATCCATGGGTAAAATAACATACACCACATGCCTATTTATAAGCATGAGTCACCTACAAGCCACTATATTTTGACCATACTTTTTACCAAATTAGAAATCTGAGGGAGAAATTTCTAGCAATAAGCTACTATAGTAAACTACCTAAAAGCATGGAGATGGTAAAGTGTTGTCTTCCAAACTTTTTGAAGTTGACGTTGTTTAATCCTTTATGAATGCGTCTGTTCATGTGTTCGTACATATGTTTGTACATACATTTGTTCAAAGGGATCCTCACTTCTAAGGCTTGGAGATCATCCTGAAGTTCCAATGATATTTATCTATTTTCTTAATTTTGAAAATTTTCACTTCTCTGATTCTATTATAGCTCAATACTAAAGAGGAAGAAGACAAGAACTATATTGTAAAAGTAAAAGGATGACATCTCCACTACTCTCAGTTACATGAACTGAACCTATATTTATACAAAGGTTAAATTGTTACAGAGAAAAATAAATCAATACATTGTGTTACAATAACATATAACCACTGCCACAAAGTTAAGAGTCAGCTACTCTATTCAGTTAGACGTCGAGAGGCAAATGGAGCAAAGGTGATGTTGGCTGACGACCATATGTGTAGCACTCCGAGACTCGGCCCTGTCACAGTGGCGTGACCTCCTCTCGTGACGCTACTTTTTATTCTTTACCTCTTTCATTCTTACTTTGACTCGTTTGTTGACTTGAATGGTCAACACAAGAAAACTGCAAAGTGGAAGACTAAATAAAGATAACAGAAGATTAAATGAATAGAATAATATAAGTAAGTAAAGGAAAATGCAGAAGCTGATATATAAAGTACTTCAACTAACCTTCATAGGAGGCAACAATGTGAGAGCCACATACATCCCAAAAGGTGACCAAAATATATCTAAAAAAGGTGACTTAGTATGAGGAACAGTCTCATTACTAATCACGGTGCGGAAATAAAAAAAGTGTACTCATTCGCCCAAAAAGGTAGTGGCTCACAGATGCAAAACTAGTCTAGATGAAGAAGCGATTCTGGTCCATAAGGACTCGGTAGGTTCTATTACTAAAGATACACCAAGAGATACAACGATAAAGTAAGTAACTACTACGCTCCATGAGGACCATATGCAACAGTAGCCCCCGCCGAGACCTCCGCAATCATGCACCTTTAAGGATCACACATGGGAGTAAGCTCAACCGTTAGCATAAAGCTAAGTTCAGATTCATATAAATCATAAATCAGTTCTAACAAAATATAGCATGAGAGAATAATATCAATATGAGAGAAAATCAATTCATCCTGAATCAGTTTTGATCATGGCATATATGGAGATCATAGCATCAATATTATAAAAGAATCAAATCCATGGAGAGCACACATTTTCGTATCCTTTTCCATTCTTTATTTCATTTATTCATTCCTTTCATTCATTCATTCATTTTTCATCTTTCATCTTTGTTAATCTTTGGAAGAACTCTTCATCTTTAGGGAAATGCCATTGCATGAAATGTGATATCTCTATGTAGACATCATGTGCCAATGGGTGATCAGTGCCATGGCAGACCCCGTCGGGCTGGATGACCTCGCCACCGACGGAAACATCCGTACGGGAGAAACTCCCGCCTAGATAGAGCAAATGGCAACTCATGAGGGAGGGCCTATTACGAGGCTGGAACATCTTCTCTCATCATACATGGGCCTGTCTTTCGATCCGTGGACTGATCAAGGCGTAGAAAGATTATCATCTTATGTTCATTTTTGTTTACTTAATAATCAAGTGGACGAAAGTTCATGTAGAAATAAAATTTAAGATAAGGAAGGTCTTCACTTCCAGTCCACACGACGGATGCTTGAGAGTTATGGGTCACCTGTCGAAATCATATCGGTCGACCGAAGGAGTGCGGTCGCGGCTTCTTATCATTCTTGTTCATCATGCCATAGCTCATAGCCATTCATCATCAGATTCATTAGAGTCATCATCCTTCATAATCATATTCATAAGAGTCATAATCATTCGTTGGAAGGTTTAGGAGAGGTTATTATCATTCTTGGAATAAAGATCACAATCGTACTTCATTCATTTCCCGATGAGAGATCAATAATCATGTTTATGTGAAAAGCATGGGTTCATACAGAAATCAGAAAATCAACATTCATAGGTTTAACATGGTAACAAATCAGAAGGTTTCACATTAATTCAAAAGTCAGAAATCGTAAGTGTCAAAATCTGAAGCCAGAACTCGGACCGGGCGAAAGGAAACCCGGGCCGAGTTGGCCTGTATCGAGCTCGGTCTATCGGGGTGAAAAACTGAGAAGAACCCGGGCTGGGTTCGGATTACACCTGGGCCGAGTTTGGAGGACGATCGAGTCGGGAGAGTCATGGGCACCTGTTTGCCCTGAGCTCGAGCTCGACATCCATGGCGGACCCGGGCCGTGCTCGATGGAACCCAGTGTAGTCGGACGGGACCTGGGCCGAGTTTTGGGGAACTCGGGCTGGGTTCGATCGAGTCATAAAATAGGTTCGAGTGTTTGTTCTCTTCGGCGATCGCCGATTAAGTACAACTAAGTTAACTAAGCTACTAGCATTACAAACATACATATATAGAGCGTCCAAAGTTTAATATACGCAGAAATCGTGCTAAGCATGGAACTAGTAACGAAAGGCTTTGATAATTAGTTTATACATTCATGTCATTGCATAATCGGTTCAGTCATACATGAAATCGTTCTAGTTAACATATATTTCTTCGTTCTTAGCAACAATGTCATCATGTTATCATTCTATAGAGCATCGTGCATTCACATTCGAGGGTTCTGTTCATGGATGTTTAAATCAGGCATGCTTTGTTCGTCATGAAGCTCGACTTATGAAGAAGATCCCGAGATCCACACACCTTTTAGCTTAAGAATTTGAGGTTTGTCCTAGTGCTGTCCGTGCCTTGCTCCTACGTCACCCGCTCGAGGATGATCGTCGATGTTGCTCTCTCGTTCTCCACTGTTCGCACACGTCGGAGAAGGAGAATGGTCAAGTGAGAGAGGAAACCAGAATTGGACGAACGAAAAGGGGAAACAAAGGGGTTTTCTCACCGCGTCGTAGCCCCTGATGTTTGCTTTCCTCGTCATTTGCACCGGAGAGGATCGTCGGCGTCGTCCGCTCGCCTTCTGTCATCCAACGCACAGAAGAGAAGTAGATTGAGATTTGAGAGAGAGCAAGGGGAAAAATGGAAGGCGTCAGGTGCTTCATATAGGCGAGGCAACCGACCGTTGCCTCTTGCACTCAGGGGTGGTGGAAATCCGGTGGCAGGGCGGATCGGGCGACAGCTGCTCGCCATTGGGGAGCTTGGCCGATAGGGGAGAGAAAGAAAGAAAGAAAGAGAGAGAGAGAGAGAGAGAGAGAGAGAGAGAGAGAGAGAGAGAGAGAGAGAGAGAGAGAAAGAGAGAGAGAGAGAGAGAGAGAACAACAGATGGAGACAAAAGTGAAGAATAGAAAAAGAAAGAACAAGCAAGAGAGGACAAAAACTAGGAATGGAAGGGTCTCTCCCTTTACGTTTTCATCATTCCTCATCATTTTTTCTGACTGTTGACCGTGTTGTTACATTATAATACCCATAGAAAAGAATTTGTCCCCGAATCTTGTAAGGAACGGGACTTACCAAATAGCTGCAGAAACTCTTTGCACATCTCGGATTCGAGTTCCCACGTCGCTTCTCTCCCTAGTGGTACCTCTATGCAATTTTATCCAATGGTACCTCCTTGTCCTTTCTATAGTGGATCTTACGCTTCATGATCTTCGTCGGGGACTCGGTGTAAGTCAGATCTTCCTTCAGGTTGAGTTCTTCGACCCTCACGACGTTGGCGTCATCGTGCTTGTACTTCCGAAGCATGGATACGTGGAACACATTATGAACTTTTTCGTAAGAGGGTGGTAGAGCCAACCTGCAAGCTGCAACGCCAACTAAATCGAGTACCTTAAAAGGACCAACAAAGCGAGGGCTGAGCTTCCCTTGTTTGCTGAATCGCATTACGCCCTTCATCGGAGATACCTTCAGCAAGACTTGATCTCCGGATCTGAAAATCTGTTCTCGGCGCTTCTTATCGGTGTAAATCTTCTGTCGTGACTTTGCCGCTTTCATTCTTTTTCGTATGACCTCCACTGTATCTACATACTCCTGAGCTTGGACCGCTAGCTCCTCGCTCCCTCTCGTCGACTTCACCCTAGTGAGCGGGCGAACGACAAGGTCTCCCGTACATCACCTCGAAATGCTCCCGACAATGCTGGAGTGAAATCTATTATTGTACGAGAACTCAATCAGTGGGAGATGCTCGTCCCAACTACTGTGCCAATCTAGTGTGCATGCTCGGAGCATGTCTTCCAATGTCTGAATTGTCCTATCCGACTGTCCGTCCGTCTGAGGGTGAAAGACGATGCTATAACTCAATCTGGTGCCAAAAGCCTTCTAAAGACTCTTCCAAAATCTCGATGTAAATCGAGGATCACGATCGGATACAATCGATACTAGAATCTCATGCAGTCGGATGATCTCTCGTACATATACCTCTAGTAAACTTTCCACGGACTTCTTCCACTTGATCAGAATGAAATGGGCTACCTTCGTCAATATGTCGACCACGACCCAAATGGCATTGTGACCCCTCTGTGTTCTGGGTAGCCCTGATATGAAGTCCATAGTGATGTTCTCCCACTTCCATTCTGGCACTCCTAGCAGCTTCATGAGTCCGTATGGTCGCTGGTGCTCGGCCTTTACCTACTGGCATACCAGGTATCTGGAGATATAGTCAGCTATCACTCTTTTCATGTCGGGCCACCAAAAACTACGTTTGATCTCCCTGTACATCTTCGTACTATCTGGATGTGGAGAACTCAGACTTGTGTCCTTCGTTGAGCACCTCTCGTCTGACCGTAGCATCACTCGGAACCTAGAGGCAGTTTCGATACCTAATTCTTCCATCTTTGCCGATCTTAAAGTCTTCTGGCTCATTTTGTCTTCTCTTGAACATCTTCATGTATTCTTTGTTAGCCATCTGTGCTGTCACAATCTTGCTAATGAGACTCGACTGTAGCTGATGTGTCATCAAAATCGCTCTGTGCCCTGTGGCTCGAGGGTTCGACTAGTTGAGTTCCTCGATCATCTTATATCAACACAAGTGGAGGAATGTCAGTGAAGCCTCCCATTTTCGACTGAGAGTGTCGGCTATCGAGTTTGCCTTGCCGGGATGATAATTGATTGCAAACTCGTAGTCCTTGAGAAACTCCATCCATCTTCATTGCCGCATGTTGAGTTCCTTCTGGGTGAAGACATATTTTAGGCTCTTGTGATTGGTGAAAAACCTAAAACCCTTCACCGTGTAGGTAGTGCCTCCAGATCTTAAGTGCGAATACAATCGTTGCCAACTCTAAGTCATGTGTCGGATAATTCACCTCGTGCTTTTTCAACTGTCTCGAGGCGTAGGCGACTAACTTCCCGTGCTGCATTAGGACACATCCAAGGCTGGTGCCGCAAGCATCGCTATAAATAGTATATCCTCCGCTTCCCGATGGCAAAGTGAGGATCGGAGCAGAGGTCAGCCTGTTCTTCAGTTCTTGGAAGTTATTCTCACATCTTTTCGTCCATACAAACTTCTCATTCTTCTTCGTCAGGTGGGTGAGCGGGCCTGCTATCTTTGAGAAGTCTCGGATGAAGCATCGGTAGTAGCCTACTAAACCGAGGAAGTTGCGAATCTGTTGTGTTCTTCGGCCTCACCTAATTAGACACTGCTTCGACCTTTGCTGGTCCACTGCTATATCTCATCTGGATACAATACGTGCTAAGAACATTATCTGCTCCATCCAAAACTCGCACTTAGAAAACTTTGCATAAAGATGGTGCTGACGCAAAATTTCCAAGATGATCCGTAAGTGTTCCCGGTGCTGCTCCGGGCTAGAGGAGTAAATAAAAAAGTTGTCTACAAAGACGATCACAAACTGGTCTAGGTGCTGCTTGAATACCCAATAGATTCATGATCGCTGCTGGAGCATTCGTCAGCCCGAAGGGCATGACCGTAAACTCATAGTGGCCATACCATGATCGGAAAGCAATCTTCGGTATATCCTTTTCGGCTATCCTCAACTGATGATAATCACTCCTTAGATCAATCTTCGAGAATATGGAAGCCTTAAACAGTTGGTCGAACAAATCGTCGATCCTGGGCAGTGGGTATTTATTCTTGATCGTGACCTTGTTCAACATCTGGTAGTCGATGCAGAGGTGTAGAGATCCGTCCTTCTTCTTTACCAACAGGACCAGTGCACCCCAAAGAGAGACATTGGGTCGGATGAACTCCTTGTCGAGTAACTCCTGAATCTGTTTCTTTAGCTCTAGCATCTCCGTCAGAGCCATACGGTAGGGTGCTTTGGTGATCGGTGCCGTTCCAGGTGCCAACTCAATCTTAAAGTCGATCTCTCTCTTCGGTGTATCCCGATGATGTCATCTGAGAAGACGTCCGGGAAGTCTTGTACCACATCTATTTGCTATAGGGCTAGTGTAGGAGCATCGGCTATCGTCACACTGGCAGGTATCCTCTACAACTGGTACCTTGGGGAGGTACTTTGCTGTGTGGAGGGTCCCCATTGGTGTCTTTACATTCATGCTATGCACCATCCCTTTTATAGGTACAGTAAGGGTGGAAGCACATGCCTCAGAAATAAAAGAATGCGAAGCAACTGAATCAAATAACACTAACATAGGCAAGTCTGCGATAGTAAGAGTACCTCAGATAACCTCGTTATCCTGTGGTGTCGCGTTTGCTTGAATGTTGTAGAGATCTCTTGGTACTCCTCCTGGCCCTCGTTGGTTCTTAGCTGGACAATCCTGGACGTAGTGTCCGACCTTTCCGCATCCGATGCGGGCGCCATTCTTCCGACGGCACTCTCCCAAGTGAGACCTGCCACAAAAAGTACAATTGTAATGCCCCCAAATCGTACTTCGCCACGTGATAGAATACGCTTCGAAGAAGCTACGGGTCATCCTTACGTGTACATCTTATTGATAAAAAATATGACTTTGACTAGTCAACTCAACATTGATAAAAACGGAAGACTTAATCATCATTAATAATAAAAGAGAGTAATATCATAATATGCGGAAGACTGATAAATGACTTCATAGGAGTCCAAAGGAAAGCTAATACATCAAGTAATAAAAAGAAATGAAAAAGCTATCCATCATTTAAAGGACTCGATAACCATGTGCAGCCACCTACGAGCTCGATTTGTCACCGTTGACCACCTTCATCATTTTGACCTTGTTCTGCATTTAAGAACATGCAGGGAAGAATCTCCCTATGAGTTTTACAACTCAGTATGGAAGTAAGATAAATATTATCATAAGATCATGATGCTAGACAGGAATAATAAATATAATATCATCATATGAGAGGAAAGTAAATCATGATCATAATATGAAAGTGAAAGCATGTAAAATGACATATGAATAAGAGATCATAAAGAGTCATCATAAGAATGGCAAAAGCCGGACATCATAAGAAAGATTCTTAATTCATATGTGTTCATCTTCTTCATCATCTTATTATTCATCTTTGACTTATTGGGGTATATTTCAACCCACGGGGAGGCCTGCCTCAACCCGTTCATCATCATCATCATAACTGGCAGAGCTAGTCCAAAACTGATCGAAGTCAGCCCATAACCTGGTCGTCACCAGTCCATCATAAAAGAGTTCTCCATTTAATGATTTTCATCTTTTATCTTGCAACTTTTAAATTAATCTTCATAAGGACTTTAAATCAGAATCACAAGATAAGATCATAGAGAGTAAATCAAGGGTAAAATCGACATAATCATCATCATGCTTAGATTAGGATTTTTCACATGGAACAGAGATCAAAAGATTGTAAACATCGGCCTAATCTAGTCAAAACCCGGGCCGAGTAGGTAGAAACTCGTGTCGAATTCATATTTGATCATTCTCGGGAAAAATTAGGGAAAACCAGGCCGGGTTCGGGTTACACCCAGGCCGGGTCGAGTCATCTTCTTGTCGGGACAGCTGTCGTGCCCAACTATTCGTCGCGCATGAAACTCGGTCCGGGTCATCCTCAACCCGAGCCGGGTTTGTCCGGTTGTAGAACTTGGAAAGCGCAGCAATGGTGGATCCGGGCCGAGTTCCTACGAATTCGGTTTGGCGAAGGACCTGCCCGAACCGGGTTCTAGTGAACCCAGGCCGGGTTCTTCTTACGCAGAAACTGCGCAGACTCGCAGTTCGCGTTCAGTTCGACTTTTCCGATGATGGCCAGCATCAATCATCACCATAGAACACTATTTTACACTAGGCATAGACTAGGGCATGCATCAAGTCTAAAATCATGATTCTAGGAAGAATCTATCCTACTTCCACACCTTTTAATTTCTGTTTAAGAAACTATTCGTGCAGTTTTCCTCTTCCATTTCCTCTACCCGCTCCTCTCTGTTCGGATGCGTGGTCGATCTTGTCCGAGTCCTCCGGTGTGTCCCCTATATGGCGGCGATCGTCAGGGATGAGAAGAAAATGAAAGGGCGCACGTACGAGGAGAAAACTAAGACCAGCTTCATAAGGAGAGAAAAGAGCTAATTTCGTGGACTTGGCATCTTATTTATAGGGGAAGGATATGAGTTTCAATCAGAAATCCTCACTGATCAAATCAAATCTAACTCAGATTTTATCTTTTCTTTTGTTCCCCTTTTATCATTTTCTTTTATTTTTCTTTTCTTTTATACCGCAGGATTCTCAAGCATCACATCATAAATCCCTTAAAATAAAATTCGTCCTCGAATTCAGTCAGAAGTTAGGACTTACCAAATAATGTGGGAAATTCCCGTCGCATCTCAGACTCGAGTTCCCAAGTTGCTTCGTCACCTTGGTGATGGCTCCAAGCCACCTTGACCAGTGGTACATCTTTGTTATTGTGACGTTGAACCTTTGTCTCTAGAATATGTATGGGTTGCTCCTCATAAGTCATGTCATCTTTAAGATTGGGTTCTTCATACCTTATCACATTTGCATCATCATGTCTATGCTTTCGGAGTATAAAGACGTGGAACACTTTATGAACTCGCCCATAGGATGGAGGTAAGGCTAGTCTGCAAGCACCATCTCCGACCAGCTCAAGTACCTCAAATGGACCAACATATCTTGAGTTGAGCTTCCTTCTTTTACTGAACCTCATCACTTCTTTGGTTGGGGAAACCTTCAGGAGTAATTGATCACCTGTCTAAAAATTTTGTTCACGTCGTCTTCTGTCAGCATAAAATTTTTGTCGAGCTTGAGCTGCCTTCATCCTTTCTTTTATTAGATCAACTCTTGCTAAATATTTGATCATTAGCTGATCACAATAGATTTTTATCCCATTTTAGATGCATTTCACCCATATCGAGCCCCTATTTTGCATAACTTTTGGCCAATTATGTTTGAAATGTAAAGATTGTGATAACTAGTTGATCTTTCTCATTTTATACTTGATTTCATATGCATAGAGGCTCTGAATTGCCAAAATCCATAAATATGTCAATTCTATGCAAAGTTATCATTTCAATGTGCAAGTTATTATTTTTTTATTTGAACTGATTTCCAGTGATTTTCTTGCCCTAAATCCACTGCCATCATGAATGAATCATATTTGGATGATCATATTTCAACTTGTATCAATCCATTTCACAAGTTATCATTTTTCAATGCCAAGTTATCGTTTAAGGGCAAAACTGTCATTTCGATATGCAAAACTATCAAATCTGCACAAAGGCATTAAGCAATCATTAAAACACTGTCTTAACACATTGCTATTCAAATTTGATTTCATTTGGATAACCATAACAAAAGTTATGACAAGTTATCATTTTAGTGGCTAAAAGTTATCATTCCGGGTCACTAAGTTATTAACACTATGAAATCCTATCTACATTTGATTTCTGACCTCACTCACTTGCCACAGTAATCCTTTTGATGCCTTTAATGCCTTGAAACACTTTTATTTGGATAATTTTCATGATTAGTGCAAAGTTATCATTTCCGGTTTCCAAAAATCATTTGTTTTGATTTTGGTTTTCATTTCTGCACAACACTAAATCCTATTTGATGTTTGAGCTGATCCTAGTAGCTGTCCTCATCCTTATTAGTTTATTTCCTATTTAAGGACTTTGATTTTTGGTGTTCTTTCTCTTCTAGCAGGTGAATGGAGCTGAAAAAAGGTTGGAAAAGCAAAGGGGGGACCACCTACTTTTTGCTGTCCAAAAACTGTCACAACAGCTGGATTTTCAGGCCCTGGACAGGTGGCTCACATCAGAGGTTAAGGAACATTTGGATGCTGATCTAAGGGTGATTAAAGGCCATATATAAGCTGAAGAAACCCTGGAATCAAGGGGGAGCCTCCATTTTGGAGGGCTGTTGGCCATTGCAGGAAGGAAGCAAGTTTTGGAGCTGAAGTGCTGGAGTGCTGCTGATTACTGTCGAGAGTCTTCAATCCAGGATGATTTGCATTTGTTTTTCATTCTATGATGTATCTATGCTTGTAATTATGAGGAGCTAAATCCTATGTCTCCTAGGATAGAGTAGTAGTCTAGGTTAATTGTGGATGGATATAGACAAGTCTGAATTCCTACATTGATTTCAATTTCTGTTTCCTGAAATCTGTTTGATATGAATCTGTTTCTTATCATTGTAAGGTCCTGATTGTATCTACAACTGAGAAGTTGTCATTTGATCTAATCTTGTTCAGAAATGAATCAAGAACCAATGCCAAGTTCTAGAAGCAATCCCAATTAGAAATCTGATTTCTTACTTTCTGAAATCTGATTTTCTGAAATCTGATTTCTGATTTCCTGAACTTTCTGATTTCTAATTTCTGAATTGTTCAAATCTGTTTTATATCATTGTTGAGCCCTTATTTAATTGATAACTGAGAGGTTACTAATGGTTTCATTCTTGTTCAGAAATGAATCAAGAAGCAATGGTGTTTCCAAGTTTTTAATCCCTGATTTATTGCAAACCTTTGAATGCTGATTTCTGATTTTCAATCCTGAATTCAAATCTGATTTCAAGAAATTTGATGCATGCAAAATACAACATATTTTAGATTATTATTTTAATTAATTTTTCTATAATTTGATCATGGCATGCATCATTTTTAGTCACTTTTAGTCATAATTCCGGATTAATCAATTTTAATTATTAATTCTTTAAATATTTTAGTTGTGGATGGATTAATTAAATTTGGATAATTATTTTGCAAAAAAAATTGAATTCATGATTATCCGATTATATTTGTTCAAGAATGGACGTTCCGATCGATAATCTTCAACCCCAAAGACGATAAATCACCAAAGGCTATCCGTATCGACCGAAATTCAGAAGAATTTTATCCTTACGGCCGAGAACTCCAATCGGCAAGAATCGGCCGAGATGCACATTAAAGAAGATTTTGGCTTTACCCCCAAAATATTTCGGCCGAGATTACAAAGAGAATTTTATCCTTGGCCGAGATTTAGATAAAGAAGCCATCGTATCGGCCGAGATTTGAATGGAGTAAAGATAAAAGATTTTATCTTTTGGGCGTAATGGCAAGAGAAACTATTGTGTGATGTTAATCTTGTAAATTAATAACTTGGAAAAATTCCTAATCCATCTTTAAAGATTAAATTTATCTTTTACGGTTCAAATATTTATCCTGATCTATTTTCATCCTAAGGCCTATCTTCAACATCATTATCTTATCTTTATCTTCTTTTCTTTATTTTATTTCATGCATGTTTTTCCTCTCTTATTAATTTATAAATTTAGATATTGAATTAATAATATTCTTCGTGGGTTCGACACTCTTTATTCATTTTTACTATATTACTTGAGCGACTAGTGCACTTGCTAGCGATCTTATTTTGCTACATCATTTCAACGCATCAAGTTTTTGGCGCCGTTGTCGGGGAATATTTTATTAATTAATTTCTGATTTTTATGAATTATTAGGAGATGTAAATAAATTGTAAATAATTTTTTGTAAATATGTACTATTTGTTTTAATTATTTTTTGTGACTAAACTAACATTTTTCTTTTGCAGATAAAGGTCACGACATTTTTTTTTAAATTTGTTGACTTTCGGCTTAAATTCATATAAACATCGATTGGATTTTTTAAATTACGTGGACTTGTGGTTTTACGACCGAGATTTATTTTGTCGGCTTTACTGGTTTTACGGCTCGCAATATCGATTGAGTTCTAATCTTCTGTTTTACGACCGTAATGCTTTATCCGAACGTTGTTTTACGCCATGACCATACAATGATGATTTGACCTTGTTTCGGCCAACAATTTGTGAATGGTTCTTTACGCCTTATTTGGATCACGTTTCATTGGCCTCATATGAATTTCATTCCTTCTCGGCCGTAAAGTTTTAATAGTTTGAACTTTTCATATTGATTTGACTTTATTTTGGCCAAAGCGATATTATTCTTTCTCGGCCGTAAAGGATCACTTTTCGACTTAATTCACTTTCGGCCGTAATGATTCAATTGTCGACGTAAGAGTTGGGGTAATTTTCTCAAGTTTCATTCGACTTTATTTCGGCCGAAACTCTATTTTGCATTACGGCCCATCGTGTTGACTTCATCTCGGCAGTAATATATTTCTGATTGATGTGACCTCGTTTCGGCTTAATTGACAATTTTTATCTTTACGGTCGATATTCACTTTATCTATATGATCGAATTGATTTCTCTCTTGTTTTCAATATTGATTAAGTATTCGATTAATGGCCGAGAATTGTTTTCTTCATTGTGTTTGCGGCCGAAATTTGACTTTATTAATTCGAATTGTTTTCTTCATTGGATGGATTAAGTGCATGATTTTGTGTTATTATTCCTTTTATGGCTTGAATTTTCATCTCCGCCGAGAATTGATCTCTTAATCTTTTCGGCTGCAATGTTTATTTGTCGCTTGGATTCGTATTTCAATTTTCTGATACAATTTGTGTCTCGACCGAGACGTGGATAGCTTTCTGTTTTACGACCAATTGAATCAAGTTTTCGACTTCGGTTCTTTACACCAGGAGACAATTTAATTCTTTTTCGGCCGAGATAATTCATCGCCGTGCTAATTTTTTACGACATCTTACGACGTTGTTTTGGCCATAATCCAACAAGTTTTACGCCTTCATGTTGATTAATCCTTTGGACACTGTTTCATGGTTTTTACGGCCGAACTAGTTCATAATTTTTACGATTATCCATTTGATTTACTTTCGGTCGAGTTATTTGGCATTTGAATTGGTTTGAAGAACCTCCGTTTGCGGCCGTAATTAGGTTTCTGAAAAGTTCCTCTCGAAAATTAATTTTAATGATGAATTTTCAATTTTATAAGGCCGAAAGACTTTTTATTTGTTAAAATCTTATTTCTTCGTGACCTGTTATCTGTATTTCTTTCTTCTTGTATATATTTTTATTTTATTCTTTTATCTTACTGAAAATTGGTTGTTGCAGGTATTATTGAATATTTAATCACAACCAATCCTGGAATTTTCTGATAGTTCCAGAATCGCACGAGGAGTTCAAATCCAATTTTGGAATTTGATCCTGAAATTGAAAGGACTTCTCACCAATTACGAAGAAATATCAGAAAAATGGTTGAACAAGCACGCGACAATCAAAGACTGGAGCAACAAAATGGACTAGTTCCGCCACAAAATAATCGACGAGAAGATGAAGCAGAACTCTCTGTGAGAGAATATGTCTCGGCCAGATATAATGACCGAGAATCATGCATTGTGCTGCCTGAAATTAATGCCAATAATTTTGAGATCAATCCGGCAATCGTGAGGATGATACAAGCATCTCAATTTGGAGGAGGATTTCATGAAGACCCTCACGATCACCTTGACAAATTGCTTGCTACTCTTAGCACCTTTAGAAATAATAATGTTTCTACTGAAGTTATTCGTTTATTATTATTTCCACAATCCTTACGTGACAAAGCTTCTACGTGGTTCAAAACTTTGCCTGCAGGATCAGTTCACTCATGGTTGGAGCTGGTAGAAAAGTTTGTTGGAAATATTGCCCACCACAAAAAGCAGGCAAATATAAAAGAGAGTTAAGGGCATTTGTTCAAGACGATAACGAGACATTATATGAAGCATGGGAATGATATAAGGAACTGTTGGCCAGAGTTCCTGATAATAGAATCCCAAAGTGGTAAGTGATGGAATATTTTTATCATGGATTGCGAGCTGTAGATCAAGATAAGCTCGACCAATCAGTAGGAGGGACAGTGCTGGGATCTAAATGCCCTAGTGAGATACATGATATAATTGAAGCTGTAGCCCTCAAGTCAAGCCAAGAAAGGAGACCATCTCGCCGAACTCAGGATGTACATGCTGCACAAGGAATACAATCTTCGGAAATAGTGGCTCAGCTGGAGTCACTTAATCAAAAATTCGAGCAGATGATGTCACTAATGGGAAATTCAAGCAATTATAGCCTTACAGGTAACACTTCAGATTCAAATCAAATTGAAAATGCTAACTTTATTTCCAACCCATTTTACAGGAGCAACTATTATGGTTGGAGACACAATTCGAAGTTTTCCTACAATCAAAATCAAGGCCAACCATCTGGTCCATCAAAAGATTATGTACTGAGAAGGCAACCTGATGCCCCCTAATATCAATCATCAAATCATATGCAGGAGATGATGACACAGATCATAGACACCATGCAATCGTTGCAAAAGAATATGGAATCTAGAGCCACGAGTCAGGATGCATCAATTCAAAATTTGGAAAGACAACTGGACCAGATGGCGACACAATTGACTGGACGTACACCGAGCTCTCTCCCAAGCAACACAGAAAAAAATCCAAGAGGAGAAGAGCAAAATAGGCCTTGATTTTCATCAAGATTAAGTCAAGCTGACGACTATAAATCATAACTATTTCTATCCTTTTTATTTTTATTAGTCTTTATTAGATTGTTGATTAATATCTTTAGTTTGGTGATAAATTTTATTTTTTTTGTTGAGTCATTTGCGGAAGGAGAGAACTTCGGACATGACATGCAAGGGCGTAAAATCCAACACTTGCCATGATCTCGGGCGACAAACTCCATGGCAGACGTTGGACATGACATGACAAGGCGAGACGATCCGTTACCGCCATTTATTACGACTTGTTGTTCCTCGGTACGGCCGAGCATCACCTCGATGACCACGCCGATCACGCCCTGCCACCACCAGCCCCGTTCCCATTACGGCCAAGATGCCACACCGGCCACCAGATGACCACGTACGAGAACGACAAGACAACACCGGAGCAGAATCTAACATCTGCATGCACGAGTCTAATCGAAAAAAATGCATCATTTTGCTTTTGCGCCCCAATGGACATGACCCTTCACTGCGCGCCATCACGTCGGAACAGGTATTACCCCATAAATTCATCTATAAAATCCCCGTCTTGTTTTGCAGAATTGCACCGCCGTCTCCGCCCTTTCTTCCTATCGGCCGAAGTTCCAAAGCTCCCCCTGTTCCTTACGGCCGAGCTTTCACACCGAGGACCGGTAACAACCCCTTACGCCCGGACGACTCCCTTATGCCCAAAAGTGCACCGCAGCCTATTCCTTACGGCCGAGCCTCCATTCCACCCTGTTCCTTACGGCCGAGAGATATTACGGTCGAAGTTTCAAAGCCTTCATGCCCAAAAGACCTTACGGCCAAAGTCTCATCGCCGGTTCCACCTGTTTCTTACGGCCGAAGTCTCCGCTGCTCTCTTACGCTCGGACGAAAGCCGACGTTCCTTACGGCCGCCAACACTATGGCCGAGGTTCATCTACTACTACGGCCGAGCTTCATCAACTACGGCCGAAGTTCTTCATCAACTACTTCCTTACGGCCGAGATTCAGCCGCCAATTTCATCGACGACATCTCTTTGCCTTACGGCCGAGTCATCTAGCTGAGCTCTTCAATGAATCGGCCAGGCTAAGATCCTCTCTCTGCCGACATTCTGACTTCGGCGGAAACTTCAGCGACCGAGCCGCAACCGTTCTTTTGACCGAGCTGGCACCTTTTCTTTGTTGATTTCTGTCCAAGTCAAAATGGGGCGATTTGCTAATATATGGAGAGGACGTCGCGAACGACGACATCCGAATGCTCAAATGACACCACAGCCCTCACAATTAATCTCCTACCCCGGAGATTATTATTGAACTAAGCCGGAGTATCAAGCTCGATATGAACGGATGTCTGAGATTCGAATTCACGCCACCAGATTTTCGGATACCGAATTGCTCAGGGATTATAATTTACTTGCAAATATTCATCTATTATTTTCACAAATTGGACACTCTGACTTTGTGCATTCCTGGTGGCCAACTTATGAAGTACTAATTATGGAATTTCTCTCATCCTTGGAGGTCTTTAATTTAGATGGCAGAGATTATGATCAGCCCTGCATTTCATTCCAACTTTATGGGCAGCCCTTTACTCTCACTCTAGGAGAGATTAATAATATTTATGGATTTTCCAACCATGGATCTCCTTTTGTACCTGATGACTTTGATGCTGAAACTTTTTGGAAATAGATAACAGAAGAAGATCGATTGGTTTGGGACACAGCTAAAGACAGCTCAATTCAGAATCCTGTTCTGCGCTACGTCCATCTCATGCTAAGCAACATCTTAAGTGGACGCAGTGATAATGATGGTGCCGTCTCAGAGGGAGAGTTATATCTCATCCACAACATGCTTCACAGAACTCCTGTTAATGTGGGTGCCTTCATCATTATTCGATTCCAGCGCCGCACTACTCATCGTGGCGGTAGCATTAATATGGGTGCCCTTCTTACACCTATTGATCAGCACTTACAACTTGACTTGGATGATCTTGAAGCTGTGCCAGGAAACACCCACCTCACTCGTAGGACCATTCAGGCTATTGGTCTCGTGAAGACCAACAACTTAGGAATCAAAATTTTTATTTTTAAAGGCCACAATCAGGAGGTGCCTTGCTCAGATCGAGATGCTTTTACGCCAATTAATCCAAATAATTGGCCCCTTTTTAGGCAAGTCGCGGCTCCATTAATCTCACCTGCAGGATTATCTGTCCTAGTTGATCAGCCACACCAGGATGAAGCCTTCTCCTGGTTTGATTCTACTGACTATGCGGCGGCTCAATAGTACTTTCAGCAGCCACAAGTTTTCCAAGCTGTATCACCGGTAGCTTCCCGGTATGAGGCATCTGCTCTTTCACCCTATATGTCAGTGCCTTCTCCGATTCCATCTCTAGCACAAGAAAGCTCTTCAGATTCTTCGTTCATACCGGCTACTCCTTATGAGGAATGCGATCCGATGGAAGTATCTATCCCTTTACAGGAACCGTTGCGGAATCACTATATAGCACCAGAGCCTACTTTCACTTCAGCTCCAGAACAGACTTACCATCCACCTCCGCCACCTCAGCCACCTCAGCCACCTCAGCCTGACTATGCTTCCATGCAAAATTTATGGGAATCAATGTACGACGAGCAACTTCGTCAGGCAGGGGAGTTCCACATTTTTCAGGAAGAGCAACTTCGTCAAGCAGGAGAGTTGCACGCTATTCAAGAAGAGCAACATCGACATGCTCAAGAGTTGCGGAATCACTATTCACAGACAGTAAATCCGGTTGTGTCTTTTCCCTTTTCTTTATTTTTCATTTCTTTATTGTCCCATTTTATTGAGTCTGTATCACTTTCCCTTGCTGGCTTAACACTGAGGATAGTGTCTAGTTCAAGCTTGGGGGAGTTTGCATTTCATGCATTGCATGTTTCTTTCTTTTTATTTGCTTATGTTTGCATGTATTTCCAAAAATCCAAAAAAAAATTTCCAAAAATATCATTGCATGCATTTATTTTTGCTACCATCTTACTAACTTTTGTCTTACTGTTTTAATTATCTTTAAGTAAAAGTTTGAAGACATGTCATTAACTGATGAAATTTGAATGCTTTTCTTTCTTATCACTTGTTATTTCAGTATTAAACTTATGGACTATGTGCCTATGCTAAGTAGAATTATGAATGACTATACGACAAAAATATATTCATGCCTTTTTATTTCTTTTAAGTTTTGATAGTAGTAGCTTTTTTATTGACCATATTAAGTACTCCTTGAGCTTAAAAAATAAATGTAAAAAAATAGTGAAAAAAGTTGAATAGAATTATGTGTAGGTACAAAAGTGTTATCTGGAATCAATGTGTGTTCGGGTAATTAGATCCGTAGGGGTTCATGCCTGGCGACCTAAGGGCAACTGCTCTGAGATCCGTCGATCGAAAACCTGCTACAAGGACCATCTTGTGGAATATGGAGAAGCACAGGAGTACTGAATCATGGCTAAGTTCGAACTCTTCATTCAGAACCTTGGTTGTTCGGGCAAGTAAACTTGAGGGGTGCTTTGTCACCTGGTGCCCTAAGGCCATGTAGTATGGGAGTCATCAGTCCAAAGTCCGCTACATGCACTTCCTTGTGCAATCCTGCTTGAAGATTAGAACTTTTAAAATGATTGAAAATAAAGTTGAAAAAAAAGAGAGAAAAAATTTTAAGCTCAATTAGTACTTATGTGTTCAATATTAATGCTATTTTTTACAGACAATTTATTTTTCTACAAGGCTGAATTTGAGACTGTTTAAATTTGTGTAGCATTCAGAACCTCTACGAAGCTAGGTGCATGGAAAATGATAAGATGCTGAGTAGTAAGTATGCAGAAGAATTGTGTGAGAAAATTAGTCAAATGATAATATGGAAGCTATGGTGGAACCTTTATTCTTAAGCTTTGCTTTGAATTTTTGCTTGAGGACAAGCAAGACTTTAAGCTTGGGGGAGTTTGATGCATGCAAAATACAACATATTTTAGATTATTATTTTAATTAATTTTTCTATAATTTGATCATGGCATGCATCATTTTTAGTCACTTTTAGTCATAATTCCGGATTAATCAATTTTAATTATTAATTCTTTAAATATTTTAGTTGTGGATGGATTAATTAAATTTGGATAATTATTTTGCAAAAAAAATTGAATTCATGATTATCCGATTATATTTGTTCAAGAATGGACGTTTCGATCGATAATCTTCAACCCCAAAGACGATAAATCACCAAAGGTTATCCGTATCGACCGAAATTCAGAAGAATTTTATCCTTACGGCCGAGAACTCCAATCGGCAAGAATCGGCCGAGATCCACATTAAAGAAGATTTTGGCTTTACCCCCAAAATATTTCGGCCGAGATTACAAAGAGAATTTTATCCTTGGCCGAGATTTAGATAAAGAAGCCATCGTATCGTCCGAGATTTGAATGGAGTAAAGATAAAAGATTTTATCTTTTGGGCGTAATGGCAAGAGAAACTATTGTTTTGGCCGAGATTTGAGGGAGTAAAGATAAGAATGTTTATCTTTTTGGCCGAAATTCAGAGAGAGAAACAAAGTTTATCGGCCGCAAATCAAGTTTTATCTCACAACTTTAAAGTTGACCGTACGATGTTACGGTCGGGATCAAATTGAAGGCCGTCCGCACCTATAAATACGTGAAGAAGCCATCATTTCAATTCGTGCTTTGAAGTTCAGGTTTTCTTCCATAGCGAGTCGAGAGCTCTGCAGGCTTCGACCAAGAGGAGAGATGTGCGACGGCTAGAGGTTGATCGCGACTCTGATCAAGTCCGAGAGGCTACCTGACTGTCTGCCCAATTCGATATCTCTACTTTTATTTTGGGTGTAATTCTTCTAATTTTTATTATTGTTTTATTATCTCTCCAGAATTTCTAGGATGAACTCCATATTTCTATTTATTTCATTTTAGGAGATTATTATTGAAGAAAAACTATTTGGACCATATATTGTTTGTTTTAATCTTTTCTGATCAATTAGTTAATTATGCTTAGTGCTTTTAATTTAATTATTTAGATTTCTGAGTTGAGTAATTACTAGTTTGTGGACTATTTGATTTCAGAATTCATTAATTAAATTAATTGATTTTATGTGGAATTAATAATTGACATAAATTTGATAACTAGTGTGTGAAGAATCAAGTTTATGTGATCTGTTAATCTATACCAGTTTGTGGAGTGATTAATAGTCTAGGATTTTTATATTAATGCATCTTAATTTTAGTCTTATCTGACGAATACAAGTTTGTGGGACTTTAGGTTTGATTAAATTTAAGATAGTTTGATTTACCGGATTAAATAGCAAAATTACCAGTTTGTGGACTGTGTGATGTTAATCTTGTAAATTAATAACTTGGAAAAATTCTTAATCCATCTTTAAAGATTAAATTTATCTTTTACGGTTCAAATATTTATCCTGATCTATTTTCATCCTAAGGCCTAACTTCAACACCATTATCTTATCTTTATCTTCTTTTCTTTATTTTATTTCACAAAACCCTTTTTCCAAAATTGCATGTTTTTCCTCTCTTATTAATTTATAAATTCAGATATTGAATTAATAATATTCCTCGTGGGTTCGACACTCTTTACTCCTTTTTACTATATTACTTGAGCGACTAGTGCACTTGCTAGCGATCTTATTTTGCTACATTATTTCAACGCATCAAAATCTGTGGGATTCTTCTTTATCATTGTAAACCTCTGATTTTATTCAATCACTGAGAGATGATTTTAAGGTTATCTTGATGTTCAGAGATGAACAAAGATGCAATGAAAATAGTTGAATTCCCAAATGCAAGTGGGTGCTGATTTCATCCAATCCTTTAGTGAAAATGTGGATTTCATTTGAATTTGCAGCTGAGAGACTGATTTAAAATCCTATTGTAGTTTAGAGATAAACCAAGGAGCATTTGCACTAATATTGGATTGATTTCATCCCTGTTTAGTTGATTGAAGCATTTCCCTCATTTTCAAAGTGCAATTGAAAGATATCATTTCAGATTTCACTAAATTGTAAAAAATCAGCAAGGGACTTGATCTTGATCTTAATGTTAACTTGATTTCAGTCAGGACCTCTTCTAATCCAACTTAGCTAATTAGTCCCGGTTTATTATGTTGTGATAACAGCTCATTTCCAAGTTGAATTAGAAGTGATACATATTGATAACTTGTTCCATTCCATCCATAATTAAGTTAGATGAATCCCAACTCCTAGGAGAACCTTCCTCATTGATAGTTAAACCCTTTTAGCCTCTAATATAGCATTTATAATTCAGTTTAGACAACTCTTCAAAAACTCAAAAATAGTTATCATTTTGCCTTTGTTTAAAAATCTGTTTCACTTCCCTTTAATTTCCTATTTTTGCCACTTTAAGTAGGACTAGTCTAAATTATTTTTAGGGAGTCTAGGGCTTCAAATCTCTGTGGATACGATAACTTGGATCTACTACAACTTACCTGTGCACTTGCAGAAAGTGAGTTGGGGAGTTAGACCAAATATTGAAAAATTGCATTTCTTACACAAAATCAGCAAGTTATCACATTACTCCTGAATATTACTATCAAGTTTTTGGCGCCGTTGTCGGAGTTTTGAGGCCAATTAAATTAACTTAGATAGTTTAGATTAGTTTTAGACTAGTTTTTAGTTCATTTATTAGCCTAATTTTCAGTTTTCACAAGTTATCATTCTGAATCTTGAACTTTTGTCTAGTTTTCTTTTTTTTCCTGAATTTGATACTTCTGAGTTCATTTATGCACGTTTGGACAATCAAGTGGAGTGAAGCCCCCTTGATAATGCAGCAACATGAACAATCCATAGACAAAGTGAATGCAGTAGGAAATTATGGAGTGAAGCCCCCTGCCGAGTTCTATACTCCAGAAAATAGAACTCATCCCTACCTCTCCTATAAGGCCAACCATTACCAAGGGCCACCCATGCAGAATTCTAGTTGGCAATCCAAGATCTTGCCAAGGAACCAGTCCCCTCCACATCTGAATCAGTCCTTAACCATTCCTATGCAAAGAACCCCTTATGAGCAGTCACCACAATCTCAACCCACTCAATTCTCAAAGATGGAAGAGTTGCTTTACAAATTTTGAAGAAACAAGAGAAGCAAGAGGAGGAAATGCAGAAGTTAACAAATGGATATGAAGCCTTGAGTGCCAACCAGAAGTTGTTTGAAAGCCAAATTTCCCAACAAGCAAGCACATCCAATAGGCCACCCATGTTCTTTTCTGGACAACCAGAAGTGAACCCAAAGGAACAAGCCAAAGCAATCCAACTCAGGAGTGGAATGACTGTGGAGGAGCCAATGAAGAAGGTTGAAGACAATTCAGCTCAACCAAATCCAAATTCCAAGGCTGTAGAAGAATCAAATGAAGGGGCTGTGTTGGAAAATCAGAATCAACATCCTCAAAGTGAAGCCAAGACCAGGATTTTTGATAAGGTGCCATTCCCACAAAGATTGGTCAAGGCCCAATTGTCACAAGTTATCAGTAGGCCAAATTTTTAGGAAAATAATTTTGAAGAGGGGCAGCTGGATCAGATTGTACAGCAAGTTTCTGCTATAATTCTCATTGAAGATTCATTGCAAAGGTGCTTAATGTTTGATCATTTGAAGGAATTAAAGGATCCAGAAGCCAAAGCATATAAATTAGCTATAAATGCACCCCAATCAGTAGGGAATTCAGAATTCCAAAATGGGATGTTAGAGATTTTCACTGCTGAACCCTACACCAATTCAACTCAGGACATTTCCTCCCAATTGGAGCTAAAACCTCTTCCTAGTCTAGGGGATTCATATATCATACATGAGGATTCTAGAGATGAGAAGTTAGGAGATTTCTAGTACAATGGAGGAGGAAATCAAACTCAAGAACAAGGGTCAATCATTGACAAACTAAGAGATCCATATTTGATTAGTGAAGCTGTCCACAGAGTGAGACCTCTACTTGACCATAACATACTATTTAAACCTCATTGACATGAAGAAGTTGTAACAATGTCTAGCCTAATACATTAAAGTAGGTCACTTCTTGGGAGGTAACCTAAGCCATTTTACACTTAATCTTTCTATTTTGCAGGAATAAAGAAGGGAGGAATCAGATCAATCCACAAATTGGCAATTAGGGGGTACCCCTATCCTTATTTTTAATTTTTCTCACTGAAATCTTAATGATAACTGATGTTATCTTTTCATTTATACTGAAATCATCATATTAATATATGAATTATCATGCATATCAGTTATCCCAATTCATCATAGCCGAATTTCAGTGCATTTCAGTGAATTTCAATGCATTATTGCCTTGTGCATCCTAAAAATCTGATATTGAATATCCCACTGATATCTCTCGTTTTCCTGCTGGATTAGTTGCAATTCATGAAGAATGGACCACCCTAAGCCCCTGATTGAGATGCAAGAACCATTGGAAGGGATCAAATGCACAATTCCATCAATTTCTTACCATCTCAACCCTCTCCTTTGTCTTAATTTTCATCACTGTGGACAGTGCTGAGAATAAGCTTGGAGGAGGAAACCTTGTGCTTTTTTAAATTTTATACCATGTTTTCAATCCATTTTAATGCTCATATCATCAATTGCCACCAGGTTATCATTGTTTGAACAAGTTATCATTGATTTCACTAGGTTATCACTAGTTATCACTGGTTATCATTTTTTGGGCTTAATTCAATTCTTGCCTTCATTTTAACTCTAAAATGGGTAGAATACTTCATTATGACAGTTGGTACACTCCAATACCAAGTGACCAACTTGGCCATTAATCTTCTTGCTTTAATTGACATTATCAATTCAGATGCATTTGAATTACATTTCAGCTGAAAAATTTTCTTTTTGTGGGTAACACTAGCTGACATTCATGGATTAAATGGAAAGTAGAAGATGTCTAGAAAGGAGTCAAGGCTCTTGCTGCTATGTTAAATAGAAAATCTTGACTATTTGCATTTAAGGGTCTAAACTATACTTGAGTTTGAACCATTGCTCATTTCATGAACAGAATAGAAAAAGAAAAATGAAAAAAAGAAAAGTGAAAAGGCATTTTGCATTGCATGCATACATGGATAAAGAGAGTGAAATTTTTAAGGAATCTCTCCTGAATGAAACAAGAATTTTTATCCTGTGATCAACATGAATAAAAATCAGGTCTTGACCTGTTTACTTGCATTTCATGAATAAAAGTCAGGTGTTAAACCTGTTTAAACAGTGGAAAATCTATTCATGAAGATATTGATGTTTCAAACTTTTTAGTAAAGTTGACAATACTTGAAATCCAAATCAGTTAATGATAGTACTTCTTTTATGGCTTAAATTTGCTTTAACCTTTGTGACTCCTCATCTAGAATTTGGGAATTGGAAAGAATATGATGGAGTGTTGGCAAAGTGGGGAACTCATTGGACTTAATTCAGCTGATTTTTAATTCATTTGTGGACTATTAATTCAAGTTGGTCCCTAATTTCTGAATGTTTTGCTTGAGGACAAGCAAAAAGCTAAGCTTGGGGGAGTTTGATCACTAGCCGATCACAATAGGTTTTTATTCCATTTTAGATGCATTTCACCCATATCGAGCCCCTATTTTGCATAACTTTTGGCCAATTATGTTTGGAATGTAAGGATTGTGATAACTAGTTGATCTTTCTGATTTTATACTTGATTTCATATGCATAGATGCTATGAATTGCCAAAATCCATAAATATGTCAATTCTATGCAAAGTTATCATTTCAATGTGCAAGTTATCATTTTTCTATTTGAGCTGATTTCTAGTGATTTTCTTGCCCTAAATCCACTGCCATCATGAATGAATCATATTTGGATGATCATATTTCAATTTGTGCAAAATTATCAATCAATTTCACAAGTTATCATTTTTCAATGCCAAATTATCGTTTAAGGGCAAAACTATCATTTCGATATGCAAAACTATCAAATCTGTACAAAGGCATTAAGCAATCACTAAAACACTGTCTTAACTCATTGCTTTTCAAATTTGATCTCATTTGGATAACCACAACAAAAGTTATGATAAGTTATCATTTTAGTGGCTAAAAGTTATCATTCCGGGTCACTAAGTTATCAACACTATGAAATCCTATCTACATTTGATTTCTGACCTCATTCACTTGCCACATTAATTCTTTTGATGCCTTTAATGCCTTAAATCACTTTTATTTGGATAATTTTCATGATTAGTGCAAAGTTATCATTTTCGGGTTTTAAAAATCATTTGTTTTGATTTTGATTTTCATTTCTATACGACACTAAATCCTATTTGATGTTTGAGCTAATCCTAGTAGTTGTCTTCATCCTTATTTGTTTATTTCCTATTAGAGGACTTTGATTTTTGGTGTTCTTTCTCTTCTAGCAGGTGAATGGAGCTGAAAAAAGGTTGGAAAAGCAAAGGGGGAACCACCTACTTTTTGCTGTCCAAAAGCTGTCACAACAGCTGAATTTTCAGGCCCTGGACAGGTGGCTCACATAAGAGGCTAAGGAACATTTGGATGCTGATCTAAGGGTGATTAAAGGTCATATATAAGCTGAAGAAACCCTGAAATCAAGGGGGAGCCTCCATTTTGGAGGGCTGCTGGCCATTGCAGGAAGGAAGCTGATTTTGGAGCTGAAGTGCTGGAGTGCTGCTGATTGCTGTCGAGAGTCTTCAATCCAGGATGATTTGCATTTGTTTTTCATTCTATGATATATCTATGCTTGTAATTATGAGGAGCTAAATCTTATGTCTCCTAGGATAGAGTAGTAGTCTAGGTTAATTGCGGATGGATATAGACAAGTCTGAATTCCTGCATTGATTTCAATTTCTATTTCCTGAAATCTGTTTGATATGAATATGTTTCTTGTCATTGTAAGGTCCTGATTGTATCTACAACTGAGAAGTTGTCATTTAATCTAATCTTGTTCAGAAATGAATCAAGAACCAATGCCAAGTTCTAGAAGCAATCCCAATTAAAAATGTGATTTCTTACTTTCTGAAATCTGATTTCTGATTTCCTGAACTTCCTGATTTCTGATTTCTGAATTGTTCAAATATGTTTTCTGCCATTGTTGAGCCCTGATTTAATTGATAACTGAGAGGTTACTAATGGTTTCATTCTTGTTCAGAAATGAATTAAGAAGCAATGGTGTTTCCAAGTTTTTAATCCCTGATTTATTGCAAACCTTTGAATGCTGATTTTTGATTTTCAATCCTGAATTCAAATCTGATTTCAAGAAATCTGTGGGATTCTTCTTTATCATTGTAAACCTTTGATTTTATTCAATCACTGAGAGGTGTTTTTAAGGTTATCTTGATGTTCAGAGATGAACAAAGATGCAATGACAATAGTTGAATTTCCAAATGCAAGTAGGTGTTGATTTCATCTAATCCTTTAGTGAAAATGTGGATTTCATTTGAATTTGCAGCTGAGAGGCTGATTTAAAATTCTCTTATAGTTTAGAGATAAACCAAGGAGCATTTGCACTAATATTGGATTGATTTCATCACTGTTTAGTTGATTGAAGCATTTCCCTTATTTTCAAAGTGCAATTGAAAGATATCATTTCAGATTTCACTAAATTATCAAAAATCAGCAAGGGACTTGATCTTGATCTTAATGTTAACTTGATTTCAGTCAAGATCTCTTCTAATCCAACTTAGCTAATCAATCATATGAAAATACGATAATTAGTCCTGGTTTATTATGTTGTGATAACAACCCATTTCCAAGTTGAATTAGAAGTGATACATATTGATAACTTGTTCCATTCCATCCATAATTAAGTTAGATGAACCCCAACTCCTAGGAGAACCTTCCTCATTGATAGTTAAACCATTTTAGCCTCTAATATAGCATTTATAATTCAGTTTAGACAACTCTTCAAAAACTCAAAAACAATTATCATTTTGCCTTTCTTTAAAAATTTGTTTCACTTCCCTTTAATTTCCTATTTTTGCCACTTTAAGTAGGACTAGTCTAAATTGTTTTTAGGGAGTCTAGGGCTTCAAATCTCTGTGGATACGACAACTTGGGTCTGCTACAACTTATCTGTGCACTTGCAGAAAGTGAATTGGGAGTTAGACCAAATATTGAAAAATTGCATTTCTTACACAAAATCAGCTAAGTTATCACATTACTCCTGAATATCACTATCAATATTCCTCTATTTGTTTCAGCTCTTTAACATCCAAGATCTTTTCACCTACCTCATTCCGGCATGTAGGTGAACAACATGATCTCCCGTATAGAGCTACAAAGGGCGCCATGCGAATGCCGGAATGATAATTGTTGTTATATGCGAATTCGATGAGTGGTAAGTGATCATCCCAATTGCCCCTCCAATTCAGGACACAAGCTCTTAACATATCCTTAACTATTTGGATGATCCTCTCAGTCTGACCGTCCATTTGTGGATGAAATGCCTTGCTGTAATTCAGTCTTGTTCCAAAAGAGTCTTGTAGGCCTCTCCAGAATCTGGCTGTAAACGTTGTATCCCTATCTGATAGAATGGAGGTGGGATCCCATGGAGTCTAATGATCTCATGAACGTATAAATCCATCAGGCTCTGCATTGACTATTTGGACTTTATGTGTAAGAAGTGGGTGGACTTCGTTAATCGATCCACTACTACCCATATGGCGTCATGCCCTTTTTGAATGTGGGGTAAACAAGTTATAAGGTTTATGAAGATATCCTCCCATTTTCACTATGGAATAATGAGAGATGTGATCTTTCCGTAAGGCTTCTAATGTTCTACTTTTACCTGTTGGTAGATCAGGCATTTTGAAACATATTCAGCGCTCTCTCATTTCATATCATTCCACCAGAAATTTTTTTGCACATCCTTGAACATCTTAGTGCTGCCCGGATGGATCGCAAATTCAGACTTATAGCATTCGTCCATTACTTCCTTTTTGAGAGCTTCGTCGTTTGGGACCCACAAATGATCTCTGTATCGGATCCCACCATTTGTGGAGAGCTCGAAATCTTCTTCTTCTTTCTGACATCTTCTTAACATCTTTGTATACTCAGGATCTTGAGCCTGAGCCTTAATAATCCTATCCACCAGATTCAGTTGTATCTGGTGCATCATCAGTACCGCTCCATTTCTTCCAAGTCTTGGCTTCCATAGGCTTAGCTCCTTCATCATCTTATACATACCCATCATCATGTGAGCTAACGAGCCTTCCCACTTGCGATTGAGTGCATCTGCAACTGAGCTCGCCTTACCTGGATGTTAATTAATGGAGAACTCATAGTCTTTCAAATATTCCATCCATCTTCGTTGTCGCATATTAAGGTCTCGCTGAGGGAAGATGTACTTGAAACTCTTATGATCGGTGAACACCTCAAACTGTAATCCGTAAAAATAGTGTCACCAAATGTTCAATGCGAACGCTTCCAATTCGAGGTCATGAGTTAGGTAGTTCACCTCATGCTTCTTCAGCTGTATGGATGCATATGCGACCAGTTTTCCATGTTGCATGAGCGCACATCCCGGTCCTGTGCCGCAAGCATCACTGTACACCACATACCCATCTGTACCTTTCGGAATGGTGAGTATGGGTGCAATGGTCAATCTGGCCTTCAGTTCTTGAAAATTGTCTTCGCATTTCTATGTCCATATATACTTCACACCTTTCTTCATTAGGTTCGTTAAGGGAGATGCAATCTTTGAAAAAATCCTTGATGAACCTGCGGTAATAACCTGCCAATCCGAGGAAGCTACGGATTTCAGTGGCATGTTTTGGCCTTGACCAGTGGGATACTGCTTCTACCTTGGAAGGATCCACAGAAATGTCCTTATTCGAGATTATGTGTCCAAGAAATATAATACGATCAAGCCAGAACTCGCACTTTGATAGTTTGTCGTATAACTTGTGTTGTCTTAACTTTTCCAAAACTATCTTCAAGTGTTCTTTGTGTTGTGCTAAATTTTCGAATAAATCAGGATCTCATCTACAAAGACGATGACAAACTGGTCCAAGGATGGTCTGAACACCCGGTTCATGAGATCAATGAAAGCTACATGGGCATTCGTCAGTCCAAAAGGCATTACTAGAAATTCATAATGACCATACCTTGATCGGAAAGTCATCTTCTGTACATTTTCATCGGCCACTCTAAGCTGGTGGTACCCATTTCGTAGGTCGATCTTAGAAAATATCACAGCATATGAGAGTTGATCGAAGAGGTCGTTGATCCGCAGTAGAGGGTACTTGTTTGTTGACTGTGACTTTATTCAACATCCGATAGTCAATGCACAGTCTTAAGCTATCATTCTTCTTGACAAATAGCACTGGAGCACCCAAGGAGATACACTTGATAAACCCCTTGTATAAAAGTTCCTGAATTTGCTTCTTCAGTTCATGCATATCGGCCGGTGCCATCCTGTAGAGGGCCTTCGAGATCGGGGCAGTGTCTGGAAGGAGATCGATTCGAAAATCAATCTCTCGTGGTGGTGGTAGTCCGGAGATGTCTTCAAGAAAAACACCTGGAAATTCCTGAACTACGTCCAGTTATTGTAGTTGGGTCCATGGGTTGTTCGTCTTCATCACATTTGCAAGAAAACATCTGCATCCCTTCAGTATCATCCTTTGTGCTTTCATGGCAGATATGATAATCTTTCCATCTTTGCTTGTGGTACCCCTAACAGTAGCCTTGCATTTGCCTTGGGTACTGATGATCACCTTCTTCTGTTTACATAGAACGGCTACATCATGATAGAATAGCCAATCCATACCAAGAATTTCGTCGTAATCCGTCATCGGAATTATTATGAGATCTGCAGAAAAGTTCTTGTTTTGTATCTCCACTGGTACCTCAGGAAGGTACTTCATGGCGTAGAGCATTTTCATAAGAGTATCTCCATATGGTGACTTATATCATGTAGAGGTAGACTCAAAGTAACTGCATAGTCTCTAGATATAAAAGAGTGCGATGCACCCAAATCATGTATGACTGTAGTAAGGAGACCAGCTATGGATAGTGTACCTTTAATGACTTTGACGTCTGTCGGTACTACATCTTCTTCTAGGTGGAAGACCCTTCCACGCACCATGTTTCCCGCCTCTTGCGTCACGTAGAGCTGATGTGGGATCATCCTTTTTAGTATGACAGTCACGAATGAAATGTCCTTGTTGACCACAGTGCAAACATACTCCAGCCTTCATCCTACATTCCCCGATGTGAAACCTCCTATAGTGGGGACAGGCACAGTACCCTGGGGCTGCTGACATTGGGGCTGCAAAAAGGGACATGATTCAATTTACTTCATCATAAGCATCTTAACTTCATGTTCATCATCTTTACATGATGCTGGGGCTGTTATTGGCGGTTAGCATCACGAGGCTTATATGGCCTCGCCCGGTTATCCCTACGTTGATTCCTACAGTCAGTTCCTCCTCGATTCTGACGACGATCATTCCATCGAGGATGGTTCTGAGCAGAGGGCTGCATGGGAGCTTTTCCTTTCACATCTTTCAGCTTTTGTTGTTCTCTAGCATAGTTCCTTTCCATCGTTATTGCTAACTCTACTGCTAGACTCACATTAGAACATTTGCCTACTAAGGTGCTGGTCCTGATGGTCAGGTTTAAGCCGTGGCAGAAATGATCTGCCTTCTGTCTGTCACTCATCTTGAGAGTGTTGTACCTCTCTAGACGAATGAATTTGACATAGTACTGAGCCACTGTCATTTGATCCTGGCTCAGTTGTAGAAACTCCCTTTGCTTCAATGCACGCTGGTATGCTGGAAAATAGCATGCCTCCAACGCTTCATAGAAACGTTCCCAAGGAACGTCATTTTGTCCTTCGTACTGAGTGTCCACCACGGTTCTCCATCAGTCCAAAGCATCCTCAGTCAAAACGCTGGTGGCGAACAGGACCTTCTTGCCTTCATCACAGTTTATTTGTTGTAGTTTTTCTTTTATGGTCCGTAGCTATCTCTCAGCTTTGTCAAATTCGCCCAAGCCATCATACTCTGAAGGGTGCAGCTTCATGAATGTCTGAATGGTATCCTTATAGGACGCAAGCTGAGCAAGTGGAGGCTGATGGCACTAGCATGGATTGTACAGGTGAGGCTGTACATATGAGGGCTAGACCAGTGGTGTCTGTGCTGGTGTAGGCTGGACCGATGGTGACTGAACTATCGGCTCCACAACATGAGCCTAACTCATCTGGAACTCATTCTGGTCCGTTCCCTCTTGTTGCGAATTTTCAATCCCGCCACTACCTCGAGGAAGTCTCTGACCCCAAGCTCTAGCAGCAGGTGCACGGCGTGGAGGCATCTACATCATTATACATTATCATATTTAGAAAACATCCTACATCTTAAAAGATAAGATAAACTTACTTGACTTCAGGTGGCGCTGTGACTGCTCGTGGCACTTGCTCATGGACCATACATCATACATTTGGACATGAGAATGGTCTGACTTTAGGCTCTGATACATAACTATAACGCCCCTAAATCGCACATCGCCACATGGCAGAATACACTTCGGGAAACGCTACGAGTCATCCTTACATGTACATCTTATTGACAAAAAATATGACTTTGACTAGTCAACTCAGCATCGATAAAAGTAGAAGACTTAATCATCGTTAATAATAAAAGAGAGTAACATCATAATATGCGGAAGACTGATAATTGACTTCATATGAGTCCAAAAGGAAAGCTAATACATCAAGTAATAAAAAGAAAAGAAAAAGCTATCCATCATCTAAAGGACTCGATAACCATGTGCAGCCACCTACGAGCTTGATCTATCACCGTTGGCCACCTTCATCATTTTGACCTTGTCCTGCATTTAAGAACATGCAGGAGAGAACATCCCTATGAGTTTTACAACTCATTATGGAAGTAAGATAAATATCATCATAAGATCATGATGCTAAACAGAAATCATAAACATAACATCATCATATGAGAGGAAAGTAAATTTTGATCATAATATGAAAGTGAAAGCATGTAAAATGACATATGAATAAGAGATCATAAAAAGTCATCATAAGAATGGCAAAAGCTGGACATCATAAGAAAGATTCTTAAATCATATGTGTTCATCTTCTTCATCATCTTATTATTCATCTTTGACTTATTGGGGTATATTTCAACTCACGGGGAGGCCTGTCTCAACCCGTCCATCATCATCATTATAACTGGTAGAGCCAGCCCATAACTGACCGAAGTCAGCCCATAACCAATCCATCATAAAGAGCTCTTCATTTAACGATTTTCATCTTTTATCTTGCAACTTTTAAATTAATCTTTATAAGAACTTTAAATCAGAATCACAAGATAAGATCATGGAGAGTAAATCAGGAGTAAAGATGACATAATCATCATCATGCTTAGATTAGGATTTTTCACATGGTACAGAGATAAAAAATTCCTGAATCGTGTCCTCCCAACGAATAACCATCAATGGTGCTAGGGAAGGAAGTGGTGCCTGATACATGGGTAATGAGTATACAGATTGCTGGGATGGTGGCGGGGGCTCTTGTGGCTGCATAGGAGGTAGTGCCTACTGTAAGTCATCCCCTACCAAGCTTCGGGAAGAGAGTCAGGTCCCTCAGTCATAGTGCCCGAGGTGGCCGCCACACGGTCACCACCAAGTCCTCGCCTACGGCCTCTATCGCGTCGGGCCGCTGAGCATGTCGTAGGAACAATCTATAATACCAAAATAATTCATTTCAATAAAACAATCATACTTTGAAAAATAAACATATAATATTTACGGTGGTGGCGCAGCGTGGCGGCGGCTTGGGGATTTGCATATGGACCTTACCTAGACCTTAACTTCTATACTTAGGATGTCAATAGAGTCCTAACCTTATGCTATGATACCATAAAATGTAGCGCCCCGAGACTCGGCCCCGCCACGTGGCGCGACCTCCTCTCGTGACGCTAGTTTTTACTCTTTACCTCTTTCATTCTTACTTTGACTCGTTTGTTGACTTGAATGGTCAACACAAGAAAACTACAAAGCCGAAGACTAAATGAATAGAATAATACAACCAAGTAAAGGAAAATGCGGAAGCTAATATATAAAATACTTCAACTAGCCTTCAGAGGAGGCAACAATGTAATAGCCATATACATCCTAAAAGGTGACAAAAAATACATCTAAAAAAGGTGACTTAGTATGAGAAATAGTCTCATTACTAATCACGGTGTGGAAATAAAAATGTTGTACTCATCCGCCCAAAAAGGTAGTGGCTCACAGATGCAAAACTAGTCTAAATGAAGAAGTGACTCCGGTCCATAAGGACTCGGTAGGTTCCATTACTAAAGATACACCAACAGATACAATGATAAAGTAAGTAACTACTACGCTCCATGAGGACCATATGCAACAGTAGCCCTCGCCGAGACCTCCGCACGCGCATCACCACCTCCCTAATAATAACCATCATGTACCTGTGGGGTTCACACAGAGGAGCAAGATCAACCGTTAGCATAAAGTCAAGTGCGGGTTCATATAAATAAAAAATCAGTTCTAACAGAATATAGCATGAGAGAATAATATCAATATGAGAGAAAATCAATTCATCCTGAATCAGTTTTGATCATGGCATATATGGAGATCATAGCATCAAGATTATAAAAGAATCAAATCTATAAAGAGCAAACATTTACGTATCTTTTTCCTTTCTTTATTTCATTTATTCATTTCATTCATTCATCTTTCATCTTTCATCTTTGTTAATATTTGGAAGAGCTTTTAATCTTTAGGGAAATGTCATTGCATGAAATGTGATATCGCTATCTAGACATCATGTGCCAATGGGTGATCAGTGCCATGGCAGACTCCGTCGGGATGGATGACCTCGCCACCGGCGAAAACATCCGTATGGGAGAAACTCCCGCCAAGATAGAGCAAATGGCAACCCGTGAGGGAGGGCCTACTACGAGGCTGGAACATCTTCTCTCATCATACATGGGCCTATCTTTCGATCCGTGGACGGATCAAGGTGTAGAAAGATTATCATCTTATGTTCGTTTTTATTTACTTAATAATCAAGTGGACGAAAGTTCATGTAGAAATCAGATTTAAGATAAGGAAGGTCTTCACTTCCGGTCCACACGATGGATGCCCGAGAATTACAGGTCACCTGTCGAAATCTTATCGGTCGACCGAAGGAGTGCGGTCGTCGCCTTTTATCATTCTTGTTCATCATGCCATAGTTCATAGTCATTCTTCATTAGATTCATAGGAGTCATCATCCTTCATAATCATATTCATAAGAGTCATAATGATTCGTTGGAAGGCTTAGGAGAGTTCATCATTCTTTGCATAAACATCATAATCGTACTTCGTTCATTTCTTGATGAGAGATCAATAATCATGTTCATGTGAAAGGCATGGGTTTGTATAGAAATCAGAAAATCAACATTCATAAGTTTAACATGTAACAAATAAGAAGGTTTCACATTAATTCAAAAGTCAGAAATCGTAAGTGTCAAAATCTGGGGCCAGAACTCGGGCGGGGCGAAAAGGAACCCGGACCGAGTTGGCCTAGATCGGGCTCGGTCTATCTGGATGAAAAATCAAGAAGAACCCGGGTCGGGTTCGGATCACACCCGGGCTGAGTTTGGAGGACGATCGAGTCGGGAGAGTCTTCTCCGCGGAAAACTCGGGCCGAGTCGAAGGTGACTCGGTCCGGGCACCTGTTCGCCCCGAGTTCGAGCTTGGCGTCCATGGCGGACTCGGGCCGTGCTTGGTGGAACCCGATGCGGTCGGACAGGACCCGAGCCGAATTTTAGGGAACCCGGGCTGGGTTCGATCGAGTCGTAAAATAGGTTCGAGTGTTTGTTCTCTCCGGCGATTGCCGGTTAAGTACAACTAAGTTAACTAAGCTACTAGCATTACAAACATACATCTATAGAGCGTCCAGAGTTTAAACTATGCAGAAATCATGCTAAGCATGGAACTAATAGCGAAAGGCTTTGATAATCAGTTTATACATTCATGTCATTTTATAATCGGTTCGGTCATACATGGAATCGTTCCAGTCAACATACGTTTCTTCGTTCTTAGCAACAATTGTCATCATGTTATCATTCTATAGAGCATCGTACATTCACATTCGAGGGTCCAGTTCATGGATGTTTAAATGAGGCATGCTTTGTTCGTCAAGAAGCTCGACTTATGAAGAAGATCCCGAGATCCACACACCTTTTAGCCTAAGAATTTGAGGTTCGTCCTAGTGCTATCCGTGCCTTGCTCTTACGTCGCCCACTCGAGGACGATCGTCAATGTTGCTCTCTCGTTCTCCATTGCTCGATTACGTTGGAGAAGGAGAATGGTCGAGTGAGAGAGGACACCAGAATCAGATGAACGAAAAGGGGAAACAGAGGGGTTTTCTCACCGCGTCATTGCCCTGCTGTCTGCCTTCCCCGTCGCTTACGCCGGAGAGGATCGCCGGCATCGTCCGTTCGCCTTCCGTCATCCAACGCACAGAAGAGAAGCATAGTGAGATTAAAAGGGAAAAATGGAAGGCGTCGGGTGCTTCATATAGGCGAGGCAACCAACCATTGCCTCTTGCACTCGGGGGTGGTGGAAATCCAGTGGCAGGGCGGATCGGGCAACATCTGCTCGCCATTGGAGAGCTTGGCCAACAAGGGAGAGAAACAGAGAGAGAAGGCCACAGCTAATGGAGACAAAAGAGAAGAATAGAAAAAGAAAGAACAAGCAAGAGAGGACAAAAACTAGGAATGGAAGGGTCTTTCCCTCTACGTTTTCATCATTCCTCATCGTTTTTTTTTTCTTTTTTTTTCTGACCGTTGACCGTATTGTTACAATATGTTCCAGCAATATACATTCAGCTATAACTCCATTTATTTATCTCTCAAAGCATTCAGCGGAAAAGAACATGAAGAGGAGATATATCTCTGAGAATCTTTTTTATAAGAATTCATGTTTTGTCTTAACTAAAAGAACTTAATATTTCTTTTCTATTAAACGCTTTTAGATTTCATACAACGGAAAAAAATTCAATTTTTTTTTTTTGTGTTTATTCTTCTTATACAATGAATGAGAAAATAATTCTTTTGTTGAACCCTTTATTTTTTTATACAATAAGAAATAGATTTTAGTTATATTTTTTCGTCATTGCACACGCAATATCTACTTTATATATCCCTAGAAATTGGGCACATTTTTTTGTCATTGTACTGTTGTTTCTTTAGTTTTCCTAACTTTATTTCGACGATGGAACCTGACAAAAAAGTTAAGAGGTCCAAGAATATTAAGATATAAGAGCTAAGACGTTCAGCAATACATACATTGTTTGAAGTACATTCGTTCGGTTTTTTTAAGTGCATTCGTGAGATTTTAACGTATCATATTTATTCGTTATTTTTCATTGTGCCCATATTTCTCTCCAATAAATCTTTATATTCTAAATCTTTATATTATCATTATGGGTACGCCTACTACTACTACTACAAATTTGTGGCCATTAAAAGGTCATCTCTTTAGAATTAATGAAAAGAGGGACAACGAGGGATCAAAATATTTTGATCCTAAAAACTATTAAAAATTAAAATTGATGTTTTGAAAACTAGTGTTTGATTTCTGAAAAACTTTTTTAGTGTAGTCTTAACATGATAAGCATTTTTAGTTACTTGCATTAATTATCACTATATAAAGGGACTGTTTGGCTAAGCTTATAAGTCACTTATAAGTTGATTTAAAAAAATCTCAACGTTTGGTAACTTAAAAAGTCTATTGATAAGTAGATATCGAATCTACTTATAAGTAAAAAAAAATAAGCGGGGGAGGGGTGCTTATTTTGTTTCTAAAAAATAAGTCAGTTAGTTATCTCATAACTAATTAGTTGTTATTAATATAAGTAGTTTTATTCAAACGCGTAACTACTTATTTTTAAAAATAAGTTTCAACCAATAAAATACTTATCAGCACTTTAACTTATCAATTATTTTGTATGAGCTAAGCCAAACATGCCCAAAGACTAATAAATTTATTTATCTTTTTTCTTAATTTTATCAATATAATTATATAAATATGATAGCATATATTTATTTTCCAAATGCATATAGAAAGAAAGGAAAAACAATACTAAAAAAATATTTATATATTGAATAAAGTTAATTTGAACTGAAGGATGATGATAATACTCCATATCATCCACCAAATGCAAAAGAGATCTATTTTTTTTTTATTTTCTCTATTTCTCAAGTTCAATTTAATGTTATTTTTGGCCAAAGTCCACTGGATTTTTTTATTTTTTCACTAAACAATAAATTTTTTATATTATTAAAAGTTGTGCGAAGCTTTCCTAATTATTTCTATAGTTCAGATGCTGGAGGACTTGGGAGTAGTTTTAGGGCACTTGGATTGTGGAGTTTTGTTGGAGTTCCACTTGAAGATTGTTTGGATTATTTGCTAGGAATTATAGAGTTTTGTTGAACATGTAATGTAATGATCTATATATAAATAAAAATATAAAGAATTTAAACAACAAATTAATTATATTGTGTTTTTCTCTTGCCAATGTTTTTTTTTTCTGGTATTGTTCTTAAGGTCAATTCATATGCAATCTTTTCTCTTCACCATTGTGTCATTAATTTTGACTATGATGTGAATGTATCTATTATCTAACTATAAGGTATTTTTTTGTTCCAAAAATATAACGTCTATGTTAAAATAGGGTCATCAAATTTTGGGGCAATAATATATTATTATCAGAATTATCATCTTTTACAGTGGACGTGTGGGGTATGTGTATTTTCCATATTTGTGTTAAGCTTTTGTTACAGTGCGACATTTGCGTCCCACTCTATGGAGATAATATAACTCTATGGAGACATTTGCGTCACAAAAAAATTTAATTCAAATTGTTGATGTGCCTTAAATTATGTACCATGTTCCCAAAATTATGAAAGAAAAAATAAATAAAAGAGGAAAAATGAGAATCTGTGGCGGAAGCGGAGGGCTTGAGCCGTTAGGGTTAGGATTTGGGTTAGGGTTTTATATAATGTACATTCTCTTTTGGCTCATAGTGAAAATTTCTGGCGGCGACCTCCTTTGCCCGTGGATGTTTCTCTTTTGTTCGTATTGATCAAGAGAGTTTTACCACGTTAAATCTCTGTGTTCATCTTCTCTTTCTTTCGTTGTTTTGATTATTCATCAATCCTCGGTGTTCTATTTGCAACAAATTGGTATAAGAGCCGAGTTTCTTTCCGCGAAGATGACTACAACGAAGTTCGACATCGAGAAGTTCGACGGGAACACAAATTTTAGTTTGTGGTAGGTTCGGATGCATGCCATCATGGTTCAGAATGGGTTGAAGAAGGCGCTGTCGGGTCAAAAGCCTGACGCCATGAAGGCGTCCGCCTGGGAGGATCTTGACGAGAAGGCCATGTCTGCGATTCAGTTGTGCCTGACGAACGATGTTCTTCAGGAAGTTCTCGCAGAGAAGACCACGGCCGGTCTTTGGACGAAGTTGGAATCTCTGTATCTGACGAAAATCCTAGCGAATCGACTTGTGTTGAAGCAACGGCTGTACACCTTTCGTATGGCCGAAGGTGCGTCGATCAAATCACATATCAGTGAGTTCATTGCCCTAATCAATGATTTGAATAACGTAGATGCAAAGGTTGATGATGAAGATCAGGCCCTATTACTTCTTTGTTCTCTGTCATCTTCATATAAAACCTTTAAGGAGACGATGATCTACGGTAGGGACAAACTCATGTTTGAAGATGTTAAGGGCAGACTGTTGAACAAAGAAAAGTTGGATAATGAATTGGGATCAAGCAGCAAATTTGATGATCAAGCCTCAAGTCTGATCGCAAGAGGCAAACATCAGATGAGAAATCAAAATCAAGATAGATCCAGATCCAAGTTGAAGAATAGAGATAACGTCTTCAATTATTGCAAGAAGAAGGGTTATATCAAAGCAGAGTGTTACAAATTACAGAATAAGAATAAAAGGATTAACGATGGCAACGAGAAGGGAAATCAAAAGGCTGAAGTTGCAGATGCCGGTGTAACAGAAAATGAGAATGAAGATGCATGATGGAATTATTAAGACATTATCAGAAGTCAGATATGTTCCTGATCTGAAGAAGAATCTTATCTCTCTCGGTGTCTTAGACTCAAATGGTTGCAAAGTTGTTATTGAGTCTAATGGAATGAAAATTTCCCGTGGTGCTCTTGTGTTGATAAAAGGCCTCAAAATCGGTAAATTGTATGTTCTCCAAGGTTCGACGGTGATAGGTTCAGCAGCAGTCTCATCTACCTCAGAGGAAGATTGCACAAAGTTATGGCACATGCGTTTGGGCCATATGAGTGAGAAGGGCATGCAAGTTCTTAGTAACAGAGGTCTTCTTCCTGGTGCAAAAGTTGGAAAGTTAGAGCTGTGTGAGCATTGTATCTTCGAAAAGCAGAAGAGAGTTAGTTTTGGCTCAGCCATTCATAAGACGAAGGGAACCCTTGATTACATCCATTTAGATTTATGGGGTCCTTCTCAGGTTCCTTCGAAAGGAGGAAATAGGTATTTGCTGACATTTATTGATGATTTCTCTAGAAAAGTTTGGGTCTATTTTCTAAAGCATAAAGATGATGTATTCAAAACATTCAAGTCATGGAAAATTTTGCTAGAGAAGCAATCTGGAAAAGTTTGAAGAGGCTGAGGACTGATAATGGACTAGAATTCTGTAATTCTAAGTTCAATGAATTCTATGACAAATAAGGTATTGCAAGGCATCACACAGTTGTGAGAACTCCACAGCAGAATGGAATCGCAGAAAGAATTAACAGAACTCTACTAGAAAGAGCACGATGTATGCTGTCAAATGCAGGACTTGGCAAGGAGTTTTGGGCAGAGGCTGTTAATCTGGCATGTCACTTAGTGAATCGGTCTCCTCACCGATCCTTAAACTTAAAAATTCTTGAAGAAGTGTGGTCAGGTAATTCTCCTAATTACTCACATTTAAGAGTTTTCGGTTGTCCTGCATATGTACATGTTAATGATGGAAAGCTTGAACCTAGAGCTAGGAAGTGCATATTTCTTGGTTATAAATCTGGTGTTAAAGGTTATACATTATGGTGTCCTGAAATCAAGAAATTTATTATCAGTAGAAATATTACTTTTGATGAATCTGTGATGCTTCACTCGAGAAAAGATTTGTCTATTATTGGTGATACAGAAAAGCATAAAACTTTGGAGAAGGTGGAGTTAGAACTGTCAAATTCTTCTGATGAAAAGAATGATACTCCTGATGCTCCTGAAGTTCATACATCACCTCAAGTTCAGCAGCAATACATGTTAGCTTGTGATAGACCGAGGAGAGAAATAAAAGCACATCAAAGGCTCGGATTTGAAGAACTGGTCGCTTATGCATTAAGTGTTGCTGAAGATATTGAGTTACCTGATCCTTCCTCCTATTTTGAAGCTATTCGAAGTCCTGATTATAATAAGTGGTTAATAGCAATGCAGGAGGAGATGGAATCTCTACAGAAGAATAGCACTTGGGATCTTGTAAAATAACCCGTGAATAAAAAGATTGTTGGCTGCAAATGGGTGTTCAAGAAGAAAGAATGAATCAATAATGAAGAGACAAAGTACAAAGCAAGATTGGTGACAAAAGGGTATAGTCAAGTGGAGGGTGTTGATTTTCATGATGTGTTCTCTCCAGTTGTAAAACATACTTCTATTCGTACTTTACTTGTTATTGTTGCTTTGCAGAATCTTAAACTTGAGTAACTAGATGTTAAGACTGCATTCTTACATGGCGATCTAGAAGAAGATATATATATAGAGCAGTCAGAGGGTTTTCATGTTGAAGGTAGAGAAGATCAAGTTTGTCATCTGAAGAAGTCCTTGTATGGACTTAAACAATCCCCTCGACAGTGGTATAAAATGTTTGATTCATTCATGTTGAGTATTGTTTTTTTCTAGAAGCAAATATGATAGTTGTATTTATTTGAATCAACTTGCCGATGGTTCATTCATCTATTTGTTGTTCTATGTTGATGATATGTTAATTGCAGCGAAAGATATATCTGAAATTAATATTTTGAAAAATAAGTTAAGTTCTGAATTTGAGATGAAGGATCTTGGAGCAGCAAAGAAGATTTTGGGAATGGAAATTTCTAGAGATAGAAGTTCAGGAAAACTATTTCTGTCTCAGCAAAAATATATTGAAAAAGTCTTGGAGCATTTTGGAATGCAGAATGCTAAGGCTGTCAGTACACTGATTGCAGCACACTTTAAACTCTCAGTTTCATGTTCACCTCAATCTGATGAAGACAAAAGTTATATGTCAAAAGTTCCTTACTGTAGTGCAGTTGGTAGCATTATGTATGCAATGGTTTGCACTCATCCAGATATATCTTATGCTGTCAGTGTTGTTAGTAGATATATGTCTAATCCAGGAAAGAAGCACTGGAAAGTTGTTAAGTGGATACTGAGATATTTAAGAGGTACTTCTGATGTATGCTTGGAATTTAGTAGAAATTCAGCTGGACTGATTGGCTATGTTGATTCAGATTTTACAGGAGATCTTGATAGAAGAAGGTCCCTAATTGATTATGTCTTTACTATTACTGATTGTGCTGTGAGTTGGAAAGCTATTTTGCAGGATACAGTAGCATTATCCACTACTGAAGCTGAATACATGGCCATCACTGAAGCTGTGAAAGAAACTATCTAGTTGAGAGGATTAGTTGGAGAGCTCACTATGTAAGAGGAAGCTACTGTCATATATTGTGATAGTCAGAGTGCAATACATCTTACAAAAGATCAAATGCATCATGAAAGAACAAAACATATAGATGTGAGATATCATTTTGTTCGAGATATTGTGGAAAAGTAAGATGTTTAAGTTCAGAAGATTAGCACACATGACAATCCAGCAGATATGATGACAAAGAGCTTACCTGTTGCTAAGTTCGACTATTGTTCAGACTTGGCGGGCGTTACGCAAAGATCAAGCTAGGCCCTTGTGGGCCATTCGGCAAAGGAGAGCATGTTGAGCATTTTATTTTTGAGGGTTTTGTGAAATTAAAGTCAAGGTGGAGAATTATTGATGTGGCTTGAATTATGTACCATGTTCCCAAAATTATGAAAGAAAAAAAGTGAAAAATGAGGAAAAATGAGAATCTGTGGCGGAAGCGGAGGGCTTGGGCCGTTAGGGTTAAGGTTTGGGTTAGGGTTTTATATAATGTATATTCTCTTTTGGCTCATAGTGAAAATTTTTGGCAGCAACCTCCTTTGCCCGTGGATGTTTCTCTCTTGTTCACATTGATCAAGAGAATTTTACCACGTTAAATCTCTGTGTTCATTTTCTTTTTCTTTCGTTGTTTTGATTATTCATCGATCATCGGTGTTCTATTCGTAACACAAATAATTTGTAGATTTTTTCCGAACAAATAAGATCTGAAACAACTCCTTTGCAAATCCAAGATTTGTGGTAGATTCATCCACCTTGTTCCTTTATTTTTACAAAGGGATTCCCTTTCCACAAGCTTGGTGCAACAAAAAAAAAAGACATTAGAAATTAAAACATATATACACAAGCTTCACTTTTTGAAAACTACATTATTAAAAGATAAATTAAAAAAGTACCTAGACTTTTTTTTCAAAATAAGAATTGCCTAAACTTTATTCGACACACGATTCAAACTCAAAATCACACATTCAAATCCACAGACACACTTAATTAATCCTACTTACTAATTATATTATATCATCAGGTTCTTGATTGCATGCCCTGCGATCAGCTGGAGCAACAACTAGCAACTACGGGGCGCGAAGCCAATCTTACTGTTCTCCATGTCGTAGATGACTCCGTACCTCCTCTGCTGGACGTTGCCGATGATGGTGGGGTCTTCGTCGGCGTCCTTGGCTACGAACGCCAGGCAGCACCGCGACACATTCACCACGTAAATTATCCCGGTGAAGCTCGCTTGGAGGCGCGCCGGGCCATCGAACACAATCGTCGCATTCGGCACGCTCACCATCGACATCCCGGTGAAGTCGTAGCAAGTGTCCAGCGTCTCGAAGGCGGGCGCCGGCTTGTACCTCGTCATCCCATTCTTGAACGCCTCGCGGAGCGCAACGTACGCCGCCGATGGCAGCCGAGTGATCACCGTACCGGAGTCCATCACCGCCGGCGTCGCCGAGAGCACCGTCGGCTGTATCGGCAATGCTTTACCGGCCACCTCGATCGCCGTGAGCCTTACTAAGTAGTACGTGCCCGAGTCCGACGTGATCATCGAGGTGTACTGGGTGTCACACTGTCACTACTCAAAGGCGTCGCGTCCCTGCCAATCGCCAGGTACCCCTTGGCGCGCAGGTTCGCAGGCAAGCAGTAGGAGAAAACAGAGCCGTAGTTAGGCGACAGCTGCGACGGCAACGAGAATCTTTTACGCCCGAGGCCGATGAGCCCAGCGGTGCTGCCGAATGTTCCATTGTTGTCGTCTCCACAGCCGAACGTGAATCCGGGCACGGCGTCGGACCGAAGTGTCAGCGTGTCGTGGCCTAGTTTTCCGACGGTATGAGAATCGTCGCCGTAGGTGACATTATACCGGCACACGGATCCCCAGGAGAAGCAACGGCGATTCTGGAGCTTTTGGCATACATTGGACCCGCAGGAGTAAGTGCCGTACGTCGAAGACTGTCTGGGAACGAAGAACTGGTTGACCTGCTTGTAGCACCCGACGCACGGCGTGCACTGGACCCACGTCAGGTCACTTCCAGTGTCGAAGCCGACGATAAGGTCTCTTCGGGGAGTGCCAAATCCAATAGTCACGATGTAATCGCCGGTCCCGAGGTTCCCGCCGGCTTGCGCAGGCAGGGCCACGGCGGCCATGGAGCGTCCGTTGAGGTGTCTAGGTTTCCCGGCGATGGCAGCCGACATGCGTCTTCGGAGCGAGTTAACTCGCGCTTGGTCGTCGCGGAGGATTTTGGCGTGAGGCGGCGGCTGTCGACGGCGGCCCTCGAAAGGTGAACAGGGACCGTAACGGTGCACTACTTCCAACTTCGACGGACCCATACCTGTAAAACAAAATGCATCCAGAAAAGTGGTACTTTCACTGTAATATTTTTTCAATAGAATGTAAAGTTTCTTAGTTTTCCTATGACAAAATTGATATTAGATTATCACACGATACCTAATCCCCTAGAATTAAAAAGCTTTCGAATTAAATTTTTAATTTCACTAATTCCGTTGTGGTTGTTTATCGACCAAAATAAAGTACAATGATCTTATGTTTCCGAATCATTCAACATATTTTTTTTATTTAGATTTATCGTAAGAAAACCGAAAGGCGCTTTTCAATTATACGTTCTTGGAGTTTTTATGTTTAATTAATTAGATTTTAATGATAAAATCTCGATTGTTTATGATCATCAATTTTATACAATAAAAAAATTAATTTGAAATAGATAATTTTATATACTTATTTTTTAGTAATATTTATTTATGTTATCATTAGACTTGGATTAAAAGGTGAATATGAAAGTTTTAGATATTTTATTTTATGAAATAAAAATTTCAATTTATTTTAATAATTATATGCCTAATAGATCTATCAAAAAAAAATATAGGGACTAAGTTGTGATTCTTATATTCATTGACTACGAATATGTGGTATAAGATAACAAAGCTAATGCTTGTTCTTAAAATAACAAGCTTGTTCTTCTAAACAATCATGTTAAACAGGGGTCAAAGTAATTCAGGCCACGGTTCAAAAAAAATAATCTCTATTTTTTGGGGTTGTTTTAAAATTAAAAGTATCATCCTAAAATCACTTTTAAAAAATAAAAAATCACTTTTTAGCGGATTGATTTTTTTTCAAATGAGTGAATTTTAATGTATTAAAAATTATTCTAAATCATATTCGAATTCTTAATTTTTTATTTTTTATTTTTAGTTCGATTTTTTTTAGTGGGGTAAGGTTTTTGGTATTGACGAGGTTTTCATTGTTTGGGATATTAACGAACCCACACTTATTTGACTACTTTTCCTGTTATAATATATAACAGATCATGGAGAACTATTATTGCGGTTTGGAATTGTTATTATTGGGAACGAGATCATGGACAATGATGTAAACAACTTTACTAAAAAATGGGAATAAGAGTGTAACATAGAGGTGCACATCATTAGTCAAGATTGAGAGGTCATGAATTTGAATTCGAATCTCACCAGTAAAGCGTATCTGCTCGTTTATTTTAAATTTTAAATTTTAATTTTTTTTGCATTAGGTCTATCGCCCCTATGCACGGGAAAAAACCTTACTAAAAAACTATCCACTGTTTCTTTCGTGTGCGTCTGTAACTTATAAAAGTATTAATGAGAATATCAAACCCTCTCATAATCCCAATCTCACACAAGACGCGTACGGACTAATCGATACATCTATCTTATGTCTTTAACCTTTCTTTTATAATACAGAAAAAAATAAGACATTCCAAATTCTATATTGACTACTAAAAATATTAGCCGTATTACGTGGTTGCACTATAAATATTTACGAGCAATTGACACAAATAATCATCTATTTTTACTATTATAATTTATAAATTACTCAACTATTTTCTTGAATACTTACTCTTTATAATTTAGAAAAAAATGCATGTGAATTTACACATGTTGTCCAATGGTTGAATTACAGATTGATAGTGAATGTTAATATAAAAATAAAATAAAATAACTTTATGTATGGGGCGTTAAAATTTTAAAAATTATGAACTCATATTGATATCACTAAAAGAAAAATCATTATTTCTGACGAAAATTTTTGACGGTCACGTATCCCTCACAATTGTATTAATTTTAGTTTTTGAATTATTAAAAATTATATTTTTTTTAAAAAAAATAATTTCCGATGGCTTTGGTTGTGGGAAGTTCTCAAGGCCAAAGCTCGTCGTAAGTTCCCACTGGGCCATATGTCTAGAGTCGTGGGAACTTGTCACGGCTCAATCCGTGGAAAGTTTCCACGACCTCAGTTGTGGCAACTTCCGACAAATTTATACAAGTCGTGAGAAAGTACTTGCGACGAGGCATTTTATCACGATTCGCTCCCGTCGAAAAATCCATCGCAAACTTTATTTTTTAACGGATTCTTCACAAGTTGTGATTGTTCAAACAGTGGGAAATATATATTTTTCTTGTAGCGTAATTATGTATTATGATGAATGAGATATCATGTATAAGACTAGAGTGACTACCATGGTTGGCCATGGATCACGATCTTTAAGCAATTTAATTCATGATTCATAAATATTAATATGTATGTAACTGACCTTTTGGAAGGAAGCAAGTAGTAGTAATAGGATGGAGGAGTTCTGAGACATCAAAAGATAGCCTGCCTTGTGATGATACATGTTCTTTAGTTACAGTACTGGCCGAGGAAGGAGGAGGGTGTAGAAGAAGAGCAAACGAAGCACATGCAAGAAGCACCACCAAGAAACGAGCAGATGCCATGAATGCTGTTGGAATCAGATCGATGAGACAATGTCCTACTACACACACACACACACACACATATATATATATATATATATATATATATATATGTATATATATATATATATATTGTTATAGCTTATATGTGCTTCACAACGTCACTTTGTAATACCCTTTTTAAATGCAAGAAATGAAGACATAAATTCCACTAGAATAGTTGATGGGTAATATCATCTTATCTTTATGGCCACAGTAGCCGTCAACATACCTAAACATAATATACAAATCTTAATTCATGATGTGGTGTAGCAGTATGTGTATGAGCACCAACTCAACAAGAAACATAATATCTAGTCTCTGCCGTGCTTGAAAAAATAGAAGAAACTTTTTTTTCCTGGCGGAATGAATCACTTCCTACTACTGAGATCGACTTCCTTTTTGCCTATGACCCTAAAAAGAATCCATATCTACCTAATAATTGATTAGGATTTTTTATAATTGATTAAAAAAAGCATCGCTCATCATGAAAAGCATGGAATGCATACTTGTCAAGATTCAGAATGAACTCGCCAACCCTTTGGATGCACTTGGGGTTAACACTACAAGAATTTTATTGATTAGGATTTTAGTGATTCCATATTTCGTAATAATATTATCACAGTTAAGGATCGATTAGTGACAAATTTGGACATGTCCGCAAACCTAACTGATAATATAGTGATAAGATTGTGACCATATTTTAGCCGACCCCACCTAATGGGATAAGGCTTTGTTGTTATTTGTATTGTGACCATATTTACTATAAGAATTACGATCACTAATATCAGTTGGTATATTATAATAAATTTATAACTAATATGTCCTTAAACTATGGTACTAATTTATCTCTAATTTGTCTCAAGTTTTGTTGCTAATAAGTACAAATTTACTACATATTTGGGACATGTATAGTGCACCGTCTTCACAAACTTAACTAACAATATAATGACAACATCGTGATCACATTAACTACTAAAATTATGGTCACTAATATTAGTCAGTATACGAATCAGTCTCTAAATTACGACACTAATATGTCTATAATCTATCTCAAATTTGTGGCTAACCGTTATAATTTCTTTTACATATGATTGATAGATGACAGAAAAAAAAAATGGAACTAATAATCAATTTTAAAAAGTGCAGTAAATATTTTATTACTATTTCATCACCAAAATTTGTAATAAGTATTATTCTCTTCATTGTTTACTTGCATAGCGTCTTAACAATTATGATTATCTCAAATATTTTTTTAATTCTTATTTAATAATTTGAATTAAATCTCTATATTTTAAGGTTAATGTGAAATTATAGTATACATTTTAACTCAAAATTTGTACATGAGTATATGTACGTTTAACTTCATATTGACTTTGTTTTGTATTTTATATATATATATATATATATATATATATATTAGTGAGCTACCACAAAAATTGGTAGCACAGTGTAATCACATGATTTGAGCCATCCGGTCCACTTGGGCGCGGATCAACGGACGTGATTTGGGGCAAACCGAACCATGAAAGACCTCCGAGATGCTCTCCAAATGCAGGTGCCAAATCTCGAACTGCCAGGTGATGCCTCTGCGTTGTCACCTTCTCTGATAAGATTTCCGATAGGTATCTCTTGTCGAGGACTCGAACATCAAGGAGCTGCTTGACTGCCTCCCATTGCAAGTTGCTTAGATGATGTTCTCTCCCACACTGACATCAACCCTTTTTTATCTCATTCCGTCTTCTTCTTCCTCCTCGGTCTTGGTGCCCCAGCGTTCGCCTCATTTAGCTTCTTCGCCAAATGAAGAAGTAAAACTTCCGCCTATGCATTTTGGCATCGGGTACAGTATGATGGCCTTCCTGGAGATGCTAGACCGAGCCGTCGAAAGCCTGCAATGGGGAGGTGGGCTTCTTTTGAGGACATGGTTGGAGTAGGTTTGCATGATGTCATGGGCGATGAACACAACCACCGCCATGGTTATCTCCTCGACGCGACCGGTTTCATGCATGACGCGGAGCGTCGAGGACGCCGCAAAGGAGGATGTAGAAGATGATGGTATAATTGAGTCCGTTGATGTGCGCTCGGATGACCCAAATTGTGTGATCGTCGCACAATGCTACCAATTTTTATGGTAGCACACTAATATTGAGAATATATAAATTATTAGGAACATATATGTGTATGTTTTTTTGAACGTTTTTATGTTGACAATTAAATTTCTAATTACGTTGAAAAAAATAAACTATTATGAATAAATTTACAAAAGTTGTAAATGAAATAAAATAATTTCATGAAATATTTTATAAGCATAAAAAAGTGAAATAATATTTTATAAAAAGAATTTCATAAAGTATTATTTAATCAGATAATAATATTTTATGCATGGAATATTTTATAAATTTTACAATCACATACTAAATTTGTAAAAAAATATAATATAATTCATAAGCTATTGTTATGTAGCTACATAAATATTGTATTATAATTCTTTATACACAAAAATCTAAGAAATAGAAAAAAATCAATTAGCAAGGGGGATCAACCCCTCAATCTACGAGGACTCGTAACAAATTTCATACATCAATTTGAACATATGCTCAAGCGACTTTTGATCAATTCAATCAATGATGTTGGACCGAGCACTTCGTCGTCTAATGTAAGAAATGATTGATGATTAGAGTTACTTGCTAGGCTTGCCATCACTATTTTGGCTCGTGTTTTGAGACATGTTCATCTACATTTGAGACTTGTTATATTGGTTGCTATTTTATTAAGTTGAACTTGTGTAGCATATATTATGTAAGCCTTTTGCTACTTTCATGATGAAGAATGTCATTTTTTTTTATTTTGTACTACTTGCCAATGTTGATTATGAACAAAGATTTTTTTATATTGGTTACTGTATATGTGTATTTATATTAATGTACAATCGATAATTTAATATAAACAAATATTATTGTGAAAAATTTATTGCTAATTTATGACCGATTTGGAACAGTTTTGAAACAATATGCAAATTGTGAAAATCAATTATGATAAAATTTAGTTATGGTATAAGGACAAATTAGCCCCACAAATGTTGTAGTTGTTTTATTATTGTAACATTATTGTTACGAATTAGTGATAGATTAGTTACTGATTTTAAGCTGTAATAATTGCCACAAAATAGGGCTGGGTTAGCAACACCAACACACATAATTACCTACGAAAATAGGGACCCGTAGCAAATATATCGCAAATAGAATTAGAGGTGGTATTACCTACGAATTTGCTAGACAAGAGACAGAGGAGGGAGGAGTTCTAAGACATCAAAATTATCAAAAAAATATTTGGACGTCAAAATGGGGTTCAGATGTTCTCTCCAAAAGTTCAAATGTTAGACAGGCTATTAGTGAATGTTGCTTTTGAATGTGGAGCTCCTATTAGTAGAAATTGAAGTTTGAACCTACAGTTTAAACTTTTGAATGTTGCTCCCTTGACACTATAAATGACTATCAATTGCTAGTTGGTTCCAATGTGCAAAAAAAGTCAAGACATTCAAAACCTTTAAAGTGTTAGACAGGCTAGAGTTTTATACAACTAAATTATAGTAGACTGTAAATGAGGTCTCAAGGCTGCAAGAAATACATAGTTTACAAGAAAAAATATTTTATCAAATGTTGAGTGATGTGAAAATTGTGAACACTATTACTCTAGCAAGCACAATAGATCAGGCCAAGTAATAAATTGTAAGTGAAAGTTGCTGATCTCATGAGAACCAGTGATTCATTTATCTTCTAACGCCAGTTCATGAATTGTGGGGAAAATATGTTTGTGACTTGAAATAAAATTAAATAAAATATACTTACCATTGATAGTGAATCTAGAGTTTTATGAATGAGCCTTTTATTGATGAGAGCGAAAATTAGAGTTTAGACCATGTGTCCCACTTTATCTCTTAATCAATAATTAAACCTTATTTACAACTCATTCATAGAAATATTGCCAGGAGTATACCAAAGAAGATAACCTAATTATCCTAAATTAAGATCAGATAAAAGTAGTTAAACAAATCAACTTTGGTATATCTTAATTAGGATGCTTTTATATGTGAATCTATATTATTGATTACTAAAAAATTAATTGATAATCTTAATAACATCGAAATCAGATTATCAATAATTGACTTTGGTACCACAAAATCCGGCTCAAGTTGGGTGTGACTAGCTAGGTCTGAATTTGCATTGGAAAACTGTAATGACAACTTGGATCAGGTCAATAAGTCTTTGCTCGAATTTGACCCAAAACTCAATCTGAGTTTACTAGACTCCTAGGTTATTTTGTTTTGACAGGATGTTTGATCACCTATCATGAACAAGATTAACTCATAAGTACTATTAAACAGAAAATAACTAATACATGCATCTATTCAACTATGATAAAAAAAACATTAAAAGTCCGAAAAATAATACAAATGACGTGTAAAACATGTATAATATGCATGAATCAAATTTCCCATGGTTTTAACTCTAGCTTATGCTTAGGTAGACAAGACTTAGAAATCCTAAATAAATCATTGTATTCTCCGCCTTTTGACTAAAACTCTTCAAGTATCATTATTTTTAAGTCCAACATTAAAGTATCTTATCACAATCTAATAACCGAACTTTCAAGAATTTTTGGATTTAAATAATTTAAACTTATTATACCTCACCTCTTTGCAATACAAATATATATATATATAGCCTTATCCAACAATAGATTTAACATTGAAACAAAAGTACAAGTTAAACTTATATTTTAAGTTATCAGTGACTCGTAGCATCGTGAGAGACACGAAAACAATAATAAACATTGTGTCGAGTTGTGAAAAAGGGATGTCTTAAAGAATAAGTACCCCTAAACGCTTGAATACTCTCATACAGTGAAATACCTTTATTTCATTAAAAACTTCAAATAAGCTTTAAAATTTATAAAATCTCAACACTAAGACAACGAGATTGCAAGTAATAGCAATCAGTGTAGTATTTGAGGTTCGTTCCAAGGGAGATTGCAGACAACCCAATGTGGAATACTTTGCTGTAAAGAAAAAAAATGCAGAAAGAGTAATTTGAATATGTATGTGATTTGAGTGCTAGGAGCTTATAGGGGAGTATCATTTTGGGATTATCGTTCTTTAGACATTAAAATAAAAATAAAGTGGCATTAAACATTCCTGTGTTCACATATTCTTGCTCTCACAATGAATACGTTCAATGTCCTAGAACTACTTTGCGAACACTCGTAGAATGTTTTGAGTTTTGCCAATTTCCTTGGTGAAGGGATGAGCTGAAATCCCTCGCACCTCTCAAATCAGGGAATCTCAAGATGATGGTTGGGATCCGACCAACATTTCGGCATGTAGCAAACCCATATGGATGATGATGAACCCTCTCGGGTGAGGTCCCTTTCATTGAGCGATGGCGAAGTTCATTCACAAAATTTTAGACGGTCCCTAGGCTTACTCGCAAAGATGTGAGGAATGGATTTCCTTCTCGGGTTGGATGTTATTAATTTAATAAAGTCTAGAGCAAGTTCAACAACAAAAATGAAAACAACTATGGAGAATAATCCTGGAGTAATATGAGTCGCCTCTTGGTGAACTTGAAATGAGCAGCTAATGACCTTGAAATTGTTCCTAAGTCATTGTCACACCTCTCGACATGCATACGATGCTTAGGACAAAAAGCAGGAAATCGACAATGATGCATATTACAAAATAGAATGATAGAGTAAAGACATAACATCTCAAATCAAACTCCCCCAACCCTAGCTAGCTAATTAGTTACACATAATTAAGTGGAGTGACACAGCATTCAAAATCAGATACTCTTCCATCGAATGAAAAATGTTCAGCGAAAAGAAAACCTCTTCTTCTGCTTCCTTTCTTGCCGCCTCTGATGCCCTCCTATTCTCAATGATACTAGAAACCCCCTTTTATTGCATTTTGTGCTCTTTTATAACCTCCCCCCTCCAACTGTCATAGTTTTTTTTTCTTTTTTTTTTTGTCCCCTAGCACCCTCCAAAATGTCCCGAGGAAGCTTCCTTCCTGTCATTAGTGGAAGAGTTGTCGGATTGTTTCCTTATTGCAACCTCATGTTTGCTATTTGAATCGGTGCTAAATGAATGATAAACCGGTCAGAAACCTTCCATGTACCCCCTAATTTCTATCGAATATGTACTTCTCCTGTGACTAGCTTGAAGTCCTCCAGGAAAAATAAGGTGCCAGAAAAAAAAAAGTGTAAATTTAGCTTTTACAATAAATATTTAGTAGATGTGAAGAAATTACAAAGTTCACAAATTTAGAGATGAAAAATGCATTTAGAACTGAAAACATAACACATATAAGATGAATGTATATCGGATATGAGTAGAAACATATCAATAGTTTCTTCACATCAGTCAGCCAAAAAGTAAAAAGCTTGGATTATTTTTTATTTATTCTTTCGTAGTTATTTTGTGATTTGACTACTCATGTACTTCTTCATATTGTTGGTCCATGTAAGAGACTTTTTATATTCGGGTCCATGTAAGAGACTTTTTATATTCGGATCCCAAACTGGTTGACTTAAATTGCTAGACAATAATCCCATATAGGTCTTGTTACTCGAACACATCAAGATGACAAATAATACACTTATAATCACCTTACTTTTTTTTTACTTTTTCCACTTTTAATTCATTTCTTCACATTTATTTTTTAACCTTTTTTACACTTTTTTTCCATGATCTCACAAAATAGTATGTACAATAAAAAGGTTTATTATTATGAAGGCAAAAAAGATAAAAATATGAAAAAAATAGAAAATGAGCATAAACAAGAATTAGTAATTAACGTATTTATAGTTTTATTTGGCAACAAACATCTTTTGAATATACCCACTACTAAAATGATAGGATTGGTAAAATATGATAACATAATTTCATAACTACATGAAGTATAATCAAAATTTTACTTGAATGCTACTAAGAACAAAAAACATAAGGAAATATCATTGTCAATGATAATTTTGCAATTTTTATTTTTATTTTTTCATAAAACAAAAAACATAAAACAAATATATAATGATAAAGACAACCCAAGTAAATATATAGTGCTATGAAAAAGCACATAATGTATGAAATATAACCTCTCTCAAGTTTGAATTAAACATTGTCCTCAATGTTACCCAAACAAGGTAAGGAGTACAAAATATGAATATGCAAAAACTCAATAACGGTAAAAAGAGTGAAAGAAAAAATTGACCAGTTCCACTCTAGAGATTGTGGAAGCAGAGCCAAATAGAATCCATAATGTCCCTGCACCACATGTTAGTAGTGATAGAGTTGTAACAAGTTCTATGAAAGCCTGAACGAGGCGAACCAACTTCTTTCATTGATGTTCCATGTTGAAAGATAGAAGAATCTCTTATGATGGAGGAACCATGCTTTGATGTACAAAGGATTCAACTCGGGTCTACCGAAAAGTAGACGTCCTTTGGCACAATGCAGAATCTAGTTGTGTATATGATACAAATTGAAAATACAACTAAATATATAACTAAAAATAGAAATAGGATAACTACTATTAATAGTAAAAGTGCAAGAATGTTAAACACAATTACTATTAATAACTTGTCAATTCAAAATGACAAATCTTCATAAGTCCGTATGGAGTGGACCAACTCCAATTACATAACTGGTAAACACATTTCAAAGACTCCCCTAAATAAAAAACCCATGCATATATTTATAATATGCAAAGATAATTACAATAACTATAACAAGACTACAAATATAACTAACTACCCACTACTTTATTAACCAATCATTAACTAATACAAAGTGATATCTTCTAACATCCACTATTTAATTAACAAGTCACTATCTAATACAAAGTGGTATTTTATCAGTACACCCTAAAATTTAGCCTTGTCCTCAAGACGGTTAAAAGAAAATTAATAATAATATTTTGCAGGTGCGCCTCCAAACTTGATCAATTCAGGAATTTTTGAACCAATATGAACTTCCAATTTTTCTTCTTATGGAATGATATTTCACTTGTAATATGTAAAGTTCATATCTCCTAAATGAATACTGCTTCATTGTGATTTGCTACTAGGATCTTTGAGGCTCTGATACTAATTGATACAAACTAAAAATATAACTAAAACAAAACTAGGATAACTATTATTAATAGTAGAAGTACAATAATTTTAAACACAATTACTACTAATAACTTGTCAATTCGATATGACAAATCTCTATAAATCCATATGGAGTGGACCAAACTCCAATTACCTAATTGGTAAACACATTTCAAAAGACTCCAATAAATCTAAAAGCCATGCATGTATTTATAACATGCAAAGATAATTACAATAACTATAACAAAACTACAAATATAACTAAATACTCATTACTTTTTTAACCAGCCACTAACTAATACAAAGTGATATCTTCTAACTACCCACTATTTAATTAATCACTCAATATCTAATACAAAGTGGTATCTTATCAGTACAACCCTCCTAAAATTTTTCCTTGTCCTTAAGACGGAGAAAATAATAATAATGTTAATATTATGCAGGTGCAATTGAAGCCTCCAAATTTGATTAACTCCATCTTTGGGCCAAGAGAGAAATTTTTAAACCAATATTAACTTTTAGGTTTTCTTCTTATTAAATGAGCTTTCACTTGTAATATGTAAAGCTGATTTCTCCTAAATGAATGTTGCTTCTTTGTGCTCTGCTAATAGGATCTTTGAGGCTTTGATACTAATTGAAAATACAATTACATATATGACTGAAAATAAAAATAGAATAACTATTATTAATAGTAAAAGTGTAGGAATCTTAAACACAACTACTACTAATAACTTATCAATTCGAGATGACAAATCTCTATAAGTTCATATGGAGTAACTCCCATTACATAACTGGTCAACACATTTCAAAGGCTACTCTAAATCTAAAAATCATGCATGTATTTATAACATGCAAAGGTAGTTACAATAATTATAACAAAACTATAAATATAACTAACTACCAACTACTTTCTTAACCAACCACTAACTAATACAAAGTGGTATCTTCTAACTACCCACTATTTAGTTAACTAGTCACTATCTAATACAAAGTGATATCTTATCGGTATAGAGGCTTGGGTCTTATGACAAGTAACAATCAGATGGATTTGTAGTAGAATCCAACTATGATAGTGGCCTGCTTGGTTTGATGCTTGTTAACTGTTGGTGCAAAAGGCAAGGGCGATGCAGCCCACTTGGATATATTCGTTTGAAGATTGCGCCAACAAGGGTTCCGAAAAAAGATGAGGTTTGCGGCAAAACAAGTGGAGTTGGCATCTGATCTCCCTGGCCACCGGCGACCTCGCCGACAAGGGGAGGCGTCAACAGTGCCTCCTTTTTCCTCTTGCCACTCCCACACCCCACCAACAAAGTAGCCTCCCTCGTGACAACGACCTCCCCCCACCCTTCGTCGACCCCCTCCACCGGCGACCAGCCCTCGCCCCCACCTCGCTGGCGAACCATTGGGCTCCTTCAACGGGCAGCCCCCCAGGCCCATCAGTGACTTGCCATACAATAATTATATTATTATTATTATTTAATTTTGTAGTGACTTGTCAAAGTGATCGATAAATCATCTGTACCTAGTGAAAACGAATGATAAAGACAAATAAGTTAATAGTTGATGCACAGTCTACTAGTTGACAAATGAGTAAGATGAGGGGAGTTAGTGAAATTTATCCTGCAATAGGATAAGCATAACTGATAGCAAGGAAGAAGATTGGCCATGTACATGTACAAATTTACTACTCGATTTTAGGGAAATCTTGTACTGAGGCATGGCAGAAAGTTCTACATGAATTATGATCCACCAGGGTCAAAGGACTGGGATGTCTGGAGAAGGAAGAACTGCACCTATCATTCCAAAATGGTTTTCATCTCTCCTTTGAAATGCCCCCTTCCATTTGTAACTACATTATGTTGCCCATGCTTTCTTGGTAGGCCTTCTTGTGTTGTCACAGTTGTCTAAACATCCTTGGTTATCTGGTCAATTTAGAAAGATGATAAGCTGGTTCCTAGTCATTACTTCAAATACTCTAAAGTATAATATCAGTCAACTGAATGCTAAACCTCGGTGAAGTTCACAAGTCCAAATGAATCAATTTTATTCTTCGGAGTAACAATTCTCTTAACTCGAAGAATTCATGCCCATGATAAGTGCAATAACTATATGGACATACGTATTAAAGGTAGGAAAAATACGTAAATTTCATGTACCCAGAAAAAGTATAACTTATGATGTTTTTGGTGTAACAGTTAAGGTTGTGAGGCTGAGTGAGGCCTCTTTGATCTCCCCTATGGTAGGTTTGCAGCATGCCCCAGACTCGATAAGATTGAGCACCTCATATGGTTGTTTGATTCTTGTGGATTATGCCTGTGTACCTCCTTAACTCGTACCACAAACCTTGTCAATGAACTAACCAAGTTGTAGCATTCCATGTACGATCAGAACTTTTAGCCATCCATTGGAATTAAGCTGAAACCAGCTGCTTTCTTTGTCATCACCTTGTTCTTAACTTGCTTACTGCTCATCGAACTGCCTGCAATGGTGTAGGTTGTGGCTAGAAGGATGGAGTCAGTTGGGTGTCTGTCGCCCAATGATACCAAAGCTTTTTGTGCCAATTCTGCGAGTTCAATGTTTCCGTGAAGCCTACAAGCTGCAAGCAATGTTCTCCATGCCGTTGCATCACCTTCCAATGGCAAGCTCTTTATGAGGTCATGTGCTTCTTCAAGTAGTCCTGCTCTACCGAGAAGATCTATCAAACACCCATAGTGTTCCATCTTTGGTGACAGTCCATATCTCTGCACCATTCTCTGGAAGCACTCCTTGGCCGAGGATACCATCCCTCCATGGCTACAAGCACTTAAGACTGCCAGGAAGGTGACTTCATTCGGCCGCACTCCCTTGTCTACCATCTCGTAGAAGAGCTCAAGAGCTGCTTCTGCCCGGCCATGAACTCCGAGCCCCATGATCATAGCTGTCCACGCCTTGACATCTCGACTGGACAACCTCTCGAAGACTTCCATTGCCTCTTCGATGCATCCGGTCTTCGAGTACATGTCGACCAAAGCTGTCCCAAGAATAGCATCCAACCCTAGAAACTCCTTGTTTATGCACTCATGGATGCGGCGACCTATGCCTACATCTCCCGAGGTTCCACAGGCAGCAAGAATCCCCGCATAAGTTGATGCATTCGGTTTCAGTCCTTCGTCTCTCATCTTCTGAACACAACCAAGGGCTTCGTCAATGGCTCCTCCTTTCGCGTACCCATCCACCATGCAATTGTACAAAACTAGATCCTTTACATTCATGGAATCGAACACCATTCTCGCCGAATCCATGAGTCCTGTTTTGGCATAGCAAGACACGAAAGCAGTCGAGACATTTAACTGCGAGTCGAAGCCAGATTTAACGCAGTACCCATGCAAGGCCGCAACGGCACAGCAGCCGTCGTCGAGAGAGGCTGCAGACAGGGTGCTGACAATTGAACTGGCGTTAGCCTCGAGACTGCAGAGCCGCATTTGTCGGAACAGGTCCACTACCTTTTCAGGCTGCGACGCCCGCAGATACCCATTCATCATCGTGCCAAAAGAGACCCCATCCCTCAGCAGGGGCATTTCTTCGAACAGAAGCCGCGCTTCGTGGACCTCCCGGCAACAGCCATATAGGTGCATCAAAGCGTTCCTCACGTTCAGGTAAATCTCGAAGCCAACCTTGGCTGCGACGCAATGGACCTGACGACCCGCCCAGAGTGCCGAACCGCGGGCCGATGCCTTCAGGACGGAGACGAAGGTGAACTGGTCCAGCGGCACCCGAGTGGCCCTCAGGGAGCCGAAGAGGCGCAGGGCTTCGTCGACGGCGGGGTTTCGGGCGACGGAGCAGCCCCTCAGGAGGGCGTTGCAGTGGAAGAGGTTGGGGGACGCGATGCTGGCGAACACGGCGCGGGCGTAGGCGGGGTCGACGAGGGCGGCGGCGGCGAGGAGCTTGCCGACGGGGAATGGGAGAAGGTCGAGCCCCGTCTTGATCATGCGCGAGTGGATTTGGGCTACCTGCGAAGGGTGGGAGCAGGACCTGCGGAGGAGCCTGGATAGGGGAAGAGGAGTTTGGGTCCTTAGGAGGAGGACGGTGGTTGTTGTCTGAATGGTGCCGCCGCCGCCGCCACTGCCGGCGCTACTTCTTGACATGGCTACTCCTGTTGAACCGAATCCATCGTCCGAAGAGCATTTGAGCTCGTTGGAAGGGTCTTTAACCGAGTTCTGTTGGGTTCAAATTTGAGGACAAAATTTGAGTCCTTAGGAGGACCGTTTTTTCTTTTTTTTTTTCACGCATGATTTACGGAAGGTCTTCATAGTTATTAACATTTGATTAATTTAAAATTAAAATAAAATAAAAGAGTAATAAATATGTTCAAAGTGATGACTCAGAAAGATCAAACAATGGTGCCTTAAAGTATTAGGTGTCTTCTATCATGGAGAAAAAAGAAAGAGTGAAAGTCTAGTGGAAGTGTAATCTTGGAAGTCAGTTCCTCGAGATTCAAAGCTTCCATTTTAATGTAATTCTTTCAATTATCTTATTTATCTTAGTCTTTAGAATTTTTAGTATGAACTGTATGTTATTAATTCTTTTCTATTTTAAGAGATTATTAATTAAAAGAAAATTATATGAATATTATTTAAATTATTTTAATATTTTTGTAATAAATTATTAATTGGACTTAGTATTTTTTCAATAGTGAATTAGATTTATGAATTAAGCTATGATAGTTTGTAAAGTGTTTATTTTCATATTTCATGAAACTATTTTAGTTGATCTGATTTGAAATTAATAATTGACATTAATTTGATAATTAGTATATGAAAAATCAAGTTTGTATAAACTTTCAACCCATTGTTGTGAAAAAACATTCATTGAGATAGATTATACAACCACTAATGATTCTAGATTATTTGTATTGATTGCAATTTCACATATTTGAGTAGTGATTTTTAACTCATCATTATCTATCACATTTCATCTAGCGTGATTAATTAAATCACCATTGTCAATTCTCTACGGGTGATAAATGATTTGCCATTTCGAACTTTTGTACGTCAACAAATTTTGAAAGTTTAAAGAGTTGTGAGGAAGCTTATCGAAACTCAGTTTGTGAAATGATTAATAGTTAAAAAATATAATTTAATACATCTTAAGTTTAATCTGATTTGATGGGATGTCAATTTTTGTAGACACTTCTAATTAATTCAAGATAGTTTAATCTATTTGATTATGTTGAGGTTATTGATTGAAATAAAATTATATGAACCCTATTTAAATTATTTTAATAGTTTGAAACAATTATTAATTATTCTTAATATTTTGCAATAGTTAATTATATTTATGAATTAGGTATACGAGTTTGTGAAGTGTTTAATTTTAGATTTTATAAAGCTAATTTAGTTCATCTTATTTGAAATTAATAATTGACATAAATTTGATAACTATTGAGTGAAAAATTGAGTGTGTGATCTATTAATATATACAAGTTTGTAAAGTAATTAATAATCTTGAAAATCCAATTTAATTCATGTTAAATTTAATCTAATTTGATGGGGGTGCTAGTTTGTGGAGACGTTTCTTTTCTTAATTTAAGATATGCTAATCTATTTGATTAGGTTGAGTGGATGTCATCTAGTAGAAATCACAATTTGTTCATGTTAAATTAATATTTTAGAAAGATTCTGATCAATCTTAAAAGATTAAATTTATGTTTTATGATTCACATATTTATTCTGATTTATTTTCATTAATTGCCACTACATTAATGTTGTTAGACATGTATTTTTTTTCCTTTTTAGCAATCTACTAATCTAAGTGAGGTTATACCTTTCATGTAAGAGGTCATCGTTGTAACATAACATTCACAAATCGAGCTCTTGAAGAGCTGACTTGAAGAGTGGATTTGTATCGAAATTACTATGAATCCTTTTGTCTTTGTCTGCGTATGTACACGTGTTGCGTTGGACTATGTAAAATTTTATTGTTTAGTTCTTATGTGAAATTTTAAAAAAAAAATTACCAACATTGGGCGTATGTAAAATTTTATTGATTGGCTAATGATGATTTTAATTCAATTTGATCATGTCAAATTCCGATGTGTTTCATATTTCAATCAAAGTCAATGTTAGACCAATCACGGACAGCTATTGGGCGCGAAGCCAATCTTACTGTTCTCGATGTCGTAGATAACTCCATAGGTCCTCTGTTGCACATTGCCGATGATTGCGAGGTCGCCGGCGTTGCTATTCGGCGCGAACGCCAGGCAGGCCTGCGACACGTTCGCCACGTATAGTATCCCCGAGAAGACCAAGTCGAGGCGTGCCCCGCCGTCAAACACCAGCGCCACCTTCGGCACTGCCACCCTCGACATCCCCGAGAAGTCGTAGCAGGTGTCCAGTATCGACAGGGCCGGCGCCGGCTTGTACTTCTTCATCCCCTTCGTGAACGCAACGCGGAGAGCCTGGTAGGCCGCCGGAGGCAGCCGAGTTATCACCGTGCCGGAGTCCACCAGCGTCCCCGCCTTCGAGAACACCAGCGGTCGTATCCGCAACCGTCTCCGCCCTACCACGATGGCGGTGAGATGGACGAAGTAGAACGAGGGCAGGAGGTCCCGATGGAGCATCGGCGTGTACTGAGCGTTAGATGGCGTTGAGGCCTCTCTGCCTATGGCCAGGTAGCCTGTGCCGCTCGCCTTCGACGTCAAGCAGTAGGAAAAGACTGGCCCGAACTCAGGCGACAACTGAGACGTCAACGAGACTTTTCCACGCCCTAGACCGATGAGCCCAGCGGCGCGGCCGAAGAATCCGACGTTTCTGTCCCCGCAGCCGAATATGAAGCCAGGCACGACGTCGGAGTTGAGCATCAGCTGGTCGCGGCTCAAGTTGCCGATAGTCTGAGAATTATCGCCGTAGTCGACCCTGTACCGGCACACGGAGGATTTGGCGGGGCACGTGTATCTGTCGAGCGCGTCGCACTCCTGGGAGCCACAGGAGTAAGTGGCGTACGTCGACGACTGCCTTGGGTCGAACAGCGGCTCCTCCTGCTCGTAGCACGCGGTGCACGGCTCGCATTGGATCCACGACAGGTCGCTACCTGTGTCGAAGGCGAGGGTGAGATCTCTCCGGGGGCTACCGAAGCCAACCGTCACAAGGTAGTTGCCGGAGCCGAACGCGGCGCCGGGTTGCGCGGGCAGCCGTACGGGATCCTCCGAGCCTTTGACGACAAGGTTGTTCAGTCCGGCGGTGGCCCCCGAGATCCGACGCTGGATCGAGTTTACCCGCGCTTGGTCCTCGTCGAGGATTTGGAGGTGGGGAGGAGGCCCTCGGCCGGCGTCCGACGAAGAACACGGACCGTAACGGTGCACCACTTGCAGCTTTGGTGGATTCGTTTCTGTAAATGTCAAGGAAAAGTCATTCACTTTGATGACCTGAATTGAGTCTAATGTAGCATTATTTATAAGCATTCTGATTTTGCATCACATAAACGAATCCATGTGTAAACTATCCGGAAATGACATGTGTTCGACATGTATTTTATTTTATTTTGAGCAATCTAGTAAATTCAGGATAAAAAATCACTTTGTGTACCTTAAATGCAGGGAAAAAATATTTTAAAGTAATTTCGCATGGAATAATTTTATTTATTATTTTAAAAATGTTTATGTGGTACAAATATTTTTTTCTTTCATTTGAATATCCTAAGAGATAATAAAAATATTACAAATATGATTTTAAAAATAAAACTACAACTCATTGTTTTTTACTTGAAGGAAATTGTAGAGAAAATGAGAATTTTCCTAACCAAATAATATGAAAGAGGTAAATTATTAAGGGTAAAATGGGCGTGCTAAGCACCCTTTGTTCCACGCCGTGTGAAGCGCATTTGAATTGTCTAAATCAAATTAGACGTCTCATATCAGATCTTATTAGATCTATTCGGATGGCTTCCACATCTGATTCGATGATTGATATTCATCTCACGAGAATAACCCTGTCTCATCCTCCCCCTCTCTCTCTCTCTATGCCAACCCTCACCCTCCCTCTGTCTCTCGAACATTGCCGGTCACCCTCTCTCTCTGTCGATCCTCCATCTGCATTGGCGGTGGCTCCCTCTCTCTTTCTCTCTCTGTCGAACATTGCCGCCCACCCTCTCTCTCTACCGACCCTCCATTACCAGTGTGCGATCCAGAATCGTGACTCTCGCCGGCGACCCTCACGCGCGCCTGGCCGACCGCTCCCTCTCCCTCCCTCCTTATCTTTCTCTCGTGCGCGCGATCCAGAATCGCGACTCTCGCCGGCAATCTTCGTGCTCGCCTCACCTCGTCGGACCCTCGCGACTCTCGTCGGACTCACGACTCGCCTTGCCAGACTCGAGCGTGCCTCGCCTCACCAGAGACCGAGGGATTCTCCTCGCGATCGATTGTAGTGCCAGTTGCATCGCCTCACCGTCGCCTTGCCTCGTCATCCCCATCACTTTGCGTCACCATCACCATCGTTGGAGGGGAGATCTAGTAGAAATGAGGAGAGAGCGAAGGGAGAGAAATTGATGGCGGCCAAAGGTCGACGGAGAAAGAGAGGGAGGGAAGGACAGAGGGAAGAGAAAGAGAGGGAGATCGAGAGAGGGAGGGAGAGGGGGAGATCGAGAACACCGGACGCCGAATCCCTCGTAGACAGCTATTGGATCCCTCGACTGCCGGCGCCACAGCAGCCGCCCTTGTCGTCGATCACCGGCGCCGCGGGCTCTAGATTCGCCGCCCTCGCCGTCGATCGGAGAGAGAAGGTTAGGATCATGCAGGTTCCATCGTGAGTGAGAGAGAATTGTCATGAGTGAGTGATGTAAAAATCTCGTGAGATGATCATCTCGGCCGTGGGATCTCGATTGGACGGCTTGGATCATGCTTCACATGGTGCGAAGTAAAGGGTGCTCAACACGCCCATTTTACCCAATTATTAAATATTTTCTTTATCGGATGGCGAAGAAATGCAGATGTTGAATTAAGTGAAGAACCTACAATAATTTATTTGTCGAAACAAATATTAACTTTAAGAAAAAAAATGTGCGCAAAACAATTTTTTTTATGTGTAGAAGTTAATAAATTCAATAAAAAACAGTTTAGGTGCCTGTATACATTAATGATCCCTGTTATGTCAATAGCAAAGCTATGATAAATACACTAATTTTATTTTATATATTATGCATATAGAAACAAAATATGGAACTTGGATTAGTCAATTCCGAAATATAAATTCTAGATCTTTATATCATTGTACACAACTTTTTTATATAAACCTTAATATTTCCCATAAAGTATTTTTTTTATTGTTTTAAAATGTAAATCTAGGAAGCACTAGAATATATGTTGTGATGAATGAGATATGATATAAGACACGGTTTGGTGGCAACGGTTGGTCATGGATCACAATCTTATCACATTCCAATATGATACGAGTGCCCTACGGCTAGCAATCATAATAGCAGTCTAGTCTCGCTCCTCTCTCTTTTTCTACATTTTGTAGACGTTTTATTTCATTATCGTATCTTTATGAAAAAAATGGAAATGTTTACATACATCCTTGAAACTAGAATAAACGTTCTTTAATCGAAATTCTCTGTAAAAAATAATTAAATATATATGCTTTTGATTCTGGATTGCATGCTTTCTTCCCCACCCCTCTCTCTCTCTCTCTCTCTCTCTCTCTCTCTCTCTATATATATATATATATATATATATATATATATGTATACACTACTGTGTAAAGAGGGGATTTAAGATGTCTCAGAAAATAAATGAAATTCTCAAATGCCATGCATCATTCAATTCATTAAGTTAACTAAAAAGTAAAAACATGAGAAGTTCATTTTCCTGTGGTCTTGATTTCCCTCTTGGGATAATAAGAACACCATAATTGACCCCAACATGGCCATGCATGATTCTGACTGACCTTTCGGAGGAGAACAAGTAGCAGTAAGATCAACAGAGGCCTGCAGCAGTTCCGAGACATCAAAAGACAGCCTGCCTTCTTCCGATGATACATTTTCTTCGGTTCCAGTGCTGGCAAAGGAAGGAGGAGGGTGTAGAAGAAGAGCCAAGGAAGCACCTGCAAGCAGCACCACCAAGCAACGAGTAGAGCTTGTGAAGAAACGATCGGCAGGTGCCATGTCGATGAAGACGAGGCACCGCTAATATATTCTTTTGCCCTTGATGTTGGATTCAGAGTGAAATGGAATTAATGCTACATCATTCGACTATTCAACTATATATAGCCCTCCTTTTGCCGAAACTCCACATCTATTTGACCTCGACACATATCTAAGAAATATGTTATATTGGAAAAAAAAAATCATGGTGTGTCGTTTTATCACAGTAGGTGTTACTTATTGGAAGAAAAAAAAAGATAACACCAAGAACAAAAGGTTGGGTCCCCTCTCCAAATCGGTCATCCCATTGAATCAATCAACTTTTTGGTGGAAGCAAGATGAAGTGCTTCACATCACTTGGAAAATTAGAACCCCCTGTCCCCTGCAATACTCCGATCGGTGGCCTCCTGCCGCGTGGGGCCTTGTATTCCGCACTCTTGCGACCACTTGGGGCGTGCTCATGGTGTCAATTAGGTCACCAGGACGGTCGCACCGAGTCCTCACTCCCCATTTGTCCCATGAGAGTGAGTCATCAGGGATCATCTTAGCTGATGTTTATGTTAATCCTGATATATCAAGATTGGATCTTAGTAATGTTTTCTATTAGAGTTGGGGAACCAACCATTTCAAAGCTTGTGGATGAGATAAGCTTTTGTACCTACCTTTATTTCGATATTCAAATAGCCACATTTGATTAGAGACTGAATTATAATTACAAAATGTGCATCTGTGTGTACACACTTTCTTATATATGTGCAGATGATGAAGACACAAAAATGAAGACAACAGCACCTAAACATAAACATCCAACTCTTACTTGATGATGATGTGGTGATAGCAGTGTGTGTATGGGCACCAACCCAACATGAAACCTCTCAGGTTTTGGAGGGGGCCTTGTTCCTAGTCGCGGCCGTGCTTGAGGGATAGAAGAATTATTTTTCTGGAGGTCTACTGCCGAGACTTCCTTTTTTACCAGTAACTCTACTCTAAAGAGAATCCATATGCACCTAATTATTGATTAGGTGTGAGGTCAAGATGCAACATCCCAATCATGAAATATATATGCGCATTGCAATTTGCAACTCGAGTCAATTAATAATGTGAACTCGTGAACCATTTGGAATGCCGAGAGATCAATTTACATTCTAAAATACATAAAAAAACTTTCAAATTGATGAAAGAATATAATAGTTCATAGTAGAGCATTCTCAACTCTAACCCCTATAAAATTTATATAGGTATTTTCTTTATTGTTGATAAAAATTTTACTCTAATTAGAACTTAGCAATAATCATATAAAATAATACATCTACCACATAAAAATAGATATATAAAAATTTTATAGGTGTTCTCCTCTTACTTTTCATGCTTAATATTTTGTTTGACAGATATATTTAATGTTTAAAAAAAACTTGTATAATTTCATTTGATTAGTTTGAGCTAATATAGATTGTTTCAATTTTTTGGATTATTAATATTATGCTTAATATTTTTTTACTGAGGTTATTAACATCTAAAATTATATTATAAAATTGGTACGAGTTGATTAGCTCTAGAACTTATTTAATGCTTTGTAAATTAAATTTTAGCTCATGAGTTGAACACATTTTAACATCTTATTAAATCAATATATTATCTCGCCATTTGTCCACGTGATCAGATGAGATCGTCATTTACTCCCTCTCCTGACACTATGTGCGCTTCACTCCCGGACCTCCTTCCTTGCTCCTTTTCCTCTTTCCTCATCGTTCTGTTACTCTCTCTCTGGCTGCATTTGAAAATAAAACATTATTTCTCTTAAATTCTCAGTACATAATTAAATTGACAAATTAGTTCGATTTATATTTGATCGGAGTGAAATCTAATGATAAAAAATAAAATAATTAATGTGATAAAAAAAGTACATATGATGGATGAATTTAGTAGATTTTAAATTAAAAATTATTATTATTATTATAAAGTACAATTTTATTATTAATTAAAATAAAATTTTTATGGGGAAATTTTTTTAAAAAAATATATTATCTAAATATAAAAAATCATTTTTAAATTATTTGTATTTAATGAAATATTAAATATTTTTCATGAAATAACAAGTAATAAATAATATTATATTAATCCATTATTATGAATATTTTATATTTACTAAATAATTTATTCTATGAAGGTTATGGTGTGAGAGAAAAGAAAAAGAAAAAAGAAAACAAATTTAAAATCAAAGTAATATCACTACAAGAAAATTATCATTTTCCGACGGATAATTTCCGACGGTTTGAAATCCGTCGCAATTTGCGACGGATTTTGCAACGGTTCATTTTGCGACGAATTTTCCGACGGTTACGACCGTCGAAACGTAAAATAATAAATTATATAATTTATTATATTATTATTTTATTTTTTGACGGTTAGGAACGTCGATATTTCCGACAGATACCCATCCATCGCAATTTGCGATGAATTTTCCGACGATTACGACCGTCGAAAATGAAAATAATAAATTATATAATTTATTATATTATTATTTTATTTTTCGACGATTAGGAACGTCGATATTTTCGACGGATACCCATCCGTCGGAATTTGCGACGGATTTTCCGACGGTTACGACCGTCGTAAATGAAAATAAGAAATTATATAATTTGTTATATTATTATTTTATTTTTCGATGGTTAGGAACGTCGATATTTCCGACGGATACCCATCCGTCGTAATTTGCGACGGATTTTTCGACGGTTACGACCGTCGGAAATGAAAATAATAAATTATATAATTTATTATATTATTATTTTATTTTTCGACGCTTAGGAACGTCGATATTTCCGACGGATACCCATCCGTCGCAAAATTCGTCACAATTTACGACGATCGTAACCGTCGATAAATGTATAATAATATCATATATGAGTATTTTATTAATATTATATATAACTAAATATATTTTCGACGATCACAACCGTCGGTAACTTTAAAAATAATTAATATTTACGTTTTCGACGGTCGAAACCGTCGGTAATTAAAATTTGTTATCCCGCTTTTTTTTTCTTTTCCCGCTTTCTCTTTCACCTTATATATAATTCATCTCTCCCTCCTCTCTCTCACTCCTCCTCTCCTCTCTCTCTCCCTCTCCCTCTCCCTCTCCCGGCCCGCACCGAAAGATCTCCCGCACCGCACCGGACGCCGACGTCTCTCTCTCTTTCTCTCTCTGGCCGGAGGCCGCTGGCGGCCGGATCCGGCCCACGAGCGGTCGGATCCGGCCCCCGAGCGGCCGGATCGGCCCCCAAAGGCCGCGGCCGGATCCGACCCCCAGAGGCCGCTGGGGTCGGATCCGGCCGCTCGGGGGCCGGATCCGACCCCCAGCGGCCGGATTTGGCCGCGATCGGAGCTGACCGCGGCCCGATCCGGCCGCTAATTTTTTTATATTAAAAAAATTCTTTGCGACGGTTGCGACGGCCGTCGAAAGTTTCGACAGTTGCGGCCGTCGAAAACTTTCGACGATTCGAACCACCGGCCTTTTCCAGCGGTTGCAATCGTCGGAAACTTTGACGGTTCGAACCGCCGGCGTTTTCCGACGATTGCAACCGTCGAAAACTTTCAGACGGTTCGAACCGCCGGTCTTTTTCGGTGATTGCAACTGTCGGAAACTTTTTTCCGACGGTTCTGACCGTCAATTTTTCCGACGGAATTTTTTCGACCGTCGCAAATCGATTTACGACGAGCGTTTTTTCGAAGGATCGATTCCGACTGAAAAACCGTCGGTAATTGCGTTACCGACGGTTTTCGGGCTGATTACCGACGGTTTGGACCGTCGGTAATTAGCGTTTTCTAGTAGTGTATGTCTTGTCAAAAAAAGAGAAAAAGTGTGACAACCTCTTATTCCACCCAGAGTGGTGGAACCATGGTCACGTGACCTTGGTTCCATCCATTCAGTTCCTCGTCCGGATGCGATTTCAGCTTGCGTTTGGTGGAACCGGACGAAACAAGAGCACGGTTTTGCCCCAATTCTGTAAACAAACGCGGCCTATACATTCTAAGGACTGACCTCCTCGTTCCCTCTCTTCATTCTCTATCATTTTGCTACTCTCTATCCATTACAAGAAAATCTTGAATTTTTTATGGATAGTTTCCAACAAATAAACATCCTTTGCAATTTTCGACAGAATTTATGACAGCAACAAAAATCCTTTCAAAATACCGACAGTAACTTATCAATGACCCGATCTCTCAGTAATTACCGATGAATTAAACTCCGTCAATAGTTTCGACGATTGCGACTGTTAGAAATTAAAATAATAATAAAGTTATATATAATATAGTATAAAGTTATGTATAATATTTTATCATTATAATTTCCCATGGCTCCATCCGTCGACGTACCGAGCCATCGCAAATTTAATTATTAATAAAGTTATATATGTTATGATATAAAACCTCATTTATGCTATTTTGTTAAATTGTGGTAATAAGTTATATAATATAAAATAATAATAAAGCTATATATAATATAGTATAAAGCTTATGTATACTATTTTATTTTTATAGTTTCTGACGGCTCGATCCGTTTGGAACCAGGACATTGCAAATTAAATTAATAATAAAGTTATATATTATTATGATATAAAGCCTCATTTATGATATTTTATTAAATTGTGGTAACAATTTATATAATATATAATAATAATAAACTTATATATAATATAGTATCAAGCTTATGTATAATATTTTATTATTATAGTTTCCGACGACTCCATCCGTCTACCGACGGACCAGGCCATTACAAACTAAATTAATAATAAAGTTATATATATTATGGTATAAAGCCTCATTTATGCTATTTTAGAAAATTGTGGCAATAAGTTATATAATGTAGAATAATAATAAAGTTATATATAATATAGTATAAAGCTAATGTATAATATTTTATTATTATAGTTTTTGATGGCTCTGTCCGTCGAAACTACCGACGGACCATACCATCACAAATTAAATTAATAATAAAGTTATATTGATATAGTGTAAAGCTTATGTATAATATCTTATTATTATAATTTCTGACGGCTCCGTCCGTCAGAACTACCGGACTGGGCCGTCACAAATTAAATTAATAATAAATATATATATCTCCCATATAAAGCCTCATTTATGCCGAATTTATTAAATTATGGTAATAAGTTATATAATATAAAAATAATAATAAAGTTATATATAATATAGTATAAAGCTTATGTATAATAATTTATTATTATAGTTTCCAATGGCTCCGTCCGTCGGAACTACCGACGGATACGACGAATCGAGCCAATGAAAATTCCAATTTCACTCCCCCCACACTTCCCCGCCTGCTCTCTCCTTATATCTCCCAATCTCCCCTCTCAATCTCGCACTCTATCGGTCTCTCTCCTCTCTCTCTCTCTCTCTCCATATCTCCATCTCCCCCATCTCTCTCTCTATCTCACTCCCATGGCTCCGACGAGGGCCGTCCTCTCCCTCTCTCGTCTCTGATGACCTCCCACGACTCCGACAAGGGTCGTGCTCTCCTACTCTCGATTCTAACAACCCCCATGACTCCGACAACTCTAACTCCGACTGTCCTCTTCCTCTCCCTCTCCCTCTCACATGATTTTGACCACGAGGGATCATGTCGTGGGTGGCCGGAGCCATCGTGAGGCAGCCTTCTCCGACAGCTTGGCCATGAGGCAACGGATCAGATCTCGGGCGGCCTGATCTGGCCACGAGGGGCAAATTTAGCCTCGGGTGGCTGAGTCCTCCGCGAAGCAATGGATCAGGCACGAGCGACTGGTTCAGGCAGGCCGTGAGGTAGCAGATCAAGCCGTGGTCGATCGGCCGCAAGGAAGCGGATTAGGCCGTCGGGCGGCCAATTTTTTTTGTATTTTAAAAACCTTTGCGATGGACAAAGCCGTCAGAAAAGTACATAACCATCGCAAGTTCCGACGATTTCAACCATCGCAACTTCCCATGATTAAGGCCATCCAAACTTCGACAACTTTAACCATGGAAACTTCCCATGGCTCATGTCGTGGGACCTATGGCCCAAGCCGTGGGAAGTTTCGAGCCGTCAGAAAATGTTTGCGATGAGTAATTTTTCGATGATTCTCTCTCGTCGGAATATTCGCCACAAACTAACCTTTCCGACGAATTTTTCATAATTTCCTGAACCGATAGAAATAACGATTTTTCTTGTAATGATCTCTTTTTGCTCTCCTGGACATCCTTCCTCCCTCCTACTCCTCTTTCTTTGTAACGCCTCGAGATTTTTTTTTGCCAGCCTAGAAGACTATCGACGCCACTCAATTTTATACTTTGACTTTGACCGATTAACACATTGGCTTATATAAGGGGGATACTTAAATACAATAATTCTTATAATATGCGAAAGCTATTTACACAATCTCTACTGACCTGTGGGTTAGAGCCCATGTCTATACAATAATGGATCATATATCTATGTGCACGTCACCTATCAGAGGAGCCACCAACCGTCTCACCATCGCCATCACCATCTCCTGTACGAATCCAAGTACAATGGCAAGGTTCAATAACATAACTCAGTACATAGAATCACCCCCTTATAATAAATAATATAAACCATGATCAACATCAATATCAATACTATCAATAAACAATTATTCATAATAATATATGATTGATCACAATAAATAATGATTAAAAATAATCAATAAATCATAAATAATTCGATCAATCATAGTAATTATTCGACCCATGAATTTTTAATTATCTATAATCAATAACATCTCGATTCCATTCAATACCAATTACCTTTAATCAATCATCAATTGATCAGAGGTCAATGACGGCCACAATTCAACAATCAATAGTTCAATTAACAATTATCAATTTTCAAGTGGCCAAAGGTCGGTGAAGGTCATAATAATAATTATCAATTTATCTGTCAGACACAAAGGCCGCAATTTATTATCCATCGGCCATAAAAGCGCAATTTGATTACCCATCAGTTGCAAGGGCGAAATCAATAGTCTATCAACCACTAAGGCAAAATCAGTTATCCATCAGCCGTTATAGTGCAATTCTATTATTAATTCAATTACATTATCAATTCAATCTTTGAAATTACGATCAATCCTTTCGTGCGCAATATGAGATTTTTCTATTATTAAGGGACACCATGCCACTTCATGTCAATCACTAAGTTCAAGTATGATGAGGGACGAATGATTACACCCAGGACAGTCATAGTTTTTACGCTATCAGCACAATTCAATTCAATTATCCATGAAGGCACAATTAGCCCAAATATCCTATCAGTCTGAAAATGCAGTTAACTTGAAGGCCCAATCAGCCTAAAGGCGCAGTTAGTCCAAAGACCCAATCAATCCAAAAACGTGGTTAGCCCCAAGGACCAATTAGTCCCAATGGCAATAAGTAGACATGGGCGTAATAATTTTCAACTTTGTTTGAATTGCCTAAGATGTCTATCTTTAACAATTTATCATAGGTTAAACATCATCCAATCAAAAAAATCACTAGATCAATATATTAATCAATGTTATGATTAGATATGATAATAATCAATTGGATACGATAGCAAATTAATCAGGATCAATCAATAATTAGGTCAATAAATCAATATCATGATTGGGTGTAATAACAATAATAATCAATATTATGACAATCTGATCACGTATAATCATACTAAAATCAGGATGTTAATCAAATGATCGATAGTGATTAACAATCATAGCTATTCAATAAATTATTAATCAATTCATAACAATATGTTTTCAATATTCAAAACCCAGCCCACGTCGGGTGGTATACAGGTCGTGTTCTGAATGATCCAATATGCCTCGGTCAAGTCATAGTCAGGCCGAGTATGACGTGAACCTAGGCCGAGTCGATCTTGGTCATTCCAATCCATACATTAAGACCAAACCCGAGGCATGTCTACCTATATCCCGGGCCGGGTCAACAAAACATTGGCTGCGTTCATCGAACATGATCCATTTTATCATTCAATTTGGTCCGGATTCTATGAAACTTGGGTCGCATTTATCATTACTCGGGCCGTGTCAGACAGAATCTGGGTCGGGTTCTGCCATCGTTAAGAATTATGTTTTTGACATAATTTTCGATGCAAACAATATATCAATGTAATCTCTATATAACAAAGAAGAGTTCAGTGGTCTATTTCGCTGAAAACCGACGCCATGAGGATCCCCTTACGTACCTTAAGTTGATTAAAAAATTAACTATGTTCTTGCTATCTATGGACTGCACGGATGTCGTGACTTTGGCTTACGATTCCACCCTATTGACGTACAGGAACCTTCGGCTACCACTTGGATTTTGTTCTCCTCTGTCGGGGCTTCAAAATGATATATCGTTCGCACTTTCAGGTGCCTCGATTTGTGAGAAAATGATAGAGAAAGAAGGGCTCTCGTGCAGAAATTCTATGAAGGCAAATAATAATTTTTAGTCACTCTTTAGGTCATATTTTTGCTCTCAACTAAGGTTTTTTACTCCTATTGTGTCTTGAGCTATTTCTTCATCGATCATGATCCATCATTAATTGTCATCTTATAAATATTCAGATTTAATTAAATCCAAATTTTACTAATTATTTCATAATCATACTTATAAAAAATTCATTTCTACTCAAATTCATTTTTATCTCTTTCATAACTTCTTTCAATCAAACTCTATTTTCACCTTTTCCCTTTATTTCTTCCTTTTATCTAATTTTCAAAATTACTTAATATGATAATATTTTATCATCTAAATTTCAGAATTATTTAATGTCACAATATTTTATCACTTAAATTTTGGACTAAAATAATAATAAATATTATTTTAATACCTGAGATATTTATAAGTCATAAAACTTTTAATTATTTCTAATTGGGAGTCGTATGTTCATTAAACATTCTTTCGGATCTCAAATCAAATTAAGATCCCTAATTTTATTCTAATATCAATTTCTTCTCTCAATATGATTTAATCTTTCTTTCTTTTCATATTTCTTTTTTAATCACATTTTTATTCCTTCTCAAATTCTCCCTTTGTTCATCTTTCATCCATCAAGAATTCTAATTAATTTATTAAACTACTATATTGCGGTTGATGAGATTGTGGGGTGTTACATTCTCTATCATTCTACTACTACTACTGTAACAACCGACAAAACAAAAGGATAAAAAAAAGGAAAATAAAATAAAAGAATGAAAACGTGATGGGCGGCTGATAGAAAGAAATAAAGGCCCAATTAGAATTGGAGTAGAGAGATGAGATTTTATCTCATTAAATCATATTAGAGTTGGGATTAGAGGAGGGAAATTAGTTTAAAACCTCTTCATTAAACTAGGGCCGGCTGAACACACAAAAAGGAGAAATCCTCCCCCGTTTTCACATCCGGCGGGCATGCTATTTTCAGCCGAGAAGCAGGCTGTTGGGCACCAGCGATCAATCCTTTCTCTCTCTCATCTCAGTTGCAAGGCGTGCAGAAATCTACTCGTTCGCCTATCATCTGTCGGGTGCCGTTCTCCTTATGCCTTCGTTGGAATTCTTGCAGAAGCTGGCCGAGAGGAACGAGGGGAAGAACAGGGGCGCCATTAACGACTTCCGACGAACGAAAAGTGGAATTAATCGCGAACAAAGGTGGGTGAATCGAAATCACATTGCATGACATCTGAATTGTCCCAAATTCATGCCCTAATCGTTATGAAAAGAAAAGATCAAAGCTAGGGTTCAAGTTATCGTTTTAATTGATTGATTCCTTGTATTCTTTGATTGATTGATTGAATTGCATGCATAATTCACTTCTTATTGTTCTGTTGTTGTGTAATTGATTTGCTAGGAGATAGGAACTAGGTTAGGATGAGATTGCATTGGAAAAACGATGAAATTTGAAAGTTTCGTAACTTTCAGGACGCCGACCGGTCCCAAGTATTGTGGCAACCGGTCGACTGATAACCTGCCTATCGTCGTATTTCTACTCATGTCGACCGGTCGACCGATTCTTGTCACCGGACGACCGATCCTTTCTCATCAGGTCGACCGTTCCATCGAACGGATTGACCGACTTAGTTAATATCCGATTTGACCTATCGGTCGACCGATCTTAACAGACCAATCGATCGACCCGCAGACAACCGGTCGACCATTTTCTGAATCGGTCGATCGATTCCCTAGAAAACCTTTTATTATATTTATTAATTATTTTCCTTTTATCCATATATTATATATATATATATATGATGATTGATCCTATTTTCTGACCCTACAGAGATCCCTCACTGATTTACATGATTTACTCTGTTATTGATTTATTTCACATTGATCCTATCGTATCGGTTGAATTAAGAACAAAGAGCTACAAGTTATTAAAAGCGATTAATAAGTTCAGATGAAAGATTAATGATGGGTTATCAGTCCAAGCCAAGTGCATCAAGATAAGGGTCGCTCCCTTGGTCATGGTTTAATCACTCATTGACCCGCACAAGGCCGTATCGTTTACTGGGCATACCCCAAGAATTAAAGGCACCTAAAGTCACACTGATTGCTAATTAATAACCAAGATCAAGAAGCAAGTTCAAGTCAAGTCAAGTATGTCATGATTCCAAGTTTACTATGTATTATTGATCCTCATGATTCATGATATCGCTGATCTTATTCTTATTATGATCCATGATACTGATATGTTATCTTTCATGCTCAAGTTAAGCATGATTATTTACCGCTGATTATTATATTCATGTCATGTATTGTATATCATGTGGTTCCCCACTAGGCTGTAAAGCTTACGGGAGGACCTCCTCCCCTGTGTCTGATTTCCACATGACCATGTCAGTGACGTGGTGGAGTAGGCGTGTGGTGATGAAGTTCTGGCGATAAGACGACACATGAACCATAAGGCTTTTAGAGTGTTATTTAGTTTTCATTTACCTTCCGCATTTTAGATTCATGATGCAGAACCTATTTTATTTTCTTAGCAATGATATAGCCACTTTTAGACTTCCGCATAATTATGTTATCTTCTTTTATTTTATTATCTTTTCGCTTACGTGTCTCAGTTTTTTACTGAGATATGGTCAATATTATGGTCAAGTTATAGCATACCGTAGCGTCTCCAAATTGGTCTTCGCCACATGGCGGGGATCGATTTGGAGGCGTTACAACTACTACTCTCTCTCTTCTCTCTCTCTGTTTGGCCTTCTTTCCTTTCTCTTCTCTTTTTTTATCATTCTGCTACTCTTTGTATCTCTCTACTCTCATTCCTCCTCCTCAAAAGAAAAAAAAGAAAATAGATAAACAAAAATATAAAGCTATTTAAAGACCTATAATAAAGTTCATTAGCATAATAAGCCATAAATCTAAGATATAAAAATCTTAAGGTGCCCTAAACATCACTTACCTCACCCTCACTTTTCTCTCCTCCTCTCCACCAGCCGACAACACCTTCTCACTTTCCTCTAATCTCTCACCCCCTCTCATGGCTGCACAGTAGCAAAGAAGAAGAAGGCCATCACTCCTCTCTCACCCACTCTTGTTCCACTCACAGCCAACAAGTAGCAGCCAGCTTAAGCAATTCCCTCTCTCACACAACAGCAACCAATAAGGTCATTCTCCTGTCTCCTCTCCATCAAGTCTCGATAGCAACACCAACGGAGCTACACCAAGACATCTCAAGCTCTCTCTCTCTCTCCCACTCTCTCTTGTCATCATCACAGTCAGCAACAAGGCAAAAGCCCACTTACATCCTCTCTCCATTCCCTCTTTTCCTAATTCTCTCTTTAATCTCACGTATTACAGCAGCAAGAAAAGGAGGCCATGCCAGCGAGGGAGGAGGAAGAAGAAATAAAAAATTAGGATTATGATTTTAATCTAAGCCTTAAAAGTATGTTTGAGAGGATCCAACTTTAATCTCTTTCTCAATGTAATGTGTGAATATTTGGATTGAAACTTAAGAACAACTTTTGATTCATACACGATGAAATTTGGAATTTTAGAATTAGGAGGCATGATGCCTATTAGATGTTTGTAAAAATGCTATATGTGAATCATAATATAAGAAAGTGATGCTTATATTGAAGGAATGATATTATAATCCATAATGATGAGTGTGTGCATAGACTAGGGCATGAAAGAACAAATCATTTGTTCTTGAAATGGAAGATTAGAAGATGTGCATTAGGACATAGATTTATATCATTTTCCTTATTATTACTGTTTCATTGATAAGCATGATTAGCAACATGATGATTCTTGCCACGTAAGCTTAGATCATGATTAGGATTTAATATTCATACCATCCATGCTTAAGTCATACTTGGTTTTGCTCATAGCAATATATACATGTGATTAATATATATAATGTTCTTATGCAAGCCCTAGGTATGTTCATGATTATTGTGTTATGAATGCCATTATGTGAATCTCATGATTAAGTATGTGTGCTCAAATGTATGAATGTATACATGCCTCAAAGGTGTTTATATCTATGTGTGTAAAAAGGGAAAAATAAGTAAAAATAGGGGAAATGCTGTCCAGGACTCGGGCACGGTCGTGACGAATTGTGGCATGACCGTGACGCCCATCGGCTTTTATGCCTTAGTGCTAGAATGACAAATGAAAGATAGTGAATGTTCTGTCATGACCGAGACTTTGTGGTCGCACGACCGTGACGCCCCAAGACGTCCATGCCTTAGGAAAATTTCAATAATGGTCGAAAATGGCCTTTTTGTCACGGTCGTGACGTTCGTGAGCACGGCCGTGCAATGTAGTAGTGACAGAAGTGTCTAAGTGTTCAGCCATGTCGAACCTAGACACACCTGTGCCCAAGTGAGGGCACGACCGTGACTCTATGCAGCACGGTCGTGACCGGCCATGAGACTTATGTAAATGCTTGTAATGACCACACTTAGAATGATTTGAAGTATGTATGACTTTAAATAGGATTAAAACATGCAACATGTATTGAATGATTGAATGTATCGATAATGTAATTAAAAGACGGATTGGTATGAAGATGTCTTGTTGTAATCGTGGAGGGGAATAAAGTCTTCACATGCTAACTTATGTGTCGTATTCCCGGGGAAGTAAACTCTGACCCACCGTGGTTTGTACTTCCAATGGAACAATCGTCCCAGCCTAGCTAGACAAGTATATACCTGCGAATCAACATGGTCTTCCCAATCATCAAGATAAGAAGCGATCTAAATAAAGAAAGAAGATAAAAAAATGAAATGAAGATGGAAAGTAAAGTCTTGCACTTATGTAAAATCTTTTAAGTGTGCATGTACTTTTCAAGGAACAATGTCTCTCATTATAAAATGTCGTATTCCTTAGAACAAATTCCTCACTATTATAGTGTTGTATTCCTTGAAATAAAGTACTCACTATTATGATGGATGTATTCCTAAATATAATTTATGACATGGAATAAAAATAAAGATAACAAAGATGAAGATGATTATGAAAGTATAAAAAAGGATGCTAATGTATGTTTCCTTGTCATAAGATGTTATTTAAGAAAATGTTAAAGTAAAGCAAGATAAATGATGATATGCCTTGGCATAATAATAAGTCATGATACACTTGATCTAATATTTACATACTTGTCTTATCTTGCCATGATGATATATTCATATGCCATATAACGTGCATAAATAGCTCATACCATGCATATGATTTATGTACCATGATGATAAAATGCATATGTCATGATATATAGAGATCAAATGATAAGATCATAGCATGCATGGGCCTCAACATACTCTAACGGGAGAAATCTCTTGCACCCCATGGATCTGTGCAGGTATGGACGAAGCTTAGGTTCGACGGCGAGAGCCTCGTGACGGAGACATTGCACATGAGTTAGTCGGACTACGGCTCAAGTTATCGTTTATCTTTTATATTACGATGATAGACTCATTCAAGTATGTATGACCTATGGGTCTTGGAGTCATTTACTTTCATTTGGACTCATTTATATATTATGAACTCTATGTTGGCTCATGGGCTAAATATGTATCTTGAATTTTTATTTACTTATGAAGTCTTTCGTTGTGTTTCATGTTATTGAACTTTATTATTATTATGTTTCTGCTGTAATATTTTATGTAATTAGGTTTTGAAAAGTAACGCCATCTAAAATTTGACAACTAAATTGATGTCGAATTTTAGGAACGTTACAATTCTCCTACTCCCTCTTTCCTCTTCTTACCTCCTTGCTCCCTCCCTCTCCATTTTTTCTATCATTTTGCTACTCTCTTTCTCTCTACGCGCTTCTATCTCTCTTCGTATCTACATTTGCAATTCTCTCTTAGTCGAGCATTCATTGCATCGTCTTTCGATATCCCTTTTCTCTCTCTCTCGCTCTCCTTGTGAGGTCTATCCGTTTCTTCTGCTTTACTTCTATTTCCCGATGGTCCTCCCTTCCTCGTGAAGTCTCCTTTATTCCTCTCATGACTTCCCTCTCTCTCCCTCTTTCTCCCTTTATTCCTCTCATTTCTTCTACTTCCCTCTCTCTCCCTGCCTCTCTCTCTCTCTTCCTCCCTCCACTAAAAAAATGACAAATGCTAACGGACATTTTTACCAACGAGCCTAAAACATGTTGGCATAGCTAAAATTAATTGTTAGTATAACCCAACTTTTACCAACAGCATAAAACCATTAGAAAATCTGTATATTCTAATAGACAAACATATCAATGGTATAACTTATAAAATGTTAGGATTGATATGCCTATACCAACTCCTTTATATAATCACCAACGCACTATATATTGAAATGTTTTATTCAAGGAATGAATTTCATACGTTGGTATTGATATATTATCCATTTTCTAGCCGAATTAATTATCAATGAATTTGAAAATGTGTTTGTAAAAAGAGTACCTATGAAGTAATAAGGGCAAATGATTTCTAATAAAAAAATTAGCTCCTTCAACCCGAACGATTCTTTCGATATGATCCTCTTTTGAGAGTGAATAAGATTTTTTTTTATATTAAAGAATCATCCTAAGATATAATTACAATTTTTATTTGATTTTTTTAATAGAATAGGTTATCGAGTCGGTCAAAATTTTCTTATACGGTATAGATTAAAAATATTATTTTATTAAATATCCTAATTAATAAACAATAAATATTAGTATAAGTAATAGATTGATTTTTTTTTTGAAAAATATGGGGATATCATGTTTTTATGCTAATGGGGCAGCAACACTTGATTGCTCACGATGCACATTTCAAACCAATATAATCTCGTAAATAAAAAAGTTCAGGGCGTTTTTCTTTTTCTCGCTTTGACCGAGAAAGCAAAGAGGACAACCAACTAAAGGATACAAAATAATTATTCGACAGAATTATGATAAGAGTAATACAACTATATTTTCTTAGGGATGTTTGGCATAAGTATAAAAATTAGAATAAGGCTTTATTCTGCTATATTTTTTTCAAACAACAAGTTTATTCTCAAATAATGATGAGGGACAACTTTGGGTTTAAAAAAATTATGTATTCCCATAAACTCTAAAATTTTTAGAGAGATCGTATTCTTCCTTCTAGTCAGAATTGTCATATTCTCTACTTCAATTCCAAGAAAACTAATAATTATTTGAAATAAGTCAATTTTATTCTCTAAACAGTAATCGAATGCCAAACAGCCCCAAGTCAAATCATAAGTTGCATGCCTCCAAGTTCTGACTTCGCTTACATCATATAGGCACATCGCGCACATCCTTCAAAGATCTCGAGGTACATATTGTTTTAAATCTCCTAGTTTTTTTTTAAATCTGGTTCACTGGATTGCTAAGATATCATGCCCTAGATATTTTTATGAATTGAAAAGCATGGATTAGATACACGAGATGTTCAACTAATCATATAAAATATTTTTTTTTATTTTAACAGTATTGCTTTGGACTTCTTTTTGTTTCACTATCGATCTATAGATATTATTAAAGTAAGAGATATGATTGCTGCAACATGTTGAATTGATGTGCTCAATAATAATATCTGTTCTTTTTATTGTGGCACGAAACATCTATGGATTATCTTATTTATCATTCTTAATTTTGCAATTATGAGCCCTTTGTTTATTTATTTTTGTCCCGGTTGATATCGTGAAAATGTTAGAGTAATTTTTAAAAATGATACCCCAATTTTAATCTAATATCAAATTAGTATCTCAACTTTGAAAAGTAACAAATTGGTCTCTCAACTACTTAAACATTTTAAATTTAGTCTCTTTCACATATTAATTATTTTTAATACATATTAGAAAATAACTTTAAATCATAAATGATGATTTAATATTTGTTGTGATAGAATAAGAAATAATATATATCTACCTTTATATACTATAACATAACAGCACTTTTCCTTATCAACAACAACTTTATTAGTATATAAATATAGATTTCCAGTTCTTAAAACATTTAGATTAGGTAAATTATTTTTATAGATTTTAATACTTCTAGTTTGATTAAAAAAGAAATTTTTATGTACATTTTTTCCTAAAAAATTTGAGGTAATGACATGTGGCATGATAAAATTTTCATTTTAATATAGTATGTAAATGTAGATATAATATTCTATCACAATAAATGTTGAATTATCATTTATGATTTAAACTTATTATCTAATATGCATTAAAAATAATTATTATGTCAAAGGGACTAAATTTTTCCTAACCCTCAGAAGACAGCAATCCTAGAGGGTAGAAATTGGTGGATGAACGATTTCATCCAAGTCCCACGACCAATCCCAACATTACCTCCCTTCCTATTCGAGTCTATTCAACTCCCACGAGTCCCTTCTGCTAAGTAGTTGGAGGATCAATTTGTTATTTTTTAAAGTTGGAGGTACTAATTTGATATTAGCATTAAAGTTGGGGTACCATTTTTGAAAATTTTAATCACAAGACAATGATTAATCACCTTTTTTATTGTTGACTACATAGTTGTTGCTTTCTCTAGTGATGCTAAATGGCACATAGGGTAATCATAAATGTTGATTTGGATTGTTAACTAAAATGGTAGAAAAATAATATTATTATTTTAGTTTGGATATATATTTTGTTTACCTCTTTTATTTAATTATTTTCTTATCATGTGATTAAATTTTTGATAAGATGGATAAATCACGGATTTTTCTTAATGCAAAATAAGCCCGCAATATATCAAAGGGGCTATTGACTTTTTGAACTTCGCATTTGAAAATAAACCCTCCGACAACAAGATTTTGTGTTCGTGTGCTAAATGCTTTAATACGTATTTGTTACGAAAAGATGGAGAGAGAAATCGCACAAACACAAAAGAACTTACAAGATTTACGAGGTTCACCTGAATCGGACTATGTCCTCGGGCGACGAGGGCACTCTTTGTTATAAAATATGATGATTATAAGGATACCAAATAACCCAGTCATCATAGAGTTTATATAAGGAACTCCAATAAAAAAAGAAATAAAAATACTAAAATCGTCTAGGAGACCCCGTAGAAGACGGACAACTTCGCCGCCCCATTATTGAAGTGCTTGAATAACATAGTGGTTCAAATAGGATTACAACTAGGTTCATATTCAAGGAATTATCAATAAATCTACACATTGACTTGATAGCACAAATATCTTCAATGCCATGCCATGCCACCGCCAGCCCCACCTTGGGATTATTATCAAGTATTGATGTTAAACAAGTCCAAACAATGTTGGAACTTACTATGAGGAACAAATTATGTGAATATATCAATTGAATTGTCTTCAGTGTCAATCTTCTTCACTTAATCCTCCTCTCAGTGCGGATGAAGTGATATTTCACATCAATGAATTTGGTTCTTTCGTGATGCACTTGATCCTTGGCTAAATATATTGCGCTTAAGCTATCAACTAGGTCTTTTAACTAGATGTCTTCCTTAGTAACTTATGGATGAAGTGTAGCCTTCCAACTGATGTTAGAGCTTCCCAAAGCGAAGACATAACCTATCATGAATTATCTTCCATCAATATTTACAGCATAGTCTAAATTTGAGTAACCTACAATCAAACAATCTTTATCACTTCTATAGATGAGGTCAATATTAGATGTTCCGCTCAGATATTGAAAGATGTGTTTCACTGCTTGCCAATGTTTTTTTCCTAGATTACTCATGAACTTGCTGACCACACTAACTGCATCAAATTCAAGTTTGGTGCAAATCATGGCATACATCAAACTTCTAATTGTAATGACATACGAACTCGAGACATATACTCTTTTTCTGCTTCTAATATTGGTGCAAAGGTAATAAAGAGATGAACATTTACAACTAATCAAGTGTTAAGGGCTTTGAGACCCCTAGACAAAAAAACCCTCATAGGGCATAAGGGTAACTTCATATTTAGAGTATTATCAATAGTATTTGTTTCATAGAGCTATTGTGCTAGTTCATATCATATGTAATGGTTTCATAAAAGTTATGTCAATTGGATTCTTCATGGTGAAGATGATCAAACGCATCATCTAGTGGACATGCCAATAGTGCCATAGCTGAACAAACTTTTGAACATGATATGCAAGGCTTGTTGCATGATGCCATTATATGGAATGAAGTAGAGAATCATATAGATAATGATATGCATGGCAAAGATAACCAATTTTCAAAAACTACTGAAGGGCTAGTTTCAGGAGTTGTTTGAATGGCTTGAAGATGCTAGGCAACCAATATATCCAAATTGTAGTAAACACACTAAACTTTCAACTATCGTACACTTATTTCATCTTAAATGTTTAAATGGATGGACAAAAACCTCAGACCTTTTAGAGTATCTAAAGGACTTGCTACCTGAAGGAAATACTTTGCCAAATACGTATCATGAATTTAAAAAACACCATTTCAACCTTATGGTTGGGATATGAACAAATTCATTCTTGTCCTAATGATTGCGTACTATTTTAGAAGGACAAGGATAATGATGAGGCACACTCCAAATGTGGAGCTTCTTGATGGAAAGAAATAGTTGCTAATTCAAAAACTAATTATGAGAATTGCTTAGCTGTTAAGAGGAAAAAGCGGCCAAATAAAATTTTGAGATGGTTTCCTCTTATACCTTTACTCCAAAGATTATCCATGTCCTCATAAACAACATCACTTACGAAATGGCACGAAGAAGGTCATATTAAGAATGGTCTTTCACGGAATCCAACTGACTCAATTGCTTGGAAGGACTTTGATTATCGGTATCCTAATTTTTCTAATGACTCGTAATATTCTCTTGGCTTGAGCTTTCGACTTATTCAACCATTTAAAAACATGAGTGTTGCTCATAGCATAACTTCTATAATACTTATTCCTCTTAACTTACCTCGGTTTTGCATGAAATCACACAACTTAATTCTTCTTTACCTGGTCCCAAAAGCGTTGGTGATAAGATTGATGTGTACATGCAACCATTATTGGAATAATTGAAGACATTATGAGCTATAGGGATTGAAACATATGATTCTTTCAATAAATAAATGTTTCAATTACATGCATCATTAATGTGGACCATCATAGTAATTAGAAATATTAATGTTGATTTTATTATGATTATTTTAGTTCATCACAAGTATTTTACTATTTATATTAAATATTTGTTTAAAATGTGTTAATATATCTTGGCTAGTGAGCATAATCAAGTTTAGAATTGGGATGGTTTTATTCAAATTAGTTGAATTTTAAAAACTTGGACCAAGATTTGAATTCAATTTTGGCTGGAACTTGGACCAAGATAGCCTTTTGTCTTAAAATCTTGACTAAAATAGAAAAACCTTGATTGTAATTGGTTCGGCCTAATTTTTTAAAATGAACAAATGATACCATATTAATAATGCATTGCATATTTTTGTATATAAATGGGCCAAGAATGATCATATTTATTTAATATGGTACATGATATATTAGAATCTAGCATAGGATAAAGTAGAAAAAAAAACTTTAAGATAAATATAGAATACTATATGACAACAAACAAATTTTTAAACCAAAACACTATTTTGATTAATATTTTTATTGATAAATAATACAATTTTGATTAGGAGTATATTTATAGGGGATAACTTTTTGAGAAATTATATTGATATCGTTTAGGATCTACATGGCTAAACTTGATCACTTATTGATTTCTTTTCAAGCTGAGTCATTTTTTGGTAGGGCTTTACGAGAGGATTTACGTGGGCTTTTAAAAGAGTTTTCCCTATTTTCAAACCTTCTTTTTAATTGCATGATGGTGAGTCGGTCATGGGGGTTCAATTGGATTAGTAGGCCAACAATAGGCAACTCATTTTATTGATTAGGGAATACTAATAACAATTGCTAGGTTGGATTGGGGTACTACAGTCATGTTTCCTATACAATTTACCTACTACAAATAAGCAATTAACCCATCATCACCAAGGCTACCTTAATCTTTTGCTCTCTCTGAGCCCTTTTATTTATAGTAAATTGTTGTCCACTCAATGCTTATGTTGCTACCTAATTTGTTTTGGTTCTAATCTATCAATCTTATATTTAGAAACAAAAAATCTAACAACTCATTAAAATGACCGCAAAAAAATAATGGCAATTGCCTGGGCGGAACTAAAGTGTTATGATCATTGTCTAATAAATGCATAAATGTTGCTCATATAACTTACTATTACCCACTACAAGAGAATACAGTTTTTGCATTTGACTCATCCGACACAAAAAAATTGCTTATCCAACACAACTAGTGATTTTGTGATGGATTTGTGTCGGATTGAAATCCAACGCAAAACCCTTGGAAGCAAACTTATAGCGTCCAACTTCTCTCATGCAAATATGTCATTCAACGGTTGTCGGACGCAATACTTGGTCTTGAAGTGTCCTCCATTCTGACGCAAAGTTGGACACTAAGTAATCCTGAAGTGTCCTCCATTCTGACGCAAAGTTGGACACTAAGTAGCTGTAGCATGTGATACATTCCGACGCAAGTTCCATCACAAAAGATAAAAAAATTAAAAATAATACCTCAAAATTTCCCCACATAATCTATATCGATTTACAAAATTGCAAAATTTAAACTATAAATTCTTCTTACTTCTAATGCTCTGACATTTGCTCATTCATCACAAATTTGGCAACCATGCAATAATATTCTAAACTATACATAAATTATAAAGATAGAAAATTCTCTTGCAATCACTATCAACATAAATTATATACAATTATCAATAACATTTAAAACTATAAATAGCATCTTTCATAATTCAAATGACAAGTAATTAATAGAAGTAAAATTATTATGAAAGAAAACAAGGCAATAACGTGAGCTTATAAAACTTTTGTCAAACCATCAACCTCACACAACAAAAAGTTGTCATCATTCATACAAAATGCCCATCTGGTACATACAACTAAGTGCAACAAACTTGCACAACTTAAAAAATAAAGAGTACCCATATATTTAAACAAAATTTCAGCAAAACTCCAACCTCCAATGTTGTTACGCGAGCGCCGAGAAGAAGAACTGAAACATAATAGCAAAAGGTTGAAGCAAAGGTTTTTTATAATAAAGTAACATGAAGAGGAGGCATGAAGAGGTGCAGTTAAAGTCATCTCATAATTAAAATTGGATGGTGGTTTGGCAGTTACTATTGAAGAAGGCAAAAAAATTCCAAACCTACTGCAAGCATTAATTGAGAATTCATACGATATATTTGAAAAAAATTTAAATTATCTTGCATTTTCTAAGCTGAATTAAGCATGCCAAGGGATCTGTAGTATAGCATAAGTAATATTCTTATAATAACATATATAAAAAGAAGTGCGGTGTGCACATTTCAGCTCATGAATAAGCACTTCTATAGAAACAAGCGAAAGAAGAATTCAGATCAATGATTCTAAATTAGCAGGCTACCTGCAATTTCAGGTTCCGATCCCTTGGAGCTCACTGCAACAACAATAATTCTTTGTTAAAAGCTAAAAGACGATAGCTTTAAAAGAACAACATGCTACTGAGCTTAAGAAGAATGATCCAATTAATGAAGCAAATAGGTGCGGAGCAAGGATTGGAAGAACTCACAATAAGGAAGACTGATCGATTGAGGTCTGAGTCTTGATTGTTACATAAGTAATATTCTTATAATAACATATATAAATGTGACATCTAAACTGTAGTATAGCTCTTAAGAAACATTGGACAACTATTAAAAGATTATACATACTTATATCTTTAAGATTGATTAAGTGACTGTAATATTATGTATGCCGATTGTGAATATCATGTCTGGAAGTTTGCATGAACATTCTAGAAAATTAAACATACAAACACTCCAATAATTGTCTGGTAAAAGACCAACTTTATCTCTAAGAAAAAAAATGTCTGATAAAATAAATTTGCAATTTACATTCAAAGAACCAGGAGTACCTCTAGAAAATGTTTCTTTGAACTTCAGGTAAATCAAGCATAAGTGAAAATTATGAGATCTCAAATAGTATATCCAGAAAAAATGGCACATAAGAATATGACAAGTAAACCATTAATCACTTTTTTCTTTGAGGACAAAAGGGAACAAACTTAAAGCAGGAATCACTGGACAGTTTCCTATTTGCTTAAGTTCACAACTTAATCATATGTTTAAGTTCATTTCCTATTTGCTTAACTCTGTCATCTCACCACCATGCTAACAGTTTCCTTCATGGAATCACTCTGCAATCATGATATGATAGCTTCAGGACGTTTGCAAGTCAGCTACATTATTAGCTACTGTTTTAACATTACAATCTTGTGAATTAACAAATTTAATGCTTTTAAGACTAAACAAATCAGGAGAAAGTGTGATGTTATCAGTACCAGAAATAATTCAAGCAACAAACACCATGTGCATGGAATTCCATGATGTTGTATCGGAAAGAAATCAGGGAATCAAACAGTAACATGCAAGCCCTCTTGTGATCCGTATATTAGTTATTGTATCATGCTCAATTACTAGATTTGACTTGTATATAACAGGATCATTTCTTTTATGTTTGGTTAGGTACCTACATTTGGTACAGATTAATGGAATTTTGCAGCAAGACTCTCTAAGAAGAAAGTCCATGTTTGTTTCTTCTGCAAAAGCATAAAAATAAGGTGGTTGCTGCATGCACAAAAATTTACCTTGTCTAAAGGTTGACCAATGAGCTGAATTCTTTCAAAAAAAATATTCAATAATTAATCTCACTAAAAGAATAAGCTTCAATTTTCAAATAAATAAAACAAAAGAAATTCCATATGTCATCGCTCTCATCTTCTTCTTCTTCTTCAGTTCTTCGTGGCCGTTCATTAATAAAAGACTTCATTATTTTCATCATGCGTCTTTCATATTCAAGTTGGACTTTGTTTTCTATTTGTTGTGTTCGTTGTTGCAAGCATATTTCAAAGTCTTCTTCTAATTGTTTCTCTCATTGTTGGAATCGTTCTTCAAAAGCTTGATCCATTTCAGTTTGCAATTTATTCCTCATCTCATTTATAAGACTTTCTGAAATTTTAGTCGCTACTGAAGATGACATGCCTCCACGATATTTATCCAAATACCTGAGGCCATACACATGACCTTTCTTTAGACCCCCTACAACATCGGTCCAAAGGTCTATAGCTTTAGCTTGTGGAAGTGTTTCCCCTTCTTTGCATTGTGTTTCAAATTCGAACAATGTATTTTTATATTCATCCTAAATTATTAAAATAAGAAATAAGTTAGTCATACTATTAAAGTAGCCACACAATTTTTTTTTTCTAGAAAATATCTACTTACATGTAAATTGTTGTGCTTTTGGGGTAACCCAATATTGACTCTCATTTTGATTTTGATGACCTTGATCTCGAGTATCTTTGATCTTTTCGTGTGAAGAAGTCGAAAAACTTCATCAACGCTGGCTGCTATCCCCAATTCATTCTCCTATAATATTGATAAAAGAAATTTAAGAACAACTAATCAATAAAAAATAAAATATTTAAATTTATTACCAAATTACGACGATGAGTAGCTGAAGAAATTGAACCGTAGGTGTGTATGAGGCAGAGTCAGAAGCACAATTTCTCTTAGCGGTTAGACATTTCTCTTTATAAGCATTAAAAGAGCAATGCTTGCACAATTCTTCCCAAATTCCTTCCCCAATCCATTGAGGTCGTTTATTTTTCTTTCGAGCCAACCCCAATAAACCTGAAAGTCGTCTTGGACCACGAGTATTAAATGCCTTCAACATTTGGCTATTAAGGAACCCTATGAAAATTTCATTTTAATTAGAATGAGGATAAGTGTAATGGAACATGCAATTGCAAATATAAATTGCTACTTTGGTGATAGGAAAAATACCTAAAATTCTTTAAACCACATTTCTTTTGTTGTCAAAGGTATATCTCCCCAAGAAATCCAAGGATGATTATACCTAGAGCGTATTATTTTTGTGAGTGTGGTTGCAGCTGGTTTAGATGGCAAAAACCTACATTGCAATTAAAAGAAATTAAGCAAGTTGTGTAATGTTGCAATGAAAAGAAGTTGAACAAAAAGAATGTAAACAACAAAAAATTAAAAAAACTTAGTTATGTACTTACCCAAACTCATCATTTGGTTCGATAAGTGTTTTAGGTATATTATTTTGACTTGAGCTAACGGCACTAACAGAATCGGTTGTTGGTGGATCGATTGAGAAGTCGTAGGTTGATGTGAATCATGGTCACCTGATAGAGAAGTAGGTGTCCTGACCATTTCTTGAGAAGATTGGTTCGGATGGCACTAAAAGCCAAATGTGAGGCGTCCAGATCCGTCTCCGTCTCCTTTTCTTTTCCTTTATCTTTGTATCCCGATCCTAACATCTATACACAAACAAAAATCTTGACCATAAATGTCCATATTATCAAGTTTGAAGGGATCATTAAAAAAAATGGGAAATATTAATGGAAATCCTAAGATGTTACCTCAGCTCGAAACCCTTTAGTTCCTTGTCTTGATGATTGAGATCTCATCTTGATCGCTACTTGCTTTTTAGATTTTAAAAAAATAAACCTAAGTTCTGTCTTTTTTAAGTCACCTCAAATAGTTAAATATAACCATGTGATAGAAGAATGAGTATGTACCATTCAACAGAAGAAAACATATGAATATAGATTGACATTTCATATTGAATGCAAGTTTGCTTCTCATTCTGGTTTTTGAAACAAAATAGAAATTGCCAATCTCCAATTTCAATCAAATACAAAAAAAAAAAAATCTCTAAAAGATGCACCTTAAATCAAAACCCATAATAATATAACTAATTTTTCAATCCCCACAAAAAAAATAACATGTCAAAGTCATTGTCCATGTACTTACATAGCAAAGACTTGATCAGAAAAATTTACCTAAGTTCTTTTCTTCATCAACTAGAATGGCTGCAAACAAAAACGTATTAGCGGAAAATAAAGAATTTCTAATCCAAGTAAACAAATCATGTATTAGCAAAATGATAAGTTAAAATTATAACTTAAGAGAAAATATTCCATTAGTTTGGATAAGTTATGACCAATAGAGGATCAGACCTTTATAGATAAAGGCAGCTAAATAAAAAAAATTTGCAACAAGGATCTAAATCAGGTCCCATAAATGTAACCATTGTCCTATGATTTTAAAGGATACATAGGTAAAATTATGGAGAATATATAGGTGGCTTAAGCTGCACATGGTGCAGCTTCAAATAGCTAGCAAAAGGAGGCTAAATAAGGACCTTAGACAAGAAGAGAGTGTTCCTTATAAGCAATGTCCCTCATCCATCCAAAATAGTTGCAGCCAAAAGGGGCAGTGAAACTCTCTACAAATAATGCCTTCCAGAAATTATTATGCACCTGAATATACTTAAGTTCTTTTCTTCATCAACTAGAATGGCTGCAAAAAAAAATGTATTGGCAGAAAATAAAGAACTTTTAATCCAAGTAAACAAATCATGTAGTTAACATATTAATCACAAGAATAATCAGAAAATAAAGTAAATACAATAACCCATAAACAATCTTAATCATTTTCTTCATTGCCACTTGATACATATTTGTTGGTCGATAAAGATGAAGTTTCATATTTATCTTCATCTTTAAATCCATGTTGTCTACTACTGTCCACATCTTCTATGACATCAAAAGTCCCACTACCATCATGTAAGTCTTCAATAAAATCAAAATCAACAATTGGATCCACTAAAGACATGTTATCATTTTGAAAAGCAATTTTCAATGCACCTTCAAGTTCAATTCTATTTTTTGCCTTAGTTTTTATTGTTGCCCACCATTGCATTGTATCTTTTATCTTTCTAGGGTATGGAACATAATAAACTTGTCTTGCAGATGAAGCAATAATGAAAGGATCATATTGCTCATATCGTCTAGTGTGCTTCACCTCAACTATTTTAAAATGTTTATGAGTTCTTGTACCTCGATTGATCTTGGGATCAAACCACTCACATTCAAAAAGAACAACTTCATTTCTTGGATCTCCTAGATATTCTAATTCAATTACATCTGTCAATATTCCAAAATAGTCTTGTTCATCATCACCATTATTTGTGCCTTTAACATACACACCACTATTAATTGTCTTCTTGTCATGTGACCATGCATCTGTGTGAAATTTGAAATCATTGACAAAATAAATAGGCCATGATGTTACTGATCTACTAGGCCCCCATGCTAGATCATGCAAATAAGAATTTGTCACCATATTTGATGGATGATGAACCTAGAAGTGAAACAAAGTAAATAATAAGAACTTATATTTTATCTAATACAAAGAATAATAAATTGACATAGTTACATAACTCTTAAACCATTCTACAAAATTGGCCTGAATTTTTTGATAAGAAAGTTCCTTTGAAATATTGAAATGTCGCGTAAATGTATTGTACGATAAACAAATATATAATTATAACTTTATAATAAACTTTAAAAGTAAATTAAAAATGATTGTACTACTCTTACTTACTTAATGAATGGCTGAACTTCTTTATAATTTAACAAGATGTGTAATGTTGCCGATTTTAATTCTGCATCATTTAACCATCTTTGCTTTGATTTTCCATAAGCCCGACCATGTTGATTAAAAATCGATAAAATTGGTTCGGTTGACATATTCTCATACCCATCGTCATTTCTTAATAATGGAGATTTAATTCTTCAAATAATATTTCAAAAAAATATATTACTAAAGCGAAAAGAAAATGTTATACTTACTTTTATTTATATGTATTCATAAATTCTTATAATAGTTTAATCCCACAAGTTTCAAGTTATAAAGTTTATCCTTGAATTATTTTATTTGAAAATTACATGCTTTACTAATATAACAAGACTAATTAACAAGACAAGAAGGGGTGGTGTCCCAGGCTGCAGTCATATTGACAAAAATTGACATATTGACAACAATTGCCATTTTTACTAATCATACTAAGGTCCATTATCATTTTCATCTATGTTGAGATGGACTAATACTTTGACCATCAAGCATCAGGTTGAAGAAGATTGCTCCATCACCTAGCTAACATATTTACCAAAGTTTTTATCTTGTTACATTTTAGCATTTTGGAATTGCACCAGAAAGTCGGCATATCATGCATTATGATTAACTTTCTAGTGATTTTTTTGTTTCCTTTTTGTGTGTGGTTTCATTCCATGCAAACATTATCTTGTAAATATCAGGGGAATAAACAACAACAAAAAAATTAAAAAAATTTGAAAAATTAATCCAAAAGTGCATAAAATTGTATATTTTTTGTATCTTAATGATTTTAAAATAAAAATATCTGAGGTACTAAATGGAGATATAAGAATTAAAATTATATAAACTACATATTATTTTTATATTTTGAATGTTTTAATGTTTAAGATTTATCCATCAACACAAGATTTACATAAATATGTATTAATATGAAGATGTGAATATAATCATATATGCATATTTTACTGAAAATAGTTTAGGTGAATCCTATATAGAATTTGCACATATAGATTAACTAGTGGATTAAAACTAGATAAAGGCTTTTAATTTAGAAAATTATAATAACTTAATGTGGTTGATGTCATGATGACATCATTAAATAATTTAAATGTTCCTTTACTTTTATATATTGTTTCATGTTGTTGATATCTTGATGACACAAGATTACTTACTTTTATATAATTCTTCCTATTTTTTTCTCAGTAGTATTGGACCTCTTTCGTAACGTCCAATTTTTCGCATATTCATTTCCCTTGGAACCTAGCTATTTTTTTCACTTTTGAGAAAAGAAATAACATCTCAACGTTTTAATAGACATATGAATCTTTTCAACTAGCTGTTTGTAGCCGTTGAAGCTATCAATTAATTTTTGACATCCAAAAGTTAACATCGAACGTCCAAATCTCATTTTTGGGTAAAATTCTTTTTGTTAGAATTTTCAAACTGCTAAAGATGTACTTCTCTATCCAAACAAAATAATCTTTTGAGTCTATGGAAAGCTAAATGAATTACCTAGAAAGTTTATATTTACTTTCAACCAAAATAGTCAAAGATTAGGTACAAGTTCAATCCATAAAAATATGAATTTCAAATTGTACTTTTCAAACTTCATTATTTGGATATCAATTTGTGTACAAATGAGATTATTCTTGTTTCTTCGTGAAGCTAAGATAATTACACATAACATTCATATTCATCTTCTAATTTAAACCTCATGGCCTTTGGTTGGTGAATAGCAGCAAGATTAAACCCTTAATCCAACCATTTTTATCAAACATGTATGCTTTTCTTTTGGTGGGACCCACAACAATATGGGTACAAGCAAAATAGTTGGATTACAAGGTTTTTTATGAAGCAGAATTTGATAATGTAATGAGATTAAGAGAATGGAAGTAGGAGATGGATTAAACTATGATCATCCAGGAAAAACAAATCTCGAATCCAACGAGGCCCATGGTACATAGGAAAATGCTAATCGAAATTTAAGTTCATAAAATTATTCTTTCCAAATTTAAATTTTTTGTTATGTCAAATTGATAATTTTAAATACTAATGATTTTTATAATCAAAATAGGATTGATTAAGGCAAAAAGCCTAAGTTCCAACCAGAAGCAAATTGTTTACTTTAAAATTTATATTAGTAAAACCAACCAAATGTGGTTAAATACATATCACGAGAGAAAGATTATCCATGTGACATCAAAGGCTGAGGAAATAGGAAATACAAGAGGGAAAAGAATGAGACATATACATGGAACACCCTTGGCACTATTTTTGGCGGCATGGATAGTGCTATATATAAATGGGTGTAGGGTCCCTCCTAGTTTCTTTTATCCAGATTAATATTATATAAAATACATATAGTGTTAATATTATGTGACACTTTGGCATCCCCAAAGTAATTTATTAGTAATTAGAAATACTTATGTTAATTTCAATATGATTATTCTAGTTCATCATAAGTATTTTATTATTTATCTTAAATATTTTTTAAAAAAGTGTTAATATATGTCAACTAGTCCACCTAGTGGGATAAGGTTTTGTTGTTGTTGTTGTTGTTGTTGTATATGTCAACTAGTGAAAGCACAATCGAGTTGAGAATTAGGATGGAGCACTAAAGGGAAATATGCATGTCCTTTATGTGGCTATGGTACGAACTCTAAGTGGCTTATATATAGCAGTAAGTTTTGCTATATGGGTCATCGCAAATAGTTAGATTCATCCCGTAAATTTCGATATGATAGTCAATATTTTGATGGGACTCAAGAATTTTACGTTGATACCTACGGTCGGGGACCGATATTCTTAGAGAATTGTAGGACATTGACTTCACACCAAATGCAAATGTGTTACAAGGATGAAATAAAATGAGCATATTTTTTGAATTGCCATATTGGCAGTACAATATGATACGCCACAACCTTGATATGATGTTAGAAAAAAAACTTGGCATGACATACTTGCTGTACAATTATATATTAGGGGTGTTCACCGGGTCGAGTCGACCCGTGAACCCGATGATCCAACCTAATTCGAATCGATTTGGGTCGGGTCGGATCGAATACGGGTTAGATTTTTTCAACCCGAGTCGACTCGTCCCGACCCGATCAACCCAAATTTTTTATTTATTTTTATTCAAACTTAAGCTTATATTTAATTTAAATTTTTTAAAAATTTTGGAATAATATATTTTAAGTGTAAAAATAATATTAAATAGTTAGATAACTTATTTTCTTTTAAAATAATATTAAATAAATAAAAATAGTAAGAAAAAATTAAAAAAAATTTTGGATGGTCGGGTAAACCGACCAATCGATCCGACCTGACCAAACTTGGTCGGGTCGAGTCCAACCCGACCCGTGAACACTCCGTAGGTCAAGAAGGAAAGTCCAAGGATAACTACAAGTGACGTTATCAAATGACGTTAATGGGAGAAAGATTCTTTCCTGAAGATGCTTAAGGATTTGAAACCTCCAGATGAATACTCTATCAATATATCATGATGTGTTCAACTCAAGCACCGTAAGATTATTGGATAAAAAATTTATGATTGACATATTCTAATTCAAGAATTTCTTCCCCAGTAAGAGAATCATTGCCTCTTGAAATTGTTGTAGTTCTTATTGATGCGTGCAATATTTTTAAAGCTCTTTGCTCTAAGGTTCTTGATCCTAAAGAGTTTGAGAAAATGGAATCGTTCCTGTAACTTTATGTTCTTTGGAAAAAAATTCTCCATCATTTTTTACGAGCATGGTGCATTTGCTCAGTCAAAACATTCATTTGACAACGCAAGCTAAAATTGGAGGCCCGGTTAGTTGGTGAGTCGGTCATGGGTCCAGTTGGATCAGTAGGCTATACAATATGCCAACTCATTTTATTAATTGGGGAACACTAATAGCAATTGAGGTTAGGTTCGATTGGATTGAATCGAATTTTCATAAAATAATATTATATATAATAATTTGTACAATATGTATATAAAAAATATTATATTATGTATAAAAATTAGTAATCTATAAAGTTAGAAATACTGACATAAATTTTTAGTATTGATTGATTAATATTAAATTTTTATTTACATAGTAAGTGCTATTAATAATATGTTAAATTTTTTCTATCATAAATTACTCTTATGTTTTATTTTTATTTTACTTTCTTTTTTTTTCATTTCTTCCTTTTCTCTTCATTAATCTTACTTTCCTTTTTCTCATTTCCCTCTCTCTTCATTAATTCTCTATATTTTTATCATTTAATGCTTTTAACAATATATTAGTTTATTATTACCATAAATCACTCTTATTGTTATTTTTATTTTTGCACTCCTTGATCTATTTCTTCATTTATTTTGCTTTCCTTTTTCTTACCTTTCATACTCTCTCTCTCTCCATTAATTATTCTGATTTTCCTATTTTTCTATGATTCAAATAAGTTACTTTCCTTATATTGTTTTCCTCCTATCCTTTTCTTTCCTTTTTACCGATTTTTGAGTTTTTTTCCTTTTTTAAGTTGAACGATTTCTTCTTGGTTTGCTGATTCGCCGATTTATCGGTTCAATCAGTTTTGTTCCGATCAGATCATCATTGTGGTTTTGGCTTCAAATCGGACCGGGCCAGATGCTGATTCGTGATTGAACTGATTGAACCGGCCGGTTCGGTCCAATCCGGTTTTAATAATATTGCAAATAAGCATTTAGCCCATCATCACCGCTTCCTAAATCTTTTGCTCTCTCTTCCCTTTTATTTATAGTAAATTGTTGTGCGCTCAATGCTTTCGTTGCTACCTAATTTGGCTTTGGTTCTAATCTATTAATCTTATATTTAGAAACTAAAAATTTAAAAACTCATTTTAATGACCGCCAAAATTTAATGGCAATTGCTAGGGTGGAACTAGGGTGTTATAATCATTGCCAAATAAATGCATAAATGTTGCTCATACAACTTACTATTATAAATAAGCAATTAAAATATACATACAGTCATAGAATCCATTTGAAGGAGGCTTTCTTCTAATTCCGTGGTCTCATCTTTTCGATACATTGTCATGGAGGCCAAACAAATTTTTGTGTGCCTGCTACTATTCATCTTGGCTTCTGGTCGTGCTCTATGTCCTACCCTCACATCCATGCCTATGTCTTTCTCTTTTTTTTTCTTACTTTCTCTATATATGTATATTTAATCTCATAATTAACTTGATTAATGTAATTTATTCTTTATTTAGTATGCTAATAGGTAATAACAAAAAAAATTCACATGTGGTTTTCTTACTATTTAATTATCCTTAGAGAAGGACCATTACCTTTTGTCATTAATGAATTTGGCTTGATGGAAATTTATCTTTTATTCTTATCTGTTTTATATTTAACCTTTTCTTAGTTATTCCTTTTTTATATGAATTTTTACACCTTGCCCTCATAGATGTTTGTGTGAACAATTTCTTCATATATATATATATATATATATATATATATATATATATACACACTTATTGTTTTAACAAAATCTTTTTCTAATATTTTGTTTTGTATATTAGGGATGATGCCAATTAAGATGGTACTTGGTGTTGCTAGTGACCAACAAGTTGGAGAAAAACTTTGTTGGACACCAAACAAGAGTTTCAAGAAGATTTGTCTTCGGACTTTTGACTGTGATATGAGTTGCAAATTAAAAGAAGGCACGACAGGAGGGAAGTGCAAATTTTCGATGACTCATATGAAACGTATATGTATGTGTTACACTCCTTGTAAGGAGTCATACGTGGATGTTGAACTCGTTAACTAATGTTGTATTGAGCCACATGTATGCCTTTGCAAGGGGTCTTAGCCAAAATATGTGATCCAAGGCATGCATCCTTAATAATGGGTAATTTAATTCTTCTATTAAAATTTGAAAAAAATATATTACTAAAGCGGAAAGAAAGTATTTACCTTACACTTACCTTCAATTATATGTATTCATAAAGAGAAAAATGCATGTGTAAACCCATAAAAGATTTACATGTGTAGTCCAACCGTTAGATTGAAATCTAATGGTGGATCTTAATATGTAAAGTTAAGATAACTTTAGTTCTTTAATGTCATGATGACATCATCAAATAACTTAAATGACCATCTACCATTAAATATTGATCCAACCATCAATCTACATATGTAATCCCTTTTTGGGTTTACACCTCCATATATCCCATTCATAAATTCTATAATAGTTTAATCCTGCAAGTTTCGAGTTATAAACCTTATCCCTTGAATTGTTTTAGTTTGAAAATTACATGCTTTACTAATGTAACAAGACTAATTAACAAAATAAGGAGGATGGGTGGTATCCCAAGCAATAGTCATATTGACAACAATTGCCATTTTTACTAGTCATATTAGGACCTATCATTTTTATCTATGTTGAGGTGGACTAACATTTTGACCATCAAGCAATAGGTTGTAGAAGATTGCTCTATCATCTGCCTATCATATTTATCAAAGTTTTTATCAGATAAGGTTTTGTTACACTTTAGCATTTTGGAATTGCACAAAATATCAGAAAGTTGTCATATCATGCATTATGACGAACTTTCAAAAGCTAGTGAATTTTTTTTATTCCATCCAAACATTATCTTGTAAATATTAGGGGAATAAATAAAAGCAAAAAAGATAAAATAAAATTGAAAAATTAATCCAAAAGGACATAAAATTGTATATTTTTTTGTAGCTTAGTGATTTTAAAATAAAAATATCGGTGGTACTAAATGAAGATATAATAATTATAATTACATAAACTACATATCAAGATTTACATAAATATGTATTAATATGCATATTTTACTGAAAAAAGTTCAGTTGAATCCTATATAGAATTTGCACGTATAGATTAACTAGTGGATTAAAACTAGATAAAGGCTTTTAATTTAGAAACTTATAATAGCTTCATGTGGTTGATGTCACGACGACATCATTAAATAATTTAAATGTTCCTTTACCTTTATATATTGTTTCATGCTGTTGATATCTTGATGACATCATTAAATAAGTTAAATATTACTTACTTTTATATAATTCTTCCTATTTTTTTCTCAATAGTCTTGACTCCATTTATGTGTTTGGACCTCTTTCATAACATCCAATTTTCCTCATATTCATTTTCCTTCGAACCTAGCTTTTTTTTCACTTTTGAGAAAACTAAGAACGTCTCAAGGTTTTATTAGACATCTGAATCTTTTTAACTAGCTGTTTGTAGTCGTTGGAGCTATCAATTAATTTTCGACATCCAAAAATTAACATCAGACGTTCAAATCTCATTTTTAAGTAAAATTATTTTTGTCAAAATTTCAAACTTCGGAGCATGAACTTCTCTGGTTAGTTGTCTGAACTTTAGGTTTGATACACTTGCACTCATTTATTTGTAATACTTTGCACAGTTATCCAAATTTTTTAGTCTAAATGAATTATTTAGAAAGTTTATATTTACTTTCATCCAAAATAGTCAAAAATTAGGTATAAATTTGGTCCATAAAAATATGAATTTTAAATTGAACGTTTCAAACTTCATTTGGATATCAATTTGTGTCCAAATGAGATTATTCTTGTTTCTCCGGGAAGCTAAGAGAATTACATATAACATTCATATTCATCTCCTAATGTAATCCTCATGGCCTTTGGTTGGAGAATAGCAGCATGATTAAGCCTTTAATCTAACCATTTTTACGTATGTTTTTGTTTTGGTGGGACCCACAACAATAAATGTGGGAAGAAGCAAAATAGTTGGATTACAGAGTTCTTTTATGAAGTAGGAATTTGATAATCCAATGAGATTAAGTAGGAATTTGATAATCAAAATAGGAGATGGATTAAAGTATGATCATCCAAGAAAAACAAATCTCAAATCAAACAAGGCCCATGGAACATAGGCAAATATTAATCAAAATTTAAGTTCATAAAATTATTCGTTCCTAATTTAATTTTTTTTGGTACCTCAAATTGATAATGTTAAATAGTAGTGATTTGTATAATCAAAATACGATTGATTGAGGTAAAAGCTAAGTTCCAACCAGAAGCAAATTATCTACTTTAACATTTATATTAGTAAAACTCACCAAATGTGGTTAAATACTTATTGTAACGCTCCGAGACTCACGTGACTTTCACGTGCTCAGAGTCGTCCCAAAGGCGCTACTCAATTTTCTATAGAACATTTTTGCGGAATATAAATAATAAATGCAGAAGACTTTTTCAATAATAATAGCTAATAATCCATTATAATCAAAATAATTAAAATATTAATAAGTTCACAATTCTAATAAATGCGGAAATAATAAAAACTAGACAACTCAATCTAGAACATGTGCAACATCTGTCTATCACTGAGCATAACCACCTGCAGGATCATCCTCTATCGAAGTACTCTCACCTGTACGGATCCAGGTACATGAAAATATTCATGAGTATAAAAATACTCAGTACGTAGGGTCTACTAAACAATCAATATGCTCCATCGAAAATAAGATATAATCAATGATGAGTCAATTGAGCAATCAATACAATAATCAATTTACGATATAACGATTTATCAACATGAGCAACTATATCAAGTTATGATCAAAAGATCAATCAATAGATATAGCAATTAATAATTGCCTAATCAATTGGATCAATGATTCAATATAACAATAGAATAATAAAGTCATAAATCAATAGAAAGGATTATAAAAAGATCAGATGATCGATCAATATTGATTTAGCAATTAAATGTCTGATCAATATGACACTATTCAATTTAACAATTTTCAATTCAATATTAATGGTCATTGGTTAATTACAATTCAATTCGATTCAATGGGCGGAGGCAATGCCAATCAACGCCGGTATTCCAAATGACCATGATCTATTCAATTCAATTTGGTTTCAATCTAATTCAATTTAATTCGATTTTATTTCAATTCAATTCAATTTATAATGTTCGGAGTTATCCAATTCAATTAGGAGCGCTCGATCAATTAAGGAAACTCCATGTCTCTTTCATGTAGACCGGTGGGGGATCAGTGCCACGGCAAGCCACCCAACAATATAGCGCTAACAATTATTCGTGAATGGCGGGGGACCATGACCAAACACATGACAGCCATAGCTTCTCTAAAGGATGATGACGCCTCAAACCTTTAGGTTCACTATCTGTCCCATTGAATTCAATTCAATTCAATAACAATATGGCCCGGGGGCTTGGAGACAATCAGAGAACATGAAGGTTCAACAGCTTTCAGCTTTTATCTTGTTTACTTAAATCGTCTATCTTTTAACAATTTAGTTTAGATAAAATAAGACTCAATCAGAAAGACTACTGGATCAATATCATAACGGGTGATAAGATTAAATATCATAACAAAATATGATCAAATATGACGACGATGTGATCTAATATGATGACCGAATATGATCAAGTACGATAGTGATATGATATGGTATGACAATACTATGATTCGATATGATGATAATATAATCCAAACTAATCAATTATAATACAATCAATATATCATATTTAAATAATAATAAAAACAATATAATCAGAATATACTAATAATAAATTACTAAAAGAATAACTATCTGCATCTTCATTGTTTTCTTTTCTATTCAATTCCTTGGGAAAAGAAATAAAACGATTTTCCCTTTTTTTTCTAAATTCGAAACCCAAAAAAAAAATGAAAAGAACTCCATGGCACCTAACCATTTATTTTCCATATTTTTTTTCTACTTCCTTTCTCGGCTGAGAGAGGTCTTTATCTCATTTTATTTTTTCTCTCTTGTACATCCGACGCCTTCTTTTTTTTCCCTTCTGCCTATCCCTTTTCTCTCTCCATGCCTTCGACAAAATCCCTTTTTTTTTATGGCATTCTCTCTCTACTCTTTTTTTTCTATCTGGTCGAGAAACTCAACAAATGATTTTTCGTTATTAGAAAAATCCTAAACGAATTCAAAGTGGTTTCTTCTTTCCCGCATGCCAAGTAATCCCTTTTTGTTTACGTTTCTCTCTCCACATCACCTGCACGCACATTGTTTATTTTTCTTCTTTTTTTTTCTTCGCTTAGCGTTAACGACGTGCTTTAATCTCTCTCCAGTAAGATTCGCATAAACTTTACCTTTTTTTTCCAATAAATTCGCGCAACGAACCAATTCTATAAAGTGATTGCTGCAAATAATAAACCTACGGATCCCCTCTACGTACCTCGTAGCCGTTCGACGTTAAATCATGTCTTGTCATACCTCTGTCGTCGGAAACCAAGAATCCATAGAAAAGAAAACTCTTTTGACGATCGACTCTAAGGATTTATTTATAGGGCTCTTAAATCTTTATCTCCAATTCATCTATAACTTACAATCCTAATCAAATTTAATCTTTTAATTAATCCCTTTTAACAATTTTGATTTATTTTAATAATTAAATAATTCCGAATTTAAATAAATATCCCATAATACATTTTTATCCATAATTAAACTCCTCCCCTATTTTTCTTTATTTTCGGAATTATTTATTATAATAATATTAATAATCATTTTTCTCAAAATAAATAATAAAATATTATTTTTCTAACTCTCAAAAATTAGGGTCGTTACACTTATCATAATTGTTAACGAGTAGAAAGATTATCCATGCGACATCAAAGGCTGAGGAAACATAAAATACAAGAGGGAAAGAATGAGACAGATACATGGAACACCCTTGGCACTGTTTTTGACGGCATGGACAGTGCTACATATAAATGGGTGTAGGGCCCCTCCTAGTTTCTTTTATCTAGATTAATATTAAATATAATACATATAGTTTTAATATTATCTGGCACTTTGGCGTCCCTAAAGTAAATTATTAGTAATTAGAAATACTTATGTTAATTTCAATATGATTATTCTAGTTCATCACAAGTATTTTACTATTTATCTTAAATATTTTTTTAAAAACATGTTAGTATATGTCGGCTAGTGAAAACACAATCTAGTTAAGAATCAGGATGGATCACTAAAGGGAAATATGCATGTCCTCTATGTGGCTATGGTACGAACTCTAAGTGGCTTACATATTGCAGAAAGTATTGCTACATGGGTCATCGCAAATGGTTAGATTCATCCCATAAGTTTCGATATGATAGTCAATCTTTTGATGGAACTCAAGAATTTAGATTGGTATCTAAGGAAAGCTCGAGGACCGATATTCTTAGAGAATTGCAGGACATTGACTTCACACTGAATGCAAATGATTTACAAGGACGGAAGAAAATGAGCATCTTTTTTTAATTGCCATATTGGTCAAACAATATGATACGCCACAACCTTGATATAATGCATATAGAAAACAATTGGCATGACATACTTGTTGGTACAATTATGAGTCAAGAAGGAAAGTCTAAGGATAACTACAAGTGACGTTATCAAATGACATTAAAGGAGAAAGATGCTTAAGAATTTGAAACTTCTAGATGAATACTCTATCAATATATCAAGATGTGTTCAACTCAAGCACCATAAGATTATTGGATTAAAAAGTTATGATTGCGATATTCTAATTCAAGGAGGTGGTGGCTGCTACTGCTGAGCAGCAGCTTCAGGACCTGACGGCGGCGGTGGGGAGGAGGAGGAGGCGGCGATTGCAACAGCTTCAGGACCTGATGGCAGTGGTAGGGAGGAGGCGACGGGGAGGAGGAGGCAGCGGCTGCTGCTGCTGAGTAGGGAGGAGGAGGAGGAGAAGGCAGCGACGGGAAGGAGAGGCGGCGGCTACTACTGAGCAGGGAAGAGGAGGAGGAGGAGGAGGCAGCGGCGGCTGCTGAGCAAGGGGAGGAGGAGGAGGCTGCCACTGCTGAACAGGGAGGAGGAGGAGGAGGTCGGGAATGTGAGAAAGACACCAGTCAGGAGGGGATTGGGATTCGGACATTTAATGGGATTATCATTTCAATTGGAATGTAAAATTCCTATTGACATTAACAAATGATACATAATCAAACACTGTAATCTATTATTCCCATGACGATTCCAGGGAATGAAAATAAAATAGAACCAACCAAACACCCCCTAAGAGAATAATTGCCTCTTGAAAGTTTTGGAGTTCTTATTGATGCGTGCAATATTTTTAAAGCTTTTTGATCTAAGGTTTTCTTGACCCTAAAGAGCTAGAGAAAATGGAAAATTTTATGTTCTTTGGAAAAGATTTTTCCTCCATTTTTTACCAGCATGGCACATTTGCTCATTCATTTGACAACCCAAGCTAAAATTGGAGACCAGTTACATATCGACGGATGTATCCCATATATATATATATATATATGTAACTTTTGATATTCTTCTCATTTGTCATAGGTTTTTGCTGGTTTTTAAATGCTTAGTACGTAATAAAGCACAACCACAAGGTTCAATTGCTGAAGGATATATAGCTAATGAATACTTGATGTTTTGTTCGCAGTACTTAACGAGAGGAAAAACTAGATTAAATCGTCCCTTGCGAAATGATGATAATGCTCAAGAATCACTTGATGAAGAAGAAACTTCATTATTCCTGGACAGCCATTGGGTAGAAGAGAAAAAAAGGAATCGATGTTAAGAAATAAAAAAAGGGGTCAAAATGGTGTCTCTTGATGACAAATCCTTGCAGTAAACGCATAGATATGTTCTCTTTAACTCTGATGTAGTGACATCATTTCACGAGTAAGATTATATTCTTAAGCCTTCGTTATAAACATTAATGGTTTTTTAACTTTTACTTTTAATATTTTTTCCTTCTTAGGGAACATAAACAAATTATAATCAGGAAACATCATGGACAACATACAACTCCTTATACAATTTATAAAATTCCTATTCAAACATTCATTGATCGGTTCAAGCGTAGGGATGTACAACTAATTTTTTTAGGTGTGCATTACAAATGATCTCATTTTATTATTTACAACTATATCAAAATTCTAGGTGCAACGTTTGTTGGATGAAAAAAGTGCAGAAGTGACAAACAAACTTAAGTGGCTCTCACATGGACCAAGTGATATGGCTAAACAATATAGTGGTTACATAAGTAATGGATTCAGATTTCATACTCAAAACCGTGAATGATACCTTAGAACTCAAAATAGTGGCATTGGTGTATCAGGTCAAAATATTAGTTATGCCAGTGCAAGGGATCAAAGATTTTAAAGATTTTAATGACGATGTCTGGACTTCATATGACTCAAACTCTTACACTACTTGTATTCCTATTATTCTACTTATTCATTGATATTAACTACTGATTCAGATTATATTTAGAAAAAAGATAAACTTATGTAGCATTTTTTTTACCAAATTTCAATAGGATTTGATTTAAAATTATTATTAATTTAAATATTAAATATTTTAGGATACGTAATATTAAGATGCACAATATTAATATTAGGGTGTAGTTAGGACTTATGTTATTTTTTAAGGTTATGATTAAAATTTAGATTTGGAATAAAGTAGGTTTATTATTAATGTAAATATTATATTTTTAATGTATTAAAGTAATTAATTTTATTATTAAAATTACTGCAATTCGAATATTAAATATTGTTAACTTTTAAATATCAAATTATTTATAAATAAAATTTTATTTTCTTATTACATAATTTTTAATATTTATTTTTTTGCATAAATGATCTAGCACTAATAGATGTTGTCTAATTTCATAAATATTATCATTGTGTATTAATATTTTTTAAATGATATTAAATATCAAATTATATATTATGACAGGGATTAGGATTAAATATCAAATATCATAAAAAAAATATTATTTATTTTTTTCATATTCAAATTAATAAAGGTAAAGATTATTCTTAATCTGACTCGAATTGAAATTTTTTAATTATTTTTTAGTTCCAAAAATAACAAATTATAATTTGAAAAGGAATCATTAGTTACTTGGATATTATCTTTAAGAAATAAAATATTATTTTTTTAATGATGATGAAATTAACAAAAAGGAAGGATTAATCTTAATTTGACTTAAATTGATTTTTTTATTTCAAATTATTTTTTAATTTCGAAAATAGCAAATTATAATTAAAAAAGTATTTATTATTTACTTGCATAATATCCTTTAGAAAGAATATATAAAATTGACAAAAAGTAAAAAAAATAATTTTAATTTGACTCAAATTGAATTATTTATTTTAAATTTAGATAATAATGAATTATCTTTTGAAAAGAACTTGAACATTATCTTTAAGAAAGAAATACTATTTATTTTAATCATACTCAAATTGATAAAAAGTAAAGTTTAATCTTAATTTGACTCAAATTGATTCTTTTTTATTTTAAATTATTTCTATTACTAAAATAATAAATTATCTATTAAAAATTATTATTTATTTACATATTATATTTATAATAAATATTATTTATTTTAATCATACTCAAATTGATAAAAAAATACATTATACCGTAATATTAGGATATATATTTTTATATCTTATCCAAACTTTGTAGGCGTTACCGTAATATATAATATATGTGTATGTGTGTGTAGTAAACGAATATCTTTCCTTTAGTTAGTAAATAATGAAAAATAAACTGGATTATATACAGAAAAAAGGATTTTGATGATTTTCTTAATTTTTTATTTAGTAAAATATTTTCTCTTAATTTAAGTGTTCCAAAAAATTCATATAAAAAGGATAAATAAAGGCTATATTTCATGAACCTTTTACGTCAAATAAGTGGAGAATTTTATTGACAAAATAATATAAAACTCCTCATCCTCAATTCAAAAGAGAATGCGAAGAGAGAAAGCCATTGAAATAAGTAAAATAATCCAAAAATAATAATGTATGAAATAAATATTTAATATTGACGTATATCTCTGAGTCTTCGTATGACGTCTTCGTTGCTTGAGGGATAGAAGAAATTGTATGATAAGACTTTCCTTTTCGCCAATAACTCGGGAGAAAAAAAGATGAAAAAGACACATGTGCCACCATTCAAAGTTGGAATTAATAAATACTTTTTTTTCGTTTAACACGCGTGGACTTTTTTTTTTTTCTGTCCTCATATGCTGATCTTAGTGCATGTTTTCCCAATCACTGACTGCCTAATTGGAGTTGAGACTATTGACTTTCCAAAGCTTCTATTATTTCAATTACTTTAATTTGTTAGGGTAGCTTATAAATAAATTAAAATTATTTATAAACAATTTTAAATTTTTTTTCTTATTTGATAATTGAGAAAAAAAGTTAGGTAAACACTTATTTTATTTGTTTATAATTCAGAAAAAGTAAGCTGGAAGATTCCAACTTATTTTGTATAAAAAGAATTGATCATTTTGAATAATAAATATATTATTTTATTTTTCCAAATATACATGACGATTCCAAAATTTGAACTCCATAATCGTGACGTCTTTTCTTTTCTTCCCCCCAAAAAATTTATGCATTTCTCATTTTCAAATTTGGTCTCCGTTTACTTTGAAGATAATAGATTCTTTTTATTTTTTTTTCCTTTAGTGTTTCTACGTCTGATAATTAAAAGCAATCAATGAGAAGTGTTCTCGATGTCTCTGCAAAAAGCGTCCCTTCTTTTGAAAAATATAAATATTTTCTTGATTTGCACATTCTTTCATACTTGCCATGAGAATAAACTTTTTTATTTATCATGATTTCAAAATAAATTAAACATGAAAGTAAGCTAATTTATCATAATGATGTTTTTTTATTAACGGCTGAAGAGGGGTATAATAATATGTTAATTATAGTGATAATAGCAAACATGATTTCGTACGCCATTAATGCACAACAATCTATTTATATAAATGCGAATATATATATATCCTACTAAATAAACGTACAATTATAGCTACAACTAAGTACACTGCAATATATTATTTAGTTATGTTTGTTTTTTTTTCGGTTGCAAACTGGACATCTGATTTTTACAAGAAGAGTAAAAGTTCCTCCGACCCATGCAACTCTGAGCTGCTTTGTAAATTAATAAAAAAAAAATTGGATCTGGTTCGAGGGGGATAAGACTGATAGGTATGCCTCCCCTGCACAGATGACCCACCACTTGCTGCCTGGCTCATACTTAGTTCTTATGATTTCTCTTTCTTTCCCATCCTCGCCCATTCTCTCACCCTGTCCGAAATTATATTCGTGATTTGGAGCATGCCTTCGGGTCACGCCCCTGGTTCGGATGGGTTCACGATCGACTTTTACATACCCACTGGGACATCATATGTTCACACATCATCTTTACTATTCAACAAGTTTTTCTTACCCTCCAACTCTTTGATGACTGGGGCAAGACCTCTCTTATTTTCATCCCTAAAAAATTCAACCCTTCGACCATCCGTGATTATCGAACTATTTCCTTGTGTAATATTCTGTATAGAGTGTTTTCTAAAATCATCGTGAATAGGCTCATGCCGACGTTGAGCACCCTTATCAGTCTCATGCAATCGGCTTTTATCCCTGGTCGTAGCATTCAAGATAACATCCTTATTACGCAGGAGCTTTCTCACTCCCTCTCCACCGGCCGCGTTAAGCACATGCTTATCAAAACCGATATGGAGAAGACGTTTGATCATGTCTCGTGGACTGCTATCACCACGGCTCTTACTCTTATGAATTATCCACCATCCTTCATTTCCTGGATTAACCTTTGTATTCGCTCATCCTCCTTCTCATGTATGATCAATGGGTCCCCATCGCCTTACTTCCGGTCGCATATGGGTATTCGTCAGGGTGATCCCCTGTCGCTTTACCTGTTCATTATCATCTCGCAAGTCTTTACCTCTCTGCTTGAGCCCAGTATTGCTGTTGGTCATATCAAGCCCTTCACCTTAAATAGTTTTTCCTTAAGTCACTTACTCTTTGCAGACGACCTTCTCATCTGTATTCGTGCCTCCCTGTAACTATCGTCGTATCCTCGGTATCCTCAACTCCTATGAAGTTCTCATCGGTCAAAAACTCAATCCCCTCAAATCTGTTGTATACTTTCTTTTCAAGCTTCACCCCCGTCGTAGGCTTTCCATTACTCATGCTCTGGGCATCCAGTTTGTTGAATTCTCTTTTACATATCTTGAGGCCCCCATCTCTCCTAAATATAACCCGACTTCTCGGCAAGCCCCTATTCTTAATAAAATCTCCACTAAGCTTTTTGGCTGGCGGCGTCGCCTACTTTCTCAAGCCGGTCATGCCACCCTCATTAAATCCACCCTATCTTCCATGCCCACTTACCTTCTAGGTACAACTCATTTATCCTTGGGCACTCTCAATTCTCTCGAGAAGCTTAGTAGGCCCTTCCTCTAGGACTCTGGCAATGGTCGCAGGGCGGCCCATCTCATTAATTGGCACGCCGTCCAGTCTCCCCACTCTGAGGGTGGTCTCGGAATCCGAAATGTCCATCTCATCAGAACCTTTTCTCTTAGTGCATCGTGTCCTCAGTCTCCTCAATAACTCTTTATCAACCTGGTCTATACTCATACATGCTAAGTACGGCCCTTTCGACCTCTAGGAGCCCTATAATTTCTTTCGTGCTGCTCGGTCTTGGAAGCTTATTCTTGACATTGTCCCTCACATCCGCCTTGGCTTTCTCAAGGTCATTGGATCTTGCTCTAACACTTTGGTATTGCACGATCCCTGGATCTCCTCCATCCCGCTTAGCAAGTTACCCACCTTTATTAACATGGATATTGACATCTCCTCTCTTCTTGTCTCTGACCTCATCATTGATCATACCTGGAATATTACTCTACTTGCTCAACTTTTTTCTACTCTTACCTGTGAGGCCATATGCAATATTTATATTCCTACTACTGCCTGTGATGACGTGTGGGTCTGGTCGACGAATGACCATGGGATTTTCAGTGCTAGTGCAGTGTATAATTTTGTTTACCGGCGGGCTATGCCAACCATGTTGGCTGGATGGCAGCCTTGGCATGATATATGGAAGTTCCGGGTTCCCCCCCAAAGTTCAGTTTTTCCTTTAGAAACTTTTTCACCATGGCCTTCCAACCAAATCTTATCTTCAACGCTTTTCGTCGATGAATGATTCTCGTTGCTCCCTTTGTGGCCTGGCCACGAAAACTATCTCCCACTTGTTTTTTTCCTACTCCTTCGCGATGCAGGTCTGGGACTTTGCCAACAAAAATTACTAATCACTTTCAATTCTTTCCCTCCTAGGATTCGGGTTCCTAGACTCAGGAGGGCGCCACCTTGGACCTTCCCTCTAGACAATTTCTCCTCTCTACTATCTCTTTATGCTTGTGGGGTATTTGGAACTTGAGGAATGACATTTACTTCAGATCAAGGCATGCAACCGCTAGCACGGTATGGGAAAGGGCTGTTGCCGATTCTTACAAATTTATCTCCTCTGCTGCCCACGCTCCCGAGGCTCCTCTCCCCCCCCCCCCCTCTTCCCTCAAACCCCAGAATCCGTTACGGGTTCAATGGGAGACCCCCCTTTCGAACTGGGTTATCCTCAATTTGGATGGTTCCTTCTGTGGAGCCAGCTCTGGTGGGGGCTACGGTTTTTTGCTCCGGACTAATACTGGTAATTTTATTTTTGCAAGTGCTGGTATTGTCTCTGTTGTTTCTGCCCTCCACGCTGAGGCCTGGGCGCTGCTTCTTGCTATCCGCGCCTGTGCTTCTCGTAGGATCACTCATGTCAAAATTTACTCTGACTCGGAGACCCTGGTTCACATCGTCAGGGACACTCGCGCTTGTCCTTGGCAGATTCGCAGCATCATCCTTGACATTCTGAGCACCATTGACAGCCTCTCGTCATCTGTTCTTCTTTTTTGCTCTAGAATTTGTAACTCGGCTGCGAACTTTTTAGCACTTTTTGCCCGCCAAAATGGCGAGTATTTTTTGGTTGATGGTCCTCCTCTTAGCCTCGATAGAATTTTGTACCATGACTGTATGAGTCTTTTCAATACGTAATGCAATATTTTCTTTTCTAAAAAAATGAGCATACTCTTTTTAACTTATATGAGAAAAAAAATCCTCACATTACATTTGAGCTCCTCTACTTTTCTCTTTTTTACTTTTGCCATCAACTTTTTATGATAATAAAAATTGCAAATAGAGGAGTAAAATGATAATAGAAGTAGTACATGTGCTATGTGTATATACAATGTCCCATTTTTTATTTTAGTGTTCATTTAATCGACAACATGGTTATTGCATGCCCTGAGAAAGATAACATATCATATTCATAATTCATATATACACACACACACATATGTATATATATATATATACACACGTGTGTGTGAACGTACATCACACAAATTCTCAAGGAGCCATTGACAAAGAAAGGAAATTAAAAATGCATCACATATGATAATAACTCAACAGGTAAATAAAGTTGGTATCATGATTTAACGACACTCCACCGTAGACGACTTCAGCTGCAGCTCTGCGGCACGAAGCCAATCTCGCTGTTCGCCACATCGAAGATGACCTCGTACGTCCTCTGCTGCACGTTGCCGATGATGGCAATGTCTTCGGCGTTGCCGGTACTCGCAAACGCCAGGCAGACCTTCGACAGGCCGTCGACATAGAAAAGTAGCCCTGGGCCTCCCAACTCAAGGGTCGCCCCGCCGTCGAACTCCAAAGCCACCGACGGCAAGTTGACTGAATGGTAGCCCCTGAGGTCGTAACATGTGTCCAGCAAGATCGTGCCCGTGGTCGCAGGGTATTGGCTCATGTGCTGCTTGAACGCCCCTCGGAGCGCTTCGTACGTCGCCGGCGGCAATCGCGAGATCACCGTGCCCGAGTCAATGATCGTCCCGGCAGCCGAGTTGACGGGCAGCAGTTGCCCCTCGACGTTGATCGACGTGAGCTTGACGAAGTAGAACGAGGGCAAAAGGTCCGAGGTGAGCATCCATGTGTAACGGGCGCTCGCGGACGGAGATCCGCCGCCGCTGCCCACGGTCAGGTAGCCTGAGGAACTCGTGGACGACGGCAAGCAGTAGGAGAAGACGGAGCCGTACTTGGGCGCAAGCTGCGACACGAGCGAGACGCTTCCACGGCCGAGGCCGATGAGCCCGTCCACCTTGGAGCTGTTGATTAATCCAGTGTTGTCATCGCCGCAGCCGAACATGAAGTCGGGCACGACAACCTCCGACCCCAGCGTCAGCGTGTCGCTGCCGAAGTTGCCGAGGGTGCGAGAATTGTCTCCGTAGTCAACCTCGTACCGGCAAACGAGCTGGTTGGAGCAGAACTTCTTGCGGAGCTTGCCGCACTCCTGTGAGCTGCAGGAGTAAGTGGCGTACGTCGACGACTGCCTGGGGTCGAACACCGAGTCCTGTTGAGGGTAGCAATTGGCGCAAGGCGCGCACTGGATCCATGGCACGTCGCTGCCGGTGTCCATGACGACGATGAAGTCCCGCTTAGGCGTGCCGATGCCAATCGTCACGAGGTAATTGCCAGTGTGCAGCGGCAGCCCGAAATACGTGGGCAGCTGCACGGCCTCTGAGCCGACGACGTTGGATTGCGGCGAGGCGGCCGGGATCTGGCCGTAGATCAAGTTGACACGGATTGTGTCCTGCTCGAGGATTATGCTTTGGGAAGGCATTGGACGTCCATTTTTGAATGGCGTGCACGGGCCATCTTTGTGTACCAGTTTCAGCATCGACGGCCTCAATTCTGAAAATAACTCACCATCATAAGAGATAATGCCAAATCATTGAAATAGATGACTAACATGGTTTTAATTACTAAGAACGAAATGAATATGTTAGCAATTATTAACACATCAAACAAATTGATTGTGTATCAATATATTGTTCTTTCCTGTAAAGTCTATCAATTGGTTTCATAGTTTCTGCAACGAGAAAAAAGAAGGTTAAACTGTTTAATTAATTGACATGTAAGTGTATGATCTTTTCTGACCTTTTTTAGGAGCGCAAACATGAGAGGGCAACAAGCCTGTGAGGTCAACCACCTGCTTGCCTTCTGTTCTTGTTCCAGTGGCTAAGAGAACGAATGAAGCAACTAGCAGGAAGCAATCAACTCTAGTAGCCATGGATGAAGAAGGTGAGGGAGAGCTATATAAGAATGATGAGTTGCATATGCATTATTCACTCATACGTATTTATATAGGAGCTGCAAATATGAATTAAGTCCCATGCATGCCGCAAGAAGGTGCATTTGTCACATCACCAGCCCTGATACCAGTTGCTGGTAAGCTACAGAAGACTTGACTCATGTTTTGATGAGCTTTTCCTGTATATTTAGATAATTAAAAATATTTTTATATCAAATAATTTGAAACTAATTTTTTTCTAAAAAATACCCTCACAATTTATCTTTTTTCCCTTCTCTTAAATTCCCTTTCTATGTCCACGTACACTTTTTGGGGTTTTGAATTTGGACCATTTTTTTTCCTGTTTGTAAGAGTTGTAGAACTTATAAGTGATAACCGTTGGTGACATTTCTTTAATAATATATACAATGAAATTAAAGTGTCTCTCTTTATTATTATTGAATTAAAAATCTATCCATTATATTTGAATACTTTTAATTTGAGAATGATAAATAAGAAAAGGAGAGTCCATCATTCAGATATGGGATATAAGTCCATTAAGTATTTAATACGTCTAGAACTTATAATTAACATATAATGACCTAAGGTCTAAGGATTAAGATGATTTTATTGAATAGTTTTGTATGAAAAAAATGCGAAAGTAATCATGAATTTATATGTAGCTACCACTTTACTTATCAAGTCGTATTTTAAATTTGTGCAGACTATAAATCCAAAGGGAATAATATTTTGATGGGAGCGGGGGTGGTATAATGCAAATCCAACCTAGCGTATTCACTTGAGCCATGTGGGAGACACGGGTCATGAGCCAACACGGGCCATGGGTAATACGGGGGTCCCTCTGCTATGGACTAACACGGATCCTCCTCAACGAGAACATTGAACCTTTTACGGGGGAAAGATTATAATGCCCTGAGATTTAAGGACTAAGATGATATTGTTAAATAATTCTACATGGGCAAAGCCATATGAGAAACATGGGCCACGGACTAACACAGATCTCTTTGCATGGGCTAACACGAACCTCGCTCAATAAGAATGTTGAGTCCTTTATGCAGGAAAATTTGTAATGACCTGAGGTCTAAGGACCAAGATGGTCTGATTGAATTTTTCACATGAGCAAAATATGAAGATAGTCATAGGTTTATATGTAGTTATCTTTTTACCCATCAAGACGTGTTTTAAATTCGTGTGGGATATAAGCCCAATGTGAATAATATCTTGATTGGACCGAGAGTGTTACATGACAATTCATTTGTGTTATATATATATATATATATATATATATATATATATATATATATATATATTATGAATTTAATATTTGGAGTAAATTAATTAATTATTAACAATAAATGGATTCGTCATTCGCGCAAATATTTATAATTTTTGTAACATAGAAGTCATTGTCCATATATACTTTTTGCAATTGACTTGGCCGTTTCTTAGCAGAACGGCAAATTAATTAATATACATGAGAATCGTCGCAGAAGGTTGGTTAAGGCTTAAGCGTGTCGTTTAGTGTTTTGCGTCCACCCCGTAGAACACGGTCTTCGTTCAACGACAGAAGTTGGGAAGGACATGTGAGAAGTGTTATATAGTTTTATATTAAGAGGGGCTTCCTTCGCACAAGGTTAGGAGGGAAGAACAAATAAGACCGTTTAAGATTAATAAAAAAAAGAAAGAAAGCTACATAAGAAACATAGTCATAAATTTCAGTACTATGATTCGAAGATTTGTTTATCTATGAGATTCTAGTGCAAATCATATGATGTATTGTAACCCTGATTTTGTACTTGTATGACAGGAATAAGATATATAATCACTCATCAAAATTATTTGAAGTTGCCTACACAGATTTATTTTCTTGGAAATCTACCGCAATTTTGTCATGGAAAGCTCATTAGCTACGTAAATTTTTTTAATAACATAATTATTCAGTGGCAAATTTCCGGTTTATCTAGGCATGTCAAATTGAATCTAAGAAAAAAAAAAGGCCCGAAAGATTAATATCTTCTCCTTCCTATCATATAGGATTTTCGTCCGCATATCTCCCTTGAGATATACACGAATCTTTCATATATATAACATATTCACTTTAAGAACATTAACTTGGTTTTTAATTGTTTTACTTTATTAAAATTTTTCCTCTTAAATATTGTTGATACAGAAAAAAAGATAGAAACTGATTTGAGCACTACTACAGAATAATAACACTCTTCCAAGCACTTCCTGAAATTCATATTTGAGTATTTTGTATAAAAATACAAAATATTTTAAAATAATATAAGTTATATTTTAAAAAATAGATTATGACATAAAATAAATAAAATAAATATATATATTCAAATAATTAGTATATAATATTTCAAATGCATTACATCATTCTCTAAAGAATTCAATTTTTTGCCAAACCCACAAAATAAAATTATTCATTAACCAAAAAATCAACATGATACTCAATTATTTCAAAGTTTTTGTATATCCAAACAAGTCCTAAATGTCTTTTAAAATAGAATATTCAATTTTATATTTTACATTCTTCTATTTATTTTTCCGCTATGTGACATATACTCTTTTGTATTTTTTTTCCTTTTAACTTTATTCATTCTATTTCCCTCCTCAACATTATTTTCTACATTACTGTCACTCCATCTTTACCATTTTATCATTACTTTTTTTATACCATTTTATACTTTTTTTAAGACACAAATATTACTTTATGTTCTTACCTATTATCTCGATATACCAAGAGAGATGTCCAGTCGGATTAGCAATAAAAGCACTAAAAGAAAAATAGATTGCTAATTTGAGGCTCCCTCCGATGGTTTATTCCACTCAATTACGAGCTCATTATATAGGCGCATGTACAACCATTGAGTTCACCTCTTCCGCACCCATGTCGTACGCGTTGTCCGACAACTCGGCGCACAACGCGTTTCACTCGACGAATGCTTCTTACGTTCGTCGAGCTGATGACCATGGCGGTCATCTATAACATCTCCCACTTGACCAACATGGTCATGCATTTTCAACACTTACATTATTCATGTAATGTTACTACAACTTCAATACTCCCACTGTTCGTGAGGTACTAGTTTGGAGAAAAAAATATATATATATATATATGACTCATGTATTCCTGAGTCTCATTAAACCAACATGTTTAATGAACATTCCAGCTGCAATTTCTTTTATCAAAGAAGCAGCCAACATATCATTGGTAAACATGTAGGTCACCGTCACTTCTTTCTTTTCCACTATATCTTGAATATAGTGATATTTTATCTCAACATATTTTTCTTTGGAACTATTAGCTCCATTATTTATCAAGCTTATGGCTGCTTGATTATCATAGTACATTTGAAGTGGTCCAATGATCAAATTGAGCTCTAGTTCCAAGAGAAAACGTTTGAGCCAGATTCCATGGGTGGCTGCTATACTGCAAGCAATGTATTCAGCTTTCTGTATGTGTCTTGCCACACATTCTTATTTCTTGCTCCCCCAAGAAACTACTGCTCCACCTAATAAAAATAAGTGATCTGATGTGGACTTTTGGTCGTCTATGTCACTTCCAAAATCTGCATCTGAATATCCTATAATCTTCAATTTATCAGCTTGGTATGTCAATCTCAATTGTAAGATATCGTAGAATCCTCTTAATGGCCTCCCAATGGGCCTTTCCCGGATTACTTTGAAATCTTCTAATCAAGTTCATATTAGGACATTGACTTTTACTAAGTCTTTTTCCAATCACAAGTGGTGTAGGCACGGGACTACAATTTTGCATCCCGAACCTTCTCAGTATTTTATTAATATACTATTCTTGACTTAAACACAATAGTCTTAAGTTTCTATCTCGAATAATTTGAATGCCCAGTACATAGGATGCATCTCCCATGTCTATCATTTTAAATTGTTTGTTCAATTTATCTTTTACTTCATTGAGCATCGTGACATCATTACCAGCGAGCAAGATATCATTTACGTATAGTGATAATATCACAAAATTGCTCCCACTTTTCTTGATGTACACACAATGATCTAATTTATTCGCTTTAAAACCAAATTGGACTGTCATCTCATGAAATTTTAAATACCATTGTCTAGATGATTGTTTCAAGCCATACAATAACTTTTTCAATTTATACACCTTATCCTCCTATTCTTCAACCTGAAAACCTCATATGTATATAACTTTTGTTAAGTCACCATTTAAAAATGCTATCTTAACATCCATTTAGAATAACTCCAAATTCATATACGTGACTATCGCTAAGATCGTCCTAATCGAGGCAAATTTAGCTACTGGAGAATAGATTTCCTGAAAATCAATTTCGGCTTGTTGAATATAACCCTTGGCAACTAATCTAGCTTTGTGCCTATCAAAAGAACCATCAGCCCGATACTTTCTCTTGAATACCCACTTGCACCATATGGATTGCCTACCTTCCGGCAAGTCACGTAGTGTCCATACTCCGTTCCGATCGATTGAGTCCAATTCACTTTTCATGGCAGCCGACCATGATTCTGACTCATTAGAGGCCATTGCTTCTTTATAAGTAATAGGACATGTACTATCCTCTATGTCAACATCAACGGAGTAACACGAAATCTTGCACTCGTGCAGAATATAATCATCCAAATGTGTGAGTTTCGTCCGTGGTCTCTTGTTGTCGATTATACTCGTGAAGAGTTTGGGTTCCTCCACTTCATCCAAAGGTACAATATTCTGTGTAGCATCAACTCCCACTATTGAAAAATTAAGTGTGTGTTCAGAGTTGACTCCACCATCTCCCAGAGACATCAAAGGATCATCATCTTCTTGGATGCACTGCTTTTCATTTTCTAGAAAAGTAGCATCCCGACTCTCTATGAGACCTCTATCTGGGTGAAAGAATCTATATCCTTTGGAATTTTGATTATATCCAAAAAATCTGCATGTCTCCGTCCTAAAGTCTAGTTTGTCCCTCAACTGACTAGGAACTAATATATGTGCTTTACATCCCCATTTTCGGAGATGGCCCAAATTAGGCTTCTTGCTATTCCATAACTCGTATGATGTCAATTCTATAGACTTTGTGGAAATTCTGTTTTGTATGTAACTCGTGGTCAACACTGCTTCTCTCCAAAAATTTTTGGGTAGCCCCAAGTGGGACAACATACATCTTACTGCATTCATTAATGTTATATTCTTTCTTTCCGTCACTCCATTTTGTTGTGGCGTATATGGCATCATAGTTTGACTACGTATGCCTTCTGCAATGCAATAATTTTCAAATTTCCGGGAGGTATATTCTCCTCCTTGATTTGTCCTTAAACACTTGATTGGTCTTCGCAATCCTTTTTCTACCTATGTTTTATATATCTTGAAAGTTTCAAAAGCTTCAGCTTTTCTTTCTAAGAGATAAACGTAACAATATTTACAATAATCATCAATGAATGTAATAAAATATTCCTTACCTCTGTATGTAGGAACACTCAATGGTCCACAAATATCAGAATGAACTAATCCTAACAATTTCGTCGACCTTGTCTCGATTGAAAAGGGCGTTCGAGTCATCTTACCGGTCAAGCAATGCTCACATGGCATTGTTCTTGTACCAAATATGTTAGGCAATGAGTTCAATTTGATTATTTGATGCATTTTAGAATTTTCTGGGTGTCCAAGTCTCTCATGCCAGAGATCAAAATCAGACATATAACACAAGTGTACTCAGAAGGACCATTCATTGATTCATTATTATTTACAGTAAGTCATGCCCAAATACATACTTTCCCATGGCATAAACATTTTTATCTTTATCAATTGTCACACGACCATTATAGAATCTAACTTCTAAATTATTCTACAGCAGGTTCGGGACAGAAATTAAGTTTCGTCGAATTCTTGACGTGTACAAAACTTCTTGGAGTATCATGAACCTATCTCCAACGTCAAGCTTGTACTTTCCAACACCTTCAACGTCCAAGTAAGTGTTATTTCCCATGTAAATTCTCCGTTCCCCCTTTTGCAGTTCTTTGAATTCAAGCAAACCTTCTTTTGTTTTGGCAATATGACGGATTGCTCAAGAATCAATCCACCACCCTTCTATATCTGTCGTTGCAGCATTGTACTCAACGACACTAAGGAATGATGCCTTGATTGAACTTGCTCATTTGCTCTGCTATCCGTTACGTTGTGGATCCTAAGTTTGGCTATGTCCAGATGTCATAGAATAACTGAATCTAAAATGACCAAATTTTCCACAACTATAACAAGCTCCACGTTGAGTCTTCTTGCCTTTAGGCTTGAATTGCCTTCTATTCAGATCAAGATTTTTTTATGATGAATAGCATGAGCTTCATCCTCTCGCCCTTCTTCATTTTCTCGGCATAAAAAATTTCTATTTTCTTCTTTCCTTTAGTCATGTCTTGTTCAACTGCCAAGATGGAAGGCAATTGTGTTACTTGCTTGATAGACTGATTCACACGAACAGCAGTCACAGCCATATCAAATGTAGATGACGAACTATTCAAAACTGTTATTATCTATAGGGGTTCAGGTAAAGGGCATCCTGCAGTTTCTAAGTCTTTGGCCATCACTATCATTTGGTTGATGTGATTTGACACATTATCATCTACTTTTATTTTACAAGTAGTGTATCTATGCAATATGAGCATTAAGTTCATATTTCTTCTGGATGCATACTTATCCTTTAAAGCATTACAAAGTTCTTGTGCACTTTTATGTGTTTCAAAAATTCTGATGAGATTATCCTCCATATACATCAATATAAAAGTTGTTGATTTTTCATCATTCAGCTTCCATTGTTTTATAGCCCTTGTATGAGCTAACTTTTGCTCTTCTATAGCATCTTCTGGAAGTATTGGGACAGCATTATCAACATATTTTTGCAAATTATCATGAACTAGTACATATCGAATTCTTCAGCTCTACATATCATAATTGACACTATTAAAACGTACCAACTTGGCCAGTTCAGCAGCAACAAATTTTTAGATAGTTCTTTTTATCTAAAATGTCAAACAGATATACTTAGTGTTCAAGAAATAAATTTGAAATTTCAAAAAAAATGTTAATTTTAAATTCCTTTATATTGGAAATTTGAAAAATAGTATTGAATTTAAGTTTAAAAAGAACTTAGAATTGAAATTTCAAGGAAAAACTTAAAAAAATGAAAATGTAAAAATTTTAAAAAAATTGAAAATTCTTAATTTAAATTATAATAAGAATTCAAAATTCAAATTGAAAATTGAAAACTCCAAAAATTTAAATTATATTAAAAAATTGAGTATTAAAATTCGAAACTTTTGAATTTAAAAATTGATTTTTGAAAAAATTCAGAAATTGAAAAAAAAAATTTGAAAAACTTCTTCAACTTAAAATTTTGAAATATATTTAAAATGAAATTCAGAAATTTAAAATTTAAAAAATTCTGATTTTAAATTTCAAAATTGTAAAATTCGGAAATTTAAATTATAAATATATTTTTTATAAAAATATTTCAAAATTAAAAAAAACTTCTTAAATCTAAACTTTTGAAAAATTAAAAATATATGAATATTTAAATTTCAGAATTAAAACTTCGAATTTTATTTAAAAATAAAATTAAAAATAACTTAAATTTTAAATTTGTAAAATTCAGAAATTTATATGTATATATATAATTCTAAAAAAAGACCAACAATTCTAGTTAACTAGTTTAGAGAATGTCTGCAATATTTATCTAATAACAATAGGTTGTAATTCAAAATTGCATACAGAGAACTAAATAATAGAGTTCTAATTCGTGAACAATAAGGGGGCTAAAGAGAGTTGATGCAATAAACTGATAACGCAATAACTATTCAGATTTAACTCCTACAATATATCTATAATTTGGTTTAACAACTTATACTAATCTAGAATTATGATTTAATATATTTGAGCAATACATAAAATAAAATAAGTGCTGATTTAATATATATACGTTTTCTCTTGGAACTTAGAGAGACTAAAATGCTATGGCTTTAAAGACTAATAAACCAGCAAATAATGATAAATCTATGTTTCTTTTTAATGATCGCACACAAACAAAAATGAAAATGTGCTGATGTTTAAGAAATGTTTTGTTTGTAGATCAGAAAACCAATAGAAAATTTTTTGAACAAGAATCAATTAATTGTTGACCGAAAACAATAATATGTTAATACAAAAACGATCTCTAAATATGGTTACTAAAAATTAGAAATGTCCAATATAATAATAATAACCAATATGAAGTTTTTTTTAATAAAATTAAAATACTTCTGATTTAACAAGTTAAACGAATATCACAAAGGAAATATGAAGTTTGATTTTAATAAATTACACACAAAAAATATATTTAACAAATCTATATGAGCCGAGATTTATTATGCTGCTATAAAATTATATACATAAAATTTGTGCAATCGTCTAGTCTAGATGTATTTTGGAGGCTAAAATATAATATGCATATTACATTTAATTAGATTTAGTCATGTGGACAAGATTAATATGCATGTCAAGATAGGATGGACAGATTAACTTGCGAGGGAGAACTCGCAGAACTATTGTTTGTCTTCCTCGGGTGAGACTCTGCATACCTTTCACCGAAGCGGATCAGGGGATGCTGGGATCACCGGTCGGAGTGCGTCGCAAGAGAAATTGAAGGCTGTCGAAGTTTCGCAGCTTGTGTGGAAGGGCTCCAACAACGTCAATTTTGGGTTAATCGTGTGCACCGAAGATGTCTCAAAAGGGGTCGCCGGATTCGCAATAGCTCTACTGGCGTTTGTTTGTCATCTCGAGGTGATCGGAATGGGACAAAGTATTGGAGATGTCGACAAACAGAGAAGAAACAGTGGAAAGAGAAGGAAGTCTTGCAAAACAAAAAATTTATGTCGCCTGGAGCTCTGATACCAATGAAAGAAAAATAGATTGCTAATTTGGGACTCCCTCCGATGATTTATTCCACTCAATTACGAGCTCATTATATAGACGCATGTACAACCATCGAGTCTACCTCTTCCACGCCCACGTCGTCCGCGTTGTCTGGCAACTCAGCGCACAACGCGTTCCACTCGACGAACGCTTCTTATGTTCGTCGAGCTGATGAACATGGCGGTCATCTATAACAAGCACACCCTCATTATCAATGACTTACTTCTACCTATGCATCTGTATTTCATCTTTCCACTCCTCTCTAACTACTCCTCTTATCAGTTATTATATTTTTCTCCTTCTTTCGGTAGTTGAAGAGGCAAAGCCTAAAGTTATAGTGCAGAAAAATTAAAAGAGATTAAGATGAATAGGGACTGGAGGGGTGAAAACTTCCTACATTCCAAATCCCTTCCTTAAGCATGATGCTTACAAGATTGTCCACACATCCCTTCACCTCTCACAAAATGTGGCTGAAAGAGAAGTTTCGCCACTATGTTCCTTTCCTCTAATATCACATTCATTGTGTTTTGCAGATGAGGGCTTGCTGACCTTCCTGTAAGAATATCGATGGCAAACTTGGAGCCTGACGCTATGATGATACATGGGTAGCCTTTTGATTTTGTGAAGCAAAGACCCACTAGGATTGCCTGAAGTTCAACTTCAAGTGACCATCCAACCTGCTAGGAAAGGGCAAGATGGAGCTGGTGAAAGCATACATCAGAATTGCACCTGACCCAGCCTTTTTTTTTAGTCAGCCGACCATCCAACCCGCACAACGCTATTGAGTGCACTGGCTACAAGTTGAAAGGACCTAAGCAGCCTTTGAGTTAAGCCAGCCTTTGGGTTGAGGCAACCACACCATGTCACACTTGGTTGCCATGGACTTGACATTAATTAGGTGACCTACTGGAGCTCAAAACTAGTGACCGTGTAGATTAAGAAATCTATTCTTTCATGAGGCATCCAAAAATTGGCCTTGAAGGCAGCAATGCGCCCCCATTTTCACAACCACCAATTGGTCATCCCTAAAATCGTGCACCGTGAAAACTCCTCAGTTGCTTTTCTTGATAGTTGATGTTTGTGAATACTTAATATGACAAAAGGAGTCAATAAAATTTTGCTAAGGAGATTGGGTGGTACAAGATGATTTCAAATTACTCTAGCTATTATCCAATCCCTTAGAATGCGACTTGTCACTACAGCAAAAATGAGTTTCAGTGACGTTTATTAAATGCTACCATAACTTAATTAAACGTCACAAAAGACCATCGGTAACGTGTATTAAACATCACTCTGCAAACGTCTCAAAAAGCAAGTTACAGAAAGTATGGGGTGACGTTCAATTAGAAAACGTCACCAAATGCTTAAACGTCACGAAACATCAAATGTTTGGTAACGTTTAAATGTCACCAATAATTATAAATATGTGACGTTTAAAGGTCACAAAATGTCAAATAAGAAATGTCAAAAGTTACTTAAACGTCACTAAAACTGATCATTTGTGACATATAAACATTACAAAAGAATAGTCATTTGTAACATTTTAAACGTCACAAAAGTTATTTTGATATTTAAAGGGTGATTGTGAATGACTAAATGTAGATATGATACTTTGATAATATTTAAAAGTTAAAAATAGTTGGTCACATTTAAACATAACTTAAAAACAATTAAGTGATAGATAACACATTTAAATGATTCATAATGGTGATCTTTGTCCTAAAGATACAATGAACACCATCCAATTGCCGCTTATAAAAATTCACTACAGAATTTCACCATCTCCTTTAACAAGGAAAATAAAATCTTAAATATAAAAATTTGAAATTGAACAAAACGGAAAATATAGATGTCCATCATGACAAATGATCAATGAGATCAATGAGACAAAACATATGATATGCTCTATTACAATAGTGAAATACATTAAATTTTCAACATGAACAAAATGGAAAAGATAGATGAGATCCAACTAAAGCACTATCCAAAGAGGCAGCTTTAGCGTTGTTCTTGTTTCTCTTTCACAAATTCTTCAACTAGCATGCATTAAATTTTCAACATGAACAAAATGGAAAAGATAGATGAGATCCAACTAAAGCACTATCCAAAGAGGCAGCTTTAGCGTTGTTCTTGTTTCTCTTTCACAAATTCTTCAACTAGCATGCATTGCCTTCAAGTTAAATTCCTGCTAAAAGGAATCCAAATATATGCAAATTTAAATTTAGTGACTATCCATAAGATGTAATACAAAATAAAATTTGTAACGCCCAGAAAAAAAAGAGACCATGTCAATACACAAAAAAAGTTAGAAAGAAATAAGAAACTTACATTGGTATGATTAGATTGAAGTGAACTAATTGGCCACATAGTACGAACTGTCCCTCTTTTTTATTCCTACACATTCATAGCATAACATTAACTTTCGTTTTCTATTACGCAACATTTATACAATTTTAATATTTTTACTAATTCAGATTACAATTTCTACATCCGTATAAGTTGAGAACTAAACCTGTAAAAGTATTGATACTTTGAGAACATAATCTCCTGTGAAAGTTGGCATCTGAACAGTCCCCTGAAATTGCCTGTCAATTACATATCATCCATGGAAGAACATAAACAAATGAAATATGAATAGAGGAAGTAATAGTTGTAGAGGAAAATAGAATTAGTGAATATGTTGAATATTAAATGATAGTATCATAAAATAAATGGCAACTATTTATGGGTTAATTCACCTCATCCTAAGTCCACAAGAATGAAGAACTCTTTTTCCAACAACAACAACAAAGCCTTATCCCACTAGGTGGGGTCGGCTACATGGATCATAGACGTCTCGTTGATCCATGTTCATGAGATTCGACAGAATTTTACGCTGGCTGTCGAGGCCTAACACAACCGTCCTCCTTTATCTGGGCTTGGGACCGACTATAAAATATAGGCGGAGTTCTAATTCAAGCATATCAATTTGATAAAAAAGACAAAATAAAACTAGAAGATTATGCAATCTAGGATATCAATCCAAGCTCGAGAGCAATGCTTTCTGTGGGAAATTATGAAATCTTGAAGCCAAGTTCTTAAGTTCAAAATCTGCCTCAAACGATATGAGTTGATATCAAGGAAACAAGATTTCTAACACCGAAAAATAGAGATGAATTTCAAAATGAAACATTAGCACAAACATAGTTTTAATGACATAAGCAAAAGTGGATTATAATCTAAACCTTGAAAGCACAAAGGCTGGAAATTGCTAGATTGCTTAGGAATGATGTAAACACACACTAAAAACCTGGCAAGCCATATTCTCATTCACAAAAAATGTGGCTATGCATCAAAGAGTAAAACTTGAAGAAACAAATTTATGCAGCTTAAGATCTTTATATCACAGGCAACCAAAAAAAAATTTAAATATAAATAGCTACATTGCATACATCTCATGCTCAACATATCTGAGTTGTTAAATACAACTGGTGATAAATCCCAATTCATACAGGCCCATAATTTAACCAAGGTGTAAGGTGACAAACTATGCCATTCACAAAATCGTTTGAAACGAAATATAACGAAAGTTCGAATTTTGCTGCCTATTGTACGTTATTCTCTCTAAATTGATTTTTAATCACATATTTCTTATGCAAAATTATCTAAAAGAAAACTATAATGAAGAACTCTTTTTTCCAAACAATAAAAATTATTAATTCATGAACTCAAGTGCTACTGATTGAATGCCAATAAATTTGTAGTGAAAAAAAAGAGAGAATTTAAAATTTTCAATGTGAATTCATTACTAACCTTGAGAGTTGCAGGGTTGGTTGCATTTGGGGGACGTCTCCACCATTTCTCTAAAATAAGAGAATGGGTGCAACACAGACTTTATGGACACATTTATCTTATATGTAATATGCAAATTAAAAAAATAACACTACAAAGATAACAACGGACTGACGGAGAAGTGGCGCCGATGAGTAGAGGTAGATAACAACAAATCAGCGAGCGGTAGATCAGAATCGACGAGCGGAGGCAGACAACGAGAGGGAGAGAAAGGGGGTAGTCCGCTGGCCGCTGGGTGAATTAAGGGAAAATTTGTAAAAATAGAGAATGGGACAACCGGACAAGTTTGGCTTGGTTTTATTTTAGATATGAAAAATAAATAGTTCGGATTCAAATGGAGGTTTTATATTTAATCCCTACACAATTTTCCTATTTTTGTAGCCATTCTAGCTGACTGAATTCCTGTTAATGGATGACCTCCACTAAAGTAAAAGAAATGCTTACTTTATAAACTAATTTTATAAAAAGACAATGTATCTTTTAAAGTAAAAAAATGCTTACTTTATAAACTAATTTTATAAAAAAACAATGTATCTTTTAAAGTAAAAAAATGCTTACTTCATAAACTAGTGTACAAATTCATTCTTATGAGATATGAATTAGACTCCACATATGTGTAAAAAAAAATTGGGAACCACATATTAGACTCCACATATCACAACTGACTGAAATCAGGTACAAATATGCCTTGTCTTTATTCATTTCTTCAAGCCGTAGTTGAACATCTGGCTTTAACGATTCTAGTTCAGTTAAGGGATTAAGTAGCCTATAGAAAAAAATGTCACCCAAATTAGAATCGATAACAATGAAACATTAAGAAAACAAAAAAGGCATATCAGGTAGCAGCTGAGTTTGAGTGTACCAGAGAATGACATGAGGAATGCTGAACTTTGTTTTCTTTTGTGATACACCTAATGATATAAATATATAGCCATTACAAATCTGTCAGTTATGATGCTTATTTACTTAGGTGTAATCATTCGAACAAGGAGATGTTTGCTCACTTTTAAATTATGATCATTAATATCATTCAAATTTTTGAAACTCTATGTTGAATGAAATTGATTCACAAATTCCGCCCAAAACAAGAAGTAAACTTACATATAGAATGAATTTGATTGCTATCCTCCTCCTTATCCTCTTCTTCGTTTCTTCTCACAGATCCTTCTTAGGGCGTCCCTCTTTCCTTCTCCTAAATTTAGATGAAATAGATGTTTCAGCGGTCACTCATCACCCTTCGGCAAACTCCACCTGCATGCTCTCTTATTAAAGAATCTTCAATTAACAGAGGGTAGGTTCTAAACAGAGAAGTGATTCGGGGGAAGGGGGCATGCGAGATAGAGAAGGTTGCCATCTAGGGTTCAAGGCAAACCTGAAAGCAGTGACGATTGACCTAGAGGTGCATTGGCTGACGGCGATAGCGGAGATCGGAGGAGACACCATGGCGATGTGCGGCGAAGTGCGGTGAATCAAACCTAGCAGGCAAAAGAATAGGAAAAGAAAGGAGAGGAGTTGTGTGTTGATCGGTTGGGTGAAGAGAGAGATGTGTTGATATGTTGGGTGAAGATAACTACACGTCACTAACTATTATTTATTAGTGACATTTTCTATTTGTTACAGAATGTATAAAAATTTGGTGACTTTTTTATTTTATATAAATGTCACTAAAACTGAAAATTCTTGTAGTGTGTTTTGGTATACTGGATTTTGTTTCCCACTTTTGCATATTGTTCAAATGAAGACATCATAAAGTTCCATTCATATATAAGACATACAAGAAGATGTGTTAGTAATTCACTATCTTTGCTTTGCTAAATTCCCAATCTTTTACTTTGGGCATCGAGAGAAGTTCATATTGCATGGCTCATCGCTCGCCACCTCAACCTCGTGGAGGAAGAAATGGCCAAGCAGCAAGAGGAAGTGAAAGGAGAGGAAGGAAAAAGCAAAAATTTGATTTATTTTATGTGGTTGAGTTTATAAATAGAATGAAAAGTATTCACGATACTAGAAACACATTTTTTAGTTACAAAGATAATTAATACATATTTTTGTTCTAACCTTATAAGCTAAGCATACTTATATGCATTGCATATAAAGAATATAGTCGTTTAATAAAATAATCATTTGGCTTGTTTTTCTTCCACACATCATCATATCATCCAAGTAATGATAATTGTTTATCTTCATTCACTCTCTGACTAAACAAAACATAAAGCAACATTACTAGAGGAAATTGATTTTTTTTCACCTCGGTATACATCATCATCAAGTTTAAGGCCATCAAAGTGATAACAGGATTCTCTCTAAGTTTCACTATAACTAAGGACTTATTTGGATGAGGGACGGACCTATGTATTCTCATTTAAGACTGCCCCTCCCCCTCTCCGACCTAAATTAGGATATATATAAGTCAAGAACATACTATTTAATATTTTTATAAATAAATTTATTTTAATAATTTTATAATATGTATTGCCCCCATCCCCCCCCCCCCCCCCCCCCCCCCTCAATTTTTCCTTGGGTTCGTCCCTGGTTTGGATTAAAGGTTTTGAGGGGATATGGTATAATATGAGAGTATGAATTCTTTTTGAATAATTATATTTATATTAGTGATAGAATAGTTAATTCCTTAGCATTGCACCAAATCCATGGAATAAAAAGGAATATTAGTGATTGAATAATTATATTTATATTAGTGATAGAATAGTTAATTTTATTTATATTTATTTTAATATATATATTTATTTTTTATGTTTTAATTTTTAAAATAAATGAATAAAATAATTTTAAAAAGTAAATATTATAATAAAAATAGAAAAAAGAGGTCAAAAAAATAAAAAAAATTAAGTGATACAAAATTATATGATAAATACTTGTTAGCCATTAAATATTGTAAATATTTTAATATGAAGGATAAAAATTATTTTTAAATAAATAAAACTTTCATTATCCCCACTCCATGTCTTTTATAATGTATTATTTAAACATGAATTTTTTAATGACATCATACTTCACCACCTCATCACTCATCACACCACTCTACTCCATCACTTCATTAGTTATTTCCTAAACAAGCCTAAATGTGCAATCTTGGGTAATATAAGTTAGTAGAATAATAATGAATTCAAATCTTTATTCATTCACTCATCATACTATAATGTTAACAAAGAAAAAGTGTCCAATGTTTTTCCTTTGGGAATATTTGGTGGTTTCTATTCATCTTTTGCATATGTTAGACCTGATAAAATATCATCTAATCCAAACAAATTTTATTTCATCCAAATTTATTAAAGATATATTTGAATTCAATCCAATTCCACCCCATAACTCAAGCCTCACAAATGCTCTTGGGATTTTAACTTTTCTCTTCTATTTATCTTGGCTCATTTTCTGCAGTTGAGTACTTATTTTCATTTTCAATTCAACATGTTGGGTTTCTTTGATATACTAAAACACATAAGGGTTTCAAAATTCATGAAAAATTATATCGACACATCTTATGACTTTGTGATGATATGGAACTTAAAAGATATGGTATATGAACTTTGACAAAGGTCAGAATGTTACCGCCTCATCCAATGAGTTCAAATTTTGGAGTTTTTATTTCTTAAAAAATAGTTTTTTCTTTCACATTGGCATGAGTTAGATTGAAATTGTCGACAATTCACGTATGAAGAAAAAATATGATCATAAATGTAAAGATACCTCTCTTCCTATTATATCAAACTTTTTGAAATTGCTAATGTCGTGTTTAATTTAACAAAGTGGTCTTACCATGAGAGGGGCAATGGGTGGGAGAGAACATATAGGATGGTTACAATCCTATGCTAGCATTTATTATGAATTAACCGAAGCAAAAAAAAAAATAGTAGCACACACAACTATATAAAGTATAAACTTACAAAGCAATCTCAAAAGAAAAAAATGATTCGGATGGAGTCACAAACACGAACAATGTTACTTAAGTGACTTGGCACATCCATTAATTTCAATAAAATAATTGTGTGTAGACTATGTTTGACATTATCAACGATTTTGATAAGAGAATAATGATTTAATTAGCGCATAGTGAATGAAGATTAACGGTTAGAGGTTCAGTTAGGATATTAATAAATGTTTGATAAAGTTAGCGATAAATTATCTGATGAATATAAAATGACATAATTAAAAATATAATAAATTATTAAATTCAAGCACTATACAAATTTAGCATAGTGTAATAAATAAATAATTTATATTTCAATCAAATAAAATAAAATTTCACAACTAATAATTTTATTAAAAAAATATAAAATCTTATATCGGCAATAAATTTTATATAGTGCATATATGATATGAAAATATTAATTATTAAATCAATTTTTATTCCTTGTTAATAAATAAATAATTTGTATAAGTGTGAAGACAAAAAGAAATATAGTTGAATGGTGATAAAATAAATATGAGAAAAATAATAAGATAAGTTGAAAAAAGAATAGTACATTTAAATAATGATAAAATCTAAAAAATGTAACCTCTAATCCCTAATCACTTAACTCTTTTAGAAACAACTTTTTAATATTTTTTATTTATCAAATAAAAAATTAATGCTTGAACCATTAAACATTACTCCTGAGCTGTAAGAAGACCTAAATTTGAATGTCTATATAAAAAAATTTAAAAATATCAAATAAAAAATGAAATTCCCAATAAAAAATTATTCTGGCCACATGATGGGACGAGAATCGATCATGTCCTAAGGTTGGGGTGGAGTGGTAAGCGACTCCTCCTCGTTTAAGCAGGTCTCGGGTTCGAGCCCTTGCGGATGCAGATAATTCTTGTTGGGAGTCTTACCCACCAATGCATGTGGGGTGACCAACTGGATTAATTAAGTTTGATGGTGAGTTAGCCTCCAACTTGTAGATGGTACGCTCTTTAGCGTCACACAAATTGATTCATCGGTTCCGCTTTTCAAATACTAAGAGCTGTCCAACAAAGAAGAAAGAGTTCCATTAATGATTTCTACTTTCTACCAAATAATATCAATATGGCTTCTGCCAAACAATATACAAAAAAAGTGTAGGCCCTCCAACCCTACAACAAAGCACCCAAGGAAAAGATCCAAGGTGGAATAGCCTTTTTTTGTCTTGCCATTTGACCACAAAAAAAACTAAAACTTGAAGGAGAAATCATTTGCAATATTGTACAATTTCAAGCACAAATGGTTGTGCATATATTTTTTAATCAAAACTAAAAATAAATCAATTCTATTATTGTTTTATAAATTTATTATAAGTGAAATCGGTCTCATATCACATGAAGGACTGAAATTAAAAATCTAAATAGTAGTCTTGATCGTTAGTAGGGAGATGGGCGTCGCATACCCCAAACATTAAATCGACATTCAAGTCTTGTTACTTTTACCCAAAAATATTAATTTTTCGGGTTTTTAAAAAATATAAAGTCTAACATAAAAATATATATTCAAATAAATAATAAAAAAATACGGCTATTACGTTTATAAAAAAAAGGTGTAGAACTAGAAAGGAGAGGCAACAGTTTCGTTTGAAGGACGATGAAGGCCCAAAAGGGGTGTTGGACCGGAAACTTTTCGGCCCGTTTTATTTCGTTTCGTAACAGTCGTAACAATTCCCAGCTCCCCTTTTTTTAGTACACCCGCGATTCTTCCCGGTCCGGAGTTCTTACGTTTCTGCCCGCACCTCCGCTGCTGATCGTCGCCGCGGGCGCCGTTCGCCGCTGCCGTCGCCTGCAGGTTTCCTCCCTTCTTTCTCCCTCCCTTCTTTCTCGCTCTCGAACGGAACAGGAGCGTCCTTTTCTGCCACTGCTTCTGCTGGCCTGCAGATATGCTCGCGAGCACTATGCAGATCTGCTCGCGAGCACTCTCGGGGAGCAGGGGGAGGCACCTACTCCAGCGGCAGACGGGGGGAACCCCATGTTCTTGGTTTAAGTTTTTCTATGCCATAATGATATATGTTTTGTAGTATTTGAATGGTAATTGTTATAACATGTAAAATTGTTCTGATGTTTGTATCATTAATGTTTGATTATAATTGTTGTAATTTTTCGGTGGAGCTCCTCTGTTCACGTTATTATTAATGCTCAAGTATGTATGCCCTTTTGACCTTCGTATGAATGAAACGCTGGAGGAATAACATCTTGTTTATTCCTCCTTTTTTCTCAGGAAAATGCTTAAGTTTGTTCATTTTTTTAAGAAACCCCAACGTCTTAGTTTTTTTTTCCTCTGCGAAAATTAATATATAAATATATTAGATAATAAAATCGGGATCCTAACTTTAGGTGTTTCTTCAGTGAGGTCAGCTTAAGTGGTTCCGAATCTAACAATGTTGGTTTGATTGTGTGCATGTTATCATTTGATTTGACAAATATGTATTCCCATGTGTTTTGGTTGAATAGACATATTATTATTTGATATGGTTTTCATATCAGTTGGTCTGATCATCCGACTTAACAGATTTGATCAATTCAACCTGAACCAAAGGTCTCATCGTCTTCCAGTTTGATAACATTAGGGACAGAAAAAAAAAAGAAAGCTAGGGAGGAGGAAGATGGGGTGGTCCGAAGATGTCAAGAACTCTATTAAATCCTTCCAGATCCGTCAAAACCTAACTCAAATTATTAGCCTTGGTGCATCCTCGCTCCCCTGACCCTTCAAATTTAGTTTTTTAACAGTTTTGTTTCTAATGGTCCGTTTTGTTTTTGTTTTTGTTGTTATTTGTTTATAAAAAAATATTAGGCATGATTGTGACGTCGGCACTGATCATATGGAAAGGCTTGATGTGCTTAACTGGCAGCGAATCACCAGTTGTCGTCGTGCTGTCTGGCAGCATGGAACCTGGCTTCAAAAGGGTGAGTTTATCTCCTTCATCCTTCTTGATATTCTCTCTTCCTTTTTTCTTTTTAGATGATTGTATTTAGTACCTTGTCTGGCGACAACAAATTTGTTTGAGGCATAAATTATCCTTAGAATCTAAGCTCTTTGAAGTTCCGACAATTTGTTGGCTCACATTCCACTCATACGTCATCATGGTCTGATTTGAACCTACACCATGGGGACCATCTTAGGAAAAAAGGTTACACACACACACAACAACAACAACAAAGCCTTATCCCACTAGGTGGGGTCGGCTACATGGTTCATACGATGTCATTCCGCTCTATTAGTAACCAAACCTTTCGGTATATTATTCACCAATAGATCTTGCTCTATTAGTTCGCCAAGTGTCCGCCTTGGCCTCCCTCTCCCTCTTTTAATCGGACTCCAGATTATTTGATCAACACAATATATTCATTGATCCATGTTCATAAGATTCGACGGGGTTTTACGCGCTGTCGGGGCCTAACACAACCCTCCTCCTTTATCCGGGCTTGGGACCGGCTATAACACACACACACACACACACATATATATATATATATATATTTGCTATGATAATGGAAGTGTATACACTGTACTTGTGACCTGTTTTGGACATGATTGAAGCTGTTGTTAAAAATCTATTGAGATGTGTAGAATTCATTTGAGAAAGGAAAAAGGAACGAAATGGGTACCCAATGCAATAGGATTTCAGCACGTACAACTATTTCTCTTTCATTTATCATATATATTGACATTGCCTTCCTGAAAACAGAAGCAATTACCATGTCCATGGAGCCACATTTCTCTTGGATGGAGACACTTGGACAGTTTTGAACCATAAAGCTTTGAGATTACGTGTTGTATTGCTTATTTCATCTCTTTATTTGTTGCCTCAGACCCTTGATTAATTAGAAATCTGGCATGAAGATGTATGGCCAAAATTAACTATGGGAATTCATGCTTCAATGATTCATGATCTTTAACCCTAAAAAATAAATAGTTAGAATCTTTAATCTTCTTGAAGTCATAGAGGTGGTATAATGTTAAGACGCCGGAAGATAAAGTGTTATTGGTATAATAACTTATATCAAATGCTTCAAACCAAGACAATGAAGAGTTGTTTGTTACGTGGCAAGGGAAATGTAAATCCCATGCAAGGCTGCATTGCATCTCTGATGCCTTGATTTATGGCAATGGCAGATACAAGATTCCCCATTGCATGTATATGCCATGCCATAATATCTGCTTCATTCAAAGGTGTAACTTCATTTCTATTGTGTGGGTATTTTTTTTAAGGGGGTGGGTAATTATTTTTTGTAGGCCATGACCATCATATTTCAAGTCCTACTATTCCTTCTCTATATGTGCAACAATTAATTGCCTTCAAGTTTTTTTTTTCCTTTTTTGAGGGTGCTTTATCTATGGTTTAATTCATCGTTTCTTGATATCTTACTTTGATTTTGGCAAGAGTAACTTTTCTGTCCATTAATGTTACAGGGTGATATACTGTTTCTGCACATGAGTAAGGATCCTATTCGAGCTGGAGAAATCGTTGTCTTCAATATTGATGTGAGTTCTTTTATACCTTCCTCAGTTTTGTGCAGATATTGTGAAAACCTGGTAGTAGGTGCTTCTTCATGATTTCAGTATGCACAAACAATCCACTGTACCTCAGTATGGTCAAATAATGTGATGGTTAAACCTATTAAATATGGTCATGTGTGAAGTTTTTTTTTAAGGCAAAGAGGATGGAAGACAAAGTGTCAGCTATCCATTTTATTAAATGAGCATGTGTAAAGTGTGGCTGGCGGCAGATGTGATTTAAGAAATCTTTTAAGCGAAACTTATCAATTGTGCTGGTTTTTTTCAGAGATATCTGTGTTTAATTTTGCCTCTGTCCATCGAACTCTTTGATTATTGTGACTAATGAATTAAAATGATTGATGTTTTAAAATTGGACTTAATAATACAACACTAGATAATATGCTAATAGCAAGTAGCTACTAAGATAGGTTGATATGCTAAGAGCAAGTAGCTACTATGATATGTTGTCATTCAAAATGCTATGAAACAATTGTCTGGCCCTCTACACCATTCAAGCTAATTCAGGCAAGAGAACCTTCTTTTGATGTTCTATTTTGCATAACTCTACACTCACTTCTTAGAGGAGTATCATTATGCCTATAATTTCACTGAAATGTAACTCATTGCACTGTGTAAGGATATTGCATATGTTAATTTCATAAAAGAAACTCCCCTAAAAAAAGTTCATAAAAGAAACTAAAAAACATCTTGAGTACTTTTCAGGGGAAAAAGCACTTGATATTTTCTCTTTATGCTGAAAATCCATAAATGTCTTTTTCTTCAAAGTTTCATCAGATTCCTTTTTAAGCATTGTTGCTTATAATTTTCAGGGACGAGAGATCCCAATTGTTCATCGTGTAATCAAGGTAATGTCCTTACATTGGAAACTCGTGGTCTTTATGTTGGATTTTGATTAGGTAATGTTGGTGTTGATGTGGCATTATTATGTGCTACCTGGTACCAGTGAAATCTGCTGATATAACAAAAGAACTTTATTCAAGCATCATATAAGGTCATGTTTTTTATTTTTATATTACTTAATTATTAATATAATAATTGTTTCCAATATTTGATTTGACTACAACTTGACCTGTGTTTTACTGAATCTTTAGATGTGAAAACTAAGCCAAATGCGCTGTTCCAAGTATAACAACAACAACAACAAAGCCTTATCCCACTAGGTGGGGTCGGCTACATGGATCATACGACGCCATTCCGCATTCATTGATCCATGTTCATGAGATTCGACAGTTATGCGTTGTTCCAAGTATAAATTTAAATAATTTAAAATATTATTTCAAAGTAGCACAAAAAGTTATAGCTTACGAAGATATGAAACTGACTATTTTAAAGTAAATATGTTTAATCAAATGGAAATCTATGCTCTAAAAAAAGGAAAATATTAAACCAATAAAATAAACACAATCTTCTTTTTAAGTTTGTGTTATTTAAATCTTACAACCATTCTTTGAGCTATTGCATTCACTAGTCAACTTTCTCGTCTTTATTTAGATTCTTTTTGTTATTTTGTTGGATATAGTTTTACATGTATACAATCTCCAGGTTCACGAGCGACAAGATACAAGAGAGCTTGATATTTTGACAAAAGGTATCAAGTATTCTTAATCAACTGTTATTTTGGGTAATCAAATAATGTTGATACATTGTAGGTTCATAGCAATTCTTAAAAAAAATTGAATATTATAGTCCTTGTTATCCTAGTTGCAATCTAGCACCAGATAGATTAGGTATCAATTGAATGATGTTGATATTTGTGTGTTTCATCATCATTGTTATTTTATTGCTTTCTTCACAATTGTTTGATTAATAGTCTAAGGATACTTTTGAAGAGTGGTGTGAGCGTTAAGTATTATTTTTTCAGAGAAGCGCATTAACTACTGCGATTTAACTTTCAGGGGATAATAATTTTGGCGACGATAGACTCCTGTACGCTCGTGGTCAACTTTGGCTTCAGCGGCATCATATCATGGGAAGAGCTGTAGGGTAGGGATCTATTTACTCAAGTTCTAAGTTCTTAATGCATAAGTTCATTTTGTCTAACCATAAATTCAATAACCTCTCCAGGTTTCTGCCATATCTTGGCTGGGTCACCATTATAATGACTGAAAAACCATTTATCAAGGTATCTTGCACATTATTAAGATATGTTTATTATTCTATGCATAGTCGTCTTTTTCCTTGCACTATTGAAATGTATAATAAGCATTGATATTTGCTAATTGCATATTAAATTCAAAGGAAACTTAAACAACATCCAGTTAGTAAACCCTCAAAAAAAAACATCTAGTTTTTTTTAAACAAAAAAAAACCAAGAAAATATGCCATGCATGAGTTCATCCACCGATGGGTCATCATTGAGAAGCAAATATCTGACATGTAGCAACTCAGCATGCTGTCAACTGGACTACTTGGATAGTTGGACACTGTGCTTGCTTGCTGGAGGAGGACCACAAGAGTATGGTAGCCAGACAAATCTCAGCATTCTCATGATTTCTGAAGATAAGGAATGAAGTTTGTGTTCTTGCTTTTCTTTCCGGATGGTTAAACGATTAATTTACAGTTCTTGGAAGTACTGCATGAAACTCCGCCTATGTTTTATAGTCGGTCCCAAGTCCGCATAAAGGAGGAGGGTTGTGTTAGACCCCGACAACCAGCGTAAAACTCTGTCGAATCTCATGAACATGGATCAACGAATAGTAGAGCGGAATGACGTCGTATGATTCATGTAGCCGGTCCCACCTAGTGGGATAAGGCTTTGTTGTTGTTGTTGTTGTTGAAAAAAAACATCTAGTTAATAAGGTGAGATACTGTGTTGTAACATTTAAAATTCAAGTGGGCTTCAGATCATGTTGTACCATACCATAATCTAGTCTGAGATTGTCTAAGATTGTATAAATGCAATGGATAGACAATTGCCTAGTGAAAATTAGATAGTAAAAGTCATCCTAGGGTCATAGAGGCGCGCCCAAATGATATTGCACATTTGCTATAAATTAAGAACAATTTACCGGAGAAATGTTAAGTTACACAGTACGGAAAATTCTTCTGGAAGAGAAACAAGAAAGGAAATATTTGTGTTATTGCCTACAAATAATTCAAGTGTGTTTGATTGATTAAGGAAATGATTTGTTGGATATAAATTTATCAGAATGCTCGCGATCGAATTTTTTCTTTGAAGGGGTACTTCTGATTGACAAATGCTAGGCAAACTTGGAAAGTGTGTGGAATGCCATGTTAAATTAAATTGGACTGGGGAACCTGGATGCTACTTTGAAATGACCTCGTCATCAACCTCTTACCATAATCAATGTTGTTAGAAATTAGAATTGAACCAAACAATGAACCAAAAACCTTCTGGTTCAGACCAGACTGGTTTAACTTGTTGAACCAGTTGGTCGGACCAAGTGATAATATAAAAATATCAAATTTGTATCTTTAGTTATATTCCTCTCAATAGTTATATCATATATATATATATATATAATATTTTGTTTATTTTTTCCCTTGTGCTTTCCTTCTTCCCAACCCAATCACTCATTTATTGCTATGAGCTGTGATTTATATTTACTTTTCCAGCTCTCTTTAAGGCATCATTTGTGCACTTGTTCCTGCCGTACCATTATTAAGTTTGCATCAAAGATTTCTTCTCATCCCTCAGTCACGACTGACCACCTCTCCACCTTAGTTTCTTAGTTGGTTGCACTTCACTCTTGCAGCTACTTTTTCCTTTCCTCTCTAAGAAGTTCCCACTCATTTCCTCATCTTCTCGCTTCCCCCCCTATATTTTCTCTATATCCATTGTTTTGTTCTTCTCGATCACTCTCCCTGTCTTCTCAAAATAAACCCACCATCTCATTTTTTTTTTTTCCTTTCCTCTGTTCCTTAATCCCAAAACTCCGCCTATGTTCTATAGCCGGTCCCAAGCCCGGATAAAGGAGGAGGGTTGTGTTAGGCCCCGACAGCCAGCGTAAAACCCTGTCGAATCTCATGAACATGGATCAACGAGTCGTATGATCCATGTAGCCGACCCCACCTAGTGGGATAAGGCTTTGTTGTTGTTGTTGTTGTTCCTTAATCCCAACTTTTTTTTTCTCTCATCAAGCCAGCCTGTTAAGTCAAAATCTGCTGGTCCTGTGGTCCAACTCCTACACTAGTTCTACTGTTGAGCCACAACTGAACAGGAGGCTGGTTCATAAAAGATGATTTCGATAATACTGCCATGCAATTTCATAGGCACAGGCAAGGCTTGGCCCATCAAATTTTCCTTTTGTTACACAATGTGTTTCTAGCACAAGAAATTTGGGCTGCTGTCATCCCAAAAAGAGAGGAAAAAGGACCCTCAAACAAGGAAAAATTAAGAGAGAACAAAGGAAGATTGCACACGTTTTGTGCCACTTCAAGGATTTGTGACCACATTATATGCCACTTCAAAGCCCTCAATCAAGGCTATCGTGCCACTTCAAGGTTTCGTGACCATTTTGTTTTGAGGGTTCTTAATCATGTAACTCCTGGTGTGGTAAGATTGCATACATTCCGCACATGAACCTATACAAGTAGGAAGACTATACAAGTTTCGTCATCCTTTCGGGTGTTTTCTAAAGGGAGTGATGCTAATAAAGCTGCCGTTCCAATTTGAGCAATTCACTGCCACCCTCTTGTGGAATTACTTATCTGGTTCTGCTTTCTTTCTTGTTAAAGCAAAATGTATTGAAGCTTTGCAAACTCATCAATGAAAATTGTAATCTTCTTAGCATTAGAGCCTCCATAATCTTTGGGTTACTTAATCTTTCATTGTTAACTTCGTTGTATTTTTTGTTTGTGCAGTACTTGTTGATTGGTGCGTTGGGGTTGCTCGTCATAACCTCCAAAGAGTAGTCTGACGTCTCAATGCTGGTCTAATTTTAGAACATTTTGTTAGCTGTTGTGCCAAAATCATGGCCATTACCAAAGAAAAGGTTTCATGAAAACTAAAAGAAAAGAAAGGAAAGTGTTGTATTAACAATAAATATTTATCATTGGGCGGTCTACTTCCATGCTCAATTAATGGGCGTCATGTGGCTTAAATAACATAATTTCGATATTAATGATTGAGATATAATTTGACTTTCTCACTAAAATATGATTATTCTTTTGTGCTATATTTTTTTTTCAGGTTTCACCCAATTGGCTCAACCTGTTTGAAATTGAAACTGAGACGTGTTGGGACAACTTTAATTTAATATGAGGGGGGCATAAAATATAAATATGCTCTCGTGACTCGTGTACTATTTATTAAACCTTATTAATAATTCGTTCGATGAAGATATTTCTTTCTAAAAGTGGATTTACGATCTCGACAGTCGCACAAGTGGTGAAATATTTTAAATCCTACGGATGTGCACGCAAACAATTATTTTCAGACTTGTATTGTAACAATACGAAAAATAAACTTATATAAAAATAAAAAAATAAACTTATATCAGCATTAAAATCGAGATAAAAGAAAAATTGATTTCACTGTGGCACTATGCTTGGAAAATGTTTACATCCTATTATAGATATTATTATTCGCCTTCGTAATTCCTTATAATTTTTTAAAAATATATATATATATATATATGTCGTGTAACGATATCAATGTTACCTAACATTTTTTGTTGATGTGTCGTCCCTATAAAATTTGGTTCGTAAGTGTTCAAGTTATGCAAACAATGTATATTATAGTGAGTTGCTACAAAGTATCAGTATATTTATCCACGTCATGCTTAGTGTGACATGTTTGATAAATAAGTATATTTATCCACGATCAACTTGAACAGTGTAAACAATTACATTTTTTTCTCTCTCTTTCCTTAAATCCTTGGAAACCTTCTGTTCTTTCTTCAACCTGCCCCACGTAACTCCATTAATAATGCGAATTCGTTTCGAGCTTTCTCTCTCCGACTCGACATAATTATTTCCAAGTCGTGGTTTTAATCAAATTGCCACGACAAAATTGACGTGGCGTGCACGGCGATGGATAATGACTAGGATTTTATTATACGGAGCAAAAACAAAGCCAGGCGTCAGTAGACACGTTGCTCCATTAACCTAATTTTAGAACAAAAATAATAATACATAAATTTTGGAAGCTTTATTTCTTTTAATACAAATTTAAATTGTGTCGATAAATGATGAGACTAGTTTAATATAAGACAATGGTCACCTCTATGTTATGTTTTACTTTATGTAAAATTGTTTATTAAGATTCTTAGTGCTTAACTTTGGGTCATTATCAATCTAAGAAAATAAAATAATCCACTAGGTTATATTTTTTTCCATGATGACTATTAACTGTCAACTAATCCTGGCATTAATTTTTTTTTGTATGCTTCCACAGTTAAGCTGGAAGTGGGGCATCTGTTACTATTTTGTTCAACAAGAAAATGAAAGAAAGATGGAACAATCCAAATATTTGGGGCACAAACAAAGCACCCAAATTGGTCCCCCATTAATCTAGTAATCAATCTTAATGTTACCTAGGGTTGTTGTTCTTACTTGGATTGGTATTATATTTTGCTAGGTCCTTCATGTTCCATATCTGAAAGTTAATGGCACACAGGATTTATTGTAGGAGTTAATGTTTTTTTTTTATGTTTGACCATGATTTGATTTGATTGATAATTGAGACCCCTCTCCCTCTCTCTTCATCCATTATTAATTTGTGTTCATGGTTCCTGATTTTGGCACTTGTTCCTACTGCAGACCACAGGAATATGGGGTTAGGAACAACATATTCTTAAATGGATAGTTCATCATTTAATGGATGGATCATCTTTCGATTTAGCCAGTCCATCAAACAAATTGTTCTATCCAAAAGGTCATATTCTTAAGGTTAAGGAGCTAAAGATAATTACAATAATGTGATTTAGGTTACCTTGACCATTGACCAATCCACATTGCATTATTCATTTGTCTAAATTAATTTTACAATCTATATAACTTAGGAGAGGTGCCAATCGCAACTCTTATTTAATTATCACATGTATTCTTTGAAGTTTTGCTTAAATAAATTACACTGAAAATTAATAAATGATAATAGAATAATTTGATATAGGATATGACATATTATTAATATTGTTACTATCACACTGCCATTATGTTGGCTGTTTTAATCTTTGCTATTTCCATTAATTTTACTAATAGTATGATTAACTGATTAACTAATACCTTGTAAAAATAGATGTCAGTATTATTAGTTACAATAAACTGATAATTCAAAATAATAATTAGTAATATATTATTATCTTCTTTCTAAAAGATACATTAATTATTTTATAAGTAAAAAATTTAGGGGTGGTCTAGGATGTATTTATTGTCTAAATTTATAGAATTCAACAAGTTATATAATTTTTTAAACTTAATTACTATTATTTTGTAAAAGATGTATAATTAGTAAATATTTTTATATCACAAATAAGCAATATGCACTATATATCAATACTAAACAAAATAAGTTACATTGTTGGTAATTTAATAAGTGATAGAACTATGTGTTGGTGAGGTTTTTCCTCTTGATTCTTCCAACATGTATATTTCATAATAGCTAATATGTTCTCTTTTTTAAAGTAAACATGCAAATGAATAGAACTAATACATCAATGGCGTGCACTAAATGCATTGTACGTTTACTTTTGTGATCGCCTGAAATTCAGATGTTCCAACCTTGACATCCAAATGGCACTTTCCATGTTATTTGACATGAAATTATTCTTCTAGTTATTCTCTGCATGCCAAACAGATTATTGAATAAAAACATTTTTTTTATCAATCATGCACATTAATAATGCAATGAATTGACATCTATCATACAGAATAAAATCATCCTGCTCCGCCTGATCTAACTCTTGAATGGTTAAAAGCCAGTTCAAATGCTATCAAGGCAGTGTATAAACACCCCCTCTGTGCTTTGTTGGAAGCTGAGACCATTTACAAGGCAGCATCTGATGGCCCAAATTTGGTTGTCAGTTAGATGTCCAGCTCCATGCATCACTCGTCTGCAAATGCCTGTTGTGATCAACACAGTTTCTGGATGGCTGTTTTCAGCATGACATGGGAGGGGGGGCTGATGACATGAACCTCTCTTTGTCCAGCTGCCATCAATGCACACATTCCTCACTGGGGGAATGGAAAAAATGTACTGCCAATGCCACCAATGACCCTTTTTATATGGGGTTTCTGAATGATGTTTATGGTAGACCAACTCCATCATCATGGCTTGCATTGTCATCAGGACCCCACCAGGTTGCCAATCCTTCATGTGCTCATGCTCTGCTACTGGACAGACACAAAAATACACCCTCTACAGATCTTCTTTTTTTTTCTCATGGCAAAGAAAATGTTACTCTTTCTTGATCAGGGTTATGGAGAAGCAATCTGGTAGGTGATATTGTGATAAGTTATAAATAACAACAAATAGCTTAAGTTGAAATTAGTAAATTTCTCAACCTGAGAGATACTGATATTTCAGAAATGAACAAGAGAAGTTTGATCAGGAATCATGCTTCCTTCCATGCTTTGTAGAGGATTTTTCTTTTCCCTATGAATTGAATTCTTTGATCTTACAATTTAAAGTTAAATTCACATAGCTAAGTGAGGTAGCTTTTCTTGGCATGGAGTAAGGTAAAAAAAGGGAAAACAGTGGTCCTCTGTCTCATGGTTCCCTTATTCACATTGAATGCAATTCAGAGGCAAGTTGTTCCTAGTTACTCTCTTTCACTCTTCTTAGATATCTGTGGAAAATTTTCCTTTCTTAAAGATATGATTTCTTATTTTAATTGAATATATTCTGGATTTCTGACAATAAAAGCAATTTCTTATATGCTGTTAACTCATCTCCTTATGGTTAAGGGTGATTCAAAGACCTAATTGTTGGTATTCTATGTTCTTTTGTCTTAAAAAAAAAGTGAAGAATTGGTTCTTTTTCAGTATTATTTAAAAAAAAGTAACGAGCTAAAATATAAGGTAGAAATTAAATTGTAAATGAGATAGAACAACTCCTGATAATAATGTAAGTACTCTGAATTTTCGGTTCTTGATAAAAGCAATATTATAAAATAAAGTTTGGTATTAGAGCAAGACCCTTTGAAATTATGGTACAACAACAACAACAAAGTCTTATCCCACTAGGTGGGGTCGGTTACATGGATCATACGACGCTATTCATTGATTCATGTTCATGCGATTCGACAGGATTTTACGCTGGTTGTCGGGGCCTAACACAACCCTCCTCCTTTGAAATTATGGTAGTTCTTAGAAAAAAATGTTGTATTCATTTCATACCAAACGAAAATTAATGTATCATTAAGCTGAAAATGTGGAGGTCAAACTGTCATGAAGAGGAAAATCTTGATGTCAGAATGAGACATCTAAAATTAAGATACTTTATGGAATTACTTAATGAGACTAAAAATGCTCATATCATCCTGAGCTTTCAGTTTCTAAACATAATTAGTGTGTGCCAAAAAGCCAAAGGTTTTACAGAAATTTATAATTAAAATAAAAAAAAAATCAGAAGAATGCATTATCTGTCACCAAAGCCTGAAATTAAGCACATGCAAATACAACCAAAATAATTCAAGTCTCATATTAATGTAGGCAAAAACAAAAACAAAAAAGAAGAAGAAGAAGAAGAAAGAAGAGAACAAACCATATGAAATTATCACTATAAAAGATAAGTTAGAATCAATTTGAAAGGGACAAAGCATTGAATACTTGACATCCCCAAACTCACTTAGGTAACACTAATGACCTCTTCCTACTGTAATTAGATTAAAAAAAGGATTACTAAACTCTCACTCCAATTACTAAAGAGAAGTAGAACATGATTACAAAGTTTTCAAACTTTTTCTTTTCAACTTTCCAAACATTTTAATTCTTCCTCTGAAGATATGGAGTGGCACTTGTCAACAAAAAGTTGACCAGCTTTTCCCCCCTCTACCTTATCTCTACAGAAAAAAAAGGTTCCAAAACCTAAAAATATATCTCAGAGAAATAAAGTAAGAGAGTAAACAAAAAAAATGCACCTTTTCCACCCAAAAAAGGAAACCCCATGAACACATGGTTCATCATCCACATGGGATCTCCTTCCTTTATAAGATTGCATTCCACTATTTATAGAGCACTTTTTTCCTGTAATAGAAAGAGAATTGAAAAAATGTTTTGACAATATCCATAAAAAATCAAGATAACTATTTTTTTGTCATCTTAAGAATTAAAAAATCTCCGAGATAATATACACTGGTAATACATTTTATAGTTTACTAATTATATTCGAACAATTCAATTAAATAATATAATTGAAAAAAAAATTCCTGATGAATTGGTCATTGATTAATAATTTTCTGAGGTGGATTTATATTTTTGAAGCACTGAATCACATGGCTGCATGATTAGTATTTATTTTATACTTTTTTATGTTAAAACGCATAATACATTTTTGTAGAAAAAAACTTTAAAATTAAAATGCATTTATTTCGTTCATGTAATAAAAAAAACTACTTTTCCTAGTCATAAAAACCTTTTACCATGCAGAGGCCCACACACATATTCCACACTCCTTTTGGTTCTCTCACCTAACTGCACCTCTCTCTCTCCCTCCCTCTCTCTCTTTCTCTCTCTCTCCCTCCATCCCTCCCTCTCTCGCTCTCTCTCTCTCCCTCCCTCCCTCCCTCGCTCTCGCCTCTGCGTCTCCGGAGCTCCCGCAGCCGTTGGATCACTTGCTCCCCCTCCACTTCCTCCAATGGGCTCCTGCGCATCCTGCCTTGGGGCTTCCCGGTCAGCAGGGGGCGATCCCTTGGCGACGGAGGGCGGCAGGCCGGACGATGCGTCCACTCGCACCCCGCTCGCCTCCAAGAGTCGGGGAAACAAGAAGAAGCCGAAGAGGAAGGAGAAGGACAGGAGGGTCCGCTACGGCAGAGGGCGGGCCGCCTCCGTACCCCCCGAGTTCGACGAGGATGAGCTCCACCGGGTGTCTGGTCGCTTGTTCTTAAACGGCGCCAGCGACGTCGCCAGCCTCTACACGCAGCAGGGGAGGAAGGGGACTAACCAGGACGCCATGATCGTGTGGGAGGTAATGGAGATCTTGGGTTTTCATTCCGCTTCGTGCTTTTACTGTCTTTTGTTTTTTTCCATTTTGGTGAGTATTTGTGGCTTCCAGCTCAGAGGCCAAGCAAAGCCTTTTATGATCTCTTTTTCTGCGATTTTTTTTCAGTTTGGAATGTGGGCCGGTGAGAGTATTTTGCATCTTTTAGGATGGGGTTAATTGCTTTAAGGTTATAAACATTGGATCACCTCTTTGTTCTCGCTGAAAGAGACGATCTTTCTGGTTTTTGGTGTTATTAGCGTGAGGATTGATCTAGCACGGAACATGTAGTTCTATTTCGTGTTATATTTCATTTTTGTAACTTTATTTTCTTTAGAATTATTTACTTTTGGTGGTCTATAATTGGGATCAATACCTTGGATGGCAATGCATTAGGATTATGTATATTTTTGTTTTTTTTTTCAGTTGATGTTTATTTTGTGGTTCTTTTGCAATATTTTGCATGCAATCTTCCTTAAGATCCTTCAGGTGATATGCGGATCAGTTCAAACGAATGATAGGCATTTAACAATAAACGGAATAGAAGAATATGAGATCGTTTAAATGATTTGCCAATATAGTCATAATAACATCTATGTTGTCTACTTCACCGGAAAAAGCATATATGTTGTCTACTGTTTGGATTTCTGCCTAATCTCTCTATTTTCCAATGTATAGATGTTCTTATAGAATTATCTGCAGGGAGTTTAGCTTTTCACTGCCTAGTTATATTCTAGACTGTCAAATAATAATAGTGACAACGTCTAGCTTGAAGTGCTATGCCTTGGTGCTTTAGATGCTTTCATGCATGTCTGGGTTAAAGTAATGCAGCTCTGCATTATAGTTCATTATCAATTGCTAATTAAATAATTCTTAAAGTAAAGTTATAGTTCACGTCCTGATGGTTTAATGCAAGCAAGCAATGGCATCATGCATGTACATTCCACTTTTATATTATTCAATATTAGATTCATCATGCATACGCAACCAATATCTATGGTACGTAGTACGTAGCACCAGAATCGACAATCTAATGATTTTAGAATACCCAATTTTGGTGTTTTCTGCGGAAAAAGCTAAAACCCAGCAACATGACCCACTTATGTGTTCAACATTGTATAGTCAGTAGTAGACATTCATAACCAACCATCTTGTATTAAACTGGTTGGGCATTCTCCCTTCCATTAAAGAAGAATGTGTTCGATCCCCATGGATCTCATTTGTCATATCGTAAACAAATTCATTTAGAAAGCGACATGCAATTTTGTTATGTAGTCGTTATGCATTGTCAGCACGTTGAAATACAATGTATTGGTCTCTTTTTTCTTTCAATGACATTGGCATTGTGGTTAGAATCAACTTTTGTTTGGATAAGCAGACTCCATAAAAAAAAGATTAATTGAAACTTGTATGGTTCCAGAGTCTAATTTATGCATCTTATTAGCTGATGTATGTATACGGTATCATCAGTTTTGTAGTGTATGATATTTTTTTACAATCAGCTATTCAGAGATATTCAAGGCCTTCTCTCATGCAAAACATTACATCATCATTTGTCATAAATATTTGTGATTAGTAGCTCATATGATTTGTTTGTTTGATTTATCATTCATTCATCCTTTCATTTTAAATGTCAATTTTTTTTGTTGATTTATGGTCTGATGAGATTATTGTTGCTGTAGAACTTCACATCAAGAAGCGACACCATCTTTTGTGGTATATTTGATGGCCATGGTCCATATGGACACATGGTTGCGAAGAAAGTGCGAGATTCTCTTCCCCTCAAACTGTCCTGCCACTGGAGGACCAATCTTATTGGACAAGAGAGTCCACATCAAGATGATAGTAGGTCTTGGAGCATGGATTCTGAAGAAATGACATCTATTAACATAGATGATGATTTTGGTGATTCCTTAGATGTCGACGAGAAGGAAAAGGCACCTGAGATGTATCTTCCACTTAGGCAAGCTTTCCTGAAGGCTTTCAAGTTGATGGATAAAGAATTAAAGTTCCATTCAACAATTGATTGTTTCTGTAGTGGAACAACAGCTGTTACTCTAATTAAACAGGTGACAAGATGCAATAGAATCTATGTCTACATGAACTTTTTTCCCTTTGCAAATGTTTAAGTTCTTAGGGTTTCCTAGTAGTAGTAGATTAATATATTTGGAGGAAACTGTTCCTTGTAAAATGGCTTCCACTTCAAAACAAACAATAAAAAAAAAAAGAAAAGATCCATGTAAATATCTCTCTGCATGAGATAATTCTTCTAAATCTCAGAATTCTTTGTTGAAAGATTAGCTACCATGTAACATATGGCTCCACCAGCCACCTCACCTTCCATTTCAGAAAGTACAGTTCATGTCCAGGAAACTTGTTTTGCGCTGAGTTAATAGTATTACTTTCTTCACCAAGCTTTTAATGAAATATTCATTTTTCTTCTGGCAATCATTTAGACTCTTATGTAATCTTGTCAATTTTCTTATTCAGGGCCAAGACCTGGTGATTGGAAATCTTGGGGATTCAAGGGCAGTAATGGGGACACGTGATAAAGACAATAATTTGGTGGCTGTACAGTTGACTGTTGACCTGAAGCCCAATCTTCCTAGTATGACTTATTTCTTTGTACATTTCCACTTTAGAGGAGAAGCTCGGACATTGTAGAACCATTTTTCTCTCCTTTTGGCTATTACTGATCGTGGTCTTACACCCTAGAATTGTCACAGTTTGTGATGCATTATATAATCCAGCTTCAACTCTACAAAGTTAACAGAAACCAATATCCTTTTCTATTGAATTCTATTTTGAAATGATAAACGATTAAGCCAACAGCACAAGGAATAACTACATTAGTTAAACTTCACTTTAGTTCATGTATCTGTGTCATATGGAAACCACTTAGTTACATTCTGTAGTGTTTACAAGGTCGTAGTTCATCAATGCATTAGTGTCGGACACTAGAAGATCTGGTTGTGATGGAAAAACAAATTGGAAACTTTCATTTATATTGTTATCAGTAATTATCTAACTTGACTTTTGATATGCTCTCTATAGGAGAAGCTGAAAGAATCCAGCAGTGCAGGGGAAGAGTTTTTGCTTTGCAGGATGAACCGGAAGTTTCACGTGTTTGGTTGCCAAACAATGATTCACCTGGTTTGGCTATGGCCAGAGCTTTCGGAGACTTCTGCCTCAAAAACTATGGTTTAATTTCTGTTCCAGATGTTTCCTACCGCCTTATCTCTGAGAAAGATGAGTTTATAGTTCTCGCAACTGATGGGGTATGCTTTCTCTAAGTGTTTACTGGCTAATTATACTTCTGGAATCCCTTTCCAAAAAAACTTCTGGAATAGTAACCAAGTACACTACTATGCATTGTCCTCATCTACTCAATTTTGTGATAGGAGACATATTTTCCACGAATTTATGCTCAAATTTATCATAGTTTATCATTTTTGTTTTGAGATTTTCATGTCACTGAGTGCCAAACAAAAAAGGGGGCATTCTTGCGACTGTAATGACCACTTATATGGTACAATTTCATAGCTGATAATAAAATGTTGTGATTCTGTAGGTTTGGGATGTTCTTTCAAACAAGGAGGTTGTTGATGTAGTGGCTGCAGCACCAACTCGAGGGACTGCAGCTAGAGCTATAGTGGAAAGTGCAGTACGAGCCTGGCGACTAAAGTTTCCTACATCAAAGAGTGATGACTGTGCTGTAGTGTGTCTGTTCCTGGATAACCCATCATCATCTGATCAATCCCATATGGGTGATAGCCAAATCATACCTAACGAGCTGGAGGAAGTAGCAGTCTCAGGATTGCCGGAACAAGAAGCTATAGGGAAGCAAGAAGAGCATGATTCAGCATCTATGGAAGTGCAAACTTCTACTTTGGAATTCTTACACACTCTTAGTGTTACGGAGGAAATTGCTCAGGTTGCTGCAGAGGCAAAGGTGGAAAATGTGCCTGAAAGGTGCCACTCTACAAGGAGTCTTGCGGATTGCATATCCAAAACAGAGGAAGAAGAGTGGTCTGCTCTGGAAGGCATCACAAGGGTCAACTCCCTACTTAACCTTCCAAGAACGTTATCTGGTGAGAAAATGTCAGCCAATGTCAATAAAAAGTTGTGATGCAGTCATCTGGGTTCTCGTCAGTTCAATATTTAATCTGGTAAATATTTAGGTGAGCAAGGTACCAGTATATATATCCTGCGCATCTCGCAGTACCGCCGGAACTTGATACTGCATATTGTACATGTCCTGAGCTTATATGAAAACAAAATGATCATGCCCATTTTGAATCTGAAATTTACCACAAGCTAGTGTGCGCTGAAGAGCAGTGCAAATCCTTTCTCTTGTTATGTTGGAGGGTCACATTTCACAGGTTTCTTACTTTTGTAAAAAGGACTTTTTTGCTGTCATTTTCTAAAGAAGCCTGTGAATTATGCTTCCTCTCCTGTGTATGATATGTATTTACCTTCAATGGACACTCATCAAATGCGTTATCGTCATTTCTTTATTTTTCGCTTAAAGGTAATATGATTACATCCTACGTACTTTTCCATCTTTAGCTGCTGAGCGTGTGAAACCACTTGTGTTGAGAATCCTCTTTTTTTTTTTTTACTGAACTTTTTCTTTCATTTGGGCACATTACCTGGTCATCTCACTTGTGTAGTCTTTTTCTGATTCAAATACAATTAAGTCATATTGCTTGTTTTAGAATATGATGGATTTTACTTTTCTCATTATATTTTTATTTGAGAGCAGCAAGCTCTTATCAATTGCAACATGACCTTGCTTAAAGAAGGTTTTGAAATAACTTCTCGATACGTTATTAACTGAAAACTAATTTTCAATAGTGCCACATGAAACCATGACAAATAATTGGTCAATGTAGCAAAATATAATCATGGCATGTAAAAGGAAATAAATTATATGAAGATTAACAGGGTTATCAATATTATATATATATATATATTACGGAATGTCCAATGTTTTTCACTTGATGGCACCCGAGCAGGCGCCGGACATGGACAATTCAGTCCCCATCATCGGCCCGCCAGGCTTCGAATCCTTGCGGGCCCAAATTATAAGAAATAATTAATAAGCATATAATAAATAATATTACTATTTCATAATTATTTATATAATACTATTTAATTATAAAAATATGTTATTTTACTTATTGATAACGAATTGTCTTAAAAATATAATTACTCTAACTAAAATATACAACATTTATTTAATAAAGAACAAAATTTAAATGCCGACAGACCATGTAGATGAGAGATTTCTCCAGAAATAAATTCACAAAAATTTATTCTAAAAGCTTGAACAATTAAAGAAATTTCCGACTATGTTAGCAATCACATAATTATAACTAGATGATTTAACATAAATGTAACAAACTTTAATTAACAAAATAAAATAAGATCAAACCCTCTTTTCATCTGACCATATGAAAACTTTTATAACATAATGTCATAAAGCATCAAGTAATATTCATTATTTAAAAATATTTTTGAAACAACATGACTTTATTTAGTTGTGCAACGATATTGACATAAGTTGAGCCGTCACCCATTCTTAATTGTGATTGTCAAACATGATCCTAAACATGATGCTACATGATATTCATATTCAATTTCAGATATAAGAAAAGAAGAAAGATATGCATGTACTTAATATATGATCTACATGTCAATAATAATAGTACATGCCAATTATAACGTAGCAATCTTTCATCATGCAATATCATAAATGGTATGATACGATATGTAAACTTCCATTATCATACTCATAGTATGGGATACAATCATCATTAATCATCAATCATAAAAATTACCTCAATAAACTTCTTCGGAGTTACTTTACAATCCTTTCGCAAATCGCACTCCACTTTCTGAGCATCAATCTTTACAATTCAATCTTTGACAATGACAGTTTTCGATTTTATAATTCTTGAGAATTATATCGTTGCCCTCACAATAAGCTAAAACATGAAGATATGCTCCCTTCGTCCGAACACGACTATGAATACACACATTGTTGCCAGCGTAAGAAAAATTATTCATGAAGAAAATACATAAACATAAGGTATAAGAATAATTATTTCTTGACAATCCAATAAGGGTCATTGTGGGACGATGTGAAATAATACTCATAAATTATGTGGATTATATTTTGCAATCAATAATCATTATTATGTCTTTTAACCTAATTATGAGGGAATATGCATTTCATATATCTAGGTGTCATATAAAATCATTAATCATCAATACATAATAAAAAATACCTTGAAAATTAGGTTTTAAATATCATACAATGCATTCTACCTTAATCGTGCTTGTGTCAAGATTTGATCACGATCGTGAACTCGGGTGTAGCCCAGTCCTTGTTATTCCAATCCTCTCTCACAATCCTGCTTCGATGACGTCGTGCCTAACTCGGTCGTGACATCATGGTCATGTGGGTGAGCGTGTCACGGACGTGCCCTAGAAACATCATTTTGTGCATAATCATGCATTTAAGTAAAATACTAAGTTAGTTTGGATGTCCATTTAGTGATATTTATATATAGTAATTAATATTTCGATTAGTGCATAATGATTACTTAATTATCGATAAACTTTACAAAGTAATTATATAGAGTTATTAGGAATAAATCATAAAATTTCTAAATAATATGATATATATGTTTAAATAGGATTAAGTAAGCTTAATTAGGGTTAAAACACTTAGTTATGACAAAAAAATGTGATTGGTCATCACTTAAGTTCCAAGCTGTTGAAGCAGACAGGTAAGAGCTGCTCAAATGGATATTTTTCCAAACCGCCATAAGACCTCAGAAAATTTTGAAAAAAAAATATATAAGCCACTTAACCTTATATTTTCATCGTAGAAAAATTACCGAAGGAAGAACTCGAGCGAAATGACCTGGGGAAATTGGTAACGTCGGCTGTTCCAAGTGAGTTTTGATCCGAAAATTTTTCTTCTGATCGAAAGAATCATTACTTGGTGATAAATGAATCATAAATTATGAAATTTTGTATGGTTCATCCATTCAAAGTTAGCTTTCCATGACCTCTAGAATCACCTAATTATAGAGGAAGTTATGAACTTACCTTTGCAAGTCACACATCCTGTCCCGAGTTTGATACAAGTTCCATTTGTAAATTTAGGCACAGTTAGAATAAAGTGAATTAGGGTTTAAAATTTGAATATGCTTAAATAGACATTCCAAGGGTTCGGTGAGAGGTGGAATCATCCCAGCTAAACTTGTATTTTGGGAGAAATGAATTTTTCATTTCAAAGTGATGCTTCTGTCAGATTTCAGGACATTGACAGATTACGATCTGAATTAACTATTTTTGTTATCAGTCTATATAGCGAGTTAAATTCTCTATTTTTTATGACAAAATACTAATGAATTCTAGTTTTCAGGAAAATTATGCTCTAGTTAAATGGACGAGTATAAAGAAATATATAAATCAATATTTTAGTGACATACAATCTATCAGGGCACAAACCCTAGGTCATATTACTTGGGATGTCCTAATTTACTCACTTAGAATTTGATAATGATATTTGGGGGTTGAAAATCTTAGTATGTCTAATTTCTAATTAATCCAGAATAATAAGATTTGTCCATGTGGTTAACAACTTATGAATTATTTATTGACAGACACTCAGTCTGAAAATTTGAAACAACACCTAGTTAAGCTTTGGGGAATTAAAAAGTTCTAAGTGTGGAATAGCTTATGAATATAAATGTCTGAGGCTAGAAATTGATATTAGAAGAGGTTATATACATTTTAGGGTGCATAATTATTGATACATCATGAGCATGCATTGCATATTACTTTATTAGTGATTGGGAAGTAAAAAGATATTATTGTTTGTAGGAAAACCTCAAGTTATAAGTGAAAGGGAGGAAATCTAATAAACCTCCTTGAAGTAATAAAGTACAAGGTGAGTGGGTAAATTTACAACATAGCAAAATGTTATATGTTAATTCTTTTATTTATTGTATTACCTCAAGCAAAGATTATTATTGTTATTATTGAAACATATCTTGCGCTATGAAAAGTAATTATGATATGTTTCAAGGATTTCATATGAAATGGAGTAATATCTTATACAAAAATATTTTTAGGGAACAATGCTTGTGAAGTGAAAATAAGTTTTATTTGATAATGATATGAGATTATGACATGTGTATTTTGATATTGTTAAACTCCATGTGTTCATTAGTCATGCTATTTGAAAAAGGTCTTTGAGATTGCATTCGATATACATGAAGCCTTTGGGACATATATCGGGTGTCTTTGTCCTTTGGGGGCTGCTCTGCGTACACGTATTGACCTATGATCGCTCTGCGAATCTGGGAATTATGATTGAGTGGCACACAATCATGATTGGGATACGTTTGACTCATGATTTGCTCTGCGTATCTGAGACTCTTGATTGTGAAGCTCTGATTAACTGTATGACACACAATCATAGAGGAATATTATTGACCCATGATTTGCTCTACGTATCCGTGACTCTTGATTATGAAGTTCTGCTTAACTGTATAACACATAATCACAGAGGGATACGTATTGACCCATGATGAGTATGTGCAATGACACATGTGTAGAGTTTAATTATGAAAATGATGATATTTTGAGTTACTTTTACTTATATGAAAGTTCACATGATTTGACAGTTATATGTGCTATGCTTTAAATATTTTCTCATATGAAAGAAATGTGGTTATTTAAATGATATATGCACTCGTATTGTTCTCCTATGTTGTACTTTTATTCCACTCACTGAGCAAATGATTGTTGCTCACAAAACCCATTTTAAATATTTTTTTAGATACTCGTAAGTTCTCGAGTTGAGTCGACTTGAAGCTTATTTTTGTTGCATATAGAGAAGAGGTCGAGCCGTTGGAGCACTTTAATTCCCCTTCACTTTTTTTTAAGCATCCATTTGTAATAGATAGTCTTAGATGTTGTAATTAAGTTTGTGAGAAATGTTTTGTAAGGTTATATAAGACTTAATCCTGTGGGATTATATGTGAGATGGTCGGTGAAAAAAGAATTTAATGACAATATGTGAATTTCATATCTTATAGCTTTTTATTAAACGTTGACGAATATATATGTGTCTTTTGTATGTATTGGCAAATAATACAAAATAAGTAAGGGAGGAAGGTTTTGCCGATTTTATTTTTAAAATTGTTAAATACAATTGAGATTATGATAATTAAAATTAGAACTTAGTCACGGAGTTGGGTGTGACAATTTTATGTATCAGAGCTTAGGTTATAAGATTCTATAGATAGTATAATCTAAGTTAAGGCTATGTGACATTATTTGCATTAGATTGATAGTGCATGCTTTTGACTTTCTTTTTATTTTCATTTTGAGGGGTAAAAATGCCACCGCGTAGGCGTCATGGCGATGGCCAATTTGCTATTTTTGGCCCAAGTCATTCTGCTCCACTAGGCGGTCGACCGGATAGGAGTTCATCAGTTTCATCTCATGCATTGGTACAAGGTGTGGCACGAGATATGAATGTTAACCCTCCCTTACATGATGATGAGATCCCAGCGGGTCTATCAAGATTTCCTCATGTTATTGAGCAAGTCAATCCTATTGAGAATCAAAGTGCTGCACAAGTTCTTGCACAAGTTTTAAGGGCTATTATGAGTGGAGTTAACCCGACCTCCCAAGTTATGCAAAGAAATAGGTTCTATAACAAAATTAGAAAATAAGGTACAGTTTACCCATCAGATGCAGATGCATGGTTAAAGCGTATGGATAGAATATTTAACCAGATGAGGTGTTCCAATGAAGAAAGGTTTGATTATATTATTTCCTTGTTGCAAAAAGATGCTTTGGATTGGTGGAGATAATTCCTGGAAGTCAAAAATTTTCGGCTACTCTTGGATGGGAGGACTTTCTTCGAGAATTTCGAAAAAAGTATTTGCCCAAAATATATACTGATAGGAAGCAGAAGGAATTCCTAGATCTGACACAAGGAGCATTATCAGTTGCTGAGTATGAATTAAAGTTCACACAACTATCAAAATAAGCACCGAGCTTGGTGTCAGATGAAAGTGACAAGTGTTGGCGATTCGAATGAGGACTTCACTTGAACATTAGAGAAAAAGTTGAAGTGTTGAAGTTCACTGACTACTCCAAATTGGTGGCAGCAGCACTAAGAGCTGAAAAGCTTATAGAAGAAAGAAATCAAGTTAGCCAACATTTGAAAAGACCAAACTTCAACTTTACTCAAACTAGGCCAAGTAATAAAATGCAAAATACGGTGATAGTATATTTCAGTCTCATGATAACCTTTACAATAATAGGAGACATGAAAATGGATCACAAGGTACACAAAAATATCATACAAATTAGAAAAAATATGAGTACACAAGCAAGTGCAGTCAGAAGAACATATTCAGAAAATCAAAGTAGAGTTGGACTAAGACAAGAACAATATCGCACAAATGCATATTGCACAACTTGTGAAATTATCATTTTAGAAAATGCTCAGTATTCACAGGAGCTTGCTTTAAATGTGGTCAATTGGGACACAAGATACAAGATTATCGATTCATGGAAAAGGGTAAAAGCATTTTTGAAACAGTAGCTTATCCTCATGTGAAGCCTCAAATCAAAGCTACTCCTGATGCAAGCGTAAAAGCGAGTAATCAAAATGTCCCAAGTACATCGAAACCGACAAATCCACCAGGGAGATCACAAACTCAAGCACGTGTCTTTGCAATGATTGAACCTGATGCTTTGGCTACTCCTGACGTAGTGATGGGTACGTTGTCTATCTTTAATAAAAGTGCACATGTTCTTATTGATCCTGGATCTACTCATTCATTCATATCGAAAGACTTTTCCATACATGCCGATAGAAAACTTAATCCTTTAAAATGTTTCATGTTAGTACATGCACCCGTGGGAGATTCTATTATTGTCGCACACTCATATAAGGATTATAGAGTCAAAGTTGCTGAACAAGACATGATGGCAGATCTCATTCCTCTAAATATTCAAGACTTTAATGTCATACTTGAAATGAATTGGTTAGCTCGTCATCATGCCACTATAAATTTTTTTAAGAAAGAAGTTTACTTTGAGTCACCCGAAAAAGAGAGAGTTATCTTCTATGATAAACGTCAAATTCTTTCCTCTTATATTATTTCTGCGATGGTGGCACAGAAATTAATCAACAAGGGATGTGAAGCTTATCTTGCTTCTTTGATTGACACTAAGGTAGAAGGATCACGATTGGAAGATATTCCAATCATATCTAAATTTGTAGATGTTTTCCCTGAGGATCTTCCTGAATTACCACCGCAAAGAGAGATTGAGTTCAGTATTGACTTATTTCAGGAACAACACCCATATCTATTGCTCCTTATCGAATGGCACCAGCAAAATTGAAAGAGTTAAAGTTATGATTACAAGAATTATTAGACAAGGATTTCATCCGACCGAGTGTTTCTCCTTGGGGTGCACTAGTATTATTCGTGAAAAAGAAAGATGGGACATTACGGTTGTGCATTGATTATAGACAATTAAATAGAGTTACTATAAAGAATAAATATCCTTTGCTGTGGATCGATGATCTTTTTTATCAACTGCAAGAAGCAAAAGTATTTTCAAAAATAGACTTGAGATCAGGATATCATCAGTTGAGAATTAAAGATGTTGATATTGTCAAAACTACTTTCAGAACTCGGTATTGACACTATGAATTTCTAGTGATGTCATTTGGTTTAACAAATGCATTCGCAACTTTTATGGATCTCAAGAACCGTGTTTTCAAATCCTATTTGGATAAATTTGTGATTGTTTTCATTGATAATATACTAGTTTATTCTCGAAGCGAAGAAGAGCATGAAGAACATTTAAGAATTATTTTTCAAATACTTCGAGAGAAACAATTATTTACAAAGTTTAGCAAATGTGAATTTTGGTTAAATTCGTAGTATTTCCGGGACATGTAATCTCAGCAGAGGGCATTTATGTAGACCTAGCAAAGGTTGATGCAATATTGAAGTGGGAGCCTCCAAAAAGTGTAACAGAAGTGAGAAGTTTTTTTGGCCTAGTAGGATATTATCGACGTTTTATTGAAGGTTTCTCTATGATTACTGTTCCATTAACTAAACTTCTTCAAAAAAATGTAAAATTCGAATGGACAGAGCAATGTCAAGATAGTTTCAAAAAGTTAAAAAGATGTTTAGCATCTGCTCTAGTGTTGACACTCCCAACAAATAATGAAGGCTATGTGATATATAGTGATGCTTCTAGACAAGGATTGGGTTGTGTTCTAATGCAACATGGAAAAGTTATTGCATACGCTTCTCGACAACTCAAACCACATGAGTTAAACTACCCAACACATGATTTAGAGTTGGCGGTAGTTATTTTTGCTCTTAAGATATGGAGGCATTATCTTTATGAAAAGACATGTCACATTTTTACGGATCACAAGAGTTTGAAATATCTCCTTACACAAAAAGAATTAAATTTACGTCAAAGAAGGTGGATGGAGTTACTAAAGGACTATGATTGCATAATTGATTATCATCCGGGTAAAGCTAATGAAGTTGCAGATGCACTTAGTCGAAAATCATCGAGTCTTCTAGCCCATATAAAAGTTTATCAGTTATCATTGCTACTTGAACTGAAATTCTTAGGAGTTGAGTTGAAGACAAGTGAGAAAGGAGCACTCTTGGCACACTTTAGAATTAGACCCGAGAGAGCAAACACAATTCTCATTAAAGGATGACGGGACTTTAATGTTCGGTAGCAAGTTATGTGTTCTCAATGTTAAAAATCTTAGGCAAGAAATAATGGAGGAAGCTCATTGCTCGCCTTATACTATACATTCAGGAAGTATTAAGACGTATAGAGATTTGAGAAGAAATTTTTTGTGGCACGGTATAAAGAAGGACATAGCAGAATATATCTCTCGATGTTTGATATGTCAGTAGGTAAAAGCAGAATATAAAGCTTCAGCCAGAACTTTTCAATCAATTCTGATACCAGAATACAAGTGGGATGAACACTTGTCATTAGCAGAGTTTGCTTATAATAATAGTTTTCATTCAAGTATTGAGATGGCTCCTTTTGAAGTATTATATGGTAAAAAATGTAGAACACCGATATGTTGAGATGAAGAAAGAACAAGAGTTCTTTTGGGACCACAAAAAGTACAAGAGACTGTCGATAACCTAAAAATCATCAAACAAAAGTTAAAGTCAACACAGAATCGACAAAAGAGTTATGCAGATCAACATCATCGAGAAATGGAGTATGAAGTGGGCAGTAAAGTTTTTCTTAAAAGTTTCACCTTGGAAAGGTGTCATACGATTTGAAAAGAAAGGAAAGTTAAGTCCGAAATATGTAGGACCATATGAAATTTTGGAGCGTATTGGACCAGTTGCATATAGGTTAGCTCTACCTCCAGAGTTATCACGTATTCATGATGTCTTTCATGTCTCTATGCTTCGACGATATCGATCAGATCCTTCTCATGTATTGGAGCCCCAATCTATTCAAGTACGAGAGGATTTGTCATATGAAGAGAATCTAGTGCAAATTATCGGAAGAAAGGAAAAAGAACTACTGAATCGAAAGATTCCATTAGTTTTGATGATTTGAAGAAACCATTTAAGAGAAGAGGCAACTTGGGAGCGAGAGAATCAAATAAGAAAAAAGTATCCATTCTTATTCCCTGAAATAAGTAACCAAATTTCGAGGACGAAATTTTTTTAAGAAGGAGAGAATTGTCACGGACGTATCCTAGAAATATCATTTGTGCATAATCATATATTTAAGTAACATACTAAGTTAGTTTGGATGTCCATTTAGTGATATTTGCATATAGTAATTAATATTTTGATTAGTGCATAATGTTTACTTAATTATCGATAAACTTTACAAAGTAATTATATAGAGTTATTAGGAATAAATCATAAAATTTCTAAATAATATGATATATATGTTTAAATAGGATTAAGTAAGCTTAATTAGGGTTAAAATACTTAGTTATGACAAAAAAATATGATTGGTCATCACTTAAGTTCCAAGCTGCTGAGGCAGACAGGTGAGAGCTGCTCAAATGGATATTTTTTCAAACCATCATAAGACCTCATAAAATTTTGAAAAAAAATATATAAGCCACCTAACCTTATATTTTTACCGTAGAAAAATTACCGGAGGAAGAACTCGAGCGAAACGACCTGGGAAAATCGGGAACGTTGGTTGTTCCAGGTGAGTTTTGATCCGAAAATTTTTCTTCTGATTGAGAGAACATTACTTGGTGATAAACGAACCATAAATTATAAAATTTTGTATGGTTCATCCATTGAAGTTAGCTTTCCATGGCCTCTGGAATCACCTAAAAAGGAGTTTCATAGAGAAAGTTATGAACTTACCTTCGCAAGTCACTCATCCTGTCACGAGTCTGATATAAGTTTCATTTGTAAATTAGGGCACGGTTAGAATAGAGTGAATTAGGATTTGAAATTTGGATATGCTTAAATAGACATTCCAAGGGTTCGGGGAGAGGTGGAATCATCCTAGTTGAACTTGTATTTTGAGAGAAATGAATTTTTTAATTTCATAGTGATGCTTCTATCCATTGACAGATTGCAACCCGAATTAACTATTTTTGTTATCAGTCTATATAGAGAGTTAAATTCACTAATTTTTATGACAAAATACTAATGAAGTCTAGTTTTCAGAAAAATTATGCCCTAGTTAAATGGACGAGTATGAAGAAATATATAAATCAATATTTCAGTGACATACAATCTGCTAGGGCACAAATCCTATGTCATATTGCTTGGGATGTCCTAACTTATTCACTTGGAATTTCATAATGATATTTGGGAGTTGAAAATTTTAGTATATCTAGTTTCTAATTAATCTAGAATAATAAGATTTGCACATGTGGTTAACAAGTTATGAATTATTTATTGACAGACACTCAGTCTGAAAACTTGAAACAGCACCTAGTTAAGTTTTGGATAATTAAAAAGTTCCAAGTGTAGAATAACTTATGAATATAAATGTCTGAGACTAGAAATTGGTATTAGAGGAGGTTATATGCATTTTAGGGTGCATAATCATTCATACATCATGAGCATGCATTGCATATTACTTTACTAGTGATTGGGAAGTAAAAAGACATTATTGTTTGTAGAAAAATCTCAAATTACAAGTGAAAGGGAGGAAATCTAATAAATCTTCTTGACGTGATAAAGTACAAGGTGAGTGGGTAAATTTACAACATAGCAAAATGTTATATGTTAATTTTTTTTATTTATTGTATTACCTCAAGCAAATATTATTATTGTTATTATTGAAACATATCTTGCGCTATGAAAAGTAATTATGATATGTTTCAAGGATTTCATATGAGATGAAGTAATATCTTATATAAAAATATTTTCAGGGAACAATGCTTGTGAAGTGAAAATAAGTTTTATTTAATAATGATATGATATTATGACATGTGTATTTTGATATTGTTAAACTTCATGTGTTCATTAGTCATGCTATTTGAAAAAGGTCTTTGGAACCGCATTCGATATACATGAAGTCTTTGGGGCGTATATCGGATGTCTTTGCCCTTTGGGGACTACTGTGCGTGCACGTATTGACCCATGATCGCTCTACGAATCTGATAATCATGATTGGGTGGCACACAATTATGATTGGGATACGTATTGACCCATAATTTGTTCTGCGTATCTGAGACTCTTGATTGTGAAGCTCTGCTTAACTGTATGACACACTATCATAGAGGAATATGTATTGACCCATAATTTGCTCTGCGTATCCGTGACTCTTGATTATGAAGTTCTGCTTAACTGTATGACACATAATCATATAAGAATACGTATTGATCCATGATGAGTATGTGCAATGACACATGTGTGGAGTTTAATTATGAAAATGATGATATTTTGAGTTACTTTTACTTATATGAAAGTTCACATGATTTGACAAGTTATGTTATATGTGCTATATTTTAAATATTTTCTCATATGAAAGAAATATGATTATTTAAATGATATATGCACTCATATTATTTTCCTATATTGTACTTTTATTCCACTCACTGAACAAATGATTGTTGCTCACAAAACTCATTTTAAATATTTTTTTCAAATACTCGCAAGTTCTCGAGTTGAGTCGACTTGGAGCTTATTTTTGTTGCATATAGAGAAGAGGTCGAGCCATTAGAATACTTTAATCCTCCTTCACTTTTATTTATTTATTTATTTTTTTGAAACATGCATATGTAATAGATAGTCTTAGATGTTGTAATTAAGTTTGTGATAATTTTTTTGTAAGATTGTATAAGACTTGATCCTGTGGGGTTCTATGTGAGATGATTTGTGAAAAAAAAATATAATGATAATATGCGAATGTCAAAGCTTATAGCTTTTTATTAAATGTGTCTTTTGTATATATTGACAAATAACATAAGATAAGTAAGGGAGGAAGATTTTGCCAATTTTATTTTTAGAATTGTTAAATACAATTGAGATTATGATAATTAAAATTAGAACTTAGTCACGAAATTAGGTGTGACAAAGCGCGAGCCAACACTTGGCCCATTTTCTTCCTCGCTCGTTCAAGGTCGTGATTGAATCAATCATGGTCGTGTCTAGCTACATCACAATTGTGACAAAGTTGTTACGGACCCAAAATTCATGTTTTTATATGAAATAAAGGGAAATATATACACATCATTTATAATACGTATGAATCCTGAATAATAAATAAAACATTTTTATAACCTAGGCTTGAACAATATCAATCATGAACCATTATATTTTAGGATTTTTTTTCTAAAATCATACAAAACTCAAGTTTTGATCATGAAACTTAATAAAAAAATCATATATACGATCTAAAACGTATAAATTTAATTCATGCAACTCTCCATTACAATCCAATATGAATGCAATGTGTACTCAAACTCTCAATAAACATCATGTGTGTTCTACCTAGAATATTTGTTTACACAATTGATTCTTTTTTCCTTATATTATCTGTCGATGGAAATACATAAATGCTTTTGATAAAAGAAAATATTGCGATGTTGATTATCAATCCAAAATTAATTATTACCTCATTAATCTATCTCCAAATAGAGGACAAATATAAAGCAATTTAAATTCGTGAAATCAATTTTAGGACTCAAGAAATAATTATTGGAAATAAAAAAAATGGACGAGGGAAAATATTACATCGGGCGAAGGCTAAAAGGCTTCGTTTCCTTTCCCCTGGCGGTGGCTGAAAAAGAGAGAAAAAAAATCCGTTCTTTTTCTCATCGTCTTCCTCGCAATTCGTCTCCCAAAAGGTGCGAGCGACCGAGCGAGAGAGAGAGAGAGAGAGAGAGAGATCGTTGAACTCCGATGGCGCTCAAGTTCTTGAACAAGAAGGGATGGCACACGGGAAGCCTCCGCAACATCGAGAACGTGTGGAAGGCCGAGCAGAAGCACGAGGCCGAGCAGCGCAAGCTCGAGGAGCTCCGGAAGCAGATCCAGGAAGACCATGAGAAGGCCCAGTTCCGCCTCCTCCAGGAGCAGGCGGGACTCGTCCCGTGAGTTTCCCCCAACACAATCTCTTACTTTCCCTGAGTGCATCTTTTCAAACTAGGGCTAGGGATTTTACCGATCGGATCGAGGATGTTTAGGCTTCCTGATGATTTCGAAATTATTTTTCCTTTCTGTTTCCTGATCCGTGCCTGATAGTTTTTGGAAAACTAGGGTTAGATTTTTGCTGTTTGGATGAAGAAAGATTGTCTTCTTTTTTCATTGTTGGGAATGGAGTGAATTGCAACGCTCTCAAGTGGATATATGGGATAATGAGAATCTGTATATTTTACAGGAGGCAGGAAAGGTTGGATTTTCTCTACGAGTCGGGCTTGGCAGTTGGGAAGGGGAGTTCGGAAGGTTTCAAGGCGTTGCAAGCACCGCCATCGGAATCTGCCTCTGCTGCCTCAACAGGAGAGGGTAGCTCTTCAAAGGTGTGCAGTCTTTTCTATGATTCCTTTTCTTTTTCGGCGTTCTTTCTTGTTGTGCACTTTTATTGTTATTACCTCCTGTATAGATGGAATAGCTTGGATTGGCCATATATCTTGTTTCTATTGGACCTTTGAAGCTTAAATAGGATGAAAAATAGAATGAAATGCCATAGGTAGTAGTATACTATTCTAACTGTGTGAATGTCCAGTACAATGAAAAGAAATTGGTGATTCTTGGTTGAATTTCTCATCTTGTGGACTGACAGCAATTATATTATACTTTCCTCTTCTGAGATGTCTTTCTTGAGTCTCTTATGTATGATTTTCCTTGCATCTAAATAGGTATATCTCATATCTGTTGCATACGCATCCTTCAAAATGTTTGATCTTTTCGATGAGCACAATAATAGCAGCTACCAAAGAAACTATGATTACAATCATGATTCTGAAATGTCTTAGGCTGCCGTCCCTGGAGCTCTGTTTGAGGATAAACCTCAGTCTGCAAATGATGCCTGGAGGAAACTCCACTCCGACCCCTTACTTCTTATTCGACAGCGTGAGCAGGAAGCACTTGCCCGGATAAAGAATAACCCTATTAAGATGGCAATGATTAAAAAATCTGTAAGTTTGCTTCTAGCTCTCTCCTTTTGAATTATATAAAGTGTTATCTATGATTTATCATGAGTATGCCCACTAGATACAATTAATAAAAGTATATATAAATATATATATATATATAGGTATATACACACAATTTTTTTTACCCATACAATGACCTACTTCCTTTCTAGCGGGAAGAAATTATCAATATCAGGAACATTGATCCTAGAAGATCTATATGTTGGTAATGAGATTAACATATTTTATATCTCATTTTGTTTTTTATTGTCTATCTGGTTTAATGGGTTTGCAAATTGTCATGGTTTAATTCTTCTGTTTAGCAAGAAGTGCCCAGTTATAGGAATCAATCTTTTTTAGGGGTCATATGAATCAATTTTCTTTTCATTTACAGTTATATGAATCAATTTTGATGGTGAATTCTGCTTTCAAAAAAAAATTTGATGGTGAATTCCGCTTTCAAAAAAAAAAATTTGATGGTGAATTAAAATGACTAGTCTCTACTAGCCTAGAAAACAATGTCTTGATAGTGAAACCGACAATGAATGTAGTGCATTGTGCATCTGAATATAAAGGATAACTTCTAGTGCTGATTTCCTAATTTTGTTTGATTTTCAATATTTCCTTTGGCTATGCAGTTGGAGGATGAGAAAAATAGTAAGCAAGATAAGGGCAAACTGAAAAAGAAGAAGCACAAAGAGCATCGCCACAGTAAGTCAAAGAACGAAAAACACTCATCTAAACCTCACTCAGATGCAGAAGACTCAAGTGATGGCAAGGAACAGAAAAGGAAAAGATATGACTTGAAGTCAAAGCAAGAAGAAGGTAAGAGAATAGATTCTTCTAAATCTGGAAGGAGAGATCATGACAACAGCACAAGTGAGGATGATGATGATGAGAGAAGAGGAAAAAGAGGGCACAAAAGGTCTGAGTGGCGAGAAGATAGTAAGTATGAGAAACATACAGCAACAACTCGCTCAGATTCTGAAGACCCAAGAGAAGAGAGAGTGAGAAGAAAAAGTGAGGATGATGGTGATGAGAGAAGAGGAAAAAGAGGGCACAAAAGGTCTGAGTGGCGAGAAGATAGTAAGTATGAGAAACATACAGCAACAACTCGCTCAGATTCTGAAGACCCAAGAGAAGAGAGAATGGGAAGAAAGAGAGAGGATGATGATGGTGATGAGAGAAGAGGAAAAAGCGGGCACAAAAGGTCTGAGTGGCGAGATGGCAAGTATGAGAAACATACAGCAACAACTCGCTCAGATTCTGAAGACGCAAGAGAAGAGGGAGTGAGAAGAAAGAGTGAGGTTGATGGTGATGAGAGAAGAGGAAAAAGAGGGCACAAAAGGTCTGATTGGCGAGAATATGGTAAGTATGAGAAACATACAGCAACAACTCGCTCAGGTTCTGAAGGCCCGATAGAAGAGAGAGTGAGAAGAAAGAGTAGTCATTCAAAATATGAGAGCTACCACCACGATGCTGAGGAAGAGAGACGGAACAGGGATCATTCCGTATCACAACATCATCACAGTAGTCACTCAAGACATAGAGAGCATTCACCCAGAGTCCATTTTGATTCAAGGCGTACAAGCGATAACAATGGGGGAAAAAACAATCATATTGCATCTGAATATCATCTGAATTCGGAGCTTGGTGTGGCAGACAAGCATAGGGAAAATGGAGGACAAATTCAGCATCCTAGCTATAATCGCCGTCGTGGTGTTCCAAAGATGACAGAGGAAGAGAGAGCAGCCAGATTAAAAGAAATGCAAGCAGATGCAGAGCTTCACGAAGAACATAGGTGGAAGAGGTTGAAGAAAGCAGCTGAGACTGATGCGCAAGAGGCAATGAAGGCAAGTTTTTCCAGAGGCAAAAATTTCTTAGATGACGCACAGAAAAGTGTCTACGGAGCAGAAAAAGGAGGGAGTGTGACAATTGAAGAGAGTGTTCGACGTCGCGCTTTCTATTCACAAGGGAGTTCAGCCCATGAGAGCAATGCATTTCGGCGCTGAACTCTTTGCATTTTATGGGTTTTTTTTATTTTATGGGTGTTCAGAATGATGTTGTAGTGCCTTTGTTGCTGCATCTTCTCCTAGACATTCTTCTTACATTCATCCTACGTATCAGGAATATGGAAGATAAGCCAGTCTCTTTTAAGAGCATTTTCAGCAGGATGAAGTTTGGTCCTTGGGATGTTCTTTCCATCGTCATGTCAGCAATGGATTCTGGTCGATAAAACAAAAAAAATCACCTAGCCATCGCACTTTATGTGTTGTATTATTTAGTATTAGCTGCAAACAGTAATTGGCTTTCCCTATTTTTGTAATTGTTTCAGTTCATACTTGCAATAGTTTCCTTGTACGTCAACAAGTGAAAATTGCGTTGCGAAACTGTGATTTATCAAGGAGTTGGCACCAGTGAATTTGAGTAGACATCATCAGTTTTTTCATTAATGTAGTTTTCGTTCATCAGATTTTTCCTTGGTTATGTAATAAAGTTTAAACTAAAATTGTGTATAAATAATTTTGATGCATATATGTTTGCCCGTTTCTTTTCCAAGGTTGTCTCTTTTTTATCCATCGAATATTGCCCATAATACCTTAGGAGGTGAAAATTTCCTTGTCCTAAATTTATGTTTTGCAACGTAACTTTTTCCCCCTTTCCCTTATCCCTCCAGACACTTCTTATGACTCAAAGTCTTATGCCTTTAAATTACAATGGATTTACTTGAACTAATACAAATGTAAAAAAAAAAAAGAGGAACATTGCAATTATTTGATTTTCTATGCTTCATAAAATCATATAAAATGACGAAGAGAGAACAAAGTATGACACTCTTTAGGCAGGCTTCGTATTTAATCTACCGTGACTTTCGTTTTTCAAAATTCAAAGTATAGTGAATTTGAATATGTGGTGGCAATAGACAAAAGATAATGGCAAAAAGGGGCGTAAATAAAAGGTGGAAACCCCAAGCTTAAAGCAATTTTTTTTGTAAATTTAATATGATACTTGGTGTCTTTTAAATACAAAGTCCACTTAAAACAATTATAATTAAATAAATTTATTTATAATTATTTTAGTGCTTTTAATATATATATATATATATATATATAGTTATATAAAGAGTAACAAAAGAAACATATAAAACACAAATATTTTATGAGTATATGACATCAGATTGATATCAACTTACAGGATAAAATATTTTAAATATTATAATAAAAATTTAATTAATTAAAAAATACGGTTTCGATACTAATGAGATTCTCTCAGAAAAAAATCATTCGAAAAAACTAGGATGTATTTTCGTTTTAAAAAAAAACCCTAATCACACGTGTTTCATGGTTTATCGCGGTCACATTTCATTATATATTTTTAAGAAGATTTTTTTAACCTCATATGCGGTTTTCTTAGGCTTTTTTTTCTAGAATAATTCTGGGCATATAAGTAAGTATTTTTTTTCCCAAAAATAACGTTTTAATAAAGTTTTAAATGAAAGATGATAAAGCTGGCTTGAACCATTAAAGAGGTCTCTTGGTCGAGTGTTGTTGTGAGCGGTGATGATTTAACGAGTGTGCCACCTTATGATGGGGTTCATGAAGAAGGGGAAAAAAATTTCAGGCCCCTAGTCTTCACTTTAACAATTGAACTCCCTCTTTTAAGGGGTCTGCTATCCAGTTTTTACAGGTCATAAATTCCAATTTGAACTTTATTGCATCTTGATAAATGGAGAAGCCATGAAGTACAATTGAGTTCTTCTATATTTCTATACATTTCGATCCTCTGCGAAACTCAGCCAGAGCTTGGGAACTCATCCCATCGTCGCCTCATCTTTCCTTGAGCAATATCACAGTGGGAACTCTTTTTGAAGGGCATCAATGTTTCGGGAATCACAGGCTTCAAGCATGTCATCTCGGGATGCAGCGCTGCATAATGGAGTAAGGCTGTTAGATTCCTAAAGCCAGATATATACTAGAATCTTTTGGGGTTTTGATGGCTGCTTCTGTTCAAAATATAAATCTGCAAGTAAATTGCACTAAAGATGATGTTTCAGGCTTTCAGCAACATACCTGAGAGAAATTCTTAGATACTGCCAAGCATTATCAGCTTTGGGGTTCATGGAAAGTGCTCTGACATAATAACGGATAGATTCTTCATAAAGGCCCTGAAGAAAACAGGAATAAAAATGAGAAAGCATGTCAACCTATTGAAAACCTTGCAGCTGGATGATGACAAGTTCAAATTGTACATGAAACGTGAAAGATCGACCCACTTGCTTGCCTAGATGCTGCATGAATATATGAATCAATTTCATTTTGTAGCAGGTATTTTTTCTTTCCTCAAGTTCTTATATTGTGTCAAGGTAATTACATGCCAACTGAGGTTTTGTAATAGCCAGTTTTTCACTTTAAGCACATGTGATGGATCCCCAACAAGGAATCATAGAATACAAAGCTCTATTAAGGGTTATCTTGAATATTTGAAATCATGCTAAACATCAGCTAGCTTACGTCTAGGCTGGAAATGGCTGGGCAATTGACATTTCTTTCGGCCATAAGGTTCCGACAGAACAGCCTTAATTCTAGGGCGAGGTATTATTGGACAATACATCATTTTACATGATCCTAGAGCTCAACCATTTTATGGGAGAGGTATTATGTGATCTATTTCTATATTGGCCTCTTGGCAAACCATGTAAATTCTCATAATGTCATTAATAAATCTGAATGAAAACCACCATGCTTGCATCTTTTTCACCTAACAAAAATCACGTGGTTGAAAACAATCAGCTAAGAACACAAATTAATAGCTTCAACTTCAATGGCATAAGACCTGATTCGCGTAGCTTATACCCATGTTTGCCCATGCTCTTACATAATTGGGCTTCAAATCTAAGGCCTGAAAAAGTAAGACAGGTAAAATTAAAATACATTGATACCAAAGGGAAATTAATAGAATACGCGCAAAACATGTTAATATCAAACTAAAAATTCTCATAATTTGCAGTAAAAGGTCAAATTCGTCATCTTAAACAAAAAAAAGAGCATGCAGTCATAAGAATATCGTAAAAGATAAACATTATAAAATATCAAATAAATCAACAGTGTAAGGTGTGAACTTCTAACGATGTTAACTTTCATTAATCAGCAAAGAATTAGCACAGAAGCATGATGGCATAACTTTCCACAAACAAAAGACTTAGCAAGGTGGACCAGCATGCATTTCATGCAGAAAACCATTATCATAATTAAGCTATCAGGCCAGCTTACAATGTTGAGAAATTTATGGCCAGTTAACACAAAGTATATCCAAGTTCTTTGGTAACTGACAAGGTCAATTTGTAACTGTGATTTTTCAGGAGAAATAAGATTTTCTCAATTAAAACTACAAAATTTCATATTAAACATAAAAACATAAAACTTAGTGTTGCAGAGGTATTTTATCATCACTGAACCGAAATACTTCAAACACTTAGTAAGTCTTCAATACAGTGGAAAAGGAGAGGAACAACAAACTTTCGACTGCCAGTTTTCTTGTAACTTTTATCAATACCTTCTTGCTTGTAACAAAAAAAAATGGAGAGCAAATCTCAGAGTCAGATGCAGAAAGAACATCACCTGGAATCTATGGATCACACATTAAGCATTTCAACATGAGCAGTGGTCATGGAGAAAAGAAGGCTGAATAGAACATTTATATGTCAAGTTCATTACACTTTCACATTCTAAGATGACCATATTTCTCTTGACATAGAGGCTCATTAAGGGTCTTTATTATATTTTTTAAGGTAATTAAGTGTCTTTATTTAAATCAAAGATTAATATTTAATAGCACAGTCATCACATCCAGAGTTTAACACCCAATTTAAAAGTGCGAATTGAAACCTATGCCTAAGCTACTTAGGAAAGATGGAAGTATAAAATGTAAACCAAGATTAATCATCCTAAAAGAGGAAGCAATTGGATTCCAGGACTGAGGACATTAATGAGCATAATATACGGAAAGTATGAAACAACAAATACCATTCTTCAAAAGAATATTGAGCAATGCTGACAGAAAGCAACACCACAATCAGTAAACTTGGACAGCTGAATGTAGAATACAATAAGAAAACCTGTTGATATGCTATTATAGCATCTGCACTTTGGATGCTGTTTGCTTGGGTTGCTCCAAGTTTGTTCCAAAGTGAGTAATCACGTGGTTTGAGTTCTAATGCTCTCTTAAATGATTCTATGGCTTTGTCATATTCTCTTGATAAGTTGTACAACACACCAAGAACTACATGAACATCGGCATCTTCTGGTGCCATTGCCGCTGCCTCATTGAACAACCTGGCAACCTGATAGCACAAGTACATATATGTCTGTCAGAAGGTAATGAACTAGTAGAGCAAGAAACATAAAACACTGGTTTCTTCGTAAAGAAAGGACATGTTGGAAATCTTAACATAATTTTTTAGAACTATTCTAATTTATATTGGAAATTTCCTGCAAAACCCTATTTAAGTTTTTTAAAGGTTAAATATTGCTCCAAGAAGTACAACATACACCTCTTATGTACTTCATTAAATATTACAAAACTGGACTGTCACTGTCACCCTTAAAAAAATAACTACGGAAAACACTCACATCACCAAAATACAAAGAAGTTGAAGCCCCTGGAGGAACTAGAGTCCCGTATTTTGGATGATTTTGAAGCCATCCGTGCAGATACTTCAATGCCTCTGCTTGTTCCAGTTCTGCAATTGTTACAAAAAAGAGATAAGTTAATGTTGTGGACAAGATTAAATGATAACCAATTCTATTATTCCTCGTGTGTAAATTTAAACAAAATTGACAACTAAACAAGAAAGCTTTTTACTCCAAAAAAGTTGAAAAAAAAATTTAAGATTGTGTTTAGAGGGAAAGGAACTCCGCCTCTGTTTTATAGCCGGTCCCAAGCCCGGATAAAGGAGGAGGATTGTGTTAGGCCCCGACAGCCAGCGTAAAACCCTGTTGAATCTTATGAACATGGATCAACGAATGTTTTAGTTACTGAAGGAGATATTAAGAACAGATGGGAAGAGTATTTCTATAAGCTATTTAATGATGGATGTGAAGGTTCTCGTTGTGATTTGAAGGACTTGACAGTTAGCGAATGTGAGCTTAATAGGTCATTTTATCGTAGAATTAGAGTCTCGGAGGTTAACGAAGCTCTTAAAAAAATGGAGAATGGTAAAGCCGTTGGACCGGATGGTATACCGATTGATGTTTAGGAGAAAAATGTGTGTTGTGGTTATGTAAACTATTTAATGAAATTTTACGGTCGAAAAAGATGCCTGATGATTGGAGATTAAGTACATTAGTACCTATTTACAAAAATAAAGGGGATATTTAGAATTGTGCAAATTATAGAGGGATTAAACTTATGAGTCACACAATGAAATTATGGGAAAAAGTGATTGAGCATAGATTGAGAATGGAGACTAGTATTTCTGAGAGACAATTTGAGTTCATGCCAGGAAGATCCACTACAGAAGCGATTTATTTACTAAGGGGGATGATGGAGAAGTATCAAAGTAGGAGAAGAGACTTACATATGGTTTTCATTGACTTAGAGAAGGCGTATGATCGGGTACCAAGGGATGTACTTTGGAAAGCCTTGCAAAAGAAGAAGGTGAGTATTGCCTACATTAAGGTAATACAAGACATGTACGATGGGTCATTGACTAGGGTTAGAACACCCGGAGGTGAGACAAATGAATTTCCTATAGGAATTGGCCTACATCAAGGATCAGCTTAAAGCCCGTATCTATTTAACTTAGTTATCGATGCTATAACCGAGAGTATCACAAAGGAGGTACCTAAGTGCATGCTATTTGCGGATGATATAGTACTTTTAGCAAATTCAAGAGAAGAGATTAATACAAAATTGGAAATATGGAGAAATACGTTGGAGTCAAAGGGTTTTCGTTTAAGTAGGAATAAAACAGAATATATGCATAGAAATTTCACAAATAAACAACTTAGAGACGATTTGGAAGTTAGGTTAGGGGAGGATATAATTCCTCAAGTGACAGTTTAAATATTTAGGATCAATTGTAAGACAAGATGATGAGATTGATGATGATGTTAATCATAGAATTCAAGTTGGTTGGTGTAAGTGGAGGAAAGCCACTGGAGTTCTTTGTGATAGAAAAGTACCCAATAAAGTTAAAGAAAAATTCTATCGTACTGCTATAAGACCGGCAGTGTTATATGGTAGTGAATGTTGAGCTATGAAAGGACAACATGAACGTAAAGTGGGGGTAGCCGAAATGAGGATGTTGAGATGGATGTGTGGTCATACAAGATTAGATAAGATTAGGAATGACCATATACGTGAACGAGTCGGAGTGGCTCATATTAGTGAGAAAATGGTAGAGAATCGTTTGAGATGGTTTGGTCATGTTCAGAGAAGACCATTAGATGCGTCAGTAAGAAGAGTAGATCAAATAATCTGGAGTCCGATTAAAAGAGGGAGAGGGAGGCCAAGGCGGACACTTGGCGAACTAATAGAGCAAGATCTATTGGTGAATAATATACCGAAAGGTTTGGTTACTAATAGAGCGAAATGGCGTCGTATGATCCATGTAGCCGACCCCACCTAGTGGGATAAGGCTTTGTTGTTGTTGTTGTTGCTGTTAGAGGGAAAGGCTGACTACCCAACTTTAAGCGTCCGGCAAAATCTTATGGTTACATGCAAATTGAAGCTAACTTAGGATTACCATGATTTCCTTCACACGAGAAGCATATTCATCTAAAATCTCAAATCTAATAGATGACAAAATTTTTATCTACCACAACAAATTTAAGTTTGCACGAGATAGTGCAATAGCAATTACATGAAGTGTTACCAATTTACCATAACAAGAAATGAAAGATGCAATGAGCACCGACATATTCGTGCTGAAGAAACGTCGAAAGTAAAAATTGGACCACATGAAGATAATAAAAGAAAATATGCAGAGTACGCTATTCACTAGGATTGTTCACATATTTAACTGCAAAGCATTTAATATTAAAGTTCTCTCTTAAGAACAAATGTCCTGTTAGCAAAAGCAAAAGGGACAGAACATGCATATAATGCTAATTCGTACCATTGGTATGACTGACTCCAAGAGCAAGAAGCACTTCCAAATTTGAAGGATCTGCTTCCTGGGCACGCATCATAGCTGTTATAGCCTATGACAGAAAAAAATAATTAGAATACTTTAATAAGCCATATAACTATGAATAACTCATCATATGTTGAATTGTGCTATATCTACACAGAACTAGAGGATAGCTTCTCGACAAAACCCCAAAAGTTCATAGTTCATCACTGCGATTGAGAAATAAAAACTATTTAGTTTGCGTAGAATGCCTAGGAGTTGAAAGATGTCTACTTGATGAGAGAAATGTATGGATACACCTAAAAAGGGACATCTGAAACTAGCTCCTTCAGAGAGATAACTGGCATGATGGGCGTGGAAAAGTGCTTGGAAAATATAGATGAAACTGAAGAAAGTCCATTTCTTAAACAATGTACAGGACGATTGTTTTTCTTTTTCTTTTTTTTTTTTTTTTTGAGAGAGAGAGCAAGCATGATTACCATGTTGCAGTCATCCATTTCTTTTTTTTGAGGGACAAAGTCAAAATAAGATAATCAATGAGGGGTAAGATCTTTCACCTGCTGATCATCATCATTTTCAGCATGTGTTATTCCTAGTAACCTCCAACCTTCAGCATTGTCTGGATTCTTTAGAACTTCAGCTTCTAAAGCTAGAACAGCTTCACTTAGAAGTCCTTTGCGGAAGAGCTCTTGACCTTCTTTCAAAGGATTAGGATGTCCAACATAGGGGTTCATATCAGAAAAGACATAGACTCCCGTATCAGCCCGTTGTTTCAAGGCCAGTCGCTGGTCATCCATGAACCTGCACAGACGCCATAAGTGACAGATTGTTGAGCACAAGGAACAATAACGTTCCACAAAAGGAACAATCTTTTTTAACCTACTTAAAAACACAATTTAACAGTGCTTCCAAAAATGAGATGCACCGAAAGGATATATCATGAAAGAAGGAAGAATAGAGAACTATCAAAAAAGAAATAAAACATCTCTTCCAAGTAAGAACATTCTCTGCACATAGAAACCATTAGTGCCTACAATTTACAAATTATATAGATTGTAAAACACAATACGACATAATGTTGAACCGGTTCGAAACATAATTTACAAAGGAGGTGCACCAAAAGAATATATCACGAAACAACAGGACAGAAAAATACAGAAGTAACAAAAACAAAATATTTTTTCCAATTAATTGCATTAAGACATATGGAAACTTTTGCTAATTGATGGTACACAAAATAATACAATGATTGTTTTAGCTATCTTGCAGGTCTTCTTTTCCTATGTAAACAAAAAAAAATGCTCCATGCTCAATAGACCGGTCAAGACATTAATTATTAATAAGTTCAATCCTAGTATATATTTTGCTTCAATTATGGGTAATAAACAGGCTATCATGTTAATACTACCTATTGTCAAAAGAACCCAATGCTAGTGTAGCAGCAAATCAACTGATTGCACATTTGGGCTAGTGTGACATGAAATCCAGAAATTCAACAAAAAATTTGCAGAAAGCAATTGTTTAGGCGCACAAGACATGTATCAGACCAAACACAAGATCGTAACATTAACATCCAGCACTCAAGAGTGTGGCGACTTGGCAATCAGGACAGTGCACAAGATATTGTCATGCAAAATATTGTGTGAAAATAACTTACTTTTCGTATGCATCTGCCCAATCATCTGCAGAACTTTCCCCAAAAACTCCTTCAGAAACCTGTTGCCCAAATTCATCAGCCCAGTCCTGGACATGCAGTTTGGAAAACTCACTAACCCATTCATCATCAACTCCCTGATGTTCCTTTGTATATTCCTTCGCCCATGCCTCAGCTCCTTGTGTATGCTGAACCATATACAATTTGTATAAATAAGTATGAAACTGAAGATTTTAGGTCATCAGAGGGAAAATTATTAATTTAATTTTTTACATTCATTGGAATTGATCTTTTCAAAAGATTTTGGAATGGGATTTAATTGTGATATGAGTGCATATGAATGTACATTATTGGGATTCCAATCTATGCTTGTCAGGAAGGTGAATGTGTCAAAATAAACTTGTTTTCTGCATAACAAGAAAGAAACTTTTGGCCCTTGCATTAAGCTATGCCTATGTGGGCTCATTTATAGGGTGCCATGCCATGAACGTCCATGGGTGCAAACTGACTTGGGTTCTGCACACAGGTGATGTGACATGGGCATGAAGTGGAAATTTGGGGGAACAAATGTCGACTCATCGCAGATGCAAGATGCACAGGACTGTGATGCAAGGAAATCTAGATGGGGCTGGGGTGGTTATGTGCGGTAGTACAGCATGCACATCAGGAATATAGCGTAGGGCTGGGGCTGGTAATTACAGTTCAAGTCCGAAGCAGATTGCAGTGACGGGACTGCCTGAAGTGCACAGATGGTTGGCAACACCGGCGCAGAGCCCCTGGGGTATAGGATTCTACAAGAAAAGTAGTTAGTGTGCCAAGGGTGCCTGAGGACAATACAATTTAAATTGCTGTCAAGGCGACTGATGGCTGTCATGCATTGAGTCTACAAAATGAGAGAGTCTGAGGAGAAAGTGTAGTGATGGTTTGGAGGTCAAGACAGGGTCTAACATGAGGTAGTTACATTATAAGAAATTATTCTGGGAGTTGCCAGAACCAGCCCCACATGTGTTGCTTTATATACTAGACTGATGTACAATTGAGACGATCAAGTAGATAAGCATTGTTTGACACTGTGATGTTGTGTATTGTTTTCGAATGAGGAAAGGATGAGTACAACGTATGGCAGTCATCCACTTGTAGTAACACTAAACCTTGAAAATTGTGCAAATATGTATGAGAAGGCTCAAAAATCAAAATCTCATGGATGTGAACAAAAAATGCTCCCCAAATCCTCACTCTCTATATATGTGGATGACAACCAAACTGGTAGTCATCCTTACCCTCTCAAAAAAAAAAAAAACTCTCTCTAAGCAAAAAAAAAAGTGTGGTGCATCTAATATCTATATAACACCTCTCACTCCCCACAAAATGAGCAAAAAATGTTCCCCAAATCCTCACTCCCTAAGCAAAAAAGATGTGTGGTGTACAATATACTCTAATATTTATATAACACCTCTCACCCCCACAAAAATGTTGCCAGCTATATTGTCCCAAATGGTGGCCATGGATACTACTAACCCACGTGCACCAAGAGCACAAAATGAACTCCATATCTCGATGGTTTGTGATGTTGTGTGTGTTTATGTTCTGATCAAGGAAACACTCATTACTAATAAGTTTTGTGTGCATCTGCCTACATGTCAAATCTTGGAGTGTTTCCTACATGCGCATGTAGCAGTCTAAGGCATTTCTGCCTTATTAAGTGCAAGGATGACAACCTCCTCTTAGAAGCTAAGGTCACACAGGGATTTTCCGGTGACAAAAATCTTATCCTGTAACATTTGGCTTGTACAACCAATTAAAATAGAAAATGTGCCCCACAACGATGATCAACATCATGCACAAAGATTAACTATGATTTTTCGTTTCCATACCTCTTCACGTACAAACTGATCAGCCCATGAGCTAGGACCAGCAGGATATTGGTTTTGATATTCATCAGCCCAATTGTTGGAGAGTGATACATCAGCTGGTTTGATTTGATTTTCATCTATTATTAGCTCACCACGGCTCATCTTTGAAACAAATTGAAGAAACTTTGAATTCTTTCATAGCAACAAGAGGAGAAAATCAGTATTTTACAAGTAGAGATGAGAAGGAAATAAATCAACAGCAGAGGAAATTTGGATAGATATCGTTGTCTATATTAGTATGCAATTGAATATGGCATCAAATATTCACCCCGAAAAAGACCACATTTTCGTTAACTGTTTGGCAACTTCCATGTGATTTCATCAGCCTTCTCAACAACATAATTTAAATGGGCAGTTCACTTTACACCAATCTGTTTTTTCTAACGAAAGATAACTACTAAGATCTTTCTACTAGAATAAAATGTCTGAAGTGCCCTAATAAAATGGATGGAGTGTCCTCAGACTTGAGGTATCATCCCAAAAAGCATCCAAGGCTAGTTGAGGTTCATTGATGACTAAAAATAAAACAGTACTATACAAAATGGCCAAACTAATATTTTTTTATGTAAGGGCAAACTAATATTAAGTCACTTTATGGTTGATCAGTTAACAGGGCATTAATGGGAACATTTTATTGTGTGCATTTCTTAGTAGCACGCAAAGCAATTGCAAACCAAAAATAGTGAATGATATATTTTGTGCATTTTTAGTGACAACAACAACAACAACAACAACAACAAAGCCTTATCCCACTATGTGGGGTCGGCTACATGGATCATACGACGCCAATTCGTTGATCCATGTTCATAAGATTCGACAAGATTTTACGCTGGCTGTCGGGGCCTAACACAACCCTCCTCCTTTATCCGGGCTTGGGACCGGCTATAAAACATAGGCGGAGTGCATTTTTAGTGACATGAAAAACTATTGCAAACCAAAATTAGTGCATGATATATTGTGTGCATTTTCAGTAGCATGCACCCAACTAAGTCTTTTTTCCTGACAGAGAGATCATTAATTTGAAATCTAGAGTACATAAGTGGTCTCCAAGCAGAATTCAACTGATCTCGCAGCAACTAAAAGAAGTTTTATCTTGATTTTTTTCAGAAGGCAACTAAGAGAAGTTTACAAATATGAATTACTAGAAAAAAGATTGGTAATGCAGCTTAAACAGACAATTGCTTTGGTAGCAATATGTTATTCATTTTTCCAATTATTTGCTGATTGAAACACAACTTCGTAGAACTGTGGGGGTTTCAAGAGGATTTGAAATCATTAACCACAAATACAAGTAAAACCACCAGTGTCTGCAATCAATAACACAAGGAATTGAACCTGTAACTAGACACCTGAAATTTTGGGTCAGTATTTTGTGCTAATGTATGTGCAAGCATCCGTGATTGCTCCATTGCTGCAAAATTTGATATGTTCCCACCTGTCATCTGACCAGTCGACACCAACTGAGCTTGTTCCTGTGTATAAGAAAAGATAATGTTAAACCAATAGGATGGTAATTGCTGGCACTAAAAAGATTCAAGTTCCATGCACAGTAACTAATAATTGTAATAACTGTTATTCTCGTATGCAAGTTAGAAGTACATCTGAAAGGACAACTCTCATAATGACATTTGGATTCTTAAGCTAAAAGTCCTAATATTGAGAACAGTTTTTTTACTACCAAGGATGATTCATAGGCATCCTAACATTCTTCTGACCTCAGTGTTGTCCATTACTGAAACAGATAAAGCTGGGCAGTTCAGAAGATTTATGTTTGCCAATCAATCAACATAGCCTGTGTAATAAAGAGGGCTGATACAGTCCTTCTCCGCAGATTCTGGAAGTATCCAAAATGTACTAGTGTTTTATGATTAAGCATTACCCTACCTGGTCAAATTCTGATGCCCAACCATTTGCACCATGCATTTGCTCAAATGATCTGGCCCATGCCTCAGGATCACCATGCTCAGTTTGCTGACTAAATTCAGAAGCCCACCTGTCATGAAGACCAGGCATCCCAGCTCTAATACCACCTTGTGTTTCACTCCAGTATTCCTCCAACTCTGGATAAGGGCCACGAACTTGCCCTCTGAAGCGTTGATCTCTGTCAATATCTAAAGACTGCAGCAAGGTATTTACCTGAGGAAGGCATTGCAAAATAAAATGAACTGATCTCAGTAACATTAAGCACATGGAAGAAGTAGATATACAAGAAACAAGGTACATTCATAATGACCATCCTACTTTTTTTTTTAGAACAAGGCACATTCATAATGACCATCCTACTTGGGTGATAATAAATAGTAACGAGTCTACTAATGATTTGATTTGTAACACTCGTATAATATTACAATAACAAAGGAATTTCATGCATAACGTATTAACATTGAGGGTAACCATATCTTCTACCGGTGAGTTATGATCTTAAGATGACCTGTGCAGTGATGTAGTCTTCACTTTTATCAGCAAAAATATGGCGTGCCATTATGCAGCTGCGATCACGTATGCATTGTTTGTCACTTTCAGACAACCCAAGAGCTGGCAGGGCCACTGGATGAAATGGTACGCCTGTAAGACCACTGCCCACAAAGGAATGGAGAAATCTAGACAGAACTCTCTGTGGAGGTCCTGCAAAGAAAAATGACCATTTGATTCCGATTTGTTTTAGTAGTGCACCAAATTTGTTTTTATGTATAAAAAACTAGTTGCCGTTACGAAAATATATACTTCAAGTATCTTGTATCAGAATGACCTGAAGATGGAAATATGTATACATGTGCATCCCTAGATTTTTCATCAGTATGTCTGAACTAAACTAGCAAGCAAGAATTTTTCAAAACACAAAAAGGCATACTGTGTTCATGCAAAATAAAAATAACAAACAGATTAAATTTGAGAGAGAAAAGTAGAACGACCTAAATATTCAGTACGAGGAACCTGAGTTGTTGATCAATGAAATCAGTAGAACGAAAGATCAACTACACTTGGATTGTCGGCTATTCCTCTACGTATTAAATTTTTGTGCGGTTCCTCAGAAGACGATGATTTCCCACACAATTTATATGTGGCAATGGACACCAGACACATGTACCTCATGTATTTTCTGTGATGACTCATTTTTTTAATGTGTTGTGGCAAGGAAGGTATGGCAACCATCAGGCCGCTTCTGGGTAGATGTACACTCATCAATAACTTTCTGGATATCCCTTAGAGGTGGCAGCAGCTTAGTAACCAATCAACATTATGTATCGAGGCATCGGCATGCAATGTCATTGGCTTTCCTATGGTCCATTATGGTGCCAAGAAATGGATGCATTTTTAGGAGTGAACAATGTTATGTTGAAAATATCATATCTATATCTAGATGCTTCAAACTCCATCACCTAAACATATGCAATAATTTGATCACCAGAGAGATCCAAGGGAGGTATGGAAACCATCAGGCCGCTTCTGGGTACATGTACACTCATCAATAACTTTCTGGAGATCCCTAAGAGGTGGCAGCAGCTTAGTAACCAATCAACATTATGTATCGAGGCATCGGCATGCAATGTCATTGGCTTTCCTATGGTCCATTATGGTGCCAAAGAAATGGATGCATTTTTAGGAGTGAACAATGTTATGTTGAAAATATCATATCTATGTCTAGATGCTTCAAACTCCATCACCTAAACATATATATATATATATATATCTCGAGAGAGAGAGAGATATATATATATATATGTAGAGAGAGAGGGGGGGGGGGGGCTGGGGGAGGAATGTAATGTACCAGAGTTTCTTAGATCAAATATATCAATATCATTTGGAAAAATATGGAACAAAATTCTTGCATATTCAATTAGACGTGCATGTGCTTTGTTAAACGGTTAAACCCATTCAGAAAACGAATAGTACCAAGGACAATATGTGAAAAAACAAACTTTGCATACCATCCAAAGTAGGTGGAAGGAGAGAATTGGCACCACGATTATAAATTTGGTCAAATTCAGCTAGACCAATTTCATTTTCTCTTCCCGGAGGATGAAGAATATGATGTTGTTGAATTTCATTCCAAGCATCTCCAAGTTGCCCATGATCAGCAGCTCGAAATCCATTCAGAAACTCAGAGCTCTGCGAAAGTAACGAAAGTTAGAGCAATCTAGAAGATTGGGGAAGGCTTGTTAAAATAAAAGTCCTACCCTTGCATCTGCTTGCCGATATTGTTCACTTTCATACTCTGACCCAGGAATTGTTGTCAAGGGAACTCCTGGTTGAAATTCAGAGGAAGCACTGGGAATGTTAACTGTGCTTCCAGGTAATCCCTTCAACTCCTTTAACATGAAAAGCAAATCAAGATAAATAAAAATATAATCATGTACCAACAGGATTCATTCAGAAGAAATTAGAAGAACATAGTCTGCATACATAAACTATGTGTATAATTTAATCATACATAAAATGCTTGATGAAGTATTTTTTAGCATATAGTACTGTCATAAGGAATATATTGAAACACGAAGACATGCATACTGGAAAGCTAGATAAACATACAAAAAAATTACACTTACACAGCATAAATTCCTCCGTGAAAACAGATACAACATCCACACAAAATAAAACATGTAAAGTTCAAATTATACAACAGCGTTGAACCTTGCCAGTATACTATGTGCATTCTATCAAACGAGATGAGATAATCCCCATAGTTGGCGTATGATTAGACTAGGGTGATTGGAAAATTTTCAATCAGTCAACCAAAAAAAAAATTGAGAGGACAGTCAACCAAAATTTAACAGGCCTTTTGCAACTTACAACAATAAGCATGACAAATTAGATGAGAATTTGGGAGCTTTGTAAGGCTTCTGAATGGTTTCTACCAATCCAAGACGATGGTTATATTTACACATTGAAATTGGTTACTCGTGCTGACCAGAAAGCTGCCCCCTTTACAACCACCAGACAGGTTTCGCAAGATAAACTACAGGAATTAGCTACTCAATCTATATCCTCCGAGTTGCCCAAATAAACGAGCTACGGAGTTTGAAATGAGAAAAAAAAAACAGAACAAAAAGATTATTCATCAACGAGTTTGATTCCAGCAAAAGGTGCCGAAAGCGCACGAAAGAAGGTCACCTGAGCCTTGGAGGATTGTCCGAGGATGGCGTTGGCGAGGGTGCCCAAGGGATTGGACGAGGAGGAGGCGCCGGGAACCGCGCAAGCCGCCCCGCCGCTGATAAGATCCCTCATCGCCATGGCCGCCGCCGATCGTCTCCGCCCCCTATCCTCTCGTCTTTAACTCCTCTCCTCTCCTCCTCCTCCTCCGCTGCTTCGCTTGGCTTCGTTTCGCTTTGGAGAAAAGATATGAAAATTCACACGAACCGGAAGCGACTGCGTAAAAAATGACTTCTTTTTTTTTCTGACGCCGAAAAAAAGAACAACGGAAGCACCGGGCCAGCGCCAGCGGCCAAGAACTAACGTCGTTGACGCACGACGGCGTCGTCACTAGCGACGTTATGACGGAGGAAGAGCCCAATCGCCGTGAACACAAACGATGCCGCGTGTGCTCGCATGGTGTGGACTGCGCGTCATTGATGCGTTGATCGGGCGGTCGACATGGTCGAAGCCCGTTAGATGGTACAACTAAGTGTCGGTTTGGATGATCCTTTTTCTTTTCTTTTTTGGTCTCTTGTAATAGAAAAAATGTATATATATATATATTTTTTTTTTTGTTTATTTTTTTAAAAGGTTAATTGTATTAAGTAACTGCATCAAAAGAGTTCGAATACAAAAAATGAACTAGGCTCGAAGGAGGTCTGCCCTGCCAAAAATTATTACTAAGTTGTTGTCGACCCAATTTAGCTAAATGATCAACCGCGCGATTTTCGCTCCGGAAATAGAGGGACACAACAACAGGGTTAATAACCGCAAGAAGATGCCAGATGTCAGCTAGAATGCCTCGGAGACGCCACGGACAGCCCTGCTCACGATTAACGGCGCGCACCAGTCCAAGTAGATATGGATATCGGAGAGACCAGCGGAACAACATGCCTGGATGCCAGCAAGTAAGGCGCGAGCTTCCATCTCGAGGACCGAGCTAGCCTGAGCAAAAAATGACCCTGCAAAAAGAAAAGAAGTGTCGTGAGATTGCTCCAGAAATCCAACACCCCCAACCCCAGCCGAGAAGGAGCCATCTGCAAATAGAATGGTTCCGTGCTGAGAGGGGGCTCCCGTCAGACTCGCAGTTGTAGGTCGTAGGGGCTATTTGCCTCAGGTGCGTGGGCGTCAGCATACTCATAAAAGCCGGCCAAAGTCCTTACCCAAGCCGAGTCTACGGTTGCACGACGTGATCTAAAATGAGCCTCATTCCGAAGATTCCATAACTCCCAGAGGCAGTGGACAAAAAGGGAGAGCAAGGAGTGTGTATCAAGATCGGAGCCTTCAAGTAGCCAAGCTCCAAGGTGCCAGGAATTTTGGTGCTGGAAAGTAATATTAAGGCTATTCGCGAGGGAGCTCCAAAGGCGCGGGGCCATAGGGCAATGGAAAAATAGATGCGAGACATTTTCCAGATGGAGGCCACAAAGACTACAAGCGGGGTTTATGGTATTGTCAAAAAGAAGGATTGTGTCCAGAGTGGGAAATTTGGAATGAAGGAGCTTCCAAAGGAAGATATGAATCTTTGGGGGAGAGGAATCTTCCAAACGATGTGTCACGGCGGCCCTCTAGCAGGACTCGATGACATAGGGCGGCTACTAACATGACGATAAACTGATTTTGCATTCGCACACCCGTAGGTATCATTCACCCAAACTCACGCGTCATCATTGGCCGATCGAAGAAATGTAAATACGTTTAACTTGATCCAGAGATCAGGCGCAAAAACATCAGATAGTAAGGAACAATTCCAAGAACCATTAGAGATAAAATGGTCGACATTGAGATCGTCAAGGCAAATGTCCATATTAATGTATGTTGGCATGCAAATCAGCGGTGTCATGAATATCCAAGGATCGAGAAGAATAGAGGTGCTAGACCCTGAGCCGATACTCTTGATGAAACCAGAACAAAGAACGGGGATAGAGTTAAGGATTAATTTCCAAGAGTCGGCGATGTGGGTGCGTGGCATGTCCATCCAGAGAGGTAAAGGACCATACTTAGCTTGGACGAGCGCCGTCCAGAGGGTGGGACGATCGTTCAAGAGGTCTTATATACGTTTGGCAATTAGTGAGTGGTGAATGTTAAGTAGGCTACGTATTTCGAGGCCCCCACAAAAATAAGGAAACTGAGCTGTGGATCAGTTTATCAAATGCGCTCCCCGACGATTCCCCCCCGGATCCCAGAGGAAAGATCGAGAAAGACGTTCGATGGAAATGATGGTGCCACTCGAAATGTTAGTGACACAGAGTGAATGTAAGGGTATAGAAGTGAGGGTGGTTTTGATGAGAGTAGAGCGCCCCATCCTGGTTAAGAATCCACGCTTCCATCCGGAAAGGCGGGAAGAGATTTTGTTAATTATTGTAATGTGTTATCGACTAGGAATATGTTTAGGTGAGATAAGGACTCCCAGATAGCGAAAAGAAAATGAGCCGATTTTAAAGCTCGAGATTGAGCTAATATGATGCCTACGGCGTGTGCTGAGTTTGGGAAGATATAATTCAGATTTTTTAGAGTTTACCCTCTGGTCAGTGAGATACTGAAAAATGCTCAAGATCTTCTGAAGATTGATGGCATTGTGTTTCATGGCTTTTAAATAGATGAGAAGATCGTCCGCGAATAGTAAATGTGTAAGGCTGAAGGAGTTAGTTCGAAAGGGCGAAATGAGGTCGGCCAAGACATGTTGGGTCATAAGAGACGAGAATACTTGTGCAGTGATAATGAAGTGGTAAGGGGAGATGGGACCCCCTTGCCTGAGACCACGATATCCAGTAAATAGCGGAGAAGATTCTCCGTTGATAAGGCATGAAAACTGTAGGGAAGTAATACATAGTCAGATCCAATTGATGAATTTCTCTGGGAAATGCATGCGACCGAGAATGGTGCACAGGGCATCCCAGGAGACGCGATCGAAGGCTTTTTCTAAGTCTGTTTTAAACAGCATATATTTATGGCGCCCAGAGTTAAGGGAGTGAGTTAGTTCCTGAGTTATTAAGATATTGTCATGAATTAAGCGTTTGGGAATGAAGGCAGATTGGTTTAGATCAATGAGAGAGCTTTAGGCTGGCCGGAGTCTATTGGCGAGGATTTTTTATAAGAGTCGATAAAGAACATTGCACAAGGATATGGGGCGGAAATCCCTCACCCGCCGAGGGTGAACAAACTTAGGGATAAGGATAAGAGTAGTTTTAGTCCATTCATTAGGTAAGGAGTTAGAGTTCAAGGCATTTTGAATTTCCTTAACAATATGATTTCCAACAATATTCCAGTAAGTTATATAAAAATCAGTGGTGAATCCATCCGGCCCCGGAGCCTTTTCAGGAGGCATGCTCCAAAGCGCATATGTGACTTCGACATGAGTGACAGGAGCTACAAGAGACTGGTGCCAACAGTCATTGATGGAGGGAAGAATAGGCCAGCAATCATGAGGGATGTCAATATGGGGAGAGGGTTTCTAGAGGTCACGATAGTGTTATATAAATATGTTCTGAATGAGACCAGGATTTGTGATTAGTTGATTGTCTTCATTAATGATTGAGGAAATGGTGTTTTGACTACGCCTAATGACAGTAGATAGATGGAAGTATCTAGTATTATGGTCTCCATTGCGGAGCCAGTTGGTGCGAGGCTTGCTCCATCATTTGAAGCTAAGCTGCCTCAGATAAGCCGCATGGCGATGATAAGCTGAACGCAGTGCGTCAAGCTCGTGGGGGGCGAGGCCCCTCTAGGCGTCAAGCTGTTCTAGGCGGGAAATTTCTCGAAGGGGCGGTCTCGACATGGATCTTGAGCCGACCAAGAATCTCACGATTCCATTTAAGAGTATCATTTTTAATGAGGTTGAGAGCTTTGAATATGGTGTGGTGTCGATCGCCGAAGGCCCAGTGCCTTTCGACAATCGCACGAGGCTCAGGGTGAGAGAACCAGAATTATTCATACTTGAAAGATTTAGTCCTAAGCTTGGGGTGAGTCTGAAGGAGGAGAGGAGTATGATCAGAGACGCAATGGATGAGAGTGGTTAAGATAATACTAGGGTATTGGCTTAGCCAGATGGTTTGGAAGGGCACGGTCGATACGGCAAAGGATACGAGCCATGCCAGCACGATTATTACACCATGTGTAAGGAGGATTTTACGAAATCCGTGTGCGTTTCTAATAAAATTACAAAATTGGGCCTATGATATCTAATAAGATAACTAGTCCTATCTCTAACTTTTGTCCGGTGAGCACCGCGACAGTTTCAGACAAAGGACTCCCATGGGGTCACGACAGAGGGGATGGGAGGGTGCGGCGTCACCTGCACAGAAGAAGAAACTAGTGAGGTCAGAGAAGAGCGAGAAGTTGGTAACTTACCCTTAGGCTTTGAAGATCCTCGTCGAGGCCTCAGAGCAGGGAGGGGAGGCTGGGGCTTGAGAACGCAAGCCTTCTTCTTCTCAGTACGTGGTGGTTGGAGCATCTCAGGGTCCTCAAGCTCATCCTCCGAGAGATCATGAGTAGGCAACTGAAGATCCAGGCCGTCTGGGGAACTAAGTCGCCTGGGATGTAACATCGCGCACGACTCGAGCTCATATCCCACCACGTGTAAGGGCGATGGGGGGCATCCGAGGGCGAGATCGTGACTGTTGGAATTCGGAGAGCGGATCGGTGATGTGGCAGAAGGAAGCACAAGTGTGTAGAGTGTCACAATCGTTGGCAGACGAGACCCGGATCGTTGACGTGAATGGCGAGCCATGGATCGCTGACGTGGGCGGCGAGCCACGGATCGCAGACGTGGGTACCTCATACCTGCAAAAAAACACATATCGATGATGTAGCAGGTGACCATTGAGCGCACGCCCGTTGGGGGGTGGCCAAGGCACTGGAGGGAGATAGCACGGTCGCCGGCGGTGGCTCCACATCCGGTGCATAGCAGTTCAGATCCAGCGAAGGTTCCTGGTTTTGAACCACCAGCCGTGGTTCCGGATGACGAGCCACCAAGCCAGGCTACCGGGGGCGAGCCACACGAAGCCACAGGCCATAGAGCATCACCTCGCTGGCGTCTGCGGCCACACTGCACCCCTCAAAGCGGTGACCCACTAAGCCGCAGCGGAAGCAGAAGGTAGGAATATTCTCATATAGGACCCGCTGGAGATAACGGTCGCCGTTTGGTAGGCTGACCCAAGTTCCCTACTTCAAAGACTTGGAGAGATCCAGTTTGACATATACCCGGGCGGAGGCTTCGGGACCACGGGCATCCACATGGAGGACAAGTTCGAATGCCGATGCAACATGCCGGATCAGATGAGGCATGTGGAGCTCAATCGAAAGTCCGGGGAGATGAATCCAGGTAGGGGAGGCGAGAACATTATTATCGTCAGGGCGGAAAAAGGGGTCCACCTGAGCAACGATGAGAAGGCTCCCACCGAACTCCCATGGCCCGCCCGTCAGAACCTACAAGCGATCGTTTAGATTAGTAAGCGAAAATAGTAAATAAGAGTTACCGATCTCAGTAATGGAGCAGGGCTCCATGGTTTGCCAAATGCTAGGAATCGCCTGACGAAGAGAAGCTAGGTTCCCCACAAAATGACCAAGGAGGCAGAGACGCAAAGCGGAGGACTGCTCCTCCGTCTCACACGTCGGGATTGAAACTTCATCGGTGATGACCTCCCGCAAGCCCCGAAGCTGGCGCTGCGAGATGGCCACAGGTGGAGGCGCCGGCTTGGGCCCCTGGACGGTAGCAGCCCACGAGCGCGAGGGGGAATCATGGGAGTTGGGAGGATGGGAGGAAGATTTGAGCGGTCGTGAAGTCCCGAGGGGGAAGGAGTGGATCATCAGGGGGGGAGTGGATCACGGAAGGGGCGGGAAAGGATCTGTAGGAGGAGGGGCAGGGCATGGCAACACGGCCGATGACATGATCGAGGTCTGTCCCCGAAAGGGGATCCTGGGGACACAATGTGGGAGGCTACTACAGCAAAGCAGCGGCGGGGAGATCAAGAGCAGAAGACCCTAGGGCATTGCAAAACACTTCATTCTTCTTCTTTGATTTTGATTAGCATCTTTCATGAGATTGTCATATTTTATCTTTGAAGATTGAATATATTTTGTTTATTTACCAATATATGATAAATCATGGGATGGGGAGGCCTTGTCCGAATGGAATTAGCGACCGCCGCGTGTTAACCCTTGTTTGTTAGATGGATAAGAGGTGAATAAATCTCTTATTCATATGAACAAATTCAAGTAGATTAACTATTCAGTTAATTTATTTTGAAATTTGAAAAAGTCATTTTGGACTCTTAAAATGCCAGAGTTGTAATTTCTTCTAACATCAAAATTAGTTAATCCAATTATTTTCTCTCATGTTACATCCAAACATAATTCTTTTTTATTATTAAGATTTCTAAGAACAATCTATTCATGTATATATATATATATATAAGAAAACAATGCCTCATAGCATATCCACAATTTTTTGAAAAAAAAGTTATTTCTTCAAACCACCTCTAAACTATTACGATTCTTTAGATCTAACTCCAAACTATGAACTTCATTTTTTGAGCCCTAAATTATTACGATTTTTTCAATTTGATCCTACGAGGGTGACGACCTCCCCCTCCCCTCCTCTTTCCTTGTGTCGGCGTGCGCAAGGAAAGAGTGAACGAGAGGGGGGTCGCTGCCGCCCCTCTGCGTCGACAACGGCGCATAGGGGGGCGGCGACCCCCCTCCTTTCGCTCTTTTCTCGCGCACGCTGACGCAGGGAAAGAGAGGGGGTGTGTCACCACTCCCCTATGGACCTTTCTAGTTCATAGGGGGTTATATTATTCAACATTAAGATTTATAGTGCTTAACTTTTTTTAACATCCAAAATGAATTATTTTGATGTTTGAAAATTCCATGGCTATGTTTTGCTAACCAGGGACGAACTGATGTATAGTTGGGAGGAGGCCTTGCCCCCACCCCCCCCCCCCCCCCCCCCCCAATTAAATTAAATGTCACTTAAGAGCATATTATTTAATATATTTATTATTTATAATATATATTTTAATCATTAATATTATTTAAATATATTTCTCCCCCCCCCTTGATTTTTTCTGGGTTCATCCCTATTGCTAACAAGTTTGGACGTCCAAATCTTCCATTTTAATCATCTCGACTTTTCAATATAATTGCATATAATTGTATTCTAAGTATAAAATAACATATATTTACCATTCGATAAAGTTAAATAGTTATTTATAGACATTTTCATTATCAAGTGCTATATATTCATCACGAGACCATTCCTCCTTATCATTTTCATCTTCATTTCATAAGTCATCACTATAAGAAATCTGTCAAATAGTTACACATAAATGCGTCACTAAAGCGTGGTTAAAAGCAATGGTCACACATTAGCGTTGACATGACGTTGCAACGATGAGACGTTGACGTCCGATAAGTGTTAGCGTCACAATGACGCAAAAGACAAAGACGACGCTATAGTGTCACATGTTGACATTATTACGACGTTATGATGACGCGAAAAGTGTCATTGCGAGGAGTTAAAATGCGTCGCTAGCTCAGCGCTAATGTGGCGCTATTTTGATGCTAATATGATGTTACATTTATACTTAATGTGACGCTACATAGATGCTAAGATGTCGCTATGTTGCGACACTATGTAGACGCCCAAGTAATGTTAATATGTGATGTTGACTCGACACTACAATAGCGTCAAAGTGATGTCGCGAGGTGACTCGCCCACGACGCTAAGTTAACGCTAAAATTGGCGACGCTAATGTAACGCCTTTTATGATATATTTCAAATAGCGCCCAACCATTTGGCGTCTCTAATGCGATGCTAAAGAGATGCTAATTACTGATTATTTCGTCACATTCTAGACATATTCTTCCCTTCCCACACCATACGATTGTGCAATGCATATATATAATGCATTCTTCACATTTTTAATAATTATAATAAAAGAGTAATGCATATGAAAACTAATGAACATCACAAAAATGCTAATAAGATACCAAAATCATATCACACATCATAATAAAATCACACACACACACACACATATATATATATATTATCATACAAAAGTTTCTATCCTAAATTATTGTCATTGTCGTTGTCATTCCTGACATTCGACACCCATGTACTCGGTCCTGACCTCATGGGGACTGAGTCTGTGGTTGGAGCATGGTCAGGATTGCCTACAAGATGAGAGCCAAATGTTGAGGAAGCTGCTGCGATAACCGCTGAGATAGTTGCTCCGAGATAAGTCTTCTGATGCTGTCCAACATGAGTTCAGATGCGATGGATAAACTCGAAGCAGATGGCGATCTACATATCATCCGCTCCTCCTAAGAACCTGAGCGATTGTGCCTAAGCTAAGCAGGTATCATCCTCATGTCGTGCCGACCATCTCCTCCCAAATAGCAGTGTCATGTACGAGATAGAAAAATTATATAACCATATAAACATTGTAAATCCTATAAATTAAATAACAATATAAAACCATATAAACATATAAAGTGTTATTTAACACTAAAAACATGAATAATTTTTTAGATACGTTACTTGATGACTGAGTAGTATGATCATCTCCGTAATTCTCGATCATCTTCTCATTATACGCATCCTAAAAAAAATAAACTTTACACATTTGAAAAAAAATTTATACTAATGTGAATAATCAAGTGAACATCTGATGAGACTTACCAGAACTCTATGAACAGTGAGTGTAACCAAGTCAATGGTCTTCCCGCTCTTATGTGTGACCTCATAGACCGCGCGAAAGTCGACAGGACCACCTTATTTTTCCTCATGTAATAAAGATTTAAATGTTATAAAATAAGTAAGTATATGAAAAAAGTTTGATTATTCGATTTTGAATCTACATTACCATGTGCCGCCAATGCTCGTTAACTCAAATTGACTCACCTATGTGGATGCGAGCCTCAAGCTTCGAAAGTTTGTTAACTTTTGGCTTTTTCAGACTTTCTTCATCATTCTTCATCCATCATGTATCGATATCAAATACTTAGACTTTGTAAAATTATAAATTTAATAAAAAAAATTCAAATGTAAACTTACTTACCACTCATTACATAACGACTCTCAAACTGAACGCCTAATATGCCTTGGGCATCTTTGTGTTCCCTGCTCCAACTGAGTCCGACGGATGCGATGATCTTGCGAAACTTATATAGGCAATTTCAGAAGCATTTCACAGCCACCTCCTCAAAGCATCTCTGAATCATCCCCAAATTAAGCTCAAGACGAAACTGATTTGCTTTTTAAAAAATATTATAAAAAGTTAGTAATTTAAAATAATATAAAACAAATGATATAACATTGGAAAAGACCATACGATAAATGTCAGAAAGATGTCATCCCGCAAAAGCATCGACTCGACGCCATGTCCTTGAGACGCCAATTTAGCGTCAGCAACCTGCAAAAGTGACATGGTTGTGGCTCTACTGTAGCGTTGACTAATATGATGGTGCTAAAGAGATGCCAATTTGCGCCGATGTAGCATTGATTGTGTTGTTGACGCTAATTTAATGCCATTGAAACTCCATTGCATCCCTAGAGTGAAGCTAAATTGTATTAATTTTTACTATATAACTATATTTCAATTTTTGTAAGAAAATCGTCAAATAATTCAACCATCATAATTGAATGATTAAGAATATAAAATAATGTATATATAATTAATATATATATTGTAGTATAATATATTGACATGTAGGTATATAAATTAAATGTGTCATGTTATACATACATACATACATACACTACAAGAAAAAAGGAGATTTTCTGATGGACACTTTTCGACGAAAAGAAATCCCTCGTAATTTGTGAAGAATTTTGCGACGGATAGGAATCCGTGAGAATTTTTATGGTTCCAATCGTCGAAAATAAAAATAATAAATTATGAAATTTATTATATTATTATTTTATTTTTCAATGGTTAGGAACGTCGAAAGTTTCAACGGATACGTATCCGTCAAAATTTTTATCAGTCAGACCCGTCGGTAAGTGGAAAATAATTTAATAGTACATAATATATAACATCATATAATATATAATATAATTAGTTATTTATTATTATAATTACCGATAGTTCAGACCGTCAAAAGTTTTGGCGATCTTGACCATCGGTAATTTTAAAATAATTAAATATTATATAATATATAATATAAGTAGTATTTTATTCTTATAATTATTGACAGTTCAGATCGTCAGAAGTTACGACGGTCTGGATCGTCGGTAATTAAAAAAATAATTAAATATTATAGTTCATTGCGACGGGCAAATTTTTTTATATTTTAAAAATTCATTGCGACGGTTGTGGCCGCCGGAACCTTTCGATGGTTGCCACCGCCAGAACTTTTAACGGTGGCGATCGTCAAAAATTTTCAATGGTTGCAACCGCTTTAACGTTTCGACGGTTGAGGCTGCCAAAACATTTGGACAGTTGCGGCCACCGGAGTTTTGCGACGATTATAGCTTTTGACGAATTTTTTCGAATAGTCAAAAATCATTTTGCGATGCCCTCTTTTTAGACGGAACCGATACGTCGGTAAATCCATTAAAAACCTTCATTTCCGGCGGTTCCTTTCGATTTTTCGACGGACAAAACCATTGGAAAACACCATTTTTCTTGTAGTGATATATATATATATAGTAGATTGTTAACATTCTTTCTTTCTATATAAAAAGTATGCACATATATACATATATGTATATTTGTATATACGTACATACATATTGTAATGTCCCCAAATCGCAACCCGTCACGTGACAAAATACGCTTCGAGGACGCTACGGGTCATATTGCGTGTACATCATATTGACCAAAAAGAAAATTTGACTCGTCAACCAAGAACATCATATGCGGAAGAGTGACATCATAAATAAATGGTAATATGCGGATAACATCATAATGAAATATGCGGAAGACTAATGAAAGAATAATCATATAAATATTGAAAAAACTCATCTAATACATCATCCTGACAATAAGACAAGGGAACTAAGACATAAACAGAAAGACTCATGACACACATGTGCTGCCACCACGAGCTTGATCTGTCACCGTTGTCCACCTTCATTAATAAGATTTGATCATGCATCTAAGAAGATGCAGGGGAGAAACCTCCGTATGAGTTTTGTAACTCAATATGAAAGTAAAATAAAGACAATCATAAGATCATGATATTAGACAAGAATCATAAGAATATCATCATATAGAAAGAAAATAGACATCCTCATCATATGGGTAAAAGAAATCCTGTAACGTGCCATCTGAATAAGAGATCACTAAGATAATAAGAAATTCATAAAATAATGTATCATCTTTTTTAGATCATAAGATTAAATATGATGATCGATCATAATAGATCATCATAAAATTGCAAACACCTATCATCATGAATATGAGGTCATCATCATATAAAGAATCATGAGAAATCATTGTACGAACATAGATAATCATAAATTAAATCAACTTTCTTAAAGCATATTAATAATAGATCAAGAGATAATGGAAAAATCATAAGAGTGACAAGAGCCACTAATCATCATAAGGAGAATTTATTGCTAATATGCTTATTCCTCATCATTATCTTATTATTCATTTTTTACTTGTAGTAGAGTATATTTCAACCTACGGGGAGGTCTGCCTCAACCCGTCCATTATCATCATCATAATTGGCAAAACCGGTCTAGAACTCATCGTAATCAGTCCATAACTGACCGGAGTCAGTCCATACCTAGTCGTCATCAGTCCATAAAAAAAGCTCTCCATTTAACATTTTTTGTATTTTATCTTGCAGTTTTTAATTTATCTTTATTAAGAATCAAAGTGTGATTAGAATTTATGTCATCATAAAAGAGCATCAAGGGATCATAATAATCAAGGGTTCAAATCATCATCATCAACACATAAGATTTAATCAACACTACAAGATAGGATCATGAAGAAAAATCAGATGTGCATAAACATCTTAATCATCATCATAAATACAGTATTGATGGATGTGAATCAACGTCATCCCCGATATGATTGGATCTAAATTAAGTCATCATAAGTAGATCTTAAGATTATGGGTCATGCTGAACACCGTCATTAGTAAAAACATAAATAAAATAATCATCATGATTTAGATCAAGATTAAACACATGAATCAGAGGTCAAAAGATCATAAAAATCATCTTGGTAGCATCAGTAATGGTGGATTTGGGCCGAGTTCCAGCGAAATCAGTCCGGGCACATCGTAATTCGAGTCGGGTACGGAGGAACTTGGGCCGTGTTCATCTTGTGAAGAAAGACTGTGTCGCGCAATACATTTTTCGATCAACTTTTCGACGATGGCCAGCATCAATAATTAATATAAATCATAGTACTATAACTAAGGATCAAGCTTAAAATCAATATTCTATGACGAATCTATCATAATTCCATACTTTATAAGTTTCTGTCCAAGAAATTAATCATGCAATCTTCTTCTTCCTCTGCCTCTTCCTCTTCCTCTTCATCCCCTCGGCCCGCTGGTTGTTCTCCTGTGGGCGCGGCAGTCGTCGGGAGCGAGAAGAATGAAAGGGGCGCACGAAATAGGAAAGAAAAATCTAGGGCTGACTTGTGGAAATAAAGGGGCTGATTTATTTGATTTGACCTCATATTTATAGGAGAATATTCAGAGCTTTGGTTGGAAACAAACTCCTCCTCATATTTGTTCCAGATTTTACTTTTTTCCTTTTTGGTTTTTATTTTCTTTTCTTTTTATCTCTAGGAGATCTCGGACATTACACATATGTATTTGTGTTTATGTATATTTAGGAATACATATGTACATATATAATATAGGTAACAATACATATGTAGTTAACATATATAATATAGTTAATATATAATAATATATAGATAAAGATATATTGTCTAAGTAAGATATATAGTACAATATTTAATCTATTTATTAATTAAAACATTGTTTAAGTAAGATATATAGTTATACAAATTAACATTACCTACTTAACAAATCAACATAGGTATATATATATATATATATATATATATATATATATATATATATATATACATGTTCTTCTAACAAGTTGGTGTCACACCGGCGACATAGTAGCGATGAAATCGATAGCGTCACTTCGACAACGCAATAGCTGCCATTTGCATGACGCTAATTTAGCGTCGCAAGCTATCGACGTTAGTATAGTGCACGTTGTCGACGCTGACATTGGCTCTTGGATTCACGTCGACTTAGCATTGCAAATATAGTGATGCTAGTTTAGTGTCTCATGCTGTTGACACCAATTAAGCACTATAATTTATCGCACATTTTTCAATTTTGACGTGTGATAATAGTGGCGAAGTAGTGTCGCGATGGTGCTGATATAAGGTTTTGTTAATGTGATGCTATGGGAGACACTTAGCGTCACTTTCTTTCGACCCAAAGACGTCGCTATTGAGACATTATTGGCATCAAATTAGCATAACCAGTTTTGAGTCGCTAATATGCGACGTTATTTAGCAGAATTCTTGTAGTGCATAGTGAGAATATTTCGAAAACAATGTCATAGCACAGTAGTACACTCTTCCATCAGAAGACTTTAGGCCCTAGTTGGCACATGAATATAGTAAGAATAAAGCCCTCGATCCCATCTTTTCATCCAAATATGATTGATTTTTTTTGCAAGGCCCAACTGAATTTATTGCTGGAACAAGAAAAATACAAAAAAATTGTGTTCTTTCATTTGCAAGGAACATGGTGCTCCTAATGGATTAAAGTGATGGGGCTAACGTTTTGTTTATCAACACAAAAATTAGCGTTTCAAGTAGCGTTTAATAGTTCAAATACTAATTTTTTTATTTGATAAAGGGCAAAAATAAGTAGCGTTAAGAGTTTCATACGAAAATTATGAAAAACTACTTTTACTAGCATTTAGTGATCAGAGGTTAGCATTTTATAATTTTTTTAAATTTTACCCTTATTCAAATATATTATTTATTTCTAACTTATCTTATTATTTTCTCATTTTTATTTAACTATATTTCTTTTTATATTCATCTTAATTAATTATAAATTATTTATATGTTAACAATAAAGTAATTTCATAATTAATATTTTTATATCATGGGTGCACTATATAAAATTTATTTTCAATATAAATATAAATATATATATATATTTAAAAATTAGTTGTGAAATTTTATTTAATTAGGATACAAATATTTAATTTATTATATTATAATAAAATTTGTATAGTGCTCAAATTAAATAATTTATCATATGTCTAATTATGTCATTTTATATTCATCAGTTAATTTTATCGCTAAGTTTATGAAACACTTATTTGTTACAATCTCAAATCGCTAAGCATCATCCATAAATTGATCCACTATTTGCTTTGAAATTAAAAAAAAAATATCTATAAAACTTTAGGATCCATTTTGTTACAAGATAAAATCCAAAGGAATAAATCAATCTAATAGCATATTCCGAAAAAAAAAATAAACATATTCCTATTTTATCTCCTATTTGATTTGACTATAATAACTTTTGAAAATATAATATTTTAAAATAAAGTATTTTATCATATAGAGTTGACGTTTAATATTATAATAATAGTAAAAATATTCATATAATAATACTTTATTAAACTTAAGAAATAAAATATGATTGAAAAGAACAAGAATATACATATTGATTATGAGGTTGAAAATGACGATTATATTAATTTAGAGGTGATTTCATATTTTTCAAAATTTGATGGACTACGTTCATCCTACGTTTAATTATATTTCAGACTTTTATCCTACGTACAACCTCCCCATGATTTAGACAAGACTAGAAATTGACCATCGAAAATTTTAATTTATTAATTTAAGATTTAGTTAAAAATAATTTATTCCTAATTTTGTATTTTTTTATGTCCAAAGTCACGTGCCTCCTTTAAAAAAAACAAAAATGACGATGACCCAGTTAAGACCCAAAAGTAAATTATTTGTAACAGTATAACTTATGAAAAATATTCAAATTTGATCTTTTTTTTTTTTTCATGATTAGTGGATATATATATATATATATATAAATATTCAATTCCTTTTTTTTTAAGGACAGAGATCTGGATACCACCTAAACCAAAACCACATGGGTGTCCCAAAAGAATGTCCACGAGGGCCGTCGCGGTGGAACTCCCGCGGCCCATCGTATTGTTGTCCTTCTTCCTTCAACATTTCTGAAACCCCTGAAACTTTTCTGACGCCGTTTCCAAATTCAAATGCTCCTGCCAAGAATCCAACTTTTTCCTTCAAACCTGTGACTTTTATCCACCCTCTTCGATCTGATATCTATTGTTCCTCCGTTGCCAAAGTAAAAAATCGCTTCTTTTGGATTATTTATTGTCATTTTGTATGTGTATTACTGCTGAGCGAAGGAGATGAATACCTAAGATTTTAAGGAGTGATTGTGGAAGGGGGACGAGAGGATCAGATCATGCTCTCTTTGGTCGCTATCCGCAGAATCTGCGCCGCCATTGACGCCGTTGCCGTCACCATTATCGCCGCCGGCATCTCCAAAACGAGAACAAAACCGGATCTTGCCGCCTTCGCCTGCGAGTCGAACCACCCCGAGAACTTCCCCACCATCGCCGCCTGCAAAGCCGCCGCCGCGCTGCGACGCGCTCGTTCCGACCGAAAGCCTCAGCCCAAGGTGGGGTCTGCCGATTCGAGACCCCCCGTTGACGAGCCGGCGCTCGTGAAGCTGAAGGCGGAGAAGGACCCTGAGAAGCTCTTCGACCTCTTCAGGTCCAACGCCCACAACCGCCTGGTGGTCGAGAACCGCGTCGCCTTCGAGGACACGGTGTCCCGGCTCGCCGGCGCCCGCCGCTTCGACCTTATCGAGCAGCTTCTCGAGCAGCAGAAGGCCTTCCCCCAGGGCCGCCGTGAGGGCTTTGTCCTTCGCATCATAATGCTTTATGGGAAGGCCGGAATGTTGGATCACGCTGTGAAGACCTTCCGGGAAATGCACCTCTTTGGGTGTCCTCGAACTGTGAAATCTTTCAATGCAACCCTCAAGGTCTTATCTCAAAGTCATAGTTTGGACAATGTCAGGGCCTTCTTTGACGAGACCCCTGGGATGTATGGGATTGAACCCGATGATATATCTTACAATATCATTATCAAGTTTATGTGCGAGATGGGTAGCTTAAAGCATGCATACTTGATCATGATGCAAATGGAGAAGGCAGGTATCCTGCCTGATGTCGTTACCTATACCACACTCATATCTGCATCTTACAAACATGGTCGCCGTGAAATTGGTGATGGCTTGTGGAATCTTATGCTACGTAGAGGGTGTTCACCAAATTTAGCTACTTTCAATGCTAGAATTCAATTTCTGATTAACAGGAGGAGGGCTTGGCAAGCTAATGACTTGGCACGTTTGATGTGTAAAGCAGGAATTCAGCCAGATGAATTGACTTTTAATCTTATTATCAAAGGTTTTTGTCTAGTTGGTGAGTTGGAGATGGCAAAGAGAATCTTTTATGCCATGCAAAGAAGAGGATATAAACCAAATAGTAAGATTTATCAAACTATGGTCCATTACCTCTGCGAAGGAAAAGAATTTAATTTGGCATTCAGGTTATGCAAGGACAGCATGGAAAGGAACTGGTTTCCAAGCACTGAGACAATAGAAAAGCTACTAAACGGCCTCACAGCAATATCAAATAACCAAAACGCTAGCGAAATAATGAAGTTAGTTAGGAACAGGAAGTCATCTTATTCAACAAACGAGATGAGGATATTTGAAGACATAGTATCTAATGTAAGAGGAACGAAAGATGATGGCAGTTGATTACAATAATTCAACAAACTTGGAGCTATACTATCTTACAGATTGGCATTATTAACTGCATTCCAAAGATTTACTGGATGCATGTTGAGGATTCAGATTGTCGTTCACAAGCCTTTTGTTTCATCTTATGCAAAGAAGCCCAAGAAACTGGAGTTTTTGGTTGTAGCTTGTAATTCTTTGATTAACTCGGAGCCACATTATCTGATTAGAGTTATTGATTGCACTCCGATACTTTACAGAATTGCCACTTCATCTTATGGCAAGGAGGCTCAAGGAGCTGAGTTTTTGGTTGTAGCCGCTCTTGAGTATTCTCGTAAGTTATGAGGGGTTTATGTTATCCTATGTTATCTTTTACTTCTGCCTGAGCCATTTTTTTCAGAGTGCTTCAGTTATTATCATTCTGCATATAGTTTTTACTCTTGGAGATTGAACTTTTAAATGGTTTTTAGTAGTTTGCTAAGATCTTTTCTTTTAATTTATCTGGAAAAAGAAATTTGTTGCACAGAACAGATGCATAGACATTGTTTCTGTGAATATGTAATGTTTATCCTATGCGCATGACCTTATGAACAAATGGTTTTGTAGATGGAAAAGTCTACATCCTTTTCTTTATTTTTCTAACATAGCCAATGAGGTTCAACAACTCCTGTTCTCCCAGAGATTTGGCTCGAAATATGAGTTAAAACTAACGAAAGATCAATGAAGGAAGAAATGATGTTAAAGACTTGGATCTATATGAAAGTGCACGGGTTCCCCTCTACTTGGATTGCTTAGATGAAACGATGTGTTGTTCACGGTCCTAGTAAATGGCCAACCGACGGGGGGTTGGGTTCAACCTCAACGAGGGGTACAACAAGGTTGTCCGCTAGCTCTTGTGCTCTTCACAATCGCTGTTGACTCACTGGTCAGATGCACTTTCTCTACTTGTCGGTCTGGCTTGGTGGCTGGATTTTCGCCCGATGTTCAGAAGAGCTCTTTGGTCCCCTTGCTTCAGCGCGCTGATGCTCACCACAGAGACAGCCTGGCGGATGACGATCCTTGTGAAGCTATTCGGAGCAATATTATGTCTTCAGATTAACCACGCCAAGTCATCGTTTATTCCTTTTCGCATGGTTGAGGATGAGGTTGATTCATGTGCCGCGGAGCTGCAGATAGCCATTGCCACGTTGCTGATCATGTACTTGGGGCTACCCCTCTGGGATCGTCGCATTGGATTTTGCGGGTGGACCCTTGTATTGGAGAGAGCCAAGCGCGGCTATAGGGATGGAGTTCGAGACTACTCTCACATGGATGGCGACTGGTGTTGCTACGATCAGTGTTATCTTCCCTCCCCACATACTATATATCTTTATCGTGGATGCCAACCCAGATTGAGCGTTGCATCGACACCATCAGGAGTCGATTCTTTTGCCTGGGATATGGGCCAGACAGGCGGGGAGTACATTTGGTGTTCCGGAGTGAGGTGTGACCTCCGTTGGACCAATATCACTCACTTGGCATCTTGGGTCCAACAGATCATCGGGCCAGAGGATGGCCTATGGAGTTTAGTCTTCTTTGCATGTTATGGCAGATCTTTCTTGGGATTCCTGCATGCAGCTGATCCGGGGCGCATCTTCGTTTTGGCATGATATATCCAGGATCATTCCCATGGTGCGGCCAATTCTCACTGCTTCCCTCGGTTTTGGGGAGGCACTCTCTTTTTGGACACATGAGTGGACTACTGGCGGCACTCTAGCTAAGGCATACCCCAGACTGGCTGCCCTATTTAGTGACCCGATGGCCTCGGTCGTGGAATGTTGGACTAGAGGCACTTGGACACCTCTTTTTCGTGGATATTACCCAGACAGAGGCAGGGATGACAAGTGGACATGGTTGGCAGGCCGATTTTCTGTGAGGTCAGTTTATTTGCATTTGCTGCCAGCATGCATAATGTCGGATGAGCTCAGAGTGGACTACCGGCACATTTGGATATCTCGTGCACCCCTCAAGGTCAAGATTTTTGTTTGACTTCTGAGGTGTGGCCCGCGATGCTGGTCTGCTGCCATATGCCACGATGCTGGTCTGCTGCCATATGCCACGAGATATCCGATGCTGGTCTGCTGCCATATGCCACGAGAAGTCGGGCAATCATAGAAAAGATGGGTGATGTCCTCCTCCGCCTCGTCACATAGTACGCAAGATGTGTCACTGTGAGACGCCCATCTCGCCCTGTACCGCCTAGTGAGAAGCCGTCCGCGCCGTAGAAGCCAAGCAAAGATCTTGACTTTCAACGGCACACGCAATCTCCATATAAGTCTGTAGTCAAAAGTGAAATCCTTTGGCAGAGTGATGGGCGGTAGGAAACGAATGTAAAGGCTGCGCGCTGAGAAAGACTCAGATAACCAGACCCAACCATCAGGTCTGGACTGATCCAGGCGGAATGGAGCGATCCGCTGATGAAGTGTCAAAAGCTCCGCAAAACGCTGATCAGAGAGGTGTGATCTGAAGAGTGGAGACCAGGAACCCAAACCTGGGCCACCATCCTCGGCCTATGTCTCCGCTACCGTCGCATCAGGGTCCGCCGCGAGGGCCCATAAATGGGGGAACGCCTCAGCGAGGGAACCTCCGAGGGGCCAGTCGTGCCGCCAAAAGGAGAAAACTTCCCCCGAGCCAAGGGAAGGAACCATCAGTGGGCGGACCCGAGGGATCTGCGCCGCCACACCACGCCAAATGGATGAGGCCCCGCGTGGCAGAATGGTCCTAGAATCCCAGGAGAGATCACGCCCATAACATATGTAGAAGACCCTGCGCCATAGACTGTCCTCTGACCCCATGATTCGCCGCACCCACCGAGCCAGGAGAGCCCAGTTTGTGCAGCGAAGGTCTCGGACTCCCAAACCGCCCTGAGAGGTGGGCCGACAAATACTGCTCCAAGCAACCAGATGGACCCCCTGGTGATCAGATCTGCATCCCTGCCAGAAGAACCTGCTCCTCAATGAGTCTTGCCGTCTGAGAACCTGAGTTGGTAGAGGAAGAACTGTCATGTAGTGTGTCGGAGTGCCGAAAGGATTGAGCGCAGCAAGATGAGTCGTCCTCCACGTGATAATAATCGTGAACTCCAACCTTGAAGACGGCGCTCCATGCGCTCAATGACCGGAGTCCACCCCCTAGAACCAATGTGGCGATCTGACAGCGGCAGACCCAAGTATGTGATCGGGAAGGAGCTGATCGGAGTGTGAAGCTGGGTTGCACAACGAGCTGTCTCGTCGGGAACCATGCCAAAAGGAATAAAGGAGGACTTAGCATGGTTGATCCGGAGGCCGGTTGTCTCACCAAATAGGTCAACAAGGATGGCCACTCGTCGAGCCTCCTGCTCAGAGCTCTCAATGAAGAATATTGTATCATCCGCATACTGGAGAAGTGGCACGAGGCCCCCGGCGAAACCGCTGAAAAGGCCCGCCTCGCAAGAAGACTGCGTGCATCTGGCGAGGGCGTTGCCAGGACGAACAGCATGGGGGCGAGAGGGCAGCCCTGACGAACCCTCCTCTGTGGCTGCACCCACCCACCGGATCTAGCCCTGTTAACCAAGATCGAGAAGGAGGTGGTGGTAATGCACCGCTTCATCCAAGCAATCCAGATCTCTGGGAAGCCTCTAGCCTGTAATGAATGCCATAAAAAGGACCATGAGACTCTGTCATAAGCTTTGGAGAAGTCAACCTTCCATAAGAAGGCCCGGCGGTTGGTCCTCCTCCACTGAGCAACAATCTCCGAGGCAATAGTGTAACTGTCGGTGATGCTCCGTCCCTGGATGAAAGCTGACTGTGACGGGTGGATCAACTCAGGAAGCACCTCCCGAAGCCGATTCGCCAGAACCTGAGCCACCAGGAGGTAGACGGCGTTGGATAAGGCAATCGGCCTAAAGTCCTCCACTCGCTCCGTCGGGACGCGCTTCGGAAGCAGGAAAAGCAGGAACCGGTTGAGGCGCTCAAAGCCCCGGTTCCCACTCTTGAACTCTCGGATGACCGCCAAGACGTCCTCTCGAATCAACGGCCAGAACACCCTGTAGAAGAAGACCGGGAAGCCATCCGGGCCCGGGGCGCCGTCGCCATTGAGGTCCCAAAGGGCCTATGTGACCTCGTCCTCAGTGATATCCTGCACTAATAAGGAAGACTGTGCATCAGTAAGTCGGGGAATGTCCCCTGGGGCCCACCGCCATTGCCCTGAGGGCTGCCGCCGAGAGGTCTGGAAGTAGGAAGTGATGGCCGCCCCGACATCGCGGTGTCCATCGACTCTCTAGCCCTGCACCTCAATCTGCTCGATCCTATTCGCCCTCCGGCGAGAGCTCGCGTACAAATGGAAGAACCGAGTGTTGGCATCCCCCTCCCGGAGCCAAGTCTGCCGGGAGCGCTGCCTCCATTGGGTTTCCACGATCTGGTCCTCCAACTGGATCATCGCCTGCGCCCGTCGACGCTCAGCCGCCTCAGGGTCCGAGAGGGAACGGGAATCCTCGAGCCGGTCCATCTGTGTAATCACCCCAAGAGCCTCCGACCTCTGTTGTGACCGGTCCTCCCGTATCTGCCGCCTGTGCTGACACAAAAAAGATCGTAAACTGTCAAGGCGACTCACGAGCGTCCTAGCCGCCGAATCAGAAACCGGAACTCTCAGCCACTGCTCCGTCACCAGCTGACGGAAGCCCTCCTCAAGTAGCCAAGACCGCTCGAAGCGGAATAGTGAGCGCTGCACCCGACCGTCATTGGACCGCCACAGAAGGGGGGTGTGGTTCGAGAACGGTCGATCGAGAGCCTGCACATCAACCATCTGGTGGGCCTCTGCCAACTCCAATGAACCCAGAAATCTGTCAATCTTCGATCTAGCCAACGGCGCCGCTGTGCTTCTCCATGTGAATCGACAATTAGATGCTGGAAACTCAACCAAAGACTGTGAATCAATGAAGTCTCTGAACTCTTCTGCCCCAACATCTCTGCCCCGTCGTCTGATGGGCCGATCGTCAATGTCCAACGTGACATTGAAATCGCCCCCGACCAACCACCTGCTGTCCGGGAGATGAGTGCACACACCTCTGAGCTCCTCCCACATGGTGTCCCGTAGTGATGCAGAGCAAGGGCCATATACACATGAAATAAAGTAGTCCCCTCCGTCTCCCGCCCACGCAGGTGTGCAGTCAGAGAGAATCTCGCAGACCATGACTCGACCAAGGAGAAAGAATCCGCCCTCCAGCCAATGATACAGCCACCGGACTGCCCCACCGCCTGAAGAGAAAGGTGCTCCATCAAAAGCGTGCCCCCTATTTGAGCCTAGGTTCCGGAATCAAAGTCCGTCAACTTGGTCTCCTGGAAGAGAGCCACGTCCACCTCCCACTCTCTAAGGTAACGGCCAAGGATACGCCGCCTCCCAGGGTCACCCAAACCCCGCACGTTCCAAGTGAGGATTCTCATCTGGACACCGTGTCGCTCCCCTGATCTGCCCGTCCAGAGCTCCGTGCTGGGTGGCGCCTATGACTGCCGTGGAAGAGGTGTAGAGGGCGGTGCAAGCCCATCCTCCTAGACATCTCCATCCGAGGGCGGGACCGTCGACGAGTATGCCAGAATCTAGTGGCCTCCGCAACTTGTTGTACCTCTTCCTCAGATCTCCCCGCTAGTGAAGCCTCCTCGGCGGCAGGTTGAGGGCCTTCCACATGTGACGGCGTCTCGGCAGGTTGGGGGCCCTCCACATGTGGCGGCATCTCCGCCAGCTGCTGCACCTCCGGCGGGATTGGTTGTCGCGGCGGCGTCGCTGTGTACCCTTGTCGGCGTCGCCGGTACTGGCGGGAAGGGGGCGTTCTTCCTGGCGTCGATGTCGGCTCCAGGTTCTCCAGAAGGGGGGGGGGGGGGGGGAGTGGCCGTCAGCGAGGTCAGGGCGCGGTGGTGTGGGGGTCGAAACACTCTTGGCGGGGTTGCTCTGGCGGGGGTGGGGGCGGGGGCGTGTTGGTGGCAATGGCGGATGGTCGTCGGAGGACAGTAAGGCTGCACGGTTTCGCCGGCTCGAGGGGGGAGGTGAGAGAGGTGGACGGGTCGGGGCATGAGTGCACCTGAGGCCGTGGTTGGGCTCGCTGTTGCAGATGGCTTGGTGCGGGCTGGGTGCGGGCTTGGCTGGGTGCAAACTGGGTGCAGACTTGGGATTGGACTCGGGGCAGGTGAGAGTTGGGGGATTGGGTTAAGTTGTGGTTCGGGGAGATGGGTTCGTTGGGAAGGGCTGAGTCTGCACAAGATTGGGCGTTGGGTTCGGGAATATGGTCGATTCGGTTCAAATTATGGGTCAGGGTGTGGGCGATTGGGTTTAGGGCATGTGTATTGTGAATTTGAAATTGGGTACGGCTCGTACCCTCCCCCTGTGCGCACAGTGTCAGGCCAGTCTGGCCAGCAGGCCGCGACCAGGCTGCTGACGGAGATGGCGTTGGAACACGGCCGGCGACCATGTCAGCCCACGAAGCTCCGCCGTCGGAATACGTCAGGCGGACGATGAAGCTGCTGTTGCCGGCAAAGAGAGTCAGTGCTGCGGGCCGTGTGGCTTCTGGATGGAGTTCGACGACAACAGTGGTGATGGACAGCTCCGGCGAGCCGAGAGTCGGGAGGATGACGGAAATCGGGGTGCCGAGGAGCCTTGCCACCGCCATGCCGACCTCCAGCTGCTGCAGATGGAGTGGAAGGCCGTGGATATCCACTGCGCATCGTCGTCCTGGTGGAGCTGGTTGTGCGCCGTCCTCCACTCTCGCCACGAAACAGAGGTGCGTGGCGGCATGATGATCGGCGTCGTGAGGAGCCTCTCTCTCTCTGTTGCGCTGACCCCGGGACCAGCAGCCACAGCGAAGGTGAAATGCGGCCTAGGTGGAACGACGGTGAGGCACCCGCGACGGTGATGACCGCAGCACGAAGAGACGATGGATCCACAGGTTTGCCGTTCACCTCGCCGACAACACATCTGCGAAGCGTGTTGACCCCCTGCTGAATTTCCGGCGACCAAGGGACGAAGAGGGAGGCTGCCGGAGTCACTGGCGTGTGGGAGGTGCTCATCGTCCGCCGTTGTCGTGCTGGTGGCGCCGCGGTTGGCCGTGCGCCCGGAGCCCGTGGGCACGACGACCTCCGATACCCATCCCCCCTACAGCGAAGACATCTGAGAGGACCCTGGCAGGAACGCGCGAAGTGTCCATCCTCCAGACATCTGTAGCATCGTGTTGCCGGCCGGAGATGACCGCGGGCAGCTGGAGTGCGAGACAGGGTAGTCCAACCATCAGCGTGGCGGACCTCCCTGCGACGCATGTGAGCGTGATCACAATGCCATAATCTTATCTTTCAAAGATGATCTTAATAAAACATCATATATTTCTTGTACCGTTAGAGGATGATGAAAGGTCTGATCATGGTCAGACAGTCATATAGAGCAATGGCTGCTCTTTAGTTTTTCCAAAAAAAAAATCTTTCTTGCCTTCATTAGGTATAAATCAATATTTTCTAGATGGGTAGGTATAAATCAGACGATCATATTTTGTTGCCTCAGTGTGTCGTTTTATCAATTGAACTATATCAGACGTTCAGAATAGCAAGATGTTGCTGATCTTCTTAATGCATGCTCTCTTTTCCTATTATTTAATGTGAACTAATTGTACACACTGTTTCAGTGCAGTGCTGTGCATATTGAATAGCGACTCAACATATCATCTTGCATTTTCATATCTAGGAGTTACAACTAATGTGCCTAGTCACATCTAGGATTATTAAACTTGCGTAGTTGCATGTCCTTCAGAATATCTTGGAGGCCATATGTTAATGTTTTTCATTAATGAAACTTCTGGACGACTACCTCCTTGCTAGTCGTCCTCTTTCCTCTCAAAAAATGTTGCTTCTTTGACTGAAACATTGTAATGTTTTTTTTTTTCGGTAGACATTATAATGTTCACGACTGCTTTTTGTCTTTACAAGCTTTCGCATTCAATTTACTTTTCTTGTATATGTAGAAGTCTTTTCCTTTGTTAATTAATTGGTCATGGATATTATCTATGTACTACTCTCTAATGATCTCTTTTGCTTTTCCATCTCAGGGCATAAAAGATGAATTACCTTTTCAACATGAATGTTTTATCGTGTTCTTTGGCAAGCTCATATTCTTTTATTGAAGTCATCTTTGGTGGTGAACAAAGTTTGTTTAACTGTATCTTACAAATGGCACCTTGTCATTCCTTTTTATGCAATTTATCAAGGAACTCCCCAATGATGGACCACTGTGGGGCTATTTTCACAATATTGACAAACCTCTAACATTTGCTTTTTGACTTTTCAACACTGATTATATCTGTGCATCAGAATCCCAGATTTCCTGGGTTGTTAATCCCAAGTTTTGCATGACAATGTAACTGAAGAACTATAAGAGCATGTCATGAGCATTGTTGATCTCATACTTGTAAATCTCACATTTCAGCAACCAGAAGTGAAGATTGCTGAACTACCATTCTGCCGAAGTTTATTTTCTGTGGTTATTGTTTTCTGGAAACTAGCTGAAATCAAATTCTGGATCGGAATCAGCATTCCATGCTATTATTCTAGTATGGTCATTTTGTAAGCAGGTACACTAGATGATTTTTTATGGTAGTTGCAATAAATTCCATAGATGTACTTTTAAACTTTCAGCCTGTCTTATACACTTATTCTTTTATTTTCAATTATGAGCTTTGTAGTCAGTTACAGTCCATTCATGACCTTTGTAAAAGATTTATGAGATGAGACAAATGGTCTCAGCTCAGTGTCAGCTGATTAACAATATTCTTTTAGTTTATACATTGTAGCATTATGAAGATTAATTGATATGTGATATTACACATGAACCATTTTCACTGGCCTGCATAGTCAGAGATATCATCCTTGATTGCTGAATGCAATTCCATATTATGAATATATTGGATTAAAAAAACGTATAGAATTTTTTTGCAAATGGAGGAAGATCATGATATTTTATTGGGAGGCTCATGTTTTCTGGGAGGATGAGCCCCTCAGTGCCTCCTAAAGAAAACTAGCCAGCAATCGGCAGTCTAATGAGGCCTGCTATCCTCCTTACCCTCAAAAAAAAAAAAACGTCTGAAGAGGGTCTCCTGTGGAAGGTAAAATTCCTTATAACAATTACAAAATCTTGAAGTCAAAGTAAGATGGCATCCAATCAACAAACTGTTTGATAGAACATGTTTCTCTTCTCTCAAGAGATTCAATCCCTTAATAAGCTGAAGCACCAAAGTGCTGATATTTTATGAAATCTCCAAACTACATTTTATGATTTGTTTTCCATCACATGGGATGCTTACCGCGTGAAAGTTATTTTTTTTTTCTCTGAAAATAGTAAAATACCAATGTGTGATAAACTATCCATAATTATTGAATTTAAATTTAGGCGCTCCATATCTCATGACAAAGGTCTTGTCGACCTTACTCAAACAATCCCTTCGATCCCTGGTTGGGTACCAGTGAAACAAAGGTTTCAGAAGCCGTGAAACTTTTTCTTTCGCTGCAGTATAATATCCTGCAGTTTTCACGGATCTTAGTTCGATGTATCCAACTGTTGGCATAACGGAGATAAATTAATGGTTCTCCAACTTTGAGTCGATTTTGAGTTGCTTTCTCAATTTTAATTTATAATCAGAACGTTCTTCATTTTTTCATTTTCTTGCACGTTTAATTCTCTTGACCGGTGATCACAGATTCTCCGATTGCCTTGCTTGCGTGGCCGATTTTCTCTCTCATTCACATCAGCTTAAGTCGTTCACGTCAGCTTAAAAATTTAAAAAAATAATAAAAAAATATGAAGTTGTCCACATCATTAAAAAATAAAAAAAATGAGTTGAGAAGAGAGAGGGAGGGGGGCGACCGCCCCCCTCCGATCCAGCTCGCCGGCTTAGGCCGACGTGGATGAGAGAGAAAGTCGGCCATGTAAGCAAAGCAATCGGAGAATCTGTGATCACCGATCAGGATGACTAAGCGTGTAAGAAAATGAAAGATGGAGGACGTTCTGATTATAAATTAAAGTTGGGAGACCAACTGAAAATCGACTCAAAGTTGGAGGACCATTCGTATAATTTATTCGCATCACGGTTGACACAAAAAGATGAAAAAGGAACAGAAAACAAATAATGCTAATATGGCAACTGCTCTGGCACGACTCTCACACTGTCGCAAGACAAGAATCCCCATGAACTATTGATAATTGCAGCATTTCCGTGCCTACAGTTGTACACTGTGATTCCTAATGATGTTTAATGTCAGAGATCTGAAAGTGGACACAGTTACATGACAGCCCGTAAAACTTCTGAAGTTTTATTGCTTTTCGTAGCTAACTATGAATTTTTGTGGATTGATTCTAATTGAAGAGATTAATATTTATCACTATTTTTTTTTCTCAGAAATCATGTTCCATTTCCTTTTACGCTTTGCAGATAACTTATTTATCACTTTTTTTTTGTTACATCACAAAAAAATGGAAGATAAATTTGAAAATAAATTAGGCACACAACTCCCACGGTGAAATTTGAGCTACGCCCTCATTCCCGGTCTCACTTAAGATTGTAGAAGTGATCTAAAGATTTCGACCACATAATTGTTGGAAGAGAAATGTTGCTTGGTCGGTTGAATCCAAGTTGTGTAATGAAAGTTTTATATTTCTTAGCCTTCAACAGTTTTAGGGGATTCCCTTTATAGACCTCTGAGAAAACACCAAAAGATGTTTCCAAGATATGATTTGAAACCGATGGTACAAATGCAAGATGCGGGCTAAGGAACATGAAGCCATGCCCTTTAATTAGAGCATCGCAGTATCTCATAAACAACATGGATCTTACCTTTACATTTTGTTGTCCTTTCCTCAGAGCTAAACATAATCATGGTGAAATCTTTTGCTAGCTTTTTCTTTTGACTTGTTTGCTAACTATTAAATAAGCTAATCGAACTAGCTTTCCCATCAACACAGATGATGCTAATTGCTAGACGTGAAGACAATAAACCGAAAAAAGAAAAAATTACAACCCTCAACTTATTTGGTGAACTTATTAGTTCAAACACTACATTAATTAGCTGCACTTGCAATTTCAATAAAACGTTACATTCACAAATTTTCCCACTGGAGTTCGATTAACAAAGTAGGAGTAAGTTCTATCTGTGCTTCTGAACTTTGAGATCCCTAAGCACTTTCTGAAATGTGGTGCCTAGGAAACCATCATCTGAGCAGGCATAACATGTTTGTTTCTCATGCTTCAAATAATCTCCTGATAATTCTGAATAGATCCTTGCTGCAAGTCTAGTTATTGGTGTAAAAAAGAAAATTTCAGGGCTCAGAGACCAGACCCAGCAGAAGAAATTTGTTTCATGACTTTTCATCCAAGTTCATAGGCTAAGGAAGCATGTCTGAGTGAACGCAGGCTCCAGGCCTACATGCTGCCTCCTCATTTTGCCTGTGAACACGTTCAATCTGCCAAGTGCTGCTGCTCATGATCGCATTTGCTGCCCAAAAAAGATGCTCTTCATTTTTTCTTCCGAGTACATCACCCTGCAGCAGAAGGCAGCAATGGTTCATGCCGAGCGACCCTCTGGCGCTGTTTCTCTCTCTCTCTCTCTCTCTCTCTCCCCCCCCCCCCCCCCCCCCCCCCCCTCCCCCTTGCGCACGTGCATACTATATGCTGTTGATAATGCTGTGCACCAAGGGGCTTCCGCATGCGGACATGTCAATGATATTTGGAAGTAAATTTTATTCCTAAATTTCAAGTTAAATTTAGTTTAATATTTATGACAGGATACATTTTTTTTATTTTGAGAAGAAAAGATTAATAGGTTTCGTAGTCATTGTTTGTATGATGTAAAAACAAAACGGTGAAAATGAATGGGTGGTGCTTTCCAAAAGATAGAGACTCACCTGCACTGACAAAGGAAATGGTGTTATTCAGCAGTATTCACAATATTCTCAATGTAACATCCTTTTCAAAATAATATAACAACGACAATGTTCATGTAGCTCCATTGCTATAAGACACAGATAGTGTGCTCAACTGGGAAACAAATTTCTACCATCTATTTTATGAATCCCTAAAAAAGTTAAAAGTAGAGGATGTCTGAATTATTATGATTTGTGATAAAATCATCTTATCTATTTATGTTTTTCTTATTTTCGTCAAAGAATGTAATTGAATTGAGGATGACTGGATGAACCTAATCCCCCCTCCTCTTTTTCTTTTTTTTTTTTTCGGTAGTGTAATCCCCCCTCCTCTTTGCCCTCCTCTTTGACGGACATCTGCAACATGTGCAGACTAACACAGGACACACAGACGGAATCTTGACACAAGAGTTGAGTATGATGATGATTATGCTAATGGACCAAGGGGGATGGATGGGTGGCGTGAAGCCATCACCACCACCATAAACACATGATCACTGGTGACTGATCGTTCAAATAAAAAGTACAGCATCCGATTCCTCCATGCCAAATTTTATTTGGAGAAATATGAGAAAGCTTGCATGCTCTGTCTTCGTTTTGGCTCGCTTGAAAGGAAGAACAGTGTTTAGATTAGCCTGTCTGATCAAGTGATCAATCGACTTCAAAAAAAAAAAATCTGGGAAAGAAAAAAAACCTCCTCCACTTGCAGCGGTCTGTTACGAAAGGAGGGAGAGCAAATGCACAAACACAGATGAACATAAGAAGTTCACCTTAAATATTTAAGACTACGTCCTCTAAGGATGACAACTATTTTTTATTATAAAATATTGATAATTATAAAATTTGACGTTATGAAGTTTATATAAGAACTTCAATACAAAATAAAAAATAAAATTTTAAAATTATTTAAAATTTGAAAGTTCCATCCTCAAGTCTCAGGGGGATCCTCTACATCTCTCTCAACTCGTTGTCTAGGTAACAAGACCTCCGGCAACTTAGCCACTCCTTTTAATTAACTGCTTGAATTATATAAAAGTCATATAAAATTACAATTGAGTTACAATTTAAAACTACACCTGTGAGACATATAATAATGTTCAAGCAATCATGTTGTACAACTTAGAATCTTGATGGGTGCTTTACTGAAGGAATACTTGTCCCTTTGAGAACAAGTGATCAGGTGGTTTTACTGCCTCTCCCTCCCCCTCTCTCTCTCATCACACGTTACATTGGAAAATTGTTCTCGACGTGGGGAGGGATGGGGGGCCTTACAAGCACATCAAAATCCGAATGGGAAAATTTTTTTGATATAGATAATGACAAGTCCTCATCTGTCCGCAACTGTGCCAACTAGCAAAGTTTGCATTCAATTTTGCAGACATGTACAGATAGGTTCCACTGGCCCAGCCAATGAGGGCTTACGATGCTGAACAGACACAAAACATAGAGAATACTTGATTGGGGTTCATACTTGCTTGACACAATTTTGTGGGGAATGCATCATGTATCAACAGCAGTAAGACTTTGATCTAATCTTGTCATCTACTCATTAGTGGAATACAAGGTCTAAATGCAGACAAATTAACCATGCAGATCATAGAGTCTGCATATCTTTTGTTTCAGTCTTACGCCTATTTGGCTTATCCTGGAATACCTCACATTGCACTGTTCTCGAGCTTTAACATGTGAATTAGGCACTGTTCAATGTTCATTGCATTAACAAATATCTCATTACCCTTTAAGTTGTAAAGTGCACATACACTTCTCTGTAACAAAATAGTATGCAACTGGATAACCATAGTCTGTAGTTCATATTAAAAAAAAAGGATTGACAAAGGCGATAAGAAGTCATAATTTTATAAAATTTTAGAATTTGATACTATATTAAAAAATAATATGCAATTATGATCTGTTTGCAGACGTGGCGACCGCCTCTAATGCAACTAGGGTTCTTCCCATTCAATCATAGTGCTTAATTAATATCATAACTAGTGTGATTGCCGGCGCGATGCACGGATGATGCGAAATTAGACGAATCATGTGTTTATAAAATAAGTAAATATTAATTTAATATTTTGATATTATTTTAAAGAATATAGTAATTATAAATTAGAGAAATAATTTATTACTCTATATAATTTTCTTTGTGTCCCATTTATTTACTCTCTTTTTTAAATAAATATTCTCATTTAAGTTAGTGATATTAATCTATTAGTCTATTTGATATCTATATGAATTTCATGATACATATAATCAAATATTATATTTGTTTCAATTATTGCTCTAATTATTTGGAAATATGATAAATTTTAAAACATGATGAATACTTGACAATAGTTTCGTGCAACTATGAATTATTCTTATTTTTTTTATCAAATTCTTATATATTAAACTAATATTTCAGAGATAACTATACATTATGCACAAATTATATTTACTAAATTTGTTCATGTTGCTTGAATTTTAAGTCATTCGTACATTATGTTTTTGGTAATAAAAAAATGCAACTCGACATGTATATCTGATAAAACTTTTGAATATTGATGTAAGGATAGACTCCAACCATTATATATGGAGACCATAATTACCATTGCAATATGCAAAATATATTCATCATCTAAATTCTTAATTTATTCATCACTAAAATAAAAAAGGTATTACTTTTATTTAAAATTTAAAAATAAAAGTCATCACATAAACACATTTACACACTTATTTTTAATAAATAATTTTATCAATGAAATGTAGTATCATTAATGTAAACCATTAGCAATCAATTTTTAAAATGAAAATGTGCGATGTTTTGATATTATATAATTTAAATATTGAAAAAATCAATCATTGAGCATGAAAAAAACGTGCCCCATGTTAATTTTTTGAGTGAAACATATAAGAACTATGTGCGTTACTCTTATGCTATAAGAGTTTGCATGAAACATGTGTTATATGCATGGATATGTTTCGATAGAGACTCGATGTTATTTTTTATTTATAGTCATAGAATGATTGAAAGATTTATAAGAAGATGACATAAATTCAACAATAAAAAGAATAATATAATACAAATTTCCACACTTGCATAGTATTAATATTTTGAGAAGAAATAAAATAGTATAAGAAATGCTAAAAATAAATATGGTATTGCTAATACAAATAAACAATATTATTTATAATAAATAGAAAAAGAGAGAGACGATATTATTTTAAATCTTTGATTTTTCTTATTTGAGTTTAATTAAGTTTTTATTTTCTTAATTTATTAAGAAATTCTAACAATAAGAACATTTATCCTATTTGAGATTGATTACAATTCTTGACGTTAATCTCTTATTATAATAAATGAATACTCTTATGTCAGTTAAGTATGATTATGAGTCATTCTCTATGTACGCTCTCTTTAATATAAAAATAGATATATATAATTATAGTTATTATATGATTATGATATTTTATAATTAATTTTAAAATAACTATTTATATTTATATGTTCTTCGATTTATTTTTAATTATTTCACAACACCACTAATTTTAAATTATTTCATACCACCAATATCTCATTTTTAACATCTTCAAAGCTGAATACTCAAATCATTGATAATTAAATATTATTATGATATCGATAAGTTATCCATTTCTTCAATAAAATTATATAATTATATGTTATAGTTAATTCATTAAAATTAAATGATATTAATCTTCTAGCCAACTCTCATAGAAGCATTAAAAATGATTTAAGAAATATGTGGACCCACGATGATTCATAAATTAATAATGCTCCTTGATAAATATGTTTTAAGTAAATTTATTATAGATTTAAAATTATCATTGATTTATATATCAATGGTGATCCATATATGTGGATTTTTTTTGGTCCACAATCCTCAATCCCCATTAAAATTTGGATTTAAAAAATCTGTGGACCTATCATTAATTTATGAATCAATAATAGTTCTTGATAAATATTATTTTGATAAATATATATTAAATTTAGGATCATCATCTATATGTAGGTCAACGGTAGTTCACATTTTTTAAATAAGTAAAAAGAGTAAATATATAAATATATAATCCATGTGATATAAATAATATTTAATATATATCAAATTTTATTATGCAAATAAAGATAGAAGTTAAAACATTTAAAATTAAAAAATAAGAGGCTAAAATAATTAAAACCGTATAAAACTAATGTAACATACGTTTATATCTATCTAAAATGGAAAGTAATTTACCTTAATTGATATGCTCTTAATTAAAGAATAAAAAAATATAAAATTCTTGGAAATACTATCTATCGTGTTTATTTGAATTACTTTGTAAGTTTAGAATGTCGGACCAAGGATGCTAATATTTTTAAAATATAATAAGTGGCAATCAAATATAATACATTTTGATAGGTGTACTATTTAAACTTGCACGTAGTCACCTAACATTATTCTATGCATCCATTTGACATGTATAGCGATAGGGTAGTAATACATACATATATAGCCTTGGCATTGAAAAATAAAATTAATGACTAAATAATAAAAAAAATGAATAAAAAGAATTACTAAAATTTATTAAAAATTATTATGAGGTATTTTCTTTTTTAAAAAACCTAAAATATTTTTAAAAAGTCTTAAAGGATTAAAACAATTCAGGCATAAGAAGGCTTTAATTATAAATTTTTTCCTATTTAAATTACAAAATATTTTAATTATTCAGTTATTATTATATAGTTAATGTCATCTCTAACTTTTCTCATAATTAATTATTTACTAATCTTTTAATTACTCACAATCAATATATAAATTGATATATATTATCAAAATATGATCAAGTTAATGCTCAAAACATAAGAATTAAAAGAAAATAAATGAACATTAATTTTATTTTTGAAGCATTTTGATATTTAGATAGTAATCCTATTATTGGTACAATAATTTTTAATGATGAAATAAATGTGAATTAATTATAATAATGATCAAGTTAGTGCTTTTAATATAGTAAAGATAATAAAAAATTGTCAATAAATTATTTATTCAAGATACATGAGTGGTCTAGTACATTTAGGAGAGAGATATTTATCCGTGTATTTTCTAGCATTAATTTATTATGTGCTCTCATTTTATATGTGCCATTATTTTATTCACTTCAATTGGTATAACTAACATTCCTTTTCGACATTTGTTTATTATCTAATATATACATATAATATTATATCAAAAAATAATGCCATTATCAAAATAAAAAAAAACCACCATTAGATAAATTTTGCAGTTACCATCCACTAAATAAATAGATATCCTGTAAGGAACACATCAGTTATTAGAATAATATCATTTGAAATTAATATCACATGACTTATGTAAATTAATATTCTAAGTTATTATTATGTTAATTGTGAGACATGATTAACCATCATCCAATAATTCAAGATTGTACTGTTACTAATTAATTAATAATTCAAATTGGCTGAGTGAGATATTAATAATTTAGTATTGCACGGTTACTGATTAAAATATTATGGAGTAATTAGTGATATGTGTTGCAAGAATATGTAATTGTTTTTTATAGATAATTGTCTTTTACTATTTTAATAAGATTATATAATTGCTGATATATTTATAACTAACTCATGGTTTATTTAAACAATATAGTTACAAATTAATTTCCCATGAACTTATGCAAATTAATGTTTTAATATTAATTATAGGACATGTGGCACCTTAGACATGTGCCAAATGTCACTTTCTCCTTCAATACTATCCTCCTTATATATATATATATATATATATATATATATATATATATATATATATATATATATTTATATATATATATATATGATTATTAGTCACTATGGCCAACATGATCCCATTGAATGCCACAAGCATTGTCTTAGCCCCAACTTTGAGAAACCTATAGATAGGTCATATTATCGCTGTCCATAAGTAAATTTTTGATGATTTTTCCTCAACTTAAAGTAATGTACATTTCTTTTCGAGCTTCTTTTAAATTTATTATTTACATTATTAAGTACTACCTAGTAAAAGTGAGAAGCTTAGAGAGTGAAATATTAGTAACACATCACATGTGAGAGGAAATAAAAGGTAATAGCGATTTTTATCGGTCTAATATGATAAAACGTGGTCCAAGTCACTTTGGTAAGGATGGTTATAGTTGTCAAGTTATTGTTGCTTGCTCATAATATTATTTTAACACTTTTTAGATTAGTAGACAAATCATATGTCGTGATTGAAAATCTTTTATCGGATTAGAAGCACTTTTGAAGATATAATTAAGATAGATATGAAATTTAGTCTCTAGTTTTCATTTTGTGAGGATGTGTGACTCCTCTTAATGTTTCGAAAAACAATTAGCATGTGTATATCAAATATTAGTGTGTTGTGAACATTAGTATACCAAAATGCATTCTACCAAGTCAAGATCGTATTAACATATATACCCAGCATCTCTCTTGCGATTTAAGTGCATGTGGTCTACCAGTTTGTTCCTTAATAATTTAAATATTTAGTTCTAACTAATTACTACTTATATAGTGTAAATCTATAATATATATTAGTAAGCTTATAAAATAACATCATTAATAATAAAATATAATTACTTTTCTTATTGTTAATCCTAATTTGTTGAGAAAAATAAAGTGAATAAAAGTTATAAATATGAAAATATTAAAAAGGTGGGAACACTAATTGTTTAATTTAATATGTTGTATTACAATCATATAATTTGTTTGGTTATATCTAAATTCAATTTGTTTCTTATGAATGTCCATTTTGAGCGAGAAATTCTAGTACAATAAACGTTCAATAAAAATACTAAAAGAATAAGTCAGCATCAAAATTATCTATAATTTTATCATAGGGGACATGGGACCTATCGACCCTATGAATTAAATATGCTAATAATCATACTAGAAACTTAAAAAAACATCGTCATAATACTTATAGTCTTAATATTCTATAGCTTCAAATATCATAAGCTCGTTATACTTATAAGCTTAATATTGTCTAGTTCCGTTTAATATGTTTCTTAACGTTCTTTGGCATGTAAGGATCCAACATCTAATCGGGCATGTCTGGAATGGACAATCTGATGGGTGAATGGGTGCCTCCCAATCCCAACTCGAGGGCCTTGTGTTGAGTTTTCTAAATGATGACTGAAGTCATTCCCGAACTTCATCCTTAAGAATATTTCTCACATTTTGTTTGTATAGGAGAAATCTTCCATACATTCACTGGTCATTTGAGTCATGAGCAATGTTATCGAAATTGAACCGGATCGAGTGATTTAACCAGTTCAATTGCGAATCGATTAGTGATCCGGTTCGGTTAGATGTCAAAATTATTTTGACATCGAACTAGAAAAATTCAGTTGAACCGGCAGGTTGAGTCGGGCCAATTGAATCAATCCAACCCGATTCAATTCAAATTTTGGCAAAAAAAATTAAAAAATGTCAAAAATAGGAAATTTAAAAAGGGGAAAAAAGAGAAAGGAATATAAGAAAGGTAAAAAGGAGGGAATATGATATGTATAAAATTGAATAGGAATTGATATAAAAGGTAAGTATATAAAATTGAATAAAATTAAAATGGAAAATTCTCTAAGGGCATATATAAAGAAATAAAAAGGAAAGTGTTAAAGAAAAAAGAAAAATTTAAGATAAAATTTATTAATATAGCATCTATCATCATTAAATAATAGATATTAAATTAATAATAATAATCTATTTATATTTATATGTTAATCATTATTATTTAACATTATTAAATCTTTTAATAAATAAAAATTATGTTATATTAATTTTTAATATTATTAATAAATATTCATATACTATATCATATAACTTATATTATATCTTTATAATTAATATAAGTAATAAAATCTGATTTAATCTGATCGAACCCGATCGGACCAGTCCAACCACGATTTCCTAGTGTGGATTTCTCAAGTGAAAACACATCTCTTGTTTAATATAACGTTTTTCAGTGTTGGAATAGCTTGGAACATTATACTACTACTATTGGTATTCCCTGCCGTAGCCTCATTAATTTCATATTTTTTATAATAAAAAATTGAATTCCTTTGGAAAAATAAAGATTTTATTCATAATCATAAAATGTTCTTTATTTAATTTTTTTTTTCAAATTGATGAAGCTTGTTTATAATATAAACATAATGATGAATATTTTTCTATTAGATTATGATTTTGAAATAACATAAGAATTAATGTAATTATGAGTATCCTATTAACAACTCAAGTTTTCATTTTTTTTACAATACCTTTTTTGAATGGAAAACTATATACATTTTCTAGTGATCTTTTCCAAGTTAAAAAATTACGTTATTTTTTTAAAAAAATTCCTAACAAAAAAAAACAAGAAAAACTATCTCTTGTGGTCAAATTTTTTTATTACCTTTTTGGATTTTGCTTTAACAAAATTTTCTTTTAAAAAAGGTAATATTGGTTATGAGAAATAAGTTTAATCCAAATGTAACAATATACAAGGGAAAAATTGAGAAATTTAAACATTCTATTTGATTAAAAAATCAACCAAAAACATTTAAGGGTCCATGGCATTATTCGAAAAGAATTTAAAAGGTCTTTACTATCATATGAATTGTCTCATTTTTATTGGTAATTTAGTTATACAATTTAATATGTGAGATAAATTCAAAAGTTGAATTTTAAACTCTCGACCATCCAATCTTGTAATTGAAGGTTTGAGTTTATTCCTTATTGTAAAACTAGCATACACGTTAAAACCATCACGAACCAATAAACTTTTTCGTTGAAAACAGTTTTTTTAATGAAAACATTATTCAAATTAAAAAAACATGTCATGAGCATCATGAGTCATAACATTTAACCATGAAATTAATGAAACTTTAATACTTCTCTCACTTAATGAGCTCTTTAATTAAATGAGTCATTTAACTACCTCATACTTGTTTTCTCATTTCAACATATTTAATTAGCTCATCAATGTCTTCTTTTAATCATCCTCTTAATTGAATGTGATTCATATGTAATGTGTATGCATTAATAAATTATTATAAATTTAATATTGCCCTTTCTATTTAATTTGATGCTGTATTTAATCAATTTTCATTTAGCCAATTTGATGGTGGATATGTTTTGCTTTATTTTTCCATGTTTATGGTCCTTTTTACAATTTTATGAATAACTGAATTCACTTGTATTTATAATGATTTGATAAGAAAATAGAAGTTTACCCTTTCTCTTATATTTGACGTTTGTCATTGAACCCATCTTTTCTTTTATTTTGAATGCACATGCACCTTATTTTACCTCATGATTATTATTAATATTTGTCAAATATATATCCATATACATATTATATATGTATGGATATCACGAATTGTTTAATTTAATATGTTCTACAAACATATAATTTGTTTGGCTATATCTAATTTCAATTTTTTGTTATGTATATCCACTTTGAGTGAGAAATTTGAGTACAATAAACGTTCGATAAAATACTAAATTCTCATTATTCTTAAAAATTGATTTGATAAAAAAAGTTTAAGTGTGATGTTTGGATGAAAATTATAATGATGAAAATTTGAAAAGTTGATTTAATAGATAAGTTTTAGTATGTGTTTGGATAAAAAGTAAGAATTAAGAATGTAATTTATTATTTATGAAGTATAAAATTATAGTAATTAAAATATTATTTATTTAGTTAGATAAAATAATTATTTACAAAAAATATTTATTTTAATATTATAATTTATAAAAAAGTTATTATATTAATAAGCCGAATAATATTATGTTAATAAATAAAATATTGTAATTTATTATTATTTAAGATAAAATAAAAATTATTTTAATGAATAATATTAAGATTAAATAGTAATTAATAATATTTTTAAAATAAAATATAATAAAGAATTGAAAGAAAAAAGCAAAGAAAAAAACAAAAAAGGATGAGTTCTCCATTTTGGATAACTTGCATGACAAGAACTTCCCAAATTCTGATCATATAATGCGTTTGGCAAAAAATTTTAAAATTTAGATCAAATTTTGGCTCAAGTTATGATACCAAACATTACCTAAAAGAATAAGTTATCATCATAATTATCTATAAGCTTATCACAAGGACAGGAAACATATCAACCCTTTCAATCAAATATGCTAATAATCATACTAGAAACTTAGAAAAGCATCATCATTATACTTATAATCTTAGTATTGTATATCTTCAAATAAGCAACTATATGCTAACAATTTTGGTAGCTTAAGTACAAAATGGAACAAAAACAAAACAAATAGTCCCAACTCAAAATAAAAATATAGATTTTTTTTAAAATCGAAAAAATGGAAACATAACAAAATATAAATAATATTGACTTCTAATAGATATAAATTATTCGATTAATATAACATGAGTGATAATAAGTCTTAGACATATTAAAACAAATAACATATGATTTATGTCAATTTATAAAATAAAACAATTCTTAATGTTATTAAGGACAAAGTATAGGACCCTGCAAATAAATGATCACATTCACCCCTATTATTATTATTATTATTATTATTATTATTATTATTATTATTATTATTATTATTATTATTATTATTATTATTATTATTATTATTATTATTATTTTGAATTATTGAATTTAATTTAAAATATATTTAGTAATGTAAAAGAAAATGGCAGAAAGAAAATAAAATTCGCAAGCATTTTGTATAAAAATTGTTAGGATAATTTCATTATATACCTTTCAATTTTATCTATTTTTTCAACTCTATCCTCCAACTTTAGTTTATAATCGAACTACCATTCAACTATTGACTTATTTCACTAAATACCATTTCGAGCAGGAATAGTAAGTTTTTTCGATCATATGTGACATTTAATTTTTAAATAAAAATATATAAATTATTAAAATATAACAAAATTTTAAAAAAGAGGAGGTGCTCCCCCTCCCTCTCTCTTTGGCTGCCCCCTTCCCCTCTCCTCTTCGACGCCGGAGAGGAGGGTGTGTAGGGCCTTCGCATACAAAGGCTCCTCTGTGCACCTTGCGCATGCAAAAGGCGAGGGCCGCCTCATTCCTCCCCCTTCTCTTCTTCGACTGGAAGAGATGGGGAGGCGGCCCTCCCCCTCCGCATGCATAGAGGAGAGGGAGAGGGCCGTCTCCCTCCCCCTCCCCCCCCCCCCCCCCCTCTCTCTCTCTTCTTGTGTAAAGAAGAGGGGGAGGGGGTGGTGCGTCTCTTTCGACGCTTACGAAGTGGCGACCGGAGAGGTGACGTGCTCCTTTTTTTTAATTTTATATTATTTTTATTTAAAAATAAAATGTCATCCAATGAAATGATAAGAAAAGAGGGAGAGGAACGTGCTCCTTTTTCTTTTTAATTTTTTATATTATTTTTATTTAAAATAAAATGTCATGTATGATAAGAAAATTGATTATTCCTAATCGAAAGAATATTTAATAAAATAATTAAAAAAATGAAGAGTCGCCTAATTACAAAATAAAGTCAATACGAATAAAAAAATATCAAAGTTAAAAGGTATTTAACGGAATTTATCAAATTTGTTAACTGTAATAAAAAAAAGCACTGTCAATCCAAATTAATTCTTTGAATGAAAAATAAATAACGTTTAGGAAAATAATAATAAAACATATAAGGATCAAAATAAAATAAAAAAAAATAGAAAAATACGGTTAGCTAAAAATGAGCAAATACAAAAGGGAGAAAAAAAAGGGGAATAAGACAGAGAAGAGTGACAGCTCGCCATTAATGCAACTTTTCTTTTCTTTTTTATTTGCAGCTTCGCTTCCAACGAATCCTTCAGTATTTCTCGTCCCTCTTTCTCCCTCCTCTTCTCGCTGTAAGTGTAAGCTTTCTCGGTCAAACATCCCTTTCTCTCTCCTCTCTCCCTCACCCCGTCTCTCCTTTCTTTTTTTTAGAAAGACGGGAATTTGGAAGGGAGGAGAACAAGCAGCAGACCAAAAGAAGCGATTTTTTTACAGGTATTTTTGGTTTCCCCAATGGAGCATAAGGATTTCTCATGATTTGCTTCTGATCCCTTTGTCTCCCCCTTCTTTTTTTTCCTCTCTCTTCCTCCACCCATCCATCCATTCCTCTCTCTGTCGTGCGGGGGGGCTACTGAGCTCATAGAACAAGAAAGAGGAGGACCAATTATTTGGATCAGAAGGTTCTATCTTCGACATTAAAACTTAAGGTTCAGTGTTTTTAGCTGATGTCTCCTAGCCCTCTGGTTTTCTACATGTGGTAAAGGTGAGATTTTGGGTGTGACCTCCATTTGAGCGTTTCCGTGGTCAATTTTTTGAGCTTGAGCCTCAATTTTTTTTTCGTATTTGGACCTAGAAGTTTTTTTTTTTTTTGTCTTTGCAACGTTTGCTCAGAGGTTGTTGTTCTTTTCCTTAAATTGTTGCTCTATTTGCGCTCCCCATCAGAATTTGTTCTTGTTGCGTTTAAGATGGTTTTTTTTTTCTAGTTCCGCTGATTTTTTTTTTTTTTTTACGTTTAAGGATCCGACCGACACATGTCTGGAACGGCGGACGATTTGATGGGTGAATGGGCGCCTCCCAATCCCAGCCCGAGGACCTTGATGTCGAGTTTTCTGAATGATGAGTTCTGTCCGAAGTCATTTCCGGACTTCATCCCTAAGAACGGGAGCGACGGGCCCTCGGCGGGAGCTGCCAAACCCAAGATGGAAGGTGTCACTAAGGTGGAAGAGGCGGAGTTCGGTTTCAACTTCTCGGACAATCTCCTGCCAAAGTCAAATCTGGTTGCTGCTCACAAGGCGACCTCGTCTGCTCATGGCGGAGGGCTCGCTGGTAGGATGGCGGCAAATGGCTTTAGCTTGCCCAAGCTCGACACGGCTCGCGTTGGACAGTCCACTGTGGTGTCATCTTCATCTGATGTCCTGACGATTCCACCTGGTTTAAGCCCCACTTCATTGTTGGAGTCCCCAGTTTTCCTCTCAAACTCTATGGTAAGATTTCATGCTAAGTTGTATTGTAACACTTCTATTTTTAATGGGAATGGGAGTCATGAGTTACTTTTAGTATGATTCTTTGCTGTCATTTACTATTGAACAATATAGTAGGTGAATTTTTAAATCATTATTTATTTTGATAAAAATTGTAGTATATTTGGGCCTCTCGGTTCAGGAAAAGGGTCAATCCATATGTTGTTTCATTCACCGTATCTGGGTTTGTTATGTCTGTTGAGCTGGGTCCATAGGGATTTAGCTACTTGCAGTCTTTTTTAAATTGGATCATATCTGCTTCCCTTGTTTAACCTCCGTTTGATTATGATTCAGACAGCTTCTTATCGCCTGATATTTCTGAATGATAAATCTCCAAACGACATGCTATTTTCGTTCAGGTTCAACCATCTCCAACCACTGGTAAGTTGCTATTCGCTCAGAACGGCAGTGGAAACCACAACTCAGTGCCCATTCCAGAGGCTCCTAAAACTGAAGATGAGATTTTTGAAGATGTTCCTGAAGCATTTGCATTCAAGCCTCCTTTGGATCCCAACTCATCGTTCCTTTTACATTCTGAAAGAAGGGTAATGAATTAATGTGTATTCAGCCCCTTTAGTTTCGCACCATTTAAATTTATACTTGAAAGTACAATGAACTGACTTAACACTCGTAAATTAAAAAATGTTGTATTGTAAAGGGAAAAAATGAAACATTACGAAATACTTTCACTATGTGCTTTATGAAATTCCCTCCCAGTGGCATCTCCCATAATACTTTCAACATGACATCTCATCCATTCTAAAGATCAACTAGTTGCACTGAAACCAAATAGCCAAACAAGCTTCTCTATATCTCAGTATGTGCTCATCTCATGTGAAAATCTTTCCTCCTGAAGCTCCATAAGTGCCAACTGTTTCTTGTATCAAACTAGTCAATGCATCAATATCTTCGCCCATTGACATGTGATGTGACTGTACTTTCCAACCATGAATGTAACATATGTGGATTATGATTTTCACTGCCATGCAACTTAACCACATTCACAGCACCTGCAATGTATCTTGTGTTATTCGATTTTGTATATTGTCTGTAGTATTACAGATGCATTCTCACATATTGACCCAGTCCTGGTAAGAATTTGTATAAAGTCTTTTTGGCCGGTACCTGAGCCATTTGGCTTCAGCGTAACTGGACTGTTTGTTGTGGGAGCAATGTTAGGTGTAGAATATTGTTCGTCATGCTTCTTTTCTTCTTCGGGAGTGGAGTTTTGGGTAGCTGATGTACACCTCTTTCTTTTTGCCACTCTCTTCTTGAGAGCTCACACAGTCACACTTGTAGATTTTGACCATTTCATAGTTATATATATACATGGATGGCAACCACAAACGTTGGTGGTCATCCTTTTTCCCCTAAAGAAAAATTGTATAAGTCTCTGACATCATTGTATTCCCCTCCGAAAGGACACACTTCCTTTAATGCAAGAATATGTTAAATATTACTTAATTTGTGTGTTTGGTGTTTTTGAAGAAAAAAAAGGTGTTTTTGTTTAGTCATCATAGATTATCAGTTTACTAGCGATATATGATAGAGACAACTTGGTATATCGGGCACCTTGTTCTAACACCCAGTGTATGTATGCTTGTGCTTTTTCAATCTGAATTTAATAACTTACTGATTTGAAATGCCAATTTTAGGTTGCTCCAAGTTTTTATCAACAGTATCCTTTTCCAAATATAAAGGTATCTGTTCAGTCAGGAAACCCTATGCAAACAGGATCTCTGGACGCTGGCTGTGTTAACCTCCAAAATAAGCAAGAGACAAACTTTCAAGGTGACCGAAAAATGTCTGATTCATTTATGGGCGGTGATAATTCTCCGCCTCCTGATGACCAGCAGGACTGTGAAGCAGACCAGAAAGAACTTTCGTCTGCAGCTGTGGGTACTCCAGCTGAGGATGGATATAATTGGAGGAAGTATGGACAGAAACAGGTAAAGGGTAGTGAATATCCAAGAAGTTACTACAAATGCACTCATCCAAATTGTCAGGTGAAAAAAAAGGTGGAGCGATCTCATGAAGGCCACATCACAGAGATAATATACAAGGGTGCCCACAATCATCCCAAGCCTCCCCCGAGTCGCAGATCTGGTGTCCTCTCCTCCCACCCATTCAATGATCAACAGACTGATGGTACAGAGCAGCCTGGCTCTCAAGCTAGTTTTGATGGAAAGCCAACCTGGGTAAGCACCCAGAATGGTGGCCAAGATTGGAGAAGTGATGGAATGGAGGCAACATCACCTTCCCTTGTCACTGGTGAGTTATGTGACCCTTCTACTACGGCACAACAACCTCAGGATGGTTCTCGGTTGTCATCAGATGCTGTAGATGTTTCATCCACAATGTCCAATGATGAAGAGGAGGATCAGGCAACACATGGGAGTGTTTCAGTAGGTTGTGATGGTGAGGGAGATGAGACCGAATCCAAAAGAAGGTAGATTGTTCTTAAATTTAACTTAGAGTTAGCTGTAAGCAAATGATCTGTGATTGATTAACTAAGATCCTTGTACGATCCAGGAAGTTAGAAGCCTGTGCAATCGAAATGAGTGCAGCTTCCAGAGCAGTTCGTGAACCAAGGGTTGTAGTGCAAACAACTAGCGAAGTTGACATCCTTGATGATGGTTATCGCTGGCGAAAATATGGGCAGAAGGTGGTGAAAGGAAATCCGAATCCAAGGTAGTGTTGCAATCATTCTCATGTGCATCCCTTCTCAAAAAAAAAAAAAAAAAATCTCATGTTCATCCAAATTTGCTCAGAGCATGAAGCTTCTGTACACGTTATTTCATTGCTTGCTAAACATTGTGATGTGGGTATCTGAAAATATCATCTGGACCTTTTTTTCTGCTGCAGAAGCTATTATAAGTGCACAAATCCCGGATGTACTGTCCGTAAACATGTGGAGAGGGCATCACATGATTTGAAGTCAGTTATAACGACGTATGAGGGTAAACACAACCACGATGTCCCTGCTGCAAGGAACAGCAACCAAAACACTGCTACGTCTAATACTTCAGCCACTTCGGCACCCCAAACTCATAGCTTGATGAGAAGGACAGAGCCAATACGAGATGGCTTGGTGAGGTTCGAAAGCCGTGCACCACTTGGGGCATACTGTCTTGCCGGAAGGGAGCAGTTAGGACCACCGTCGGGCTTCTCTTTTGCAATGGGCCAAATGGGACAGCCAAGCATGGCAAACCTTGCAATGGCTGGCATAGGGCCGATGGCCCCAATGAAGATGCCAGTTCCCCCGCCAGTTCATGCATACCTGGGGGCGCATCACCAGCCTTCTGAAGGGGGATTTATGGTTCCCAAGGGAGAACCTACGGAGGAATCAGTGCCAGGTTCCGGGCTGCCAATGCCAAATGGCGGATCGGTTTATCAGATGATGAGCAGGATGCCTTTGGGACCTCAGCTGTAAATAATAGGACATAGATGCTTTCTGCTTACCCAAGAAGAAAAGTTCTGCCTTTTTCTATTCAGTTCCATTTATAGAATCGGAAAAACAAATTTAAAAGGTTTTCCTTTCATCTTATAGCAGAATTTCAAAAGAAAAACAAATTATGATCAGTGTTGTGCCTGTATTTGTAAGTTATATGTTCTTTTCTTGAGAGTGAAAAGAAAAGATGAGTCACCGAATTACATATTCTTATGATCTTGTAACTCAAAAGATTTCTGTTACAGTACATCATCCCGGAGAAATGCATTTTTTCTGCTTGAAGTTCTTTGGAAAACATGTATTATGTTTTAGTCAAGGCCATATAATTCCGATACCTCAAAAGTAAAATATGCATTTCTCTGTTGTTGAGAGTGCTATGTGGATATTAAAGAAACGATGTGTTGCAATGTTGATCAGGCCTCTCTTGCCACTCGAGTGGTGGCTTCTTTGCCCCTTGGGTTGTGCCAGTGTGATTATCATTCGCAACTAGGACAAAGTGTTCCAATTATTATTGTAATGAATAAATGTGAAGCAGCTTCCATCATTCCATGTGTGGATTTTCCAAACCATCAACGACGGCCATGTCCAATTTACCTTTTTGGAGATCCTAACACGTAAACTGACATTTGAAGTCCAGTCCGCAGCCATTAATCCCTGAAACAAATCACAGGGATGATTCAGAGCTTGTGCTTCGCATACTTCACTTGCCTTGGACTATCATAACCGATGTCTTCAAAACGTTAGACGAGTGTCTAAACCGACGGTTGATTCAGCTTACTAGCAGATGGGTCAGAATTCTTATACCAAGACGAGAGATCTCGAGTTCAAACTTGGAAAAATTTGTCAAAGGTTGCGAAAAATTCCAGCCGCTGAAAACGGCTCTTTGCAACTGAACCTCAGCCGGCTACTTCGTTGGTTGAGTTCCGATTTTCATCTAAAATCCACAAGTTCTGCGGCTTCTTTTCCCACTTGGTGCTGTCTGATTCTTGTTGTTTTCTTGCTAGATTATATTGTTTCCTAATTGGAGCGTGGTCTCAAACATCGAACATAGTGGGATTCATGATCATTAGCTCCTTTTAAGTAACAGTACCTTGATAGGAGCCCATCTACCAACTAGTACCATGGTTCAGAATTCTGATTCTCGTCCACTTCATTAAGATTTGAACATCAGGTGGTAAACCACCTCAGAATTTTGTTAATGAACTACATACAAGTTCTAGTGGAAAAAAGTCCTATAGTGCACAAGAAACTATAATTCTATCACCACTATATTTTTATTTTACTAATAATTGAGTGTTTTTTTTTTTACTTACGGGCGAACAAGTAAATTGAAATAGCCTACTCTTTTTTTGCCCTTGGTATGATTTCGCCAACTTTAAATTTTGCATCGCTGCTGCACAACAGCACTTTGAGAGGTGATGCATTCATGGATTATTGATCGAGAACAGCAGTACAAAAGGATACAAGCAAAATATTTGCAATGGTTTCATCGAAAAAAAATTGCGAAGGCTGCACATAATTAGATCATACATGAAAACTGTACTTACATGTACTATACTACCTCGATAACAGCAGCTCATATAGGACTGACAATCCAGAGTAACCTATACAGTGTACATACCCCCCAAGTTCAAAAACAGCACACAGATTCTTGTGCAGTTGTACAAATATATAGATGAATTTGAATCCCTTGATGGTTCAGTGGTTCTCTTTCCTTACTGTCATTGTCCGGCTGAAGGTTATGTAAACTCAGAATGTAATTGGTTAGCAGCAGGTTCAGTGAGAAAAAGGAATCTCCATGCTGAACATGAGAACCAATGAAATTTAGGACATCAAAACAGGATATTGCCTTTCAAATGTCACTAATTGATCAAACTGGAGCTTTGAAGCGTGTTGAGGGATTCGGTGGTGCCCTGCCTATTCTCAGTGTCCGTTAGCAATAATTTCCGGAAAATCATTCCGTTGCTGGTACACAATTTTCCATCGGTCCATTTCTTCTCTGCAAAATTTAAGAAACTGATAAGAGGTTGAATGTTGTTATTTCAGTCATTCAGGAAGCTACACTCAAAGGGCACACACTAAAGTAGCATAGGCAATGATGCAATGACGTGTCTTCAAAGTCAACACAAGAATAGACAACGATGGAAAATAAATTTAATAACAACTAACAGCAAAAGTCATTTAAGACTTTCAAGTTATAATCAGTAGAGCGCAGAAGCTAAAAGAATCAGAAGGGTAAAGACATTAATTGATGGAACTCACTGAAGGCAACGGCCTATGGAATCATAATACAGCAGACCAACTAGCCTTCTCTTCCGTTCATTTTTGTGACCACTATGACGTCTGACCACCGGCAACTGCTTAACTCCTTTGGCCTCCATAAGCTCTTTCGCAGTGGTCAAATCCGTATCAGGGAAGCAAGTTATCAATCCACGCTCGCTACCCCGAAACTGAAAACCGCGAGTAACACATGCTGATATAGAGCTAGCATTCACCTGCGAGACATGTCCAATAAGTTAATTGGATTTCCTCTTTTCTCAAAATAATATAAAATGATGAGTTCAATATCAAATGAAAATCACTCTCGAAAGAAATAAATGAAACTGCAAACGACACACCTTGTAGAATACCCTTCTCAAAAAAGCCTTTTCAGCAAGAACAAAATGCAAAAAGACTTGAACTATGATACAAACAATCATGCACACCTTCTAAAAAAAAATCATGAACACATGGTAAGTAACTTTGGAAGGCTCTTACATTAGAGGCCATTGAATCTCCTTTTGGACTGCATGGAACCTCACAACCTATTTCAATTCCTCTTCGCCGAATATCACCAAATGTAAGAATTCCCTCAAGGAAGTCTTCATGGTCAACAACAAGGGCACATCTTTGTTGGTTCTCACGCATAAGCTTTAATGCCTCTTTTACCATGACTGTCGGTAGCACTTTAACAAAAGTCTTTGACATGGCTAGTGAAACCTGATAAGATATAACAGTTGAGGATTACATGATGGACAAATATTGCAACCACTAACAAATCATAGATAACAGAGTCAAATGTTGTGCTTAGTATCTATCAGGATTAACCTTGAGGTCATCTAGAAGTGTCTCCTCATTGATGGATCCATAATGCCGTATATCAGACTCTAAGGTAGAAAGTTCCAGACCATCTATATCATGTTGCCTCAGGCCAAGTTCATTTTTGTCAATGAAGGATAATGACGAATAACCATGCCTAGGCGATCTTGCCTCCAACATCTCAGAATCCTTAGACTGGTTTGCAACAGAAGGCACCCAAATAGCTAATCCAACTGCCCCCTGTTGACACAGGGAAACAAAAAAATTATTGAAGTAAGATAAATTGGCTAACAATGACTCATCTTTCTCAATCCATCAACAATAGAATAAATGTTAGTTATCAAAGGTACACAACCAAGATATTTCAACGCTGCTTCGTCAATATGCTTCTGAGTTCACATGAAATACATAAATTTGTCTGGACAAACAACACCAATAAAGTAACCAAACCCAAGCTATCCAGATCTTCCTGTAACATCTCATATCAGGGTCTCATATCAGAGTGAGATTTATGATTGTTGGTTAAAAGAAAAACATCTAAACAAGGAAAATTTGTTATTTCCTTCTTGATGACTCCCCAACGTATTTCTAAGATATAGGTCAGTAAGTTCCTTTTAGGAGGATATAGGTCAGTAAGTTAAACCAGTACCACTGCCATAAATCAGGGCTTGAACCCTAACCAATAATCCAATATTTTCTTATTTCACCTAGTGGTTTATCTGTTTCCTCTAGAAAATGGATTGTCCATCTCAAAAGCTGTTAAGCGCATGTTCTTTTTGAGGAGAGCTAAGCACATGTTTAGGAACAAAAAAAAACTGTTATTCAGAGCTGTAAAGCTCAAAAGGAAGTAATTCTCAGCCTTTTTTCTAGAAGAATTCTCAGCTTTTTAATGTTTAAATCACAGAAGTTCAACAAGTGAGACTTGCTGTTCAACTTAGAAAGCAACAGGAATTTCTTGTATGCGTCATCGCCTCTAAATGTCTTCAAAGTAGTGTAAAAAGTTTCTTGGATGCCTCATCCATTCAACCGATGTCTTCAAATTAATGTCATTTTTAGTTTTTCGATCCCTACACAATTTGCCAATTACTAACTAAACAGCTTAAATTAATGTCCAGTTACACTTCTGTATACTGCAGTCCAATTCCAGTATCATTTTAACAAAAACTCCAGGAGTTTAGCTTAACCAAATGAACGCAATCATGCCCTAACGATTCTACTTGTCAATTCTCAAAAGTAAATGCGCCAAGGAAGAGAATGTATCACAAAATGATAAATACGGTATCATATGGAATGTCCTTAACATACATTTTTTTACAGGGTTGTCCTTAACATACATAAATATTGTCAACAGTTAAGTTGGAATTGTTTTTTCGAGAGGTAAGTTGGAATTGTTAAATATAAAACTTGCTTCTTTGAGTGATAGGAAAAGTTGTAAAGTGAACAATAGGGTTTTTCAACAGTAACACACACAAAATGTAGTGAAGGAAATACACAGAACTCTCAAGTAAAGTATTAATTACCATAAGAGGAAGCAATATTCTGTAATCTTTTGTCAGCTCAAACAGAAGCAATACTGAAGTCAGTGGAACTGAACAAACTGAAGCTAAAGTAGCAGCCATGCCAACCTGCACAAAAGTAAGATATGAATATTCTCAAGGACCAAATGTTAGATTCATTTTCGTAAGTGATTGATAAAAGCTTACAAGTGCGTATGCCTGAGGCTGGGCAACAGCAGCATTTCCAGGAATTGCAGAATTTATAAGTTCTGCAGCTGAACCTCCAAAAACCGCACCAACAGCAGCACCTATCATCAAGCTTGGAGCATAGAGACCACCTACAAGACCTGACCCTTTACAAAGAGCAGTTGCTACTACTTTAGCTGCAGCAAGCTGAGTCAAGAGCCATATGCCAGGAGCAGAGGCGCTCTTTCCTGTGTGGAGGATTTCTTCAACATTTGTGAAACCCCAGTATAGAATTCCAGGATACTTGAGAGCTATTATTCCAGCTCCTAAGCCACCTAAAGCGGGCAACACAACTGCTGGAAGACTAAACTTGTCTTTTATGTAATCAAAAGAATTGGTAAACCAAACCACCAACCTACTGAACGCCACACTAACAGCACCACAAAGCATGCCTAGAATGAGATATAGTGGTAGTTCTGCACTCAGATAAAAAATGTTGCGAGTGAGATGACATCTCATGTTGCTGAGAAGCAATATAACATCAATTATTCTACCCAGTACATCCTTCCTCGTAAAAATAGTTACAATAAGATACCAACATAACAGAACCACTAATTTTAAGAAAATACAACATCTCGAATATGTGTCCATTCACCAAAGTATACATTGGTATTATGTACAATATGGCCAAATTCCTCTAAAAAAATACAATATGGCTAAATCCAAATAATTACATAGCATAAATCAGATAGTTCCAATGTATGCATGCATAAGGAAACACAAGAAAACTTCATGGCGTTCAACATCGGAATAAAAACTACCAGTAGAAAATACCAACTTCTCCTTCAAAATAAGATATTATATATTCATGAGAACAACAAGCTAGTTTAGTATCAGATAAAATACCGGCAGCAGATTTTAGTTCATACGTCGGCACAATGAAAGCTGGTTTTTCTCCAAGTAAAACGTTAGAGACTGTTGATGATATAACAGATGCCAAAATTATCATAGCAGTTGTAAATGGTGGCGAGTTTTCTGCTCGAAGTGGTCTCAGTACAGTCTCAATAGCAAAAAAGCACCCAGCAACAGCTGCATTAAATCCTGAAATCCAGAAATATATACAATTTAGCTTCTCTGATGTGCAAGAGATGATAATAAAGAATATGATAAAGATGAACAAAGCAGCTGAAATAAGAAGTCTGCCGTTTTGCCATCTCTAAGAGTCAATAAGTATGTCATAGAAAACCTGGCAATGCTAGAAAGATGAACAATGTATCATAAAACAAGTAAGTCTTCACCGACGTACAAACCATTACTACGTAAGAAGTTTTCTATTAGAAGACATTTTTAATGGGAAAACTTTTTTTCTCTCAGAAAAAAAGAAGACTTTTTTTCCAAATAAATTGGAATTAGATCATTGACATGCATAAGTTTTTCACTCAATTCTTAATTTTCTCACAAATTTTGAATTTCTCAATAGATCAGATTTGTCATCAGGCAAATGTCATCAGTAAGACAGAAACTCAAGAATGGTACCTGATGCTATTCCAGCAGCTGCACCAGCTGCAACAAGTGCAATTCTCCTTTCTCGGTTATTCTCCATCATCTCCGAACAACCATTTGCACATGATTTTCCAATGTCGACACTTGGACCCTCAGGACCTAGTGAACAACCAGTACCAAGAGTCACTGCAGCCTGTATGGCCTTTATTGTCGGAAAAATGGCCGCCAGCAAATCAATACCCTGTCTCTGTGATGTTCTAGCTTGCTTTATCTGCTCAAAGATTTCAAGAAGCCCATGCATCATCCCTACAACTACTCCTCCTGTAACTGGAATCAACAGTATTCTATGCCAAGTATCAGCCAGCCTCTGCAGGCGGAGCCATGCAGCTCCCTCGTTTGGAGTACCAGCCCATGCCCATTCATGAATCACATGCACCTGGTCACAGCATGTCAAATATTAGAAGTACAGAATTGGGAATTTGGAAATCAACAATCTAAAAAACTTACAGAATAATAAACAGATCTGGGTGTGATTTTGAGAAGATAGGGCATTTCTTGACAAATGAAAATAAAAAAAAATACTTCTTTTTATTTTAGCACAGGATTCAGGTTTTCTCCTAAGCACTACCATAAATATAAAATACATAAGAAATATCGTTACCATAATTAAAAACAACTAATAACTCATTGTTCTTCATTACCTTTAACAAAAATGAAAATGCTCAACTATACATGTTACAAGATCCGACATAAAAGCCAAAGCCACTCTCGAATAAGCACAAAGAAAAATGATAGCACGACAGTAAACACATTTTTCTGATATCCCTGAAGTGAAATACTACAATCAGATCTTAGTTGTAGCGATAAGTAAATAACGTAAGTGCTCTCCAATCCCCAATTTATATTCAAGAACACAACTTTGATGACAATTCGTATCCACTAACGAAATTTCCTTTTTTCTGTTGAGAGGACTAACGAAATTTCCCTCGTTCTTCTATATGTAGAAACAGGAATATAAATCCTTACCCCGCGATTGAAAGCAGCGACGCAAATGCCGGTGGCGAGCCCAAGGAGGCACCCGATCAACAGCAACGCCCACTCCGGAGGGGCGCCGTCTCCGAGCACGTCACGCGACCGATCGTCGTTAGGCAGCGGCGACGACGCCCGATCCCAGTGGCGGCGGCGATTCGATAGCCCGCGGTCCAGTTGCTTGAGAAGGTCCCCGATCCCGCTCCTCCTGGCCGACAAGGGGGTCACCACAGTCGTGCTTGTTGTAGCCGGCGGCGGCCCCTGGCCCTCCAGATCGGCGTCGGAGGTTGAGACGACGATGGATCGGAGGAGAGCCTGGTGGTCGTCGAACTCGGACTCCCCACCGGACATGGTCGCGCGGACGGCGTCAGAAACGCCTATGACTCCATCGCCGGAAAGTCTTCGCGATGTGGGATCGGAACCCTAGAAAGCGCGCGGGATCTGAGATTTGAGAACAAGCCGATCGAATCGATCCGAGGAGCAGGAATTAGAAGTCGAGAACAGAACGCGGTGTCCTCTTTAATTTAGTTGCAGTAATAATAAAAATAATAATAAATAATACAACTTTTCTTGTATTACTATTTTTCCATTAAAAACAAAAAACGGCGGTGGTTGGAATTGTGGACACGTGTTTACTCTTTAATGGATAAGTACGATGTTTGTTGTTGGAACGTTGTGCATGTGATGCCTCTGCCGACCAATTTGTAATATTTTTCGTTAAAAATCTATTTTATGTGTCATGAAGTATTGGATTAATCAATATACAAAAGTGCCACAAAAATAAAAACTAGGCATTGCTTTAGATTAAAAGTTTTAACTTTCATTAGCTAAAAACAAATTTCAACTTAAGTTTAATATTTAATATGTTGCGTTCTAAACCAACTAATCAACTAGACATATAACAATAAAAAACATTGATATAATTTTTATATAAATAAATAATCTTTGTTGTTATACTTGGTAATGGTATATATTTCAGCCACGGAGATTAAAAAGCATTTGAAAAGACGCTAATAAGTGTAATAAATAAATGAGAAGGACAAAATAGCTTGAAAATTTTGGAGTATTTATTTCATTTAAAGTGACAATATAAGAATTTATTTCATTTTGGAGTATAAATGATGAAGTCCTGATAGATGCATTTTCTAACGGAATCCATTTTTATTCAGTAAGACTCAAGTCCGATAAAATGTTTATGATCGATTATGTAATAAATAAGATTTATTTTTAATACTTATTTATATAAAAATTAAACAAAATATTCATATCTTAGATTATATTAGAAGAAAGATAAACTTTATGTGATAGTGTCTTGTGAAATAAAGTTAGGCCAGAGCAAACCCGAGTTTGGATCCAGGTAATTTTTCAGACCCCGCCCGGTTCCGAACTCGGTCCTGAACTTTCGGAAAAAAATCGGATTTTAAACCGAGACAGGAGATACCGCCTAACTGACTCTGCTGCCAACAAGATACCTTCGTCGCCTCCTCCGTCGCCACCTCATCTGTCGTTGCCTCCTTCGTTGCCGCCCCCGTCGGTCGCCTACCCTCCGTCGTCGTCCCCACCAAAGCTGACCCCCATATCCTCCGCTGCCATCGCCGCCGCCAAAGCCGACCCCCCACGCCGTGCCCTCCACCGCCATCGATCCCGAGACGTCGAGCGGCCAGTGGCACGTGCCCCATCGACACACTCAAGTTGAGCGCTTGCGTTGACCTGCTCGGCGGCCTCATGCACGCGGACTATCGGCTAGGAAGTCAAGTCAGCGTGCTGTTTGCTGCCGGAAGGGGGTGGCAACATGACGGCGGCGACAACACAGCAGCGCGCGGAGAATAAATTTTAAATCTTTTAACATAAATATCTTAACTATTTTTTTTCTACAAGAATCATTAATTACAACAACAAATATCTAGTCTCACAAAAAGGTGACGAGTTAAGTGGCATATTATTTTATAAAAAAATACTATCACTAGAAGATGACAATCACAATATATGGGATAAGTTCTCACTTTATTAATATAAAAAAATTTAAATAAAATTTATTATAATTATAAATATAGAACCTAACATTTGAAGAATAACCACGAGAACTAATGAAATATGTGATAAATTAACATGAGTATTATGCTTATTTAGATATTATTTTTTTATGTAACGACTCAGATTTTCAAAAAAATAGATAAAGGATATTTATTTTTATTTAATGGATCTGAAAATTCCAATGTTAATATTCTGAAATTAAATAATTTCAAAATTGATGGAAATTAGGGGATAAGTTGGAAAGATAAGAAGGAATTTGAAAAGGGATAAAAAATTTTATGAAGATAAATATTTGATTGTTAAGTAAATTTGAATTTAAATAAATTTGAATAATTAAGAAGTGATTAGTCATTCATGGATGGCCAAGATTGATTCGTTCAAGGCCTAATAGAATTGATATTCCTAATCTGCACATATAAATAGGCATTAAAAAGTGACTGAAAACTTTTTTTTTTCTGCCAAACAAAATTCTTTCATGAGCCCTCTTTTCCTCTCGTTTGCATGCGAACCGAGGCACTCTGAGAATGTGTGACGACTGGTTTCGAAGTCAGCACATAAGAGAAGAAGTTTCAGGTGGTGGCCGCGAGTTTCGAAGCGAGGACAGAGAACAATCATCGGTCAAAGTTCGGCGTTCGTGCAGATTTTCAGAGAAAGGAATCCAGTTGGTTTTTCAGTCAACTTTAGGTATGTAAGGGGAATCCCTGTTCATTGATTTTTCGCGACACGGAACCCTATTCTCTTCCCTTTCGGAAAGTTACGTCGGAATGCACTTCTTCATTGACGCAGAACCCAGCCTGAGTTCTGGTGTACTCGGCCTGGATTTCATTGAATTCAGACCGAGACGAATTCGAGAACCGGATCGGGTTGTCCAACTCGGCTCGGATTCTTATTGGCCCGACCCGAGTTCGACTTCAGCTCGACTTGAACTCGGCGCGATTGTTTTGGAGGTGAACCGGCCAACTTGGCCCGGGTTTACCATACACTCGGCCCGGGTTTGTCTTGACCGAGTTGATTTTGATCGGCTCCGAACACGGATTGGGTTCCACCCGACGCGGGCCGAGTTCTGAAGACAAAACGTAATTTTGGGCAATTTATTATAGATAATTGAATAGTCATAATAGTTTATGGTTCCTGATCATCCCTAATCATATTACAAACAGATCTGACATCATCATATCTTTCAGATTTGATTTGAGATTATTGTCACCATTATTCCATCAGATCATGTGATTCACTATGATATGATCTAGTAGTTTTTCTCTGATTTGGTCCTTGTCTAATTTAAAGTAAACTGTTAAAGATAGGTCTTTATGTTAAATAAGATAAAAGATGAAAACTGCTAAGTCTCAATTTTTTCTGATTGTCTCTAAGCCCCCTAGGCCATTATTATTATCGTATCGTACGGGGCAAATAGTGTACATAGATGTTTGAGACGTCATCCTTTAAAGGAAAATTATGATTGTCCTGTGATGGTTGTCCACCGTCATCACGAAACTATTGTTAGCATTACTATTGGAGGGTGACTTATCGTGGCTTGATCTCCCATTGGTCTACATGAAAGAGACATGGAGTTTCTCTTAATTGACCGAACGTCTCTATTGAATTGAATAAGTCCAAAGATTGAATTGAAATTGAAATTGAATTGAATTGAATCTTGATCATTCGGAGTTTTGGCGTTGATTGGCTTTGCCTCCATCTATTGAATTGAATATAAATTGGTAATTGAACGATGACCACATATATTGATAATAGAAAGTTGTTAAATTGGATAGGTGCCATAGTGCTTAGGCATAGTTGATAATTGCTATTGATCGATCCATTAATCTCTTACTTGTTCCTTTTTATTGATTCATGGTTTTATTGATATATTGCTTTATTATCGATCTCTCTTTATAATGTCATATCATGTGCTCTATTGATTATTGATCCTTATTGATTATTGATTTTTGAGTACCATTGATCTATTATTTATTGTTATGCTTAGACCCTACGTACTGAGTATCTTGATACTCATGAGTTTCCTCCTACATTTGGATTCATGCATATGAGATGATAGAAGATAATGATGCAGATGATCAGTCTCAGTGATAGGGATGTTGCACATGTTGTTTATTTAGTCATGCTATATTATTGAATTAGAATTTATTTTCCGCAAAATTATGTCATATAAAAATTGTGTAGCGTTTTTGGGTCGACTCGGAGCACGTGATAATCACGTGGGTCTCGGGGCGTTATATTTTATAATTTGATCTTTATTCATAATATAAATATAAAATTTATTCATATAATATCCACATCTCGTGTGTGCCAATATGCTAGTAAGTATAACAAATAAATGACAAGGATACCATAGTTTGAAAATTTTGGAGGATTTATTTCATTTAAAGTGACAATCTAAACCCTAGTATTTTATATCTTTTCAACTAAAAAACTATTTATTTTAGATTTCACTATGTATCCGTTAAGGATTAAACTCGTCTTATTTATTGAATCACGGACACATTTTTTGTTTAATTAAAAATTATATTGGTGCACCATGAACCTAATTGTTCAAAACATGACAATAGGATAGAGAAATTTTGGCATTAAATTACCATATTACATAAATTATTGCAAAGTAAATTAATACGTAATCGTCAAATTATTTGAATCATCAGGGTATGGTGATTATCTATTGTCACATTTTATTTATTTTTTGTTGCAATTATTTCTTGTTTCATTTATTTTTTGGGAGTGGTTTTCTTATCGAATTTTCACACGTGTTTCTTGATTAAAAAATGGTTGATTTAAAAATGAATTCATTTAAGAGTTTATTCTTTCCTATTCCACTAGGTACCCATAAAAATGTTAGGAGCATAATTAAATTTTAAAAACATGAATTTTAGTGCAAAACTTTTCTAGAGATAAACTATTCTATGGCTTTTTTCTATGGAAATGTTTTTTTACACCTCCATGACATCACGTTTGAACGTTTGAATTATAAGCTCGATTATCCAAATTTTCATTGGTATTTCTGAAAGGGCTTGAAATTGAGTTTGTTTCTTTCCATATATGAAATCAATCAACAAGAACTTCAAGAAAATGTTCTTTTGAATGATTCTATGATAGAAGGACATCAAGATCACCCCTTTCATCCTATTTAATCTCATCCCTTTCATGTTTTTTTTTTTGACAATTGCACTCATTCTCTCCCTCTCTCTTAGTGTTCTTGTGCCCTTCTATAGGATGGAGTGAAGTCTTTGTACATGGAGAAAGTGTGAAGGACGAAGAACGAATGAGTATGACACATAAATGATGACCATGACTAGACTAAAAGGTGTGTATAATGTGATCTTTATCATAAAAAAATTCATTCATGCTTGTACTTTGGAAGTGAGGACATGTAAAGGATATTGTACACTCTTTCATCAAAGGAAGGTAATGCTAATCCACATGCTCCATCACGATCAATTCCATATCTTAAACGGTTCAACATAAGAGGGAATTAATTTTCCTTTCTTAATAAATAACATTAACCCTTTAGTAGGAAAAAACTTTCAATAATACTTCATTGTCTTTTTTAAACATATGCTCTCACCAACCTATCAACATAAGTCTTTTGTCTATTTTGAGCAACTTTTATTTTCTTCTTTATCACTTCAATCTTATCAACATATTTCATTTTCTACTTCAAATGTTTTGCGGTTAATATTTTCTTTTTGCTTACCTCGTTCCAATATATAGATGAGAGGTATGGTCTACCATATAGGGCCTCAAATGGTGACATGTCTACATTAGAATCACACTTGATCGTCCCAACAGTTACGTCAATCATAGGGTGCCGTGAACAAATTCGACTTGGACCTTACCATTGTTTTTCTTTTTTTTAATTTCTATCTTACTTTCTATATTTATTTTAAATATAGAAAATTAGTTAATAATTATTATAAATATAAAAATATGTTTTTTAATATTTGAGCATTATTTCCATAATTAAAATGTTTTATTTTTATATTTCTTAAATTTTAAACTAAGTATAGGACTAAAATTAAGTAAAAAGTTAAAAAAATAAAAATATAATTAAAAAGTCAAGTCATCGGGTCGGATAAGTCCACTCAGGTTGGAATTTCTCAACTCATTGGGTTCAGATCGGATCGGGTCCGACCTGACCACCGACCCGAACCGACCCAAACTAGGTCGGTGGGGTCGGATCATCAGATCCACCCCTATGTGTCGACATGTTCTTAACATTTCTTCTAATGTATGGATGGTTATTTTATGATTGTCCATGGGTGGAAAGTTGTACTACATTTCAGTCTTATTCCAAAAGGCTTATGCATACTCTTTCAAATTTTAGAGGTAAACTTAGGATCTTTATCCGATAAAATGACAATATAAATTTTATGTTATTCAATGATATCTTCATCAAAATTTCAATTGTTTGTTTCATTTTCACATGTCGGAAAAAGGATCATCTTCATAAACCAATCTACCACAATTCTTATGGCATCATGATCTTTTAGTATGGAAATGATTCTTTCTTTCCATTTCTATTATGGAAATGTCAAATTCTTGATAAGTTCATATGACATTTGATGTTCCACTTTTACTTGTTGACGTACTTTTTATAACAATATTTTATGTCTTATCTAATTATATTTTTATGATATAATTTTTTATTAATTAGAGCTATATTTAAAGTACTGAAAAAGTTAAATTTAGAAGGGATAATCTTCTGACTTCAACTTTTGATTAATATTTATATATATTCTCATGATATTGGATTAATATGAAAATATAAAAATTATAGATAATTTTTCTAAAATTTTAAAATCAAGAATCACCTCATTTGTACAATCAAAACATGTTGTTCCTAAAATAGTGAAGTTCGAAAAATTCAATTTGAAGTTAATATTTTTATGCATTGAATTAACTTGCACTTAATGTTTACTATCTTATAATTCATTTTTGGGCGAAAAGGTAAATATGGAAATTGTAGAAATTTGTTTTAGCTTACCTTAAACTTAAATATCATCTCCTATGAATAATCGTGAAAAAGTTACATATAAAAGAGTGTATGTTTATTAGATTGTTAAAAAAAGTTTAGGCGGCTAACTAGAAAAGTTTGAACATTAAGATATCCGATCTTATTTTCCACATAGCTACAAATGGCTAGTTGAAAAATGTGTGAACTTTCGAAAAAAGTTTCAAACATATGATACTTTTTTAAAAAAAATACAAAACAACTAGTTTTAGAATCTAGATTCTTTGGGAAATCTCCACAACAATGCATATTTTCAAAGCACATAAAAAGATATCCAAATCACAAAAGAATATAAGACTTCAAGAGCAAATCATTCTTGAATATTGGGAACATTTGGATATTTATTTGCATATTTTTTCTTCTCTCCTTCTCTCTTATTATTTTGAGTGTGCAAAATATAGAAGAGAGTTTGGGAGTGTGAACTTTACTTTTGGGATTGTGAGTTTTATTGTATGAAAGATTATCACCTCACCTCTTGAGCTAAAGAAAAGGTGTGGTGTGATTAAGCTCATTACGACAAGATGTATACATACTCTTAAGGGAAAAATGTGGGTGAAAATGAGAGATGTGCATTACCTTTTGAAGTAAAGAAAATGCATGTGGTGTAAATGATCTTTTCTAAATAAAAGGCACGTAAGTTTGGTACGAATTAAGGGTTTAGTGGATTTTTCGAGTTGAGTAAGTTAATAGACATAAAAAACATGGGACAAGTTGATCTACTTGACAAGCAACTCAAGAAAACCCGATCTGAACACATCATAACCCAGTCCGAGTCTTTTGACATGCATTTTTGCCATCATTGTGCACACGATCCTCGATGACATTTTCGTTTGAAATTCAAACCATCCTCTCATATTTTCAATGCCTAACTACTTTCAATTAATCTAGCATGGATCATAGAAATGTCTACTTAACCCAATTAGATATGTGTTGTAGGACCATATTGCCAACTTTCATTCATCTTCTTCGACGATGAGAGTTTCGTCGACAACCTCGTCCCTCCACTTCCAGTGACCTATGCATCCTTGACTTCCACCACCAACACTGCATTTCGAATGATGTCCACAATCCACCACTATCTCACCACTCTATCATTGTGTCGCCACATACCATAGCCACATAGACATTTGCCTCCGTCGTCAATGTACATGATGTTCCCATTAGAACCTTCATCGATCGATGTACCATCTCGACGCCAATGTTTGCATCAATAATAGATTGTCACTTCATCCAAAATTGGCATGCAATATTTTTGACTAAGGTGTAATATTGTCCAATTTGAGCCTTGGCTCGCACGTTTTTACCAAAATATGTGTCATGTTCACATATATACCCAACATTTCTCCCATGAGTTATGCACGTGGGACTAAACTAAAAACATGTCTTATGCATCCTTCCCCTTAGGGGACTCAAGGTACTCGTTGAGTGATTGCACCTCATGATGCATAGAGGCTCGCGCGAAGTAATTCCGTATCATATGCAACATTCTCGATCAGCGCACGATGTTGTTCGTTTTGGACCTTGACTCGCACGATTTTGCAAAAATATGTCAAACCTGGTCAAGTCTATGTTCTCATATATACTAACGTCTCTCCCGTGATTTATATATGTGGGTCTCATTCAAGGCATGTATCATATATCCTTTCCCCTTAAGGGACTCAACGTCCTCGTTAAAGGCTTTCGTAGAGTGGCTCTAATACCACATGTACCAAGTCATGATATTGTTTGTTCTGGGCTTTGATATGTATAGTTTTACTAAAATGCGTTACACTTGAACAAGTTCATATTTTCATATATACCCAACATGACTTATGCACGTGGGACTAATCTAAGGTATCAGAGCCATTCCGCGTGAACTTCTGTGCATGGTGGAGTGTGATCAATCAACGAAGACATTGAGTCTCTGAGGAAGAAGGATGCATGAGACTTTGAATTAGTCTCACATGCATAAGTCACAAGAGAAATATTGAGTATATATGAGAATATGAACTTGACCAAGTGTAACGTGTTTTAGCAAAACCATGCAGACCAATGCCTACTCAAATAAAACTCATAAAAATGCTATCGGGATATGTTCTATTTTTCATTATATATCTACTCAGTATGTGTGCTTCGATATAAAGATGGCCCTCGATATCAGTTGAGGCATCCTTCTTTTATTTGAGAGGGTTGGCATGTGCTCTTTCATGAAGTAGCACTGGCCTTCATATGAGAAGTTTTTGCTATGAATTATTCAATTCATTCGCGGGACACATCTTGAGGGCACTAGAGGTTAGCCTTGCCTAAGCTTCTGACTCTATAATCACGAATATAGTATCTCAATGTCAAAGTTTAATTATATATATGGTTTTCCTTGTCTGTGACTGTGAGTCTTATGGGTCTCCTTTTGTCAAATGGCAAGTTTGTGAAAAACTATCATGAATGACATGCCTTTGATCCCATCACGGACAAAATATAGTCTCCTTCAAAATTCAGCGTTTCTCTATGCACATAGAACCATATTCTACATTGTTTTGCGACCAAGGAGGGAACAAAAAGACCTATCAATATCATAGAGCTTCTTATACTTCTGGTCATGGTAAAAAGTGTTCAAATCAATTTGGGGACTATCTTAACAGAGAACTTATAGAAACATGCTCGTAGGACTTATTCTAATCAAGATTTAATGTATAACGATTAAATCTTGTGTTTAATGAAATCATCAGTACTTCTCTCACGACTTTGTATGCCTGGCCAGATTTTAGGAGGAGAATACAAAGGAGAGGCATCACGGTCACAAGAGCAATGAGGAGGAGGTAAAGGACAAACATGAAAATCAGGTGGGTGATGCAGAAATCACCTTGCATAACCCTATTGATATGATCCTTTACACGAGTCCCTGCAAAATTATGATCCATGTTTAAATGAATGAATCATCAAGAATGATTGGAACTATTGAATTGTGACACCCTACTTGATTGTTTTCGGACTTGCTGTGATACATTGCTTGTTAGGACCTATTACTTGCTATGTCATGCTTTCTTTTGTTCGTTAGATTATGCTATGCTATGGTTGCATTGAAAAGTCTGTCTTAGTCTACGATCTGAATGTTGTCGTGTATTGATGTTGCATTCATGCCTTGTAGAATAGTATTTACCTTGATCTAAATTTTAGAATAATTCTTGACATTATGAGAAACATTAGAATCCCGCCCGAATTACTATGAACCCGGCCCGGGTTTATACTAACTCTGATTGGGTAAGCAACTTACCCGACCTAGGTTCATAGAACTCGACCCGGTTCACCTTGAACTCGGCGCGGGTTAATAGAAAAGAAGTGGTCGATCTCTCAATATTTTCACTCGACCCGAGATCTACTGAACCCCGACTCAGGTTCGTCCCCACGACTTTCCCGAACCCGACCCGAGTACGACTTACACTCGGCCTGAGCTCATACCATGAACTTGGCCCCGCCTACCCGATACCCAACTTGGGTTATGATATCCATACTCATCTTCATGCCTTTTTGCTGATGCCTGAATTTGATTTGGAGCCTTACATGTCCATGCTCATGTCTGTCACAATTTTTACTATTGACATATGATTTCATGATTGATCTAAGACAAGAACTTTTCTGTTTGATTTGTTCCTATCATTGATCTATTGCTTCTCTAATTATGATGAATAATGAAACACAAGATTACAAAGTGATTACTAAGTTAAGATGAAAGATTAATACAGGATTGTCAGCTTATGCTAAGTGCTTTCATGATAAGGGTCATTTTTTTATTCATGGCTTAATCAACCATTGACTCGCACACGGCTGTATCGTTTCACTCGACATACCGCATAAATAAACAAGAACACATCCTATGGTAAGTAAAGAATGATGAATTTAAAGACACATAAAGCCACTTGATTTTTAAGTATGATTTAAGAAGAAGAAACATGGTCAAATAAAGAAAACATGAATACCGAATAAAGTTATCATTATCATCTATTATCATGGTTATTAAGCATGCTACTATTTCCAAACTATCATGTATCACTTTTTTTAAAAAAAAATGCATATCATGTATCACTTGATTTCACTGATTATTAATATTCATTGATCTTTTCTCACTCATGATCTACGATGATTTTATGCTCCTATTCCTAATCAAGATAAGTACTGATATTTACCTTTTGATTTATTTTAATTAGAGTTATGCATTGTATATTATTATTGGTTCTCCATTAGGCTGTAAAGTTTATGAAAGAATTGCCTTCCCTGTGTTTGATTTTAACAGGGCCAAGTCAGTGATGATGTTGAGTCGGCGTGCTGCGACGAAGCTCGGGCGACAATAAATCACATAATATATTTATTTTATTCTTCTGCATTTATGAACTTTGATGTAGTCATTATTCTTCATTGATCGAGTCATGATCAAATTTATATAAAAATCATAACGTTTGTAGCGTCTTTAGGTTGATCTTCGTCATGTGGCGAAGGTCAATTTGTGGGCGTTACGCATACAAAATCTTGTTGCGGACAATACTAATATTTGTCCACTTAAATTTAAAATTAATAATTGCATTACTTTAAAATTTTGCATAAGCATTTTTTGGCCCTTAAAAGTATGAAGACATTTTTTTTATTGAAAATGGTTGAATTGTACTTTTTATTGCTTTAAAATTTAATATTACTCATTTACCACTCCTCAAAATTTCAAATGTTTATCCACTTACAGTCACTCATTTTTTAAACACTTTCCTTTAACATCAATGAAGCGGCCACTCAAGCTGCTGATAGAAGCTTCCCGTAACAGTTGTCTGTTGGATCTCATTTCGGGTACGAAATCTGGTCTCTGTATCGTGCATAAACCCTAGATCGCTCAGACGCGCTCCACGAACTCCCGAATACAGCGGTGGACGAAACCTTCTAACCCCCCCCCCCCCCCCCCCCCCCCCCCCCCCCCCCCCGATACGAATCGAATACCTCTCCATTTCCAAGTAGAAGAAGATCTACCGATGTTGTCTTCGATCCGAAACCTCCTCCAACGCCGCCTTCCGCGCGACTTCCCCTCCGTCCTCCTGCCTCGAATCCACAGCCCCACTGGCCGATTCACGCTTCCGGCCATTCGCGCCTTCTCCGCTTCCTCCGGCTCCGGTGATGGCGGGGCCAAGGACGATCAGTGGGGAAACTCCTGGAGTGGCGCTTCCGGCGCCGGTGGTGGAGGCGGTGGAGGGCTTGATTGGGGCGAGTCCCCCTCTTGGTCTGCCGGCCTGACAAGGGAGCATTTCGATGGTGAGGCCGTCGGGCGCAGGGTCGAGGACACCGGGAACGAGCTCCTGGAGCAGGTGCGCTCCATGGACGTGGAGGACGACATCCTGCGCGCGCTGGAGCAGGACAACCGGGAGAGCAAAGGGTTCGTTGACGGGTGGAACGAGAGGATGATGGAGACCTACCGGCTCCTGAAGCAGGTGCGGGAGCCCGGGGCGAGGGGCGCCTACCTCAAGGACTCGGAGAAGGCTGAGATGTATCGGCTGCACAAGGAGAGCCCTGAGGTTAACACGGTGGAGAAGCTGGCAAAGGATTACAGGATAATGCGGCAGCGGGTGCATGCGATCCTTTGGCTAAAGGAGATGGAGGAGGAGGAGGAAAAGAAGCGTGGAGCGCCGCTGGACGACTCCATTGAGATATTGCTGGATACTTTCCCAGAGTATGTCCAAGGAAACATGTTAAATATTTCTTCTTAAGATATTATGATCAATGTTTTCGGGTTTAGGTTCAATTTTTCTTTAGTAACTTACTGAAACCTTCTGAAGTATATGCTTTATAACTTTATTCCAGTTGGACTTTGGTGTATTTGCCAACACAATGGCGTGATTAAATTCTAGAAACTGTACATAGATAAATATAGTGGACGGAGTGTAGATGATGAAGAAGATGAGTCAGACATGCAATATGAGTTGAATAGGTTGTTCATCATATCTCAGCATTAAATGCCTGCTATCCACAAACCTGCTAACGGATTTACCATAAAGAATATAAGAAATGACTAAATGTTTCTTTTCAAGTTTCATAATATTTGGTTTTCCTAAACATGAGGTTTTATCTAATGTTGTCTTCTCAAAAGGTAGATGTTATATATGATCATGAGCATGACACTGTCCCATCCTTGACTTAGTAGAATCCAACATCAAAGAACTGAACAACATAAAATTTAAAGGTAATACTTGGCGTCCCAAGTTACGTGTTAGAAGATATCTTACTATAATTTCATTTTGTCATTGCAGATTTTTTAATTCCCATGACAGGGAATTTCATGTAGCCTCTCTTCCATACAAGCCTGACTTCAAGGTCATGCCTGAGGGCTGGGATGGAACTACTAGAGATCCAGATGAGGTCTTGTATGAAATATCAATGAAAGAGGATCAGATGCTCTATGAAGAGTTTGTTCAGAGATTTGAATTCAATAAGAAAAAGGTTTGTTGCTTAAAATCTGATTATCTTCATATGTGTAGTATCTAATGCGAATTTTTTTGCAGAAGTTGTCTCATGCGCAAATGAACATTTTAGTTTTATAATCTAACTCCAGTGAGTGATAAAATTATGATATCAGAATGAGGTGTAGGTTTTGGGTATGGATATCATTGTGAATATCAAGTTCTTTCTAAATTATATAACTTAGGTAAGTAATTTATCTCCATTGATTACTACCATGTGGAAACCGAAATATGCTATTTGATCTAATGTGTGGATGTTGAGTACGGATGTGACTATGAATGTCAGGTTCTTCCCTAATCCTAACTTTAGGAAGTAGAGTAGTGTAACGTTTCATATTTTTGTTGCAATTATGATTAATTAAGTTATAATAATTTAAGCAACAAGTGATTGACTCGATTGATAAAATGCTTGAGCCCCTGCAAAGAAAGGTCACAAGATCATGTTCCACTGGAGGGGATTATATTTTATTAGTTGATCCCTCGAATTGGATGAACCAAAGTTTGTTGAGATTTTGAATATGAGGGTTCACACCGAAAAACAATGATTCACTACTAATTATTTGCTTGAATTTTAACTTGTATAGATTTTTAAATCCAATGAAAAAGTGATATGACTAACGGGACCCAACCCATCTCCCTAGTCCCTCCCATCAAAACAGACATTGGTTCTTGTGGAAGGACAGTTTTTGCAAAAGAACAATTTAGGCATACTAGCTATGGCACCACCTTCTTATTCAGTTTTTGCAAAAGAACAATTTAGGCATACTAGCTATGGCACCACCTTCTTATGATGCACATAAGTGCATTCACTTCCAAGTGCCTCATGAAATGGCTCGTTCCCTGGTTACATCTTTCAATCCCTATGCATTTGCTTATTTTACTTTCCATCCATCTGTTTTTTTTTTCTGTTAAATGCCTGTGTTATTTGTTTTCTTCTTTGTACCTCCACAATATCTACTGCTTTCTACTTTCTTTTTCTCTAGTCTATTTTATTTGACAATATATCCAATATTTATAGTACATACAGGGTGCTTTCTCTACTTACTTTCTTCCATTTTTCTGATAAAGAATCAACCAGTTCTGACTGATTAACAGTCTAAATGTTAGGGGTTCTTTGACTGACTGATGCAATAAGGGGAGAAAACAGCAAAATCGGGCCAGATGATTGGAAGGATCAATAGAGGAACAATTAGGGCTATGAAAAAAACAAAATGTGTAATATTGATAAAAGATAGACAAAGGCAATAAAAAATCTATTTGCAGTCTTAACTTCTAGGGTTACAAGGGTTTAAAACTATTAATTAATCTCAATCCTTGATTAAACTATTTTTAATCCTGGCCCTTATAAGTAATTAAAAGGTCTCTTTAAAAAAATAATTAAAAAGTCACATGCCTATGACATTATGACCAAAAAACTAAAATACCAGGTTTAATTAAAATAACTAATAGAGCTTTTACAATAAAAAAGCTGCTGTGTCATTGAGTTGGTTGATTCTGATTTCTGACCACATCCAATCAGTCTTCTTTCGCTAGTCATCCTTTCTCGTTTCAAAAAAAAAAGTCTTCTTTTGAGAAGGTAAAAGATGTGAGCAACTTTTAAAATAAAAAGCTCCTGTCTCACTGATTTGGTTGATTCCTTTTTTTTTTGAGGGGGAAAAGGATGAGCACCAAGTTAGGGTGTCATCCGTATATATATATATCACTGTGGAAGGAAAATGTACGAAATGTAGGCTCCCAAGAAGAGAACAGCAAAAAAAAAAGGGGGGGGGGGAGAGTCGTCACTATCCAAAGCCCCACTCCCGGAGAAGAAAAGAGCTATGGAGTACAATACTATCCACCTGAGTCTTGTCCCCACAAAAAAATAACCCGGTTGCGCTGAAGCTTGATGGCCCAGGCACCGGCTAAAAAGGTCGTCAAGAATGTCCTCCAATGATGTCGTCTGCTCCTATGAACTCTAAGTGACTGCCGAAATGTGTCTGGTGAGAGGAGCAAGCCAGCTGTCATCCCCAATCGTACCCAAACCTCCGGAGATACCCTGCAGCCAAAAAATAAATGTGCGAGGTCCTCCTCTGCCTCGCAACATAGGACACATGATGTGTTAGCAAGAGGTGTCCACCTTGCCCTGTACTGTCAAGTGAGAATCCTATGGTGCCGCATAAGCCAAGCAAAAATCTTGACTTTAAGTGGCACCCTGATGCACTAAATGAGTCTGAAGTCGGCCTGGAGAGAATCCAAGATCGAGGTGGCCGGGAGGAGACGAAGATACTGGCTGCGAGCAGTAAAAGTCCCAGAAATCCACGACTTCAGGCCGGGAGGTGTCTGGCTGAAACGGAGCAATCCGCTGATGAAGTGCCAAAAGCTCAGTAATGCGCCTGTCAGAAAGGGCCGACCTAAAAGTGGGGGTCCACGACCCAGTGCCCGGACCACCAGGTTCTGACCACGCCTCAACAACTGTAGAATCAGGATCAGCAGAAAGAGCCAATAAGCGCGGGAAAGAAACTGTCAATGATCCCCCCGGGAGCCAGTCGTGATGCCAAAAAGAGAAACTTTCCCCCTGCCAACGGATGGGACCATAAATGGCCGAATCAGGGGAAGGAGGGGGGCGACACCTCGCCAGAACGCGGAGACCCCACGGGGAAGAATGGCTCTAAAGGCCCAAGATAGGTCCTGTCCATAGCAAGAGAAGAATACTGACCGCCTGAGGCTATCGTGAGGACCCATAATCCGCCCAACCCACCGAGCCAGTTGGTGAAACGGAGATCACAAACACCTAGACCGCCCTGAGGTGGGGCGGCAGATGGTCTGCCATGAAACAAGATGAATGGCCCGTTAGGCAGTGGCGCTCCCCTACCAAAAGAATCTGCTCTGAACTGACTCAAGTCATCTCCGAACCTGATCTGGCATCCGAAGAACGGACATGAAATAAATCGGCAATGCAGACAAAACGGAGCGGAGCAGAACGAGTCGGCCACCGTGAGAAAGTAGTCTCGAACTCCAACCCTGCAACCTGTGCTCCATCCTCTCAATAACAGGTGTCCAACCACTAGAACCGCTATGACGATCAGATAAAGGGAGCCCCAAATAAGTAATCGGCAAGGTGCCAATCGGGGTGCGAAGCTCAATCGCACAGGCATCTGTTTCCTCCTGAATCATACCAAAAGGGATGAAAGACGACTTAGCACGGTTAATCTGCAGGCCAGATATTGCCCCGAAAAGAGATGGCTAACCGCCTGGCCTCCTGAGCAGTACCCTCAATAAAGAATAACGTGTCATTTGCATACTGAAGAAGCGGGACTAAGCTGCCCTCAAAACCCCTGAATAGACCGACCTTGCAGGACGACTGGGTGCACCTGGCAAGCGCGTCAACCGCCAAGTCAAAGAGCATGGGAGCGAGTGGGCAGCCTTGTCGTACCCCTCTATGTGGCTGGACCCAACTGCCGGCTGATGACCCATTGACGAGGACTAAGAAGGAGGTGGTGGTGATACATCGCTTCATCCAAGCAATCCACCTCATGGGAAAGCCTCTGACCTATAAGGAGTGCCACAGGAAAGACCACGAGACAGTATCATATGCTTTGGAGAAATCAACCTTCCAAAGGAAGGCCGGACAACTAGTCCTCCGTCAGTGAGCAATGATCTCCGCAGCCATGCCATAGCTATCCGTGATGGAGCGGTCCTGAATGAAAGCTGACTGTCCTGGGTGAATGATATTTGGTTGATTCTGACCACATTCAAACAGTTTTCTTTTGAGAAGGTAAAGGATGTGAGCACATGATGCACATCCAGTTTTTATTCATTATAAAAACTTGTATTTATTTCAGATATCTTATGATCTTGTCCACATACACTCCATGTTTGTAGCTGCTATTACAATGTTATCAATATAACACATTTGACTCTGATCCTTTACCTTCTTAAAAAACACTTTTCTCCCTTTAAAATGCAATTACCGTATTGACGCTAGATTGCACATAAAAACACCATTGTTCTGGTTCTTGTCTTCTTGATACATATCAGTGTAGATTGTTGCTGTTCCCGCCTTGTCTAAATGACCGCCAGAATGTCACAGAAGAGTTCACATCCATGTGGTGTTGCATCGATAGCATTCAAACAGTGGTAGGGGTGCGATGAATGTGGCCAACATCATCCATGTGGTATTGCGTCGATATGACATGGGCACAAGGATGCAAATGCCTAACCCATGCTAGACATATTAATTCCTGAAGTTAGGAGTGGGTGTCTATTTGGGGATATAAATACTGCCTGTGAATAAGCATATGTAAATATCTATGTTATTCATTGGAAGTAATATTTATTACTGTGCCAAAATAATTTTATGTTGTTTCAGGGAGAAATTTTTTGTTTTTTTATGGCAAACAGAAAACTCATGGTCTTACAGAATTTTTTTTCGTTGGACAAAATTTCTTTAGGGAAAAAAGTTTATATAGCACTTTGGGGAAAATGTCTTTCCCTACTTGTGAGTGAAGCATTTTTCAAACTTACACTATATCTCATGTGATATATATGATATTTTTTTCAAGTGAAAGGATAGCTACGAAGGTTGTAGCTATCCTATTTTATTGAATTGGTGAAAAAAAGTTACAACTGAGACATTTTTGAGGGAAATCATTCCCCAACAACACCCTTAATCTTTCCCTCAAAAAACATCCTTAATCTCCAGCCCATATCTTAGCCAGGTTGCGCGCATGTGTGGTAATATTGTCCATGTAACATCTTTCCCCCAACTCCGCCTATGTTTTATAGCCGGTCCCAAGCCCGGATAAAAGAGGAGGGTTGTGTTAGGCCCCGACAGCCAGCGTAAAACCCTGTCGAATCTCATGAACATGGATCAACGAAGCGTCGTATGTTCCAGCCGACCCCACCTAGTGGGATAAGGCTTTGTTGTTGTTGTTGTTGTTGTTGTTGTTGTAACATCTTTCCCCCCCTGAATATAACAGCATTCCTTTCAGACCAAATAGTCCACAGGGCAGCAACTGGAAGTACTCGTCTGTATCTCGAGTCAAACACCCTAACATCTCGTTGTCTGCCTCCATAACGGAAAGATTGCCAAAAGTTCTCAGCTGAGGACAGATTCAACCATTGACATCCTATTGTATGCCATGTCTCCTTAGCCATCCTACATTCAAAGAAAAGATGATTGATATCCTTCACAGACGCATCGCATAGGATGCAAGTAACATCAACTGAAGGTTGCCAGTAGGTCTTGGTCACTAGCCGGCCAGGCCTAAGCAGCCAAAGAAATATTTTAATTTTCAAAGGTATGACCAAATTTCATATAATCCCGCAGTCAGTCCTCAGGTCAGCATCACCCAATCTGTCATTCATGCTGAGTAGCTCATATGTTTGGTGAACAGAGAAGATGCCTGAGTTCCATACCCATTTGTCTGGTATGTTAGCAACGAGCCTACACCCGTAATAGGATGATGAAGTCATCAGTTCGCTGTTCAGACAAATGTGTTGAGAAGGGAGGGAGCCAAACACCATTTAGACCATTAATGCTTGACCAACAATCAGCCACAGAAGCGTTCTTGTCGCCTGCAATGGCATAAAGTCTTGGGAACTGGTTGGCAAGGGTTTCAAAATCAACACATGGAATCAGACATCCTTTCCATTACCAATGGACAGGGATAGGAAGGGTCTGACTTTAGGGAGAACTGCCATCACACTCTTCCAGAAAGATGAACACCCTTGGAGATGCAACAACCTTGAGTCCCAAGAGATGGTTCTTGCATGACGTGCAAAAATCACATAAGACCAGAGATCGCCAACATTCCCCATGAATATGCCTATTTCGATAGCAAAGCTTCATTTGATCCCCGAATGACCCGAATTCCCAAGCCATCATCAAAAAACGGACGACAAACCTCCTTCCAAGCCACCAGATGAACACCTTGAGATGGACTGCCTGAATGCTTCCAAAAGAATTTGCTTCGAAGAGAGTCCAGGCCTGAGCTCGGTAGAGGAACATAAAATATATCTGGATGGCAGAAAGTACTGTCCGTACTTAATGTGAGACGTCCTCCTTTTGACATGAGCCTCGAACTCCACCCTGCTAGCCGACTTCCACTCTTTCAATGACTGGATTCCATTTTCTTACACGTATCTTTTTGTCGGCGAGAGGTAGGCCTAGTAGGGAATAGGTAGAGTACATATCATTGTGTGCAGCGCCATTGAGCAATTGAGAGCCTCTTGATCATCCATCCCGAAAGGTATGAACAAAGATTTTGAACAATTTATGCAAAGACCCAAGAAATCTCCGAACACCTTGACTAAAAAGGATATATTTCTGGCTGCCTCTACAGATCCCTCAATGAGAAACAGTGTATCGTCTGCATCCTGTAACAACGGGATTAGAGTGTCACAATTTTGTGCACCAACGAAACCAGAGATGAGGCCACTTTGGCAGACCGAAAAGGTGCAACGTGCTAGGGCATCAACAGCCAAGACGAAAAGCAATGGAGCGAGGGGACAGCCCTGGCGCACTCCTCTCTGAGGTTGAACCCATCCACCTGTGGGATTGCCATTGATAAGAGAAGAGAAAGAAACAATGCAAACACATTGTTTCATCCATGAAATCCATTTTTGCGGAAAGCCCCGTTTATATAGTGAGCTCCATAAGAAGGACCAGTCCAAGGAGTCGTATGCCTTCGATGATATTATGATATGATATTTAATTTGTGTTTTTTAGCTTATTTTTCTTACACAACATTAAGTTATTCCTTTGCGAAATATTTTCCTCAGAAATAGTTTCCCAAAAATTTATTTCAAGTGAAACAAATGCAGCTAACTCAAATCAATTCATAATATTTGAAATTGCTACTATTTGACATTGTTTGACTACGATTGTGATAATTGATATTGAAGAAGCTTCACTTTATTGGTATCCTGCTGTTTTATCTATGACGATATAACCAGAACAAGCATGCTTGGTTTTTATCCAATTTATTGTCTTGCAATTTTCTTTCACTCTTCTACTGGTCTTTCTTTTGAAGTACGAAGGTGCTGTAAACTCTCAACAAAAAAAAAATATTATGAAGATGCTGCACAGTTGCAATTATGCTCCTTTGGACACTTGAATGCTCCCAAATTGAATCTTCGTACTACCTTGACATTCTTTGAGATGGAAGTTGAGACATAAACGTTGAAGACTGCAACTTTACACTTTGGATGCCACTTTCATTGCCCAACTTGTTTTGTTTGCCTGAGGCATAACTATGCATTCATGAGGTCAAATATTCCTTTGGAGTATCTGGTATCATTCCACATCAGTTACATGACATGGCCTGTTGTCCTCCTTTGTTGCACTACCGTGATGGTTTGATATTTGATCATGTTTTTTTAGCATGTATATCTCTATTTGCTATGCACAGCTATTACCTTTGGAACTTCAATCTTCTGTCTCAAAAAAAAAAAAGTAGTCTGATTTTTTTGGCGAATCATTGGAATCTGAAAATTGAAGCGAATGCCCATATGTGATGTTTACATGGAAAATTTTCTGCCGTTTTTCAGATGGCTGGAAAGGTGAAATGTCACAAGTACAGCAGGAGGCGACCATCAGAAGGATGGAAATTCACTGTTGAGAAGCTTGGACCTCGTGATAGACGAGGAGGGGGCGGAGGGTTGAAGTTTGTGAGCTTGCCTGATGGATCCAGCAGGGAGCTTAATGAAATGGAAAAGATGTTTGTGAAGAGGGAAACTCCTAAGAAGAGGCGTAGGATTCTGCCACCTTTCAAGTAGGCATTCATGGGAAGCTTGCGCTGACCGTGGCATGATATGTGATGCTGGCTCAGTGTTATCTCTTTGTTTTCTATACCGGCTAATTACATCGTTTATAAATTTTGGGATTCTTACCTTGTATTTGCCTCTCCTTTAATGACTTCAAATGTATGACCAGTGAATCTGGTGATGGAACTATGTATGTGCTTCAATGAAATTGTTTTTCTCCTTGCTTCAAGGATGAATAGATCGACAGTTCTGATGATGTAAATGTTTTGACTATCTTAGATTGTTGTAGGGCAGGTTCTATCAAAGAAACATTCCAACAAAGACATACAAACACGGACCCACAATATTTGGTTTCTAGCATTAGTTGATTGCAAGCATTATACTGGCATTCAAGGTGATGCATTCTCTCCTTTAACCTTGAAAGTATTCGACATAAGTAGTCATTCTAGCCTCAGTGTCATCACTGAACTGTTATATTTATTTCTCAACTGATATTTATCCTGACAAGTTATTGATTCTCGTTATATAATCTTTCTCTTGCAAGACATCAAAGGGCATCAGTAATATAAAGCTCCGTACTCGTAGCTGCTGTTTGGGATTAAAGGGAGACGAGGATGGTTGTGGAAAAGTTTCACACTTACATGGTGCACTTGCTTGATTGCTGGGTGACTCACCTTAGGTAGTGAGTGTCATGCTTAATTTAAATCTAAATGTCCTTTGCCAAAATTAAAAAAAAAAAGTGGAAAAGGAGGAGGAAGCTAAAGGTCATAGTAATCTTTTACAGTGCTGAGAATATGGTAAATGCTTTATTCAATAAGGCATGATTGGCAACATTCGTGGTACCCGTGCGTGTCAGGTATCAAGTGGGTGTGACATTATGATCAACCAAAATTGAGGTGGCCGAAGTTGACTTGAGCGCAACAATGGGGCTCCGCTCTATGTGGGAATGAAGATGAGCCTCCCAGTACATAAAGTGTGACAACACCCAGCAACAGAACAGTTGGAGGCTAAGGTTTGCTTCTGAAACAGTTGTGGAGAGACGTCCACTGAACAGAAATCTATACCATCGTTTTCTACATCATGACTTTTCTCAGCAGGAGATGAATGAATATACGGCTCTTCGTTAGGCCTCCACGCAAACAAAGAGTGGGGAGTTGCCATGAGTAAATGATCTTTCATATCTATGTTTTTAAAGTTATGGGGATCAAGTATGTTCTTCTTTATCATAAAAATATATAAAGGCAGGGGTCTGAGCATTCATTGTTACTGTTGGTAATGGAGATGGAAGCTGAACTGCCATTTTCTTGTAGGGGATGCGACGGGAGAGGTCTCAGCAAAGGACTTGCTGGCACATCCACCACAGGGGACGACAGATGAGGGTCCTTCTCAGTCTACATCTACTTACAACTAACAACCATGAGGTATTTAATTAACGTTTCTTATTTGGACTCTTGTTCTTCATGGCATATGACAACAGCCATCACCAGTATTTCTGTTACAGCCATAGCGTTTCAAACTTTCTGTTCTCCTGTCATTTTGATTATTATTATTATTTTTTTTGACTGGATGTGCAAATGGCTTCCTTTGTTTTTTGTGATTACAGGAGGCCTCAGGAATACTTAAACATTATCATCTGAATCCCAAATGACAATTTCTTCAGGCTGCCACTTCTTTTTTCCCATTTTTCCAAATGCATTAATTAATACGAGAGAAGAAAAAGGAGTCTTTAAAGAAGAAAAAAGAAAGGCGACTCCTTCAGTGGACCATTCTTGACGAGGAAGTGTAGGGGAGGGATGAACTAAGCCATAATACGCGCCTAAGAGGGGAGGGACCAAATCCTAGTGGGGAGTTGTTGAGAAGGAAGAGTTGAAACGATGGTGGTTGCATGTGAAATTTAATGCAAATGCTAAAATTTCAAGGGACAAAACAAAGATAAAATACATTATCAAATGATCGGAGTTTACCAGTTTTCCAGTCCATGTGATTATTAGTTCGTAATTAGCTTAAAACTAGGAGGTTAAAGATTCACGTGCTTTCAAAGTACAAAAACGAGATTTGCCCATATCCAAGGTTAATGTTAAAGACATGTTACGTTTCAATAGTTTTTTTGACGTTGTGGAAAAAAAAAGATGATAGCATTTGACGATTTATTATTATTGTTTAGAAATATATTAAAAGCTTTCTATATGGCAAAAGCTTTTGATTCGTGGAGGAGAAATGTTCCCCTTGGTTTGTGCTCCTGTATTAATCAAGGTGGAAAGAGGTCATTGGCCTTTAGTTATTCGTTTCAACGTCGGATTAAGACGTTATAACTAGAAAATAAAAAAAAAAGAAGGGACTGCGACCAAAGGATCACCATCAGCACAATCTGTCGATAAAGCTACGTTTTTTCTTTCTTTGTTGAAATTTGTTTCATCCTATGGTTGGCTTATATTTTTAAACGATCGCTTTATTTTATTTTTGGGGAAAAAACTTTTTTTTCCCACAAAGAAGAAAAAGTGAGTAGCTCATTCGATTGGCAAGAACGTCCGAATCTTAAAGTGACACTGACACCCATCTTCAACAGCTTAATGGCATATTTGGATTGAGCCTTGGGGGTGAAATAAAAAAGTGAAAAACGAAAACATAAAAAAAGGAGTTCGATTAAATTTAGATAAAAGAAAAGTTTTGATGCGGAGAAAGCTCTTCTATCTGGTCCGGAAAAAAAATTCTTTATTTCTTTTACAATAAATAAATATATCTACTTCATCCCAAGCGGATTCGCGGAGAATCTTATCTCATAGTTTTCAAAGATTCCTTCTTGAATGCTATTGTTAATTTCTCTTATGTCACAGTCCTCCTAACTAACTAGAAAAAAAATTAATTCAAGTGTATGTTCTACTCGCCCTCATTATTATAGAGAACATAATTCTACGAGATCGAATTGACAGCCCTTATAAGATATCCTCCTTCATTAATTAACATATAATGTTAGATGTTACAGGTATTATTTTATCTCCCTCTCCTATCAAAAGTTTCTAAATAAAAAGGATAAAATGTTATTGATAAAATTTTAAATTGTGATAATTAAAAATAGAAGATACGGTGCATATACATAGATTACATATAAATGGCGACATTGGCCTAGAATAATACTTGAACTCTATACATTAATAAGAATGTGAGCATAGGAGATAACTAATGCCTAGAGTATGAGCACTACTATTTGCACTCTTTAGACTAAATTTCTAGAATCTAGTTAACAATAACAATACCTAACTTTCCGAAGTCTCATAATGTTCTTGTAATTGACGTCAAGACAAGGAAGGCAGTAGGTTCTATGCACTGTTCTAACAAAAAAATAATTAAATAGGACACTCGGTTTTAAATATATAACAAAGATATACGAATATTTGGGTGCAACACAACCAATATTACCAACATTTTGCGGGATTAAATTTCCGCTACTACTTTTGCATTATTGGTGGGTGTGCATCTGCCAAACTACCTGAGACCTAATCTGGGCCGTTCAGTTTAGATCAAAGGTCCAGATTAAACCTCTCTCTTTCCTCTCTCTTGCACGCGACCTTCCTCCCTCCGACCTCTTTCTTTCTTCTCTCTCATGCGCGCGACCTTGCTCCCCTCCGCCTTTTCTCCTTCGAGCACCGCAGCCACTACGGCTGCTGACCGTTTCTAACCTCTGCGAGCGCTCGCAGATCCGCTCGCCGCCGTCGACGATCATCCAAAGAGAGGAAAGGCGATGCACCGCTCCCATTCGCCGATTACCGATGATCTGTCCAAAGAGAGAGATAGAGAGAAAATATTGGATGAATCTTAGATGTAAAATGAATGAGAGCGTTGCACCGTATTACACCTTTATATATATATATATATATAGCCTCGTATATTTATTAATCATCATCCGATTTAGATGGACGTTGAAATTGGATGGTGATTAATAAAATGATGCTACTCATTAGAAAAATAGCACAATCATTAAATTCATATATATGTATAATTTTAGATCCAGCATCCATTATAAATCAGGCAATAATTAATAAATGTGTGATGATGTTACCCTTAAAAAATGGCACGATGAATAACAACAATAACAAAGCCTTATCCCACTAGGTGGGGTCGGCTACATGGATCATACGACGCCATTCCGCTCGGCACGATGATTAAATTAAAAAAAATTTCTTATAGGAGCCGTGTACTATGATTACTCCAAACAATTATTAGTTAGGTATTGAAGGACTGATGCGGTCTTAATGATGCACTTGTCCTACCACATCCTGTTGAAGACGTAGAATATCAGAATAAGATTAATTCAGCAAGCTGTATGTACGTACTGTGATGCTTATAAAGACACTTGGGATTTTCAATATATTTTTTCCTTGTAATGTGAAAATATTGTCGATGTTCGATAAATTGGTCTAACATGAACCCCAAATTGAGGATATATGGTAAAAGACGAGAAAAAGAAAATAAAAGACATTCTAATTATACGACAGGTTAGAGTTTAGTTTAATAAATTAGTTTTCGTTCATGCTGAAATATCTTTAACGACAAACCTTTTTCATTCATGAATATTTGTTTCTCACAGAGAAGGTTTTATCATATTAAAGTGTTGGAATATTAGGGTGCATACATGTGTATACATTGCATTTTGTCCGTTCGATCTGCATTTAATGTTTTGAATGAGAGACGCTTGAACCGATTATTCAGATGGATCACACATGACAGTTCACTTTGTCCAGAGCTCATCACGCGTCAATTCGCACTCGCCGGCACGGCAATGAAAAGAGGGGCCGACGCCCCCTTTCCTGCTCGCCAGCTGCACGCTCGCCGGCACTGCACTAAAAGGTATCTCACATATATATATATATATATATATATATATATATATATATTATTTTAGTATGACGAATATGAGAAAAACAAAAATGACATTGCGTACTCGAATGAATAGATAGATATAAAGTGACATATGAAATCTTGTCTTATCCAAGCTTTATTCCCTAACCAAAAAACGTACGTAATATCTAATTGGCTACGTGATGCTCCGATTACATCCACCGACACGGTGCTGTTTACAACTTGTCTACATATCAAAGGCCTTTGGAAGATATCTTTGTATTCCCAACACATCACATGCATGCATTTGCATGGTTGGTGGTGATGGGAAAATCCGAGAACAAGGAGAGAAGATCGCAGAGAGATTGCAGAAAAATAGAGGAGACACACGAAATTTACCCAGGTTCATCCTTGAGATGAGGGCTACGTCCTGCAAAGAGGTTCCACTATATCTTTAGGTTTTCAGCCGCCACACCAAATTACATCAGAAATTAGGCTATTAATAGCCTCTTCAAACCGGGTTTAAAACCCAAACAAATAGAGAAAAAACCTAATCCGAACCACACGGGCCGGCTAAACAAAAGCTCAAAACCCGTCTAGATTTCGAGGGCGCTGCCCCCGAACCCCCGCCCGCTCACCGGCGAGCGGGACCGCCGTCGGGGGGCGGGGCCCCCCGAACCCCCCTTTCGTTTGTACGCCAGCAATACTGTTAATTGGGTAATACTCAGATTCCCCTAAGCTCACGTGGGCGAACCCGGTGTGAGAAACAAGGGGCCCTGAAGTATTCACCAACTCTAACATTCTCCCACTTGGTGGATACTTCACACCAATGAGAGCCTTGCCAGCAACATTCTTCTTCAATCCGACAGCAGTAGAGCACCACTCAAACTTTACACCTGTAACTGCTTTAGTCAGAAAATCAGAACTATTCTCTGTTGTATCAACCTTTTCAAGCTGAACCTCTTTCTTTTCCACCTTTTCCCGAATAAAGTGGTATTGGATGTCAATATGCTTTGTGCGTGAGTGAAATGCGGGATTCTTAGCTAACTGAATAGCACCTTGATTATCACATCTCACCTCTATAGCACGTTGCTCAAATCCGAGCTCCAAGCACAACCGTCGTAGCCATATGACCTCTTTTGCAGCATGAGTAAGAGCCATATATTCTGCTTCTGTAGAAGAAAGTGCTACCACGCTTTGTCTCTTGCTCATCCAACTTAGTGCAGCCCCAAATAAAGTAAAAACATATCCGCTAGTGGACCGTCTACTATCAATGTCTCCACCCCAATCAGCATCTACATGGCCCACAATATCAAGCATCTTTCCTTTTCCCGCACCTTCAAAGCACAAAGCAAAATCTGAAGTTCCACGAAAGGTACCTGAAAACTCTCTTGATAGCATTCCAATGTTCCCTGCCTGGGTTAGACATATACCGACTCAAGACTCCCACTGCTTGGGCTATATCTGGACGCGTGCAAACCATGGCGTACATCAAGCTGCCCACTGCACTTGCATATGGCACACGATCCATCTCTTCAGCTTCTTCATCCGTCTTCGGGCATTGCTCTGCAGAAAGTTTGGTTCCTAGAGACATAGGAGTACCCACTGGCTTGCAGTCCGACATGTTAAATTTCTTCAACACTTCTTTTATGTACTTCTCCTGTCCTAGCCACAACTTTCGCTTCTGACGATCCCTTCTAATCTGCATACCCAAAATAAAATTCGCTGGCCCTAAGTCTTTCATCTCAAACTTCTTGGCCAACAAACCTTTCACTGAATTCACCATCTTCATACTGTTTCCAATCAGCAACATGTCATCCACATACAGTGTAAGAATGACAAACTGATCTCCAACTCTCTTCACATAAACACAATGATCTGAATCTGAACGTACAAACTTGAGTTCGAGCATGTACGTATCAAACTTCTGGTACCACATCCTTGGCGACTGCTTCAATCCATACAGAGACTTCTTCAATTTGCACACCAGCTTCTCTTTACCTTGAACCTCAAAGCCTTCTGGTTGTCTCATATATATCTCTTCCTCCAAGTCCCCATGAAGGAATGCCGTCTTCACATCCATCTGCTCTACCTCAAGACTATATGCTGCTGCCAGAGATAGAACAAATCTGATTGAAGTCATTTTCGCCACGGGAGAAAAAATCTCATCATAGTCGACTCCCTCAACCTGAGAGTACCCTTTAGCTACCAGCCTCGCCTTGTACTTCTCTACAGACCCATCCGGTTTCAGCTTTCGCTTGAACACCCATTTGCAACCAATTGCCTTTCTATCCTTAGGCAATTTACACAAACTCCATGTTTCATTCTTATCCAGTGACTGCATCTCATCTGCCATAGCAAGCTCCCACTGATTTGCATCATCCATAGACCTTGCATCTTTTACAGAACTAGGTTCTTCTCCGATGATGCTCAAAGCATGAAACGAACTCAGAGCACTAAGAGAGTATCTCAAAGGTGCTCTTCTTTCTCGTGTCGATCTCCTGAGAACTGGTATGGTAGTACCAATATCTGGGTCTTCATCTGAATCTGCATCTTCAACTTCATTAACAGAGTCCTCTTGATCCGGTTCTATAACAGACTCAACTGAAGTATCTTGTGCATCCACCTCTGAAGTTTCAGAATCAGAATCTTCTTCAAGCACTACCACTTTCTTAGGTTCATCACCTTTTTGAACTTCAACTTGGGAACGTGATTCACGGAAAACAACATCCCTACTGTAAACAATAGTCCTTGACTTTGGATTCCACAGTTTGTAGCCCTTGATCCCTTCCTTGTATCCGACAAATATGTTCTTTTCAGATTTACTATCAAGCTTACCCCGCTTTTCCTTGGGTATATGAACATATGCGTCACATCCGAACACCCGAACATGAGACAAATTTGGCTTCTTCCCAAACATTGCCTCATAAGGGGTCTGATCCTTCACTGATGAGGTCGGTGAGCGGTTCTTCAGGTAGTTTGCTGTGGCTACAGCTTCTGCCCAGAATTCTTGCCCCAATTCAGCCCAACTCAGCATACATCTGGCCTTCTCTATGAGTGATCGATTTAACCTTTCAGCTACTCCATTCTGCTCAGGTGTATATGGAGTTGTCTTCTGCCTAGCAATACCATTGTCCACGCAGAACTGCTCAAATTTATCTGAACAAAATTCACCTCCATTATCTGTACGAAGGACCTTGATCTTGCAGCTCAATTGATTTTCCACCAAAACTTTAAATTCTCGAAACTTATCGAATACATCTGATTTATTCTTGATAAAATAAATCCAACTGTATCTCGAAAAATCATCTATAAAAGAAACATAGTACCTGGACCCTCCAATAGATGGAGTCGGAGTTGGTCCAAAGACATCACTATGAATCAGTTCGAGAATCTTCATTGCTCTTGAACCTGTGTGTTGAAAACTGACTCGGTTCTGTTTTCCATGGAGGCAATGTTCACAGAACCCGAAGCCCACAGAACAATCCGGAACTCCTTCTACCATCTGACTTGATGCTATAGTTGAGAGTCCTTTTTCACTGATATGGCCTAATCTCCGATGCCACAACATAGATTTGCTGTCTTCATCTTCTTTGGCCTCTTCAGAAATAAATCCGCAGCCCACAGATATTGTCTCTCCGAGCAACTTGTACAACGTGCCATAGCGAACCCCTCGTGCAATTACAATCGACCCTCTGATCATCTTGCACGAATCCTTATCGCAACTGAATATAACACCCGAGTCAGCCATTGTACCAACAGATAATAAACTCCTGCTCATAAGTGGTATATGCATCACATCTGGTAGAGTCTTCACCGTGCCATCATTCATCCTCAACTTCACCCTGCCACGTCCAACAATCTGAACCGCGGTGTCATCTCCGAGCATGACATCTCCACCATTATACTCCTCATATTCACAGAACCAGTGTTTATGAGGCGTCATGTGGTACGAAGCACCAGTGTCGATAAGCCAGACATCTTTATCTGACTGTGCCGTACATGCAGAAGCCACATACATATCTCCTGCCTCAGCCTCCTTTTTGTCCGAGGTTGACTCAGCTTCTTTCTTATGAACCGGCTTGTTTTTGCAATCTCGCTTCAGATGGCCCCACTCTTGACATCTCCAGCATTGCACCTTCTTATCCTTACTCTTCGAACGCCCACGAGATTTGGATCTTCCTCTCTGATTTTGATTCCTTTCTGGTTGCCTTCCTCTGGCCGCCAGCGCCTCTTTACCAGAACTTGCTGATCCCTTTCTCCGTATTTCCTCTGATAACAAGGCAGCACATACACTTTCATACGAAAGTTCTTTATCCCCGCCACCAATCACAACAATCAGATTGTCCCATGAATCCGGCAGCGAACAGAGCAATGTTATTGCCTTATCATCATCTTGAAACTTAACACCGATTGATACAAGTTGACTGATAACCGTGTTAACGTTATAAAGATGGGTAGAAAACGAGTCACCCTCCTGCATCCGAAGATTGTACAATTTCTTCCTCAGAAATAACTTGTTAACCAACGACTTACTTTGATATAGGGATTCCAACTTCCTCCACAGATCTCTGGCAGTAGGTTCGCCCATCACATTCGTAAGAATTGAATCCGCGAGACACAGCCGAATCAAACCCTTCGCCTTTCTATCAATCCGATCCCACTCTTCGATTGCCTTTGGATCTGCCTGACTGGAGGAGGCCTCGTCCGCGACCTTCGCCGCCTCCATGCCTGGTCTCTCCTTCTCGATTGCCGTCCAAAGATCTCGATCACAAAGGAGATCCTCCATCTTCATCTTCCAGAGATCAAACCGTGTTCCATCAAATTTTTCTATCTCGATTCGCGATCCTCCTGATATCTCGAATAAACCCTAATTCCTCGAACAACCTGTGCTCTGATACCAATTGATGAGAAAATCCGAGAACAAGGAGAGAAGATCGCAGAGAGATTGCAGAAAAATAGAGGAGACACACGAAATTTACCCAGGTTCACCCTTGAGATGAGGGCTACGTCCTGCAAAGAGGTTCCACTATATCTTTAGGTTTTCAGCCGCCACACCAAATTACATCAGAAATTAGACTATTAATAGCCTCTCCAAACCGGGTTTAAAACCCAAACAAACAGAGAAAAAACCTAATCCGAACCACACGGGCCGGCTAAACAAAAGCTCAAAACCCGTCTAGATTTCGGGGGCGCTGCCCCCGAACCCCCGCCCGCTCACCGGCGAGCGGGACCGCCGTCGGGGGGCGGGGCCCCCCGAACCCCCCCTTTCGTTTGTACGCCAGCAATACTGTTAATTGGGTAATACTCAGATTCCCCTAAGCTCACGTGGGCGAACCCGGTGTGAGAAACAAGGGGCCCTGAAGTATTCACCAACTCTAACAGGTGGCTCCCCGTTTAAGATATGCACATAAATAATACACACATACGTATGTATGTCCAATAATTTATAACGTCGAATATCTATCACTTGACTTCTTATAATTGATTGATTGATTAATTAATTAATTAGGATCGATCAAAACCTCGGGGAAATTTGAGCCTTGTATCATCCATATGGCGTGCAAGTCCAAAGTGTCTTGTAACATGTGAAGCACTAATTAATATCTTTTAGGTTGGCACAACGACAGCCCTCCGGAGTACTTAAATCCAATATAAACAAATTATGTTACCCCAACAAGGATAGGGTGGAATAATAAATGGTTTTTCTCGTTTAAATAAAAAATTTCCAATTCTATTTTAAGAAAAACATTTGTTGAAAGTCTCATATGTTATTATAAACTATACTATCCGGATGATCTAATCATAATTAGTGAGACTCAATGTGAATCAATCTTCAACTTATAAATAATATATTTTTCAACGTCGCACTTAAGCCATTAGTCACTATAAGAAAAATGACTTTTTTCCAAGGTTGTAACCGTAGGAAAGTATTGGAAAACTGTTAGAAACATGTTTCCAACGATCATTCCGACGGAAGGCAACCATCGGAAAATTGCTCGTTGCAAAACCTTTTTCCCAGTAGCCGTTGAAAGTTCCCACGGCCAAAACCGTGGAAAAACCTTTCCACGGTTCAAACCGTGGGAAGGTTCCCACGGCATGGCCCATAGAAAAATTCTTCGCACGGTGCGAGCAGTGAAAAATTCGGACGGGTGCAGCCGTGGGAACTCTTCACATGGTTGCAGCCGTGGAAAATCTCCCTACGATTTCCGCCGTGTGAACTTCCCATGCTTACAGCCATGGAAAAAGCTTTTCATAGTTGTAGCCATGGGAAGATTCCCACAGCTTCAGCCGTAGGTAAAGAGATTCTCACGGGTGTAGTTGTTGGAAATTGTTTCCACGATTCTAACCATAGGAAGTTTTCCTACGGCTCTAGCCGTGGGAAGGTTTCAACAGCTTAGATCGCGGAAAGCACTTTCTTCTCACGGCTTTAATCGTCGGAATGGTTGTTTTTTTAAAAAAATGGCCGTCACCCGGCCGTGACGACATGCAGCGAGCGAGATCCTCCGCCGTCCGTCCTCATCTGGCCACACCCAATCTGATCGTCTGTCGTTCGCCCATGAATAGTCACCTGCAGTCGGATCGTCTGCCATCCGTCCACATCTGGTCGCCCGCAGTCAGATCGGGTGTGAGGCGGTCAAATCCTGCCGCCCACAGCCGGATTGGCTGTGAGCGGCCAGATCCGGCCGCCCACAGTCGAATCGGCCGTGAGCAGCCAGATTCGACCCTCCGTAGTCGGATCAACCATAGGGCCGCTAGATCCGGCCACCCACATCCGAATCGACTGCAGGGCTGCGAGATCCAACCACGCTGGGCTGGTCGTGCTGGCCAACGTGTTGCCGACGACAAGAGAGAGAGGGAGAGTGGGAGAGGGAGCTGCCGCCAGAGCATGAACCACCCTCGCACGGATTTAGATGGAGATGGAAGCCGATCATTTATATTGGAAGCGGCTGTGAATGGCCCCAATCCGGCCATCCATGCCTAGACACAGTGACGATGTCTACGTTCATGGCAGCCACGGCCGGTGCGAGCGACATAGTGGATGCAGCAGCCGCCGACTTGCTCGACGCACGACAAGGGAGAAGAGAAGACGACGGACAATCGATGGAGGCGGTAGCCATTCCATGGATTTCTTCACCGGAGCGTGGTCTGAGGGATCGTCGAACGGGGAGAGGGCCGCCGGAGGACTGCGTGCGAGATTTGAAGGGCGATCGTCGGACCGGGAGGTGGCGGCGGCAGCGACGACTGGTCGTTCATCGTAGCGTGAGCGCTAGCGTGTGGGGAGATGGCCGGATCGACTGCGGGAAGATGGCTGTAGCATGCGCAAGAGGGGAAGAGCTCAACGCCGAAGAAGAGGAGCTAGGGAAGGACGTGTCACCGGGGAAGAGCACAGCGGTCGGGGGAAGATGGGTCAGGTTATATATAAGGGTGGAATGCGACGGACTTTCCGACGGCCGAAGCCGTCAGAATATTTTAATTTTTTCATCCAAAATATATTTACATATTCCCATGGCTCGAATCGTGGGAAACTATTGAGTGAGGTTCCCACAGCTGGAGTCGTGGGAAACCCAAAAAAATTATAATCTCCCCCCCAAAAAATAAATATTTATTCCATTCCATCATCGAGAAACTATTATTTTAATATTTCCTACGGTCTCAGCCGTGGGAAATATTGTAATTATTTTCCCATGGCTGGAATTGCGGGAAGTTTCCATGGCTAGAGCCGTGAAAAAGATATACGCATGAACTTCCGAAGGATAGCTTCAACCGTTAGAAAAGTCGTCGGATCTTCCAGCAAATTTGCGACAGTCCAAAATTTCCATCGGAAAAATGTAATTTTCTTGTAGTGAGTGCTATTTTTCATACATCATAGACTGACTGCTAAATAAAAAAAAATCCGGATATCGTCCAATTTGTCAGGCATCAAATGTTACTAAATTTAATTGCTGTTAACTTCAAGCTATATCACCTAAAATCACCCATAATTTTGTTAAACAACTGTTTCGATTTTGACTTATGTATGGTAAACTGACTTAATAATAATAATAATAATAATAATAATAATAATAATAATAATAATAATAATAATAATAATAATAATAATAATAATAATAATAATAATAATAATAATAATAATAATAATAATAATGTATAACCCTTTTGAAAAAGTGACACGGTGCCTGATCAATTTTTAAATAATTGAATTAAAAATTTTATGCATAATATTGATATCTTTTATTTTTTTAATCTAATGGATAAGAAAATAAAGATACGAAATTCCTCTTTTAAAAAAGAGACATCATTATTAAATTATATATATATATATAATTAGGAGTCCATATGTAGTACGTCACTGTACTTGCAGGCTTGCTGCCCAATTGAGAACCGATGGTTCCTATCATGTTCCACACATAGGGCTGGTTATGCATGCATTGAAACAAATATCTCTGTTGCATATGTGTGTATATATATCCAAAGAGAGATATATATCACTAAAAAAAAAGATATAGATAGATATCACCAATATTTTCTTATACAAAGTATTGCCTTTTTTGACCCATAAAAAGTAATGCCCTTTAGGTGGATACGTACAACTTTTGGCCAGAAGATATATAAAATTAAGTAGACAGCAGTGCATCACAGGGAATAAGAATCATGTGGAGTAAAAGTTAGACGTCTTGGATCGTCATCTGATGATTCATAAATAGACATTTTTTTGTAAATATTTTGAGAATGCTTATTTGTGAATAGCCATGTATGTATATTTCTCATTACTTGTTGCATAATGTTTACAGTTATATGTATGCATATTATAATTAACTTTCAACCACTATGTATATATTGTCATTTCGTCTTTGAGGCGTGGAAAAGGACTCCTGGGCCTTCCCCACCCACATCGATCGATCCAAACAAGTACCAAAATGCTCTTATATATAGAGCCCCACAATGCCTGAAGCCCTCCGCGCAGCAAAGCCACATCCCCACTAGTAGTACTAGCTAGCAGCAAGCACTTGGACATGGAGTTGCTTCTCTTTCTAGCTTTCTCCCTCCTCCTCGCACCTGTCTCTCCTCTAAGCGATGTCCCCCTGAGCTCATGTTCCTCGGCACCCTTCGGTAACATTAATCAGTCTCTCTCTCATATCTTAATCTTCTTGGTGCATGCAATTTGCATATCATACATATATATACTACTAATTTCTCTCAATTTCCTCACTGCATGATAGAGAATCAATTCTGTACATAGTTCCTGAATAAGTTCAGTTTTTTTTTTGGTGTGTGGTTCTGTTCTTGATTGTCTCCATAGTCCCTCCCTTGCTCAGTCTTCTTCATTAATTGGGTTCACTTCTCTTTAAGTCATTATCATGTACTTGGGAGTTCTTCTGCTTGCCTATGTATGGTTCACAGAAGCTAGATAAGATGTTCATGTTAGGTATATAATACATAAACCACTCATGCTTCCAATTCAAGCGAGGACAAGAAGTGCCAAATAACAATAGCCACAAAGACCCATAATTTCCATCTTTGTTGACAGAATTCATCATCACTATTATCATAATGATCATAACCTCCTGTTCTCTTAACATAAGGGAAAAGAATGTCTTAAGTTTTCCCCAAAAAAACAGTTCTGTACATGTTAAAAAATAGTTAATTTGGTGATCTAAAATTGCAATTTGATGCTACAACTTTGTATATCTTTGACAAAAGATAAACGCAATCATGCCAAAGTTAGGACCTAATTAATTAGTATGCATGTGCAAATAATGGGTCCACTGCCAACTCCCATCCATGCTTTTTTGTTGAGTTCTTGGTAGCCGTCCACATTAACCAATAAATACTCTGCTTATTTCTAGCGTACTCACAATTTGCGTAAGTTTAGTTACTTCACTGATGTTAAATAATATTGTTGAAGAATTAGCCACTAAGTGGAAGTTAATTAAGTTGACTAGGAGGATGTACTTTTGATGTAATAAATTGTTCCGAAGTTCCATTTTATAAAAGAATCTTACTTGCATCACGTACGGATATAATTTAATTATGCCATTTTTTAAAAAAATTAATTGCTTAATTAAAGCAAATTCGTAAGCTCGTAAAAATAGTCCACAAATACTTAAGCTTTCGACTAAGAATTATGAAATTGACCACTAGTTGTTTTGTGGCCCTTACATGCATCACTTAGGTACCATATATGTAATATATTTCAATCTTTAGCTTGCCACATGTGTCCCACGTAGAAAACACACACACGCACACAAACAAAAGTTGGCCCCTAGTGTAATCATGAAGGGGGCGTCCTTGTTTATTCACTAGTGGTAGTGAACCATATCTTGACACCATATGACCATGAGAGTTTACATATTGTTTTCCATGATTTAATTGTATGTTCACGTATGCTACTATGCACGCATGACAACCATGCATTCTAATAATTTAATTCATGGTACACCAAATGTTTGGTGGGCTATTACATATTATAGTAATCAATAATGCATATGCTCTCAATAATTATGTCTTAATTAGTATAAATTGAGTGCATCAAGATTAATGGCATGCAGAAAGATTTCCTAACAGCTTTTCCCTTTCAATAATAATTATGATCTACTCGATTGTAATTTTGTCTATTGTATAATACTTAGTGTGGCAACGCATAACTTGGTTTCGTTGATAGAAGTAGAACTATTTTGTTCCAACTCGTTTAAGGCATGCATCTATCGATCTAACTTGTGTTTTCTTTTAACCTTGGCGCGTGTGCACAGATCATGAGCTCAATAGCATCGATGGCTCCGGCCTCCATTTCACTCTCCACCACCCTATGCACCCCTGCTCCTCCGCTCCTCTCGCCTCCTCCTCCTCCTCCGTCCCGTTCTCGGCCATCCTCGAGGAGGACGACGCCCGCGTCCGGTCGTTCGCCGCCCGGCTGACCAAGACGGTGACCCGGCCGGCTTCCCCTCTCCTCCAGCCGGACGCCCTGTCGGTGCCCCTGTCTCCCGGCGCCAACTTCGGCGTCGGCAACTACGTGACCCGCATCAGCCTCGGCACGCCGGCCAAGTCCTACGCCATGGTCGTAGACACGGGTTCGTCCCTCACCTGGCTCCAGTGCTCGCCGTGCCGTGTCTCGTGCCACCCCCAGTCCGGGCCCGTCTACAACCCGACCACGTCTGGAACCTACCGCTCCGTGTCGTGCTCTACCTCGGAGTGCAACGGGCTCGAGTCCGCCACCCTCAACCCCTCGGCATGCTCCAAGTCGAACGTGTGCATCTACCAGGCTACCTACGGCGACAACTCCTTCTCCGTGGGATACCTCAGCAGGGACACGCTCTCCATAGGCGGCCAGAGCTTCCCCGACTTCGTCTACGGCTGCGGCCAGGACAACGAGGGTCTCTTCGGCCGGTCAGCCGGGCTCATCGGCCTTGCGCGTAACAGGCTCTCGTTGCTGTCTCAGCTCACACCCAAGGTCGGCAACTCCTTCTCCTACTGCCTACCGACGCCGGCGTCCACCGGTTACCTGTCGATTGGGGCGTCCAACCCCGGGAAGTACTCGTACACCCCAATGGTCTCGAGCTCCCTCGACAATACGCTCTACTTCATCAAGCTCACGAGTATCACAGTCGCGGGGAGAGGCCTGCCGATCGCCACCTCGCAGTATACCTCTACGCCGACCATCATTGACTCTGGGACGGTGATCACGCGGCTGCCCACCGCCGTGTACAACGCACTGAGCTCCGCCGTTGCCGGCGCGCTGAAGGGCCACGCCCGGGCATCTGCGTACTCGATTCTCGACACCTGCTTCAAGGGGAGCCTGAAGGCGCTGCCGGTGCCGGAGGTGGACATGGTGTTCCAAGGAGGCGCCACGCTGAAACTGGCGGCCAAGAACGTGATGATCGACGTGGACGACTCCACGACGTGCCTCGCCTTCGCGCCGTCGGGAAGGGTGGCGATCATCGGGAACATGCAGCAACAGACGTTCAGGGTGGTGTACGACGTCGCCGGATCCAGGATTGGGTTCGGTGCTGCCGGATGCAGCTAAGGCGGCGGCCTCAATCGGCGGCGCCGTCATGTATAGGTGGAGACGTTGCATGCATGCATGGTTAAAAGAAAGGTTTACGTAGATATTTATTTAAGTCTAAGAGCAGGCATCAAAGTCATTTGATAAGAACGTGGACAGTATACGTACGTACATGGAGATCATAGTGACCAAATAATTACTGCATATTATTTCGATCGGTGCCACCGTCAGGAGCCTTAATTAACTATTAATTGTTGCATTGATCTGCACAGAATAATTTGGTGCTGCGCGGTAAAATGATATATAAAGTTAATTAGTTGGGTGTTAATTTGTGGGGTTTAATTAGGATGAGTGGTGGCTAGCTGCTACTAGTTTAATTGATACAAGTTTATGTAAGTGGCAATCACAGATATATGTGGAATCCAATTGGCAATTGTACATCTTGTATCTTCAACTTCCAACGGAAAACAAAAAAGTTACCTCGTGGTTCTCTTGGTTTGTTTTATGTTGATTACAAATGAGTTAAACCAAGTCCGAAAGAAGATTGTAAAACTTGATATTATATATATGATGTGACAGTTTCTGAAAATAAAATAAAATTTACAGAAACCATGTGCTATATTTGAACTTTATTAGAACAATCAAAGGCATCAACCACAATTAACTGAGTACAAAGTTTCATATATCATAACCTGAGATCTTGGATGTTTATATACTGCAATGGGAAGGATTAATATCGGGAAGCAAAAAATATTTCACTCATTAATTAAGCGACACTTGGTGTTCTTTTGATTCGATTTATGCGAGGTCAATGTGCAGGTTGTTGGAAGGAAACCGCAATAAATAAATTGCTGCTTAATTTACTGCATTGACAGATAACATGATTCAGCATTGATAGCGATTCTTAGACTTTTGTATACATTGTAGCCCTACTTTGCTTTCTGCCTCGGATGGCAATTTGTATGGTGAAAGGGCACCTAAATTAATGTCACTAAATGCTCGTACACTTTGTGATCCTTTCACAGTAACGAAATGTGACTAGCTCTTATATAATAAACTAATGCATGGTGGGCTCCGAAGTAAAGCTGCATATATAGATGCTGATATATATGTACACTTCCTCTAAACAATCCAAATATCTAATGGATATAACGGAGTCTTAATTACAGGCATACTTCTTTACTTTACTTCCATCCCACTATAGTTTTGTTGGACGATCCAATTAGAAATATATTAGAATATTTTTTAAGGCAACTAACATATTTATAAATTGAACATCACGTTTAGATACATTTCTCTGACATGGACTTTTCCCCTAGCTAAAGAATCTTCAATATGTACATTATATATATTTAAACTTCTATCTATAATGATTCAAAAACAAAAGTTCCTATACATACTGTAGAAAAAAAGCAGAATACTTTCTCCTGTACAGGTATCAACACTAGGAAAAGAGGCACAAACACGGAAAACATGCCAGGGGTCGTTGGCTGGATAATTTGATCAACTTTAAATCTTAAATATCATGGGGAAAAAAAGAGTTCATATATTGATTAGTGATAGGAAAACATATAGTTTGATAACACTCACTCACGGATCAGCCCAAAACGAAATAAATTAATTATATTATATGTTAATGAATGAATTGAAAGGTGTGTGCCATTGGTGAATGATGTATGCATATAACGGTGGTTGGATTGGAAGGTTGGCAGCATGCCGAATAAAGTCCACAGAAATATTTGATGGAATCAATTACTCAAGTGACGAGGACGTGGACGGTGCCTTCCGCTTTTCATGAGGCCGTGAAGGCGACCGGGCAACTGCATTCGGCAATTAATGGCCCCCAAGATTGAGAGAAATTTGGTGCTACGTCGCGGTCGGCTGCCGTGGCGGCAACTGCATGCAACTGGCTGCAGGAACATGAACTCCCACGCCACAATGAGCTTTGTCCCATCGAAGGGTTTTGCTGCATAGCTGCTCCAAGCAGCTGTGGCCACTAGCAATGCAAATTATGCAATGCAATGGATCATCCACTAGCAATTGGACTCCTTCTGGATTCTACATGCGTGGTGGTGGTCCTTTCCATCGATGCTCAATTATATATATATATATATATGGGTTAAATGAGGGTACTGTTCTACACCTTGCGAAGTGTGCCATCGGCTGTTTGATTCAGATTGCACGGTCGAGATGCGTGCGCCTTTTCAGATGAGATCGCACGGTGCTGATTCAACTCGTGAGATTTTGCCATCGCACCTTTTGCTTTCCCCCTCTCTTCTTTTCTCTTTTCCCCCTTTTTTTTCTCTCTCCGGCTGCTCTTGCTCGCTCCTCCTCTTCCACTCGATCCTCACCGACGATTTTAGGATGGGCAGGTCGGGTCTCTTTTTCGTCCATCTCATTTCGTTTATCGTTCGAAGCCGGAGACCTAGATCCACTCCGACCAAGATCCAATCCTTCGCAAGCTTCTCCGACAAGCAGCTCTCGTTGATCTTCTCCGATGGCTCTAGGAGACCATGTGAAGCGCGAGCAAGGAAAGTCTCTTTTTCCTCCATCCCATTTCCCCCTCATTTTATCTTCGGCAGGCGCCGATCTCACTCTCATTCTATATCCCTCTCTGTCGCTCGATGTCACTCTTATAGAATTTCAAAGGGCACCGCTGGGGGTGAATTAGTGTTCAATCCGAAAATATCAATTTCACAAAAATCATCGCGGAATCTTAAAATTGATTCTTAAAATCTTTGCAATTCAGATTATAAACACAATATGAGAGGGAGAGAGTGAAAGAAATCAAACACAATGAACACGGGTGGTTGTTGACGAGGTTCGGCCACACCTTAGCATACGTCTCCGCTCCGACTTCTCGACCTCAAGACCGTCGGAGATTTCACTATGCACTTCCTTTATTCCAAATGAGGCAAGGAAGAAAGTCCTTTACATAATTACTTTTTCTCCGCTTCGAGAGGTAAGACAATCTCTTATCCTAGGAAGTTAATCTTTTCTCTCTCTCAAGAGGTAATATTTAGAACCCCTTTTACACAGAAGCTCTCACAATCTTTTTGAAAAAATAGTTTCTCTATTTTATAATAGAACACTCACAAGAAGAGAAGAGAGAAAGAAATAATATAATTTTATATGACATTAAAACTTTGGCTCAACAATATAATTTTATATCATCAGAATATAATTTTATATGACATTAAAATTTTAGCTCAACAATCTCCCCATTTTTTATTAAGACAAACCGAGAAATATGAAAAATATATAAGTTGCGAAAAAGTTATAAAAATCTTGAAAAATCAATTTTAATCCCCCTAACATATAGCTTTCCTTACGATGGTAGATTTTCACATGAATATTGATTGTAAGGTATTCTTCATATAAAGTTATACTCAGATCATATTTTTTCTATATTTCTCCCCCTTTTCTTTCACAAAAAAGAATAATTTTTTATATGAAGCATATAAGAAACCATATATCAGTCCCCGTTAATCATTTTTTCAAAATATTTATTCTTCCCCCTTTTTGTCATATAATAGACATGCAGAATATTGCATCATAAAGATTTTAAAATATAACTCCCCCTAAATTTATGACTATTTTATAATGGTAAAATGAAAATAATTTGATGAAATCCAAAAATATATTTATGAATCAAAATATGGCATAAAACTTTCACTCAACAATGATATTCATGATATGTAAAAAATAAAGTTGAAATAACATGCTCTCCTATCACTATGACCAATTTTTTTTGTTCATTTCTTTTCTTTCAAAGAAATAGTCATTTTGAAATTTTTGAGTGAAATCAAGAGAATAAGCTTAACACTTAAGAAAATGCAAGACTATATCCAATGATAATTTTACCACAACCTTTGTGCTTTCATATTTTCATTCGTTCTTTGCTTTACATGTGATGCACACCTGAAAAACAATTAAGTGACTTTTGGTACCCAAAATTTTTTGGGTCCTATTTTGTTAGACAATGTTCATTTTGGAACCTATATCATTCCATGCTGATATTTTTTAACTTTGCATTGATATGCATAATGACAATTAAATCCACATGTAATATGTGATTTTCTATCATATGAATGATTGGATTTTCAATAAGAATTTTCATGTACAAAATGATTCCTAAGATTGTTTTTCATTAAAAAAATAGTCTTATAACTATTTTGTGTATTTTTCAAAGAGGCATTTTCTTGTTTTAGTTTTTTTTTTTCTAATGAACATGCTAGTTTTACAATTTCACATGTAAGTGTAATTTTTAAAGTTTCAATTTCATTTTTGAGATTTTTATTTTCCATAAAACATGCATCCTTTTATTCTTTTAATTTTTCAATCTTATGTATTAATTTTTCATTTTCCTCTATAATTGAAAAATATCTTTTTATAAGAGAGGAGAGTTATTTGTTTATGTCTAAACAAATGCTTTTTTCGAAAGAGATTGATGAGTCATAATTTGAATTTGAAGTGTTAAAAATTACCTCATCGTTACGAGCAATTAAGCATATGTATGCTTAATCACTGGAGGAGCTTGATGAGTCATTTATTTAACTTGACTCTTCATACTTTTTCTTTTTATCTTTTCGAGATGTTTCTTCTTTATGATTTTTGTAAGATCTTCGAGTAGGTTTCTCATTCATCTTTTTCTTCTTCACCAACTTGAGATATTTGTCAAGTTTTTGTATAGCGGATGAGTCTCTTCTTGTCCACTTCTTCTTCACTTGAGTCATCTTCAATTTCGCTTACTTTCAAAACTAATGTCTTCTTTTTAGGAGCATTAGATTCTTCTTCTTCTTCTTGGATTCCAATCTCATAGGTTAAAAGTGAATCAATAAGGTCATCAAAATTTAATTTGTTCAAATCTTTTTCTTCGATCACCGTCATTTTTGTATGCCATTGGGAGGAGAGAGACGTGAGAATATTTTTCACTTTTTGAAAGTTAGTTCTCGGCTCACCAAAAAAGGTTAAGCCATTCACAATATTATTAAATCGAGCAACTATATCATTTATGGATTCATGTTCAAGCATTTTGAAAGAATCATATTGATGATTCAAAATATTTAATTTAGATTCTTTGACTTTATCCGTTCCTTCATAGGTAGTAATAAGTTTTTTCCAAATTTTGATTGCACTTTCACAATTTGAAATTCGATTAAAATCCATTGAATCCAAAGCACAATAAAAAATATTCTTTGCTTTCCAATTCAATTTTTAAAAAAATTTTCTATATTTCGTCATGGTCGGAAGGTAATTTTTCATGTAAATAATAACCTTTTTCAACAATATCTCATATGTTTATATCGATAGAACGTATATAGGCTTGAATCTTAATTTTCCAATATGCAAAATTTGATGCATTTAAAAGGGGAGGATGATTAATTGATTGACCTTCAACAAAAATAAATCTACTTGATGCCATAGCTCTTAAGATGATTAGATCTAAAAAATGATTAAAGCTTAAAAAGATTAGATCTAAAAATAATTAGATCTTAAAAATAAGAGCAACCTACTCTGATACCAATTATAGGATCCCATATGGCACCAAGAGGGGGGGGGGGGAAGTGATTTGGTGTTCAATTCGAAAATATCGATTTCACACAATGAACACGGGTGGTTGTTGACGAGATTCGTCCACACCTTAATCTACGTCCCCGCTCCAACTTTTCGACCTTGAGACCGTCGGAGATTTCACTAAGCACTTCTTTTGTTCCAAATGGGGGTAAGGAAGAAAGCTCTTTACACAACCACCTTTACTCCGCTTCGAAAGACAAGGAAACCTCTTATTTTAGGAAGCTAATCTTTTCTCTCGCTCAAGAGGTAAGATTTAGAACATCTTTTATACAAGAGCTCTCACAATTTTTCTGAAAAATAGTTCTCTCTTTTACAAAAGAACACTCACAACAAGAGAAGAGATAAAGAAAGAAAGCTTTAAATGATAACTCCAAGAGAAATGATCTTTTTTTAATTTCTTGAAGTTTTGCTTCTATGCTTGAGTGCTTCTGGCTTTGACACTTCTTTTATAACCTTCAACACGTGAAAAATTTGTCCAGAACTAGTTCCACAATTTTCTCCTTCAAATATAGTCGTTACTGTTCATTCCAGTAATGAACCGGTCGATCGCATTTATAGACCGGTTGACTGGTCTATATGATCGTTGGCTTATTTCTTTCATTGACCACAGTTGATCGGTCGACCACATTAATGAATCGATTGATCGGTCTATATAGCCATTAGCTGATTTTCTTCATTGACCGTAGTTGATCGATTGATCATACATCGACCGTTATCATCTCGACGTCGATCGGTATAGTCTCGTCATGAAAGTTGGGCATTACATGCACTGATTGGTCGACTAACATCTTGGATTGATCAACCGGTGTTGTCTCGACCGGCCTACTTTACTTCGACCAGCAGATTGACTGATCTACACTGCTTTGATCATAACATTCTGCATAGTTATTCAAATTAGATAATATTAGATTCTATGGATAGCTAACAAGATTTTCTACAACTTTGATATTCATCTTCCAATCCATAATATAACAAGATCATAATCAATTATTTAATCAAAGTGTAGGCATAAAGTTATCCATTTTATTTAAACCTTTTTAGCATTTAACTTTAATCTTTCGAGCTTTGTTTCATCAAAATATAATTTTACAACAACAACAACAATAACAACAACAACAACAACAAAGCCTTATCCCACTAGGTGGGATCGGTTACAGGAATCATACGACGTCATTCCGCTCTATTAGTAACCAAACCTTTCGGTATATTATTCACCGATAGATCTTGCTCTATTAGTTCGCCAAGTGTCCGCCTTGGCCTCCCTCTCACTCTTTTAATCGGACTCCAAATTATTTGATATACTTTTCTTACTGGCGCATCTAATGGTCTACTCCAAAATAATTTTACATGGCATTAAAATTTTGACCCAACAATTCTAGCTCCACCTTTGCAGGATAGCGTCTGGCAATGAATTGGCGGCTCTAGGTCGTGCGAAGCCGTTCGACTGGGATCCACTCCTTCGCAAGCTCAACGGGTGATCCCGACACCTCTTTCATGCTCAACTTCTCTCTCTCCCTCCCCTCTCTCTCTATCTCTCTCTTGAATTAGATTCAACTCGGTACGAGGTTGTTGCTTCAAATTTGCTTAATTGTGGAATGAAAGTTGTGCCAAAGAACTTTATCTTAACATTTAATTTCTAATATGCTTTGTTAGTTTTTTTTAAAAACATTTTACTTTTGAACATCATGTTTTTATATTTTACATCTTTATTTCTGCTTATCAAAAATAAAAAAAATATTTTTATTAAAAATGTTGATTATTTTGAAATAATCAGCATTTTTATAGTAAGATAATATTTTATTAAAAATATTATTGTTCAAAACAAAGTATCATAAGTTAATTATTATGAAGATCATATACATATAAGAATGAATTATGTTTATTTTATTATTTTGTAATTATATTAGTTCAATTGTTGTATTTATTAACTATTATTCATTAAACTTTTAATAAAATCTTTATCCTCAAATATTTAATATATAATTGCTATTACATAATTAAATCGCATTATTTTGCCTAAAAGAGCTTGGTTCTTTATCACATCTTCATTTAAAAACTGAGTCGAATGATAATTCATATATAATTGGATGACAAATAATTGTTAATGGGTTAATTTATTACAAAATAATCAAATTAACTTATAAAACTACACATTTGCATATGCAAATCAATTAGAAACTTCTGCAAACATTTGTAAAACCTCATCTAAATAAACATCATGAACAACTTTAATTTAAATAAATGAACATCTCCCCATTAAAGAAATCAAACATTATAAATTAGACAACTAATTTAGAAAACATTAAGAAAAAGAAGGCCTCCTTGGAAAGGGCACCCTGCTGCTGCCGTCATGAGGATGTCAGAGGAAGGAAACCTCGCCTCATTGATGTGAAGAGGTCATCATGAGGTTGTAGGAGACGAAGGCAATGTCGGTGGTCGCCGGAGATGTTACCTTCTTATCACCTGACGATTTTGCTCCTCTTAGCGACGCTACCAACACAAGCACTTCTTCTTTGGCTAAACAATTGATTTTGATTAGTCAACTCGGAGGGACCAATATCCAAATAATTCATTAAGTCAAATATCCAAATGATCAAGTGAGTCTGACTTTATTCAAGTACATCTAATACAAACTTAGAGACTGAGAGGTAGGTAATCTAAAATAGATTACTGATTTTATTTAAAATTTTTAGAACCCATCGTATTAATTTTTGATTATCGATAATTTTAACTTTTATGATAATCTCACCACAATATCGATAATTCAAATAGCAAGAATGAGAATGGAATACATTCTAACAAGAAAATTAATTCTTTTTAGTTTTTAAATGTTTTATTAATAAATAATATCATTCAACTTATCTTTTTTAGTTTTTAGAATTTTTTACAAATAACTTTTCATTTTGCCTCATTTTTATTTATCTACGTTCACTTTTCTTTTCTTTTTTGTTTTGTTTATTTGTAATAATATGTGATCAAAGTCTAAAATAATTTTTAGAGATATTTTGATAAATTTTCTTCAAGTATTTTAAGTATCATGTATACTATCAATACTTATCAAACACTACAATATGATATGACTGATAATTTAAATAGTGAACATCTATTTTAGTGCTAATATAAATTACTAGTTAATTAAATTGATAATGCGCTAGACAACCCCTAAAGGACATCCTATGCATACCTAATAGGAACAATTAATTGAAAAATTTAAATGCAGGTGAATAAAATTCTCATAAGCTATGGAGCCTAATATGTATGATTATATAGTTTGATGAAAAGGTCAAAATCACAATTAATCACATTTTCAAACAATGGAACAATTGTCAATAACCATTAGCAACTGATCAAATAAATAATGAATCAAAGGGTTAATGATACTAAATAATCAAGTGGTCAAATGATGAATAATCAAGTGGTCAAGTGATGACAAATAATCAGGTGGTCACATGATAACTACTCAAATAGTCAAATGATGTCAAATAATCAAGAATTCCAATGATAATTAATCAAATAGTTAAGTGATGTTGAATAATCAAGTAGTCAACTGATGACAAATAATCAAGTACTCAAGCAATAACAAATAATCAATTAGACAACTAATCAAATGATAATAGCACTTTGTTAGTTATCAAGTAGTAGGTGTGAAATGACATGTCATCAAATAACAAGTATTAAATGTCATTTGTCAAATATGATGCTTCTTCTTTACTTTGTTTCAAATATGTTGCATTGTGCATTTTATTTCAAATGTGTTGTTAGTAATAGAGTTGTCTTCCAACTCTTTTTGTTCTTGTAATTTGTTGACATTTAATGATCTCTTCAATTACCACAAAATGTCTTGTTACTTTCATGTAAGGAGTCAATGGGAGATCAAACTATGTCCATGACGAGGGAGCTTTCTTTGAATCGACATGTGGATTTTCTTTGACCGTCGACTTTCCTTATACACATGGAGATTCATGATTTTTATTTGATAAACCTATTTTTATATTTTATTAAGATTTTGACACACAATCAAGTACAAGGGCAAAATACTAATGTGATAATCAAATGATAAAGACAAATCCTTATTTAAAAAGTGAAGAGCCCAAGTTCTTTTACCGATCCTAGATGGAACCCAAGTGGCTTAGATCGGGTGTTGTCAAAATATAATATATTATTCTTATTACATATAGACGTGGGTTACTTGACGATCTGTGCTGCAAATTTTGACCAAGGTTTGAGTTGGAGAGGAATAAGATTTATTGGTTTGGCGCCCAAGCATAAATCCAACTCTAATCATATTAAATCCTAGAACAATGTTCCTTCAACACAAAAAATTCTAAAACTTATCTAGGGATCATAAGGAATTATAGAGGTACAATCAATCTTTTTTTAATCATGGGTTACTCTATTGAGAAATCACTTTCAAAAGTTAATATGAAATTTTACAAATCTTATCAATGAACTAATTCAAATTAAAATGATTTACTTATGTATAACTTTAAATGATTTTTCAAATTAAGCGAGAAAATGCAAAATCAATTTGCAAAATATTTAAGTAAAAGAACCACTCTCAAGAACCATTATTAGCTAACAAATGGATAATAAATCAAATAATCAATGATAACAAATAATAAGATGATCAAATGATGAATAATCAAGCAATGGTAGATCATCAAATGGTCAAATGCCAATTACTCAAATAGTCAAGTGATGCCAAATAATCAAGTAGTTAAATGATGATAGATAATCAAGTAACCAAGCGATGACAAATAATAGGGTCAATCATGATGCTTATTTTTTACATTGCCTCAAACGTATTGTACTACATATTGTATTTCAAATGTATTGTTACTTTATGAGCTGTCTTCTAACTCCTTTCATCCTTATAGTTAGTTATCCTATAAGGAACTCTGAATTATTATGCATTGCCATGGTACTTTTATGTAGAGAGTTAATGCGGGAAACCAAGCCATGAAGATGAGAGAGTTTTCTATAACTCGATGTGCGGTGGTGGTATTATCAACTCCATAATATTGTTAGTTTTCTTTGATAAAGTTTTTTCTTTAACCCAAGAAATGAACTAATGACAAGTAATAGAAGATAAAGGACAAGTGATACAATTGACACACATGATGATCCATGATTTATGACTTTTATCCGATAACTCTATTTGTCTATTTTTTTAAGTTCTTAACAATTATATCTTCAAGTACATGGATGCAAATGATAAGATACTAAGAACTTGGGCTGAGTTATTCAAGTTTTAAAGAGGTGTGTAACTCTAGTCTAGTATTCAAGAACTTGGACTAGGTTTAAGGTGACCCAGATTCCCAAGGAAGCACTTGGGCATATGTTGCTAATGACTTAATTAGATCGATAGGTGGTTTAGACTGGGTGTTGTATGAAGATAACCTATTCATCATCTTACATTTAAACTAGGCCAGGTTACTCGATGGTGGGGGCCAAGTTGACTTGATGATGTCTCAAAAATTAAATCTTATTCCTTGTCCTAGTCCAATTCAAACCATGCTCAATTGATTGCAACCTTAGTCGAGTTTTGGTTCATCGGGCATCGAGCATTAGAAAACATACAAGTGAGCTCTTATAACTTAGCCTAGGTTCTGCATATAGAATTTCGACATTGGTTGATGCATGAATTTCATAACATTTAATTAGGGTTGCATTTAGTGTTATTTTCTCTATTGCATGCATCATTTTTGCCTAGTTTATTACAATTATTTTCTTGAGCTCTCCAACTACCTAGGTGTATGTCATTTTGCAGGAAAAATCCTTTAATTTGGTGAAAATCCTGAAGAAAAATTGGAGTGAAAATAAAGAAATCAAGTATAATCAGTTTGTAAAGAACCGTAATATCAGTATCACAGCCTTGCCACCAAATCTCACTCATAAGATGGCTTTCACAACCTTTCTAGCATCCTTACGGGCTGTTACATGGAGATAACGTTTGTCACATAAATGACTGCTACATGTAAAAGTCGATAATCGATAATTTTCTTAATGGCACACACAAAAAGTTGAGATTTTTTTTGGAAGCCTTCACAACGGGTGATTACCAGTATTTAACGGGTTTCACAAAACCTGATTTCCAGCCGAACATGTAGAAGATTTGCACATTGCCATTATGGGGCATTCACGACTCTCTCATAATGGTTGTAAAATATTCACTACAAGAAAAATGACAAATAGTGACATAGGACTCGTGACGCTAATGTAGTGCTACTACATGGCTTCAAAAAAAATAGCGCCTCTTTGGTGTCGTTCTATCGTCAACAATATGAGAAGCCCGAAATCGGCAGCTAATAGCATCTCGATAGCTCAAAAACATAAAGTGACGCAAGTAGTGTTACGTTGATGCGAAAGTTATCATTGATGAGATGCGAACGTGATGCATCCGACACCGAAGTGATGCTAATGGTATACTTACATCGACGCTAGTTCGATGCTAATGGAGTGACGCTAATGTGATGCTACGGTGACGCTAAAGATGATATATTTAAAATAGCGTTGAATATGCTTGCGATGCCATTGAGTCGCTATGGAGGCGCTAATTTTGGACATTTTTTCCCCATTGCAGCCATATTTTCTTTCCTTCCCACACCATACAAATATATAATGCATATAAATGCATTCATCATTGATCACAAGCATCACAAACAACATATCAAATATAACATTATGAAAAGTAGTAAACTGAACTAACAAAAGTATAACTAATATAATGCAAACGTATAAGTAGAACTAACACGTATATCTAATAACAAGCGTATAAGTAACAAAAGCATATCTAATATAATGTAAAAGTTTTCTATCGGAGTTGTTGTCATTTCGGACGTTTGATCCCGATGTGCTTAGTCCTTGGCCTTGTGGGGATTGATTCTGTGGCGGGATCAATCCCTGAATCGCCTATAATAAATGAGCCAACTGTTGTGATATTTGCTACGATAACTGCGTCATATCAGGTGCGACGGATGAGCTCGAAGCAGATGGGCCGCCTGCATGTCCTCCGCTCCTCCTAGGTACTTGAGCGGCTGTGCCTAGGCCACGCAGGTATCCTCCTCGTATCGTGCCGGCCACCTCCTCACAAATAGTAGGGTCCTATACGAAATAGAAAAATTATACAATCATATAAACATTATAGATTATATAAATTATATAACATAAAAAATATAAATTAAAAACGTGAATCGCTTTCAAAAAATGTTACCTGTGGCTGAGTAGTTGGATCATCTTCGTACTTTTCAATCATCTTCGCATTATACTCATCCTAAAAAAGTTTAAACATTGCGCATTTCAAAAATTATTTGCACTAACGTCACCAACCAAGTGAACATATGATGAGACTTACTAGAATCCTACGAGCATGACCAAGTCGTTGATCTTTCGACTCTTATGTGTGGCCTCGTAGATCACGCGAGAGTCTACAGTACCACGTTTTTCTTCCTGCAATAAAGTTTCATATTTTATAAAATAAGTATAAGATAAAGTTTGATTATTCAATTTTATATGTAAATTACCATGCGTCATCGATGCTCGTCAAATCGCATCAACCCGCCCATATGGATATGGGCCTCGGGCTTTGAAAATTGGTTAATTCTTGCCTTTTCAACTTTCTTTCATCTGTCCTGTATGAACATCAAATATTTAGACTTTGAAAAAGTACAAATTTAATAAAAATAATTTAGAAGTAAACATACTTACCATTTCCTACATAAGAACTTCCAAATCTAGTGCCTAATATGTCTTGGGCATCTTTGTATGCCCCGCTCCAAAGTGAGGTCGACGGACGTGATGATCTTACGAAACTTATATAATCGATTTCAAAGGTGTTTCGCGGCTACCTCCTCAAAAGCTCTCCGGATCATCCCCAAACTGAGATTCGGATGAAACTGATTTGCCTCCTAAATAATATTATAAAACTTAGTCATTTAAAAATAATATAAGACAAATTATGTAATCCAAAAAGAAGATCGTACCATGAAGGCCCCAAACATGTCATCCCACACTTGAATTGGGACATCTTTCCACGATCCTGTCCCTTCCGACAAGTGGAAAACAACAAGAGCATTGACATCCGGCATGGTACTAGCGAGTATGAAAGTTGTCCTGCAAATTAGAAAGAAGAATTAATTTTTAATGATAAGAAAAACTATGATAAAATTTCTACAACATATTTAACTTACGGCCGAGCAATATTATTCACGGTGACCATCTCATTATCGTATAATTCCTCTTCATCTGTCAAAGATGAATCATCGCCCGGTACAACTGGAGTAAGCTGAGAAGGTCTGACATCATCGACGAGCCCTATTACAAAATAAATCATTAGTGTCATACCAAATTAAACTAGTGTTAATTGATATATATACAATAAAGTTTTCATCTCGAGTGATGTCTATCACTGCATGATTCGTCGCAGTCCGCTCGTCAGAATGTGACAAGCTGGATGCTTGTGCTATTGGCAGTGTAACAACTAACATTATTAAAAAGATTAATGTAATTAAATGAGAAATATAATTTTAATAATAATAAACATATCACCTGGGATAAGATGCCGCTTGCCAATGCTAGAATGTGGTGAAGCGTCTGGTAATCTCGGCGGTGGTGTAGCAACTGCCATCATAAAAAATACATAAAATTTTCCTCCTATTTGAATTTATGGAATATACAGAAAATAACCTGGCCTGACATGCCGATCGTCATCATGCGATCGATATGTCCCGACTATGTACTCCATCGATGGTCGAGCAAATATCACAATAACAAAATAATTAGAAAACTATATCGCCTACTATGTGACACATACTTGGATTGATACGTGGAGACGACCCACCAATGGATCGCCTACTATGAGAGCAACTAACAATAAATATAATATCTGGTGGTCGTGATGGCTCATTCATCTGGAATGAACACCGAGAAGAGCGAGATGGCCCAGAAGCTCGACCTCTAGTAATCATAACTGAAAAAAGTAACACTTGTGTTATTATTAGTAATCATATATAACTAAAAAAGTAACAAGCTTGTGTCATTAGAACAACTACGGAATTCATTCGCTTGTTTATTCATTTTCATCATCTTCATCGTCGTTGCTATGATCTTGATTCGAGTAATCGTCAATGAAATTGTCAAAGTTTAATTCTAAGAGGTCATTTGAATTGAACTCTTCCATTGGCTCAATATCATTGACTAATTGAATATTCTTAACTCCATCGGTTACATCAATCCTCTCATTCACTCGATCTTCTTGATAGTAATCATATACAGGCACATCGTTGTATACAGATGATGTTTCATTATCATCTACCATTGTTTCTGCTAAGAATAATCTACTTCTCACTTTGCATGACGCCCACCATTCATCCTTGGTTCCTTTTAATGGATATTTAGTGTAGTACACTTGTTGCGCTCGTTCCGTCAATACGAATGGATCGTATGACTAAAGTCTTGATCGAGGGTTAATATCCATCAATTTAAATATTTGATCAATCCAAACTCCTTTCTCTGGATCGAACCAATGGCATTTTAGCACCATGACTTAGTTCGATTTTTCCAAATAAGACAATTCTATGACGTCTTCTATAACGCCGTAGGAATTGAAGTCATTGTCCCTATACATGCTTTCTAGAACACATATTTCGCTATTAATAGTTGAACATTTTCTTCTGTATGGAATCTATATCCATTAACTATGACATCACAGTAGATAATAACTTGTTTCTTCGGTCCATGACCTAAATCTTGAATTTTTAAATATGTGACCGGGCCATTAATAACCTACAAGAAAAATAACTAGAAATTTATTAAAAGTTACTAATGACAGTAATAATTACGAACTTTCAAAAAGAATTCTCACTTCACATCTCAACCACTCGGCAAAATATTTGTCTCGTAGTTTCAATAATTCATGGTCTGAAATTAACGGATTGATTTCTCGCTGTAATTCTTCAAATTTCCTGAATCCATAGTTGTCAATCAATGAAATCACATAACAATAATTAATTTTAAATTATATAACATATTAAAATAAATTATCTTACTCGAGATACGACGTCACATCGCTACAATTTGCAAGGACAATTCTCAACGGCTGGTGAGATCTCTGTTACTCAAGACAACTTTGTGTCTTGTACCAAAAAGTCGGCATGGGTACTTGAAGATGGATGAAATATTCATGTTAACTTCTCTTTCATCACCGTCATTGTTTCTTGAAACTTAGGTGTGTGTGATTGTATGTGTGGCCAAAGTACTTTAAAGTGAAGTTTAACACCTCCTCAATGAAATATGCTTCACATATAGAACCTTCAATCTTTGCCTTATTCTTCGCTTTCCTTTTCAAATATAATATGCACTTTTCAAAAGGATACATCCACCGATACTAAATCGGACCTGCAATTTTTATTTCATATGGAAGATGTACAATCAAGTACTCTACAACATCAAAGAAAAAAGGTGGAAATATCTTCTCAGTCTTGCACACGGTAATCACAATAGAAACCTCTAACCGAGAGATGCTTCTTCCCAAATGATGGACGTACAAAGCTCTTTAAAATCATGACTCTTCATCCTATGTATCTTCCCATGTATCATGACTTGGAGGCAATGTGTTCTTGGTTGTATTCTTTTTAAATGAGTTTCGATCACGACACACAGAATTCTCCAATGACAAAAACATCCTATGTCAATTAAATAAGCAAACTTTCCTACAATGTTTCAAATAAAATGATTTTATATTCTTTCCATATATGGGACAAGCAAGTTTACCTTTTGTGCTCCAACCACTCAACATTCCATATGCTAGAAAATCACTTATGGACCACATTAATATGGCTCTCATAATGAAATTTTTCTTCTTAGCTTTGTTATAGGTAACCACGCCATCCTCCCATAACATGTTGTGTTCATCAATCAAAAGTCTTAAGTAAACATCTAAAATTTTACTAGGAGATCGAAGACTTAGGATTATATAGGTAAGAAATATGTTCTGTCGTCTCATACACATGTTTGGAGACAAATTATAAGGTGTCACAAAAATCGACCAACATGAATAAACAATACTTGATGAGCCAAATGGGTTGAAGTAATTGGTGCAAAGTCCTAATCTAACATTGCGTGATTCTGCTGAAAAAGGCGAATGAAGTGCATCAAATCATTTCCATGCCTCATCATCTGAAGGATGTGGAATGAAATTTTGATCATCACGTGCCCCTTCTCTGTGCCACCTCATAAATGATGCAGTTTTCTTAGAAAGAAATATCCGTTGCAATTTTAGAATTATGAGAAAGTATCTGAATACTACATTTGTCACATTTTTTTTGAACTTTGAGAATTCTTTCTCGACTTTTATTTGAGCTCGCCACAAATAGAATAACTCATAAGTGAGTTATTTTTCTTGTAATACAACATACAATGATTGCGACATGCATCAATCTTTTAATTTTCTAACCCTAAATCTCTCATCAATCTTTTGCACCTATAAAATTTTTCCAGTAATTTCTCTGAAGCTGAAAGCATACTCTTAATAATGATAATCATCCGGTCAAAACAACTTTGGCTCATATTAAATTTTAATTTCAAGTTCATTAGTTGTGCCATTGCTTCACACATCCATCCCATAAAGGATCGTCTTTGAGAAGATTATAAAATTTAGAAGCTGAAGAATTCTGGTTTTCTTCAATCAATGTTTCGCATTTTCTCCTAACACTGCATCTCGTATCATGTCCCTGTACGGATTGCTTGACTCGCCCACATTGGTATGTACATTAGTTGTCTCTTTAGCCCATCTGTCATCGCCATGAAAGAATTAATTTGTGTATGTCAGTAAGAAACCTTTGTAATATAAATCCTTCTGCACATCATATTTTACTTTCCATTGCTAACATTTGCACTTTCGGCATGGACATAAAATTTCACCATATGAAGAAACAACACCTTCATTTTGATATGCCACATTAATAAATTCATCAACACCATCCTTATATTCTTCTGTTATAACATCACGTTTATACTTCCAACGGAATCCAACTACGATATGGCTTTATCATTTCTGTAACGGACAATATTAAGCCATATGTCAATAAATTCTTGTACTTGAAACATGTGATTTTGAAGTTATGAAGTCGAAAATCACATGTTTCAAGTACTTGATCGTCGTTACTGATCAGTCAATTATCATATTCTAGTCTCTTTTTTCAGTGTTCTCATTTTAATTAACAATAATATTCATCCACATTCTTGTTTACTAAAACTAGAACATGATAAAAAATACAAAATATTGATAATAATTGATCAGTATTTGTTTTCAAGTTGAATCTCATCGAATACAAATTTGATGTATAATTCAGAATAATATAGTTAATTTGTTCATTTATTTTTCAAGTCACGATGTTCATCTAATTGGAGGCATAAATTTAAGAAATAATTTAGTTTGTTCATCTATTTTTCAAGTCACGATATTCATATAGTGGAAAGCATAGTTTCAAGTTAACATAACTAAGAACATATATTCATATATTCATCTAAATTAAGGCATAATTAAGAAATAATTTAGTTTGTTCATATACAACAACAACAACAACAATTAAAGCCTTATTAATCTAAATTAAGGCAATTAAGAACATGACCATCTTCAATTTCAAGTTAACAAAAATCAATTAACAAAAAGGACTTACTGTCCGACAGTGGAGCGGCGTCCGATTGTGGCAGTGGCGGAGCGACTGAAGAGGGCAGCCTCCGATGGTGGAATGGCTGAGGAGGGCAGCGAACGAGGGCGGTGTCCGGCTGCGTAGCAATTCGGGCGGCGGCGGAGCAAGACGCATGGCAGCGAAGCAATTTAGACGGCGGCGGAGCTAGTCGGGCGGCGATTGGGCGGAGGAGGGCAGTGGAGGCGGAGAAGAAAGGCGGCGGGTGGCAGAGGAGGGCGGCACCAGGCAGAGGAGGTCGGCCGTAGAGGGCAGCAGTGGAGGGCAACAATGGAGGACGGTGGAGGTGGAAGAGGGCGGCACCGGGCAGAGGAGGGTGGAGGAAGATGACAAGCGGCAGGAGGTGGGCGGCGAAGGAGGTGGAAGAGGGCGGCACCGAGCGGAGGAGGGCAGCAGAGGGTGGTGGAGGAAGGCGGCAGGCGGCGGGCAGAGCAGGGCAGCGGAGAAGTTGTCAGGGTTGTCGGTCGGGGTCAGAGGAGGTGTTGGGGAAGTTGCCGACGTCATCAGAACTATCGACATTGTCGGTCGAAGGAGGGCAGCGGAGGAGGCGGAGGCCGGTGGGGTCACAGTCGTCGCAGCGGAGGAGGCGAAGGAGGTCGGCGTCCCGCGGTGGCGTCGGAGCATGGCACCGGAGGAGGGCAACGGAGGATGAGACCGACAGTCGCAATCGTCGATTGGCACAGTCGAAGAACAATAAACAGAAAAAAGTAAAAAACGGTGAGGATCCCAGGGATTTAAGGTCATTTTTAGCATCGCCATGTATTGCGACGCTAGTTAGACGCTGATGTGACTCGATCTTGGAGTCGCGAAAATGTCTACACTATGTCGACCCGATATTAATTTTTTTAAGTTTATATTATATCTATGTATATCTATATAAATATATAATGTATGTATGCATGTATGTTAGTTATATATATATTAAGTATAAGTGTATATTCATATGTAGTTCATAATACATATGTATATATTCATATGTATTTAATAAATACATGTGTTACATCTATATTATAAGTATATATATATGTATATCTATATGTATATATATATATAATGTATGTATGTATGTATATATATATATATATATATATATATATCTATTTAAAGTATATACATGTATGTATATGTCTATATATGTGTGAGATTAAGTCACAAGGAGATGCTATTTCGAGGCTGTAGTAATGCTATTTCGAGGCTGCAGTGGCGCTATTTATATGTCAATATGTGCCCAATTAGGTAAGGGTAATAAAAAATTATTTAGCGACACACTAGTGTTGCATTAGCATCTTAACTATCTTAGCGTCTCAATGTTGTGATGCTAGAAAGACGCCAATAGTGCTTATGTAGCATCGACCATCATTGTGGCTCTACATAGACGCTATTGAGTCTCTATGGTGGCGCTAAAATGAACTATTTTGTAACAAATCGTCACTTAATTCAACCATCATAATTCGTGATTAAGAATATAAAAATAATATATGTATAATTAAAATATTGTATATATTGTATGCATAACATATATCATGTTATTTAAGTAATTATGTAGGATGTTGAAGGTACACATATAATATTTAATTTATTTATTCATTAAATTATAGTATAGATAATATATATTAACATGTATGGGTTGCATCAAAATAGATATATTGTTATATAAATGTAGATAGTGTATAGTTAATCTATTTCTTAATTAACGTATGTATAATATAAATATAATATAAGAATATATATAGTGGCTAATTAATCATTGTATGTGTTACATGCGTAAGCAACTAGATATGATATATATTGTATGCATATATAAGTAATATATATAATATAGGTACGTAACATATATTTATTTAGGAACACACATATGATAAGTATATATAAGTAATTATATAGGGATACATATATACGTCGAAGGTACACATATTACACATATAATATATATTAAAGTATACGGGGTTACATCAAAATAGATATAACATACATGGATAATATATAGTTAATCTATTTCTTAATTGAAGTAGTGTTAAAATAGTACCAAACATGGGCATTGTAGGTAGCATTTGTCGTCAGCTTCTCAAGTAAGATCTCTAATTACACATACATACATACATACATACATACATACATACATACATACATACATACATACATACATACATACATACATACATACATATCTTTGATATTATATATTATCATGTCAGGTGATTGAATATATTTTTATATTGGCATCTACATAGCATCGCATCACCTGTGACACCACGTAGCGTCGCATAGCGCTGCGCCAAAATCGCATAAATGTTGGTGCCCATATCGATTCCAAGCTAGCATCGATAGGGCATCACAATGCTTGAGACGTTATGTGCGCATTGAACAGTGTCGACACTACAACAACGCTAAATTCTGTCGCGCATTTTTGCTCTATCACACGAATAATAGCGTCTAGTTGGCGTCTCTATGGCGCCGGCTTTAGCATCTATTTCGAGAAACGCTACGTAAACGCTAATGTTGTGCTATTGGGACGCCAGTAGTGTTGCCGTTTCATGACTCAACTGAGACGTTATACCGACGCTCATGGCCGTCATTAATCGATAGTTTTCTTGTAGTGATTATAAAAACATTATGGGCCATAATGTGCTATTAACGACCCGTGATGCATGAGAATATAATGATCCTAGCGTATTACGAACCGTGAAGGAGCAGAATGGGGACAAAGTCATTATGGACCATGAGAAAAATTTAATGGCCATAATAGTGAAAACTTACGAGTAGTAGAAATGAAGACACAGTGAATACAAGACCTTCTGACCAAATTGACCCGATTTACAGGTCGTTACATGTGATTTACTAGCCATTTTGACTTCATGCCGACTTCGACTCAAAGTAGAATTTGGCCATGAAATGTGTGTTACGAGCCATTATTTACAACTGTTTTGGCTATTTGCTTATATTTCGAAAGAATTTTCAATGGACTAGGACATCAGGATATTTCCTAATCTTCTAAAAATCAATTGAGATCAAAGTTGCTCAGAGTTGTAAATAAATTAGGTGGTTTCAAGACAAATAAGAGTCTAATAAGAAGTTAGTTGTTTTAATAAATAAAGACTCCCAATTGATCAGAACTCTATGGAAACTCTAGGGATCCTTTTAAACTATAAATAGGAGACTTAAAAGGCAAACAATTTCATGCTTGAATCTTGGAAAGTTGTGTCATACTACAGCGAAGGAACCTTGAAGCTTGAACATCACTCGAAGGAGAGAAGTCGTCTAGTAGCTTGTCGGTTGTGCGACGGTCCAAAGGTTTTAATTAAAGGCCACAAGTTCTTCTACCATATGTTTGGTTGCTTTATTACCTAGCTCTTATAGTTCATTTTTTTATTGTAATAGAGATTTTGATTTTGTTCAATAAAGGGAAAACTGTTATCCTATTATTGATTGAATTAATTTAACTTTTCAATTTCTCTTGATTATGCTTGCTAAGCTTATTGCCTTCTGATAAGTAATTTGAGTTCTAAGATCATATTACAAATATGTTAGAGGGATGATTAGTTTCAATATTTATTACTATTTTGATGATTGACCTTTTACTTTTACATTGAAGCAAACATAACATATGATCGAAAACTAATGGTTGGTGCCAGATTTTGTGTGGTCTGTCATTCAGTCCATACTTGATAATTGAATGCAATAATGGATAGCAATTTGTGATTTCATGAATATAATCCAACTAAGATAATAACTTCCAAAAGAGGATGAACCAATATTCTATGTGGGTTATTTCAAATTTGGATTACACCTAAAAGGTTTGCAATATAATTTAATACAAAATAAAAATGTATTGATATGTATTTTCTAAATTATTGGTCACTCTTAACTAAGATGATCAAAATAATAATATTCAATCTTAAACCGAAGATAACAATCGAACTCAGTATCATGAAAGTCAAGAATAAATATCACTTTAAATAACATATAATCTAACTCTAGAATTTAATCTAAATTATCAAAATGATGAAGCTCGGTACTATAAATGATTGTATGCCCTAAGCCAATGGAAAGAAAGAGGTTGCAAGTGTTATTGTTGAATTTTTGAAGCACTTTCATGATTTTTGAGCGATCTTCAGTCGACTTAGGAGTGCACCAAAAACATCATCAACTTTCAGGAAAGTCATCTTTATATTTTTGTCACGATTTTCATGCCTATGTTTCCTGAATTATTTTCAAAACGATTGTGTACAAGTAATTTTATTGTTAGGGGAAGATCATAGTTGAACCACATTTATTTTAATTTATCTTTTGATTAAAATTGTGTTTATTAGAGATGTTATCATACTTGGATAGATTTATTCCTTAATTATTATCCTTGAATTGTATGTGATCGATCAATGTGTTAAAACATGTTAATCCAAGACCCATGCTGGATTTGATCAACCCAAGATGGGTTCCTAATGTAACTCAAGTAATGTTTTACTTTCTTGAGTTGTGCTGTTTGATCATGATTTTTCAAGGATGAATCCAAACTAGGTCACATCAAACCAAGATCGAGTTTCCATGTCCAAGTATATTTTTTATAATCTAGTTCAGTTGTCATTATTTGTCAAATGTTAGTTAATTGATTCAATAATGGACAACATAGACTTGCATATGAATGTATTCTTATTAAAGTAAATCAAAATTGATTTATTTAATTGCGTTTATCAATTTTAAAATTAAGATGCTTAGGTTATTTTAATTCAAAAATATAATCTTAGTTCTCTTTCCACACAAGTTCTAACAAGGTTTAGTTGTTAATTAAAAGAAATGGAGAAACATGAGGTCTCAACTTTGTTTCGTACTCTTCTTTGAGCTAGGCATACTATTCCTTCTTATCTCTTATTTAATTGTTCTTTTTTTGAAAAAACATTTTGCACTCGACTCAAATTAAATTTCTCTTCATAATAACTGATTATGTTAGAAGATTATAAATCACTAGTCCTCAATGGATCGACAATATTTATTCACACTTATTACTTTATCCGATCTAGCTGCATACTTGTTAGTAATAATTACACTCACATTTTTCACATCATACCTCAACAAGGAAGAAAATATTGGCATTGAAGACTAGCAAAGTTTAGAAAAGCTTATGGGAGAAAGATAATGAGAATGAAAGGAAGTGGTGATCATTGCAAGGAAGTTGAACATATCCTTGATGATCGCCAAGCAAAGAAGAAAAGGACCATATAGGAATGACCCACACCCTCAAGGATGCAAGTTGTATGCTTCAAAGGCAGTAAGCCCAGACATGATAGGAGTGGGTGTCAGATCAATTCTTGCCAAGAAAGAAAAGGATGAATAACTTAGCAAGACGAAGAAGAAGAAAGTACTTCAAGTAATTTAAGTAAATAATGATGATGATGATTCCACTTCATCTCAAAATGACAAGGAGGAACTCTATCTTTGTCCTATGGCAAAGAAAGTGAAGATTAAGAAGATGAGCAATGACCAAATTCTTGAATCACGTACTATTATCATGTTTTGATGATAACAAACATAATTGGCCGGCAAATGTTACTAATGAGTTTGTCAAGTGACATATATACATGAACAAGTTAACAGGAGAAGAACCAACGAAGAAATGATGAAGAAATCAAAGATCGATCGAAGGACCGATCGATCGGACGAACGATCGAAGAAGACAAAAGCTTAAAATCATTGAAGTTATGACATCGATCATAAGATTGGTCGACCAGATGAACGACCGAAGTAAAGCTTAAAACCTTTGAATTATGAGACCGGTCAAGAAGTCGGTCAATCGGAAACAATCAAAGAGAGCAGAGCATAAAACTGCTTAAGTTATGAGATCGGTCGACCAAATGCACGACCGATCATAAGATGCCGATCATAGGATCGGTCGAACGTCTATGAATTTGAATAGAGTAGAGAGTTAAAAAAAATGGAAATGAGGAACCAGTCATAGGATCGATCGACCGAACAAACGACCGAAACTAATAATGAGATCAAACGTAGTGGAAAATATTAAATCGATCGATCGCCCTTGTCAACTGGTCGACCGATTCATCACGATTTGTTGCGCAGTAACGACAATTTTTCATATCAAATCTTTTGATTTCTTTCCAAATATGAAAGATCTTGTCAAGCATGCTATAAAAGAAGTCCAAAATGTATGAGAAGGTACTGAATCGATCATAAGCAATCAAGGAAGATCATCTCATCATTTTTCTCCTGAAAAAGCCCTAGATCCCTTTCTTCTCTCTTTTGTAATCAATAGTGATCATTTGTAAAAGAGAGAGGCCAAGAGATATCTACAATTTTGTATTCCTAAAACCTCCTTTGTGAAAAGAGGATTTCCTTACCTCTTGAGCGAAGAAGAATGTGGTAAATGTGTAAAAGGATTTCCTTCTACTCTCGAGAAAGGAGGACGATAGTGGATCTCTAATGGTCTCGAGGTCGAGGAGTCAGAACGAGGACGTAGGCTAAGGAGTTGGGCCGAACCTCGTCAACAAATCTTGTGTTTGCTCTCTATCTTATTTCTATTATCTTTTTGCATTAACTGCATTACATTTAACATTCTCACAAAAAACTTCTAAAAGCAAAAGTTTAGAATTTCACATTCGCCCTGCTCTTGATGCCCTACGATCCTACAATTGGTATCAGAGCTAGGATACTCTTGTGTTAAGATTTAATCATCTTTTAGAGTTATGGCATCAAATAATTTTATTCTTAGTGAAGGCCAATCAACCAACCGTCTTCCACTATTTAATGCATTGAACTTTGCATATTGGAAGATTAGAATGCAAGGCATATGTATGTTCCATAGATATTTTTATTTGAGAGATAATTGAAAATGGTTTTAATTTGCAAGGAAAATCATCAACAGAATATACTAAAGGAGAAAGACATTTAGTTAAACTGGATTTAAAGACGAAAAATATTCTTTATCGTGCTTTAGATACTACTGAATTTAATCACATCCCTAAACTAAATGCAAATGAAATTTGGAGAAAACTCATTATCACTCATGAAGGAATTGAGAAAGTTAAGGAATCTAGGTTAAATATCCTAAATTATCAATATGACTCATTCAAAATGCTTGAGAATGAAACTATAAATAGTGTGTTTGTACATTTTAATGATGTTGTGAATGATTTAACCTCTTTGGGCGAGCCAAGGACTAATGCTAAAAAAGTGAAAAAGTATCTCAGGTCGCTCTTATCAAAATGGCACACAAAAAGAACAATGATAAAAAAAAATGTAAACAAGCTGAACTTTGATGATCTCATATGATCATTATTAATCTATGAGATAGAATAAAAGAAGACAAGAAAGCAAATGTCATAAAGAAAAAGACCTTAGCCTTAAAGTTAAAAATTAATGAAGAAGAAACAAGCGAAGACGAAGAGGATGTCGATGAATGAAAGTAGACACTCTATACAAGAAAGCTAGACAAATATTTGAGATTTGCCAAGCAAAGAAAGAAAGGTGAATCATTCAGAAGAAAGCCAACAAGCAAAAATCAAATCACTTGTTTTGAATGCAAAAAACTGGACATTACAAGAATGAGTGTCATAATCTTGTAAGAAAGGACAAAGAGGTGGCACTACAAGAAATATGGGGATTACAGACGGAATCGGGACGTTCGAAAAATGATCATCGCAAATCAATTTTCAACGGTTAGGAAAGAAACGCCAAAAATTTTGACAAATTTCCGACAATCATGACCGCCGATATTTACGGCGGTCGACGAAACCGTCGAAAATTTGGTGGTCGTGACCGTCGATATTTGCGGCGGTCGATGATCGTTAAAGTTTTCAACGATTTCGTTGACCGCCGCAAATATCGACGGTTGCTACCGTCGAAACTTTCGGCAGTCGTCGGGCAACCATCGAAGTTTCAGCGGTCGAAACTGTCGCAAAGAATTTTTATAATATAAAAAAATTAGTTGGCCGGCGGCCAGATTCGGCCGCCAGGTGGTCAACACCAATGGCCGAGATCCGGCTGCCAGCCAGCCGAGGTCGGATCCGGCCGCCAGGCGGTCGATTCGGCCGCTGGGTGCCGGATCCGCCACCAAAGGCCGAATCCGGCCGCCCGCGACCGGATCCAGCCGTTGGGGCCGGATCTGAAGAGAGGGAGATGGAGAGAGAGGAGAGGATGGAGAGAGAAGGGGTATTATATATATATAGGTGAAAAGTTGAGAAAGCAGGAAAACAAAAAAAAAATTAAGCGGGAGAACGAATTTTAACCGACGACTTTGGCTGTCGAAAAAGTAAATATTAATTATTTTTAAAATTATTAACGATTATGACCGTAAAAAAATATTTAATTATAAAAATAAAATACTATATTTATTTATATATAATATTTATTTTTTATTTTACTGACGATTTGAACAATCGTTAATTATTATCGATGGTCGGAACCGTAAAAAATTACGACGGTTTGAACTGTCGCAAATTATATTAATAAAATACTCCTCATATTATATTATTATAAATTTATCGACGGTTACAACCGTCGAAAATTGCGGTGGATTTTGTGACAGATGGATATCCGTCGGAAATATCGACGTTCCTAAACGTCGAAAAATAAAATAATAATATAACAAATTACATAATCTATTATTTTCATTTCCGACGGTCGTAACCATCAGAAAATCCGTCGGAAATTGTGACGGATGGATATCCGTCGAAATATCAACGTTCTTAAACATCAAAAAATAAAATAATAATATAATAAATTACGTAATTTATTATTTTTTACTATCAAAAAATCCGTCAGAAATTGCGACGGATGGATATCCATAAAAAATATCGACATTTCTAAATGTCAAAAAATAAAATAATAAATTACATAATCTATTATTTTCATTTCCGACGGTTGTAACCGTCGGAAATTGCGACGGATGAATATCCATAAAAAATATCGACATTCCTAAATGTCAAAAAATAAAATAATAATATAACAAATTACATAATCTATTATTTTTATTTTTGACGGTTGTAACCATCGAAAAATCCATCAAAAATAATTCCGTCGCAAAATCCGTTACAAATTGTGACGGATTTCTATCTGTTGGAAATTGCCCGTCGGAAAATGACAATTTTCTTGCAGTGTGGAAACTTCAAAGAAGAAGAAGAAGACTCTTCAAGTGACTTGGGATGAAAGTGAACAGGAAGGAAGAAGATAACTCTTCCACAAGTGACGAAGATGAAGCTTATTTCTGTCTCATGGAAAACGAAGAGGTATATTCTAACTTGTCAAGTGATGAATTGAGTACATTTGATATGCATGATGAATTCAGAAAACTTAATTAAAAAATATTATTCACTCAAAAGGAAGCATGATAAATTGAAAGCATAATTTAAAAATGTTAAAAGTGAAAACATAAGCAATATGATACATGTAGAAAGTGCATATAATTGAATGATGAGAATATGAGTTTAGAACTTCAAATTGATGAACTAAAAAATGAAGAATGACAGCTTGAATACATACATTAGTTCACAAAGAAATGAGAGAGAAATATTAAACACAAAAGAAAAAGAATTAGAAGAAAATGTTCAAAAGAATGATGCTATGTTTAGTGGCTCCAGGGTGGTATCCAACAAGAAAGGTCTCGGTTATAATTTTTCTAAAAAATGTATGATTCAAGAATTCTATTTGTTAGGCTTGTAAATATGTACAATTCAAATTTGACTTGTTTTCATTGTGATGCACATGGTCATTGCTCTTTTGAATGCAACATTATAAAAGGAAAAAATATTGGAATGAAAAAAATTGAGTTCTTAAAAGAACCAATACTAAATATGGACCCAAACAAGTTTGGGTAAAATTTTTTTTATCTCTATTTTCTTTAGGAAGCATCAAGAAAGAGGAAGAAAAGTAAATGGTATTTGAATATTGGTTGCTCAAGACACATGACAGGGGATGCATCAAATTTTGTCACATTGAAAGAGAATATAGAAACTGTCACTTTTGAAGACCAAGGTTGTCAAGATCGGGATCTTATATAAGATCGGAGGGGAGTCATAAGATCGAAGATCATAAGTTCGTATCGAGGATCGTAAGATCCTACATATTAATAAAATAATATAATTTTAAAATAATAAATATATTTTTGATAAATTTTTCGCATTGAAATCTTAAATGATACCCCACTAAGACATTTTTTATCGATTCTTAAGTCAAATTATATCAAAATATATTAAAAATAAAAGAAAATGTATTTAACTTCATATAAATTAATTTTTATTATCATAAATATATTTTAAATTAATATTTAAATGATTATATTAATCATATGAGATCGTATAGGATCAGATAAGATCGTAAGATCGTGTGACCAAAATTAAAATCGTATTAAGATCTTACACATAAGATCCTCAAGATAAGATCGAGATCGGAAGGGGTCCGTAAGATCATAATATCGTAACATCTTAAGATCTAGATCGAGATCTTGATAAACTTGTTGAAGACAATGCAAAAGGAAAGGTTATCGGTATATGTAACATTGGTAAAAATGATAAAATCTTCCTTGAAAATGTATGGCTAGTAGATGATTTGAAGCATAACCTAATTAGTATTAGTAAACTTTGTGATAAAAACTTTCTTGTAAAATTTTAAAGGAAAATGTCTAATACTAGATGAAAATGAAAATTTCTTGCACATTGTCTTTAGACACAATAACATATATAAAACTAATTTTGAGAACTTAGAAAATGAGAAGTGTTTAAGTGCATTGCATGATGATTCAACCTTATGACATAGACGATTTGGTCATGTGAATTTTAAATTATTAAAGAAGCTTTGAGAGGATTACCTAAAATAAAATTTGAGAAAAATATTGTGATTCTTGTTTAAAAGGAAAATAAAAAAAGTTCCTTTGAATCAAGATACCTTATTAGCGCCAGTAGAATCCTAGAACTATTTCATTAAGACTTATTTGGTCCAATTGATGTTACAAGTCTAGGTGGAAAAAGATATATTTTTGTACTTTTAGAGGATTACTCGCGTTTTACATGGACTCTATTTCTTACTCACAAAGATAAAGCTTTTCATACATTTATGAAATATGCAAAAAGAGTACAAAATGAATTTGATAAAAAAATCTAAAAAATTAGAAGTGATTATGGTGGAGAATTTGAAAATAATAAGTTTGACTTCACATAATTTTTCCATGCCTAGAACACCTGAACAAAATAGAGTTGTTGAAGGAAAAAATAAAACTATACAAGAAATGTCAAGAACCATTCTAATGAAAGTACCCTTTCTAAATACTTTTCATCAGAAGCTGTGAACATCTCGTGCTATGTATTAAATAGAATTTTAATAAAACCCCTAACAAAGAAAACTTGTTTTGAGCTCATGTATGGAAAAACAACAAATATTTCATATTTCAAAGTTTTTAGTTGCAAGTGTTTTGTGTTGAACAATAAAGATAAGTTAGGAAAATTTGGTGCTAAGTGTGATGATGCTATTTTTCTTGATTATTCTAGTACAAGCAAAGCATATATATTATATAATAAAAGAACTCTTTTGGTTGAAGAATCCATGCTTGTTAAATTTAATGAGACTAAAGATTTTGTTTTGAGAAAACATGTTGATGAAGATGATACAAGCGAGTTTGAAGTGATAGGAAAATTAGAACAAGCTCAATTAAAAGAAAGTTTATCGCATGAAGAAAGCAGTGAAAAAGAAAAGGAAATCAAATTGAAAAGCAAGCAGAAGACCTTGAAAGAATTGATGATCATCAACTTGGCATGCCACAATTGATATCCAAGAAATTGGAGAAATGCTTCATCACATCTAGTTGTGCAAGTCATTGCGAATATAAGTGATTTCATCAAAACTCGAAGATCTTTTAAAAATTTCTGTCTTTTCATATTTTCTCTCTCAAGTTTAACCTTCCTATATAGATGAGGCATTAAGTGATTCAAACTGGATAAATGCGATGTATGAGGAGTTAAATAACTTTAAGAGAACCAAGTTCAGAAGCTTGTAGTAAGACCCATTGATCATCCAATTGTTGGAACCAAATGGGTATTTCGAAACAAGCTAGATGAAATGGTGTCATTAGGAGAAACAATGCTAGATTAGTGGCCAAATGTTACTTACAAATTAAAGGAATTGAGTTTGACGAAACTTTTGCTTCTGTTGCACGGCTTGAAGCTATTCCTATACTTTTGGCTTTTACTTATTTTAAATGTTTCAAACTTTTTTAAATGGATGTAAAATCAACATTTTTAAATGGTTTCATAAATGGAGAAGTTTATGTTAAGCAACCGGAAGGCTTTGAAAATCCTAATTTTTCAAACAATATTTTAAAATTTTTGAAAGCTCTTTGTGGACAAATGCAAGCTCCAAGAGCTTGGTATGAACGACTAGGTATTTTTTTTATTGAAAACAAATTTCAAAAGGGATAGTTGACACCACACTAATTTTAACACACCTGAAAAATGATATTTTAATAGTGCATATTTATATTGATGATACAATTTATGGTGCTACTAATGAAATCCTATGCAAAGAGTTCAAATATCTTATACAAAAAGAATTTGAAATAAATCTTGTAGGTGAGCTTACTTTCATTTTAGGACGAAGCAAACAAAGGACGAAATATTTGTAAGTCAAGAAAACTATACAAAAGAATTGCTCAAGAGATTTGGAATGAATTATTGCAAACTAAGCTCAACTACAATGAGCACGACAACCAAACTTGAGAAGGATGAAAATGGCAAAGCAATTGACCAAAAAAGATATAAATGTATGATTGGTAGTCTACTATATTTAACAACATCAAGTCCAGATATTATGTTTAGTGTGTAGTTGTGTGCTAGATTCCAATCTGCACCCAAAGAATATCACTTAGTAGGTTTTAAAAGAATCATGCGATACCTAAAAAATACTTGTAGTCTAGGCATTTGGTATGATAGGAACTCAACCTTTGATCTATATGCCTATACTGATGTCGACTTCACTGAGTGCAAAGTTGATAAGAAAAGTACAAGTGGGATGTGTTATTTTCTTAGGAGTTCCCTCATATCATGGACTAGCAAGAAACAAAATTTAATGCACTCTCTATTGTCGAAGCAGAATACATTGCCACCGACAGCTGTTGTGCACAAATTCTGTGAGTTAAACAATTGGTACTCGACTATGGAGTTGTTTGTATGAGTGTCCCTATGAAATGTGATAACACAAGTTCCATAGAGATGACAAAAAATCTAATTAATCACTCAAGAACCAAACATATCGATGTAAGATATTACTTCATTAGAGATAATGTGAATCACAAAAATATTGAAATTGAATATATGCCCACTGAAATCCAATTACCTGATATCTTCATCAAGCCTTTAAGTGAAGAAATATTTTGTATGATTCAAAGAGAATTATGAATGCTAGGATGATAATAGGGATATTAATTCTAAGTAAAGGTGATTTGCATGTGCAAACCCATCTTTGACCTGAGTTGAAAATCAAAGGATGTTGCACAACATCTATATTATCCACTCAATTGCAATTTTTTTACTTCAATTAAGCATGTTCCATCAGTCGACCAGCCAGGTAAAGTGGCCGACTACATTGAATATTGTGATCGACCGCCAGGATATTAAGGGTTATTCGAATTGGCTCTTTTCTAATTGGTCGATCGACTTCTTGTTCCAGTTGACCGCTTGTACAAAAAAATTAGCCGTTTAAAAGCTAGGGCACATTCGACAGGACCCCATTCATTTGCTCAGCCGACCCTAATGCACTATCATGACTGAGCCTCTTACCTCCCGACCGTCACCTTACGACCTCATCTCCTATCATCATCGCTGGCGAGGGCATCTGATGATGATTTTGCACCCAGTCGGTCGCTTCATCGTCTCTCAGTCGGTCGATCTCTGGTACACAAGTCTCTGACGGATCCCTCTCTTCATGTCTCTGACAGATCCTTATCCTCATCAAGACGATCTTCCCTTTAACTGATCTCTACTTTGACAGATCGTGCACTCTTCATTCTAGCTTGTAATGGCTCCACCTAGTACCAAGAATGCACATATTGGGCCATCATCCTTTCCGGTCATGCAGGCCGAACCCAAACTGATCGTTCACCTTCCTCTGACTCCTCCTCCGAGTCTCCACCACCACCCACTAGCTACGGCATGAACCTTGTTCGCACTTCTGCATTTAGCCTCATCTATGACACCTTTTACAATGCACGCGAAGTCAAGCGTGCGATTAATATTGATTGGGACTCTCTTGACATGCCTGATGCCCAAGAAATGTTCTTTGATATTGGTTGGTGCTCTCTAGTGTCTTTACATGAGTGCATCTATCCACAACTGGTTCGTTTGTGTTATGCCAACTTGACCATTGAGAAAAATCGTCTCTTGACCTATGTTCTTAGATGTCGCATCACTACCGACCGGACTACTCTCCTGAACATCTTTGAGTTTCCTGTAATGCCAACTCGATCGGGAATCGAAGCCTACACCTTGCACTCTTGGCCTCCTTGTTCTCCGACCATTCAGGCCGTGGTGGAGCTAGTGTTTGGCGGCCGGGCTTCTTAATACAAGATTGATGATGTCCACAAACATCTTCCTCCTGAATTTAATGTCGAACATCATATCTTAACTCATATCATAACCCCTCTCTTTGGTCATTTCAATGAAGTTCAACATTTTGGTCTCTTCTTTGTTTATTTCCTTTGTATTCGTTATAGTTCTTGTATCAGCTTTCCACATTATTTTCTTTATCATCTCAAAATCATGCAAAAGAAAATTCTAAATAGAGCTCCTGGAAACCATCCTTTGTATTTGGCTCCTGGATTACTAAGATCCTTGTTCATTTTGGTGTCATCATTCCTCTTGATGAGGAATTTATTCTCGCCTTGACTTGGGATACTATCACTTCTGACACCTTGCGCAGGAGACGTATTCCACAAGGACAGGGAGGTGTCCGTGACCCTAAAGATGTCTGACGGCCATGGACACCGATCCCACTCAAGGGGTTGAATCCCACTCAGAACCTTCTCCTACTTCAAGTGCACCCTCCTCTTCTGGCGTTCTCGACCAGACTCCTCTTACTCGTGAGGTGTGCGCCCTGCAGAGGGACGTTCGTGGTTGTGACATGTGTTATCTTACTGGAGTGGCACTTGACTACTATGCAGCTCAGGGTTCGTTCCCATGAGAGTTTGCGAGGATGACAGATGAGGATTAGGCATTCTTTTGTGTACCCCTCTCTGATGATGTCAAAAGGGGGAGACATATCTAGCATGTATGTTAGGATGATGTATGTTATGGAGTCTGCGCCTTTTTGTATACACTATCCTGATATGTTTTGGCTATGTTTGATATGCTATGTAATTTGATGTGAAAAAGCACCTTTTTGAAGATATGAAAATGAATGATGGTTATGTTATTTTAGTAAAATATATGTTCTTGAACATTGCTTATCATTTAATAATTGTTATATATGTGAAAACAAAATGCATGTATTTAGGGGGAGCATGAAACATCACTATGAAACATTTATATTAACTCTCCATCGACCAATATGTTTGTCATCATAAAAAAGGGGAGATTGTTGAATCACGTATTATTCCCATGTTTTGATGATAACAAATACAATTGGCCGACAAATGTTACTAATGAGTTTGTCAAGTGACATATATATAGCAACAAGTTTAACCCTAGAAGAGCCGATGAATAAACGATGAAGAAATCAAAGACCGGTGAAAGGACTAAAGAAGACAAAAGTTTAAAATTGTTGAAGTTACTAGATCGGTCACAAGACCAGTCACCCGGATGAATGACCAAAGTAAACAGAAGTTTAAAAGCTTTGAAGTTATGAGACCGGTCATGAAACTGATCAACAACCAGATAAACAACCGAAGTGAACAGAAGCATAAAATTCCTAAAGTTATGAGACTAGTCAAAAGACCAATCGACCGGGATGCATGACCAATCAAAAGATGCCAGTCATAGGACTGGTCGAATGACTATGGATCCGAATTGAACAGAGAGTTAAAAAACAAATGAAAATGAGGAACCAGTCATAGGACAGGTTGACCGATAAGCGATCAAAACTAACAGTGAGATGAAACGTAGTGGAAAATATTAAATCGATCGTCCGCTCCTGTCAATCGATCGATCGACTCGCCACGATCCTTTAGGCGGTCGATCGACTCACCACGATCTGCTGTGCAGTAATGATTATTTTTCATATCAAATCTTTTGATTACTTTCCAAATATGAAAGATCTCGTCAAGCATGCTATAAAAGAAGTCCAAAACATATGAGAAGGTAATGAATCGAGCATAAGCAATCAAGGAAGATCATCTCATTGTTTTCTCCTAAAAAAGCCCTAGATCCCTTTCTTCTCTCTATTGTAATCAATTGTGATCATTTGTAAAAGAGAGACCGAGAGATATATGCAAATTTGTATTCCTGAAAACTCCTGTGTGAAAAGAGGATTGCCTTATCCCTTGAGCGAAGAAGAAGGTGGTAAATATGTAAAAGGATTTCCTTCTACCCTTGAGAAAGGAGGATGATAATGGATCTCTGACGGTCTCGAGGTCAAGGAGTCAGAGCGGGGACATAGGTCAATGAGTTGGGCCGAATCTCATCAACAAATCTTGTGTTTGCTCTCTATCTTATTTCTATTATGTAACTTTTTGCATTAACTGCATTATATTTAACATTCTCATGAAAAACTTCTAAAACCAAAAGTTTAAAATTTTAAGATTAAAAAGTTATACACCAATTCACCCCCATCTTGGTGCCCTACGATCCTACACGAATTGTAAAAGAAATTAGGAGAAACTCACTTGGATGACAAAGATCAAAAGAAAGAAGAAAGCATCTTGGAACCATCTAGTTCTCAAAATGAAAATAAACTAGGATGGACAAGAAGTGAGAGCATCAAGAATTGCCAAAAGGTTGGAAGAACATATCATCCCATACCACCGATCAAGTTACATAGCTACATTTAATTTATGTGACAAAGAAATCACAGAAGTTCTTTAAATAATTTATTTGCATTGTTGTCTTTCTTGTCTCAAGTTGAAACTAGCAATATCGATGAAGACTAAATAATGCAAATAGGATAAATGAAGAGTTAAATAATTTTATTAGAAACCATGTGTGGATGCATATAAAAATATCCTTGAATAATTTAATTGCTGTTACCAAGTGGCATTTCATAATAAGTTAGATGAATTCAATATTTGTTGCGAGAAACAAGATTAGATTACTTATCAATGATTATTCATAAGTAGAAGAAATTGATTTTGAAAAAAAAAACTTTTGCTTTGATAAATAGTCTATAAATTTTTAGAATGTTATTAGCATTTGCATATTTCAAAAGATTTAAATTTTTTCAAATGAATGTGAAATAGACATTCTTAAATACTTTTATAAACGTGGAAGTTCATATTTAACCAACTTTAGACTTGAAAATCTTGATTTTTCAAATTATATTTACAAGTTAAATATGATTTGAAATGGGCACATATGACATGCTATGAAAGATTGAGCACCATCATGATTGTAAATTGTTTTCACAAAGGGAAGATCAACACCACTTTGATCCTTAAGAATTTGGGAAAAATGATCTTGTAATTGTACATATTTATGTGGATGGCATTATTTATGGTGCTGTGTTTTGTGCAAAAAGTTTAATGCTCTTATATAAAATCAATTTGAAATTAGTCTTGAACTCAATTTTTTTAGAATTACAAACCCATCAAAGCAAAAATGACATTTTCTTGGATCAAGAAAAGTATACAAAGAAGTTGGAATGGAGGATTGTAAGTCTTAGAAGACTGTAATAGCAGCTTGGATTCATTGAATTCCAATCCATCTCCTCGTCATACACACAACTTATCACATCCATAAAACATCAATTTAGATATTAATCATTATTGTAAATCATGCTGCAATAATTTATAGAACCACTCATCTTATCTTTCACTATAAAATAAAATAGAGTTATTTGGGACATCTTAATACTTAGAAATAAGAGAAATAACTCTCCTACCTAAGTTCATAACTGTTGGAAATATTACACCAAGGATCGATGAATAATCAAGACAAAAAGAAGTATGAAATAGAAGATAAAATGGACACAATGATTTATTGTAATAAAATCCTCTTGATCAATGTGAATAAGAGAGAAATATCCACGGACAAAGGAGGCCGTCGCCAGAAGAAATTCACTATGATCAAAATAGAGTATATGATGATAAAATTCTAGCGGCCCAAGCCCTCTACTTATGCCACAGATCCTCATTTTTTCTTTCATAATTTTGGATACGAGGTACATGCATTCAAGGCATATCAACAAATCTTCACTTTAACTTGAATTTTACAAAACTCTCAAAAAATAAATGCTCAACGTGCTCTCATTTGTCGAATGACCCACATGGGCCTAGCTTGATCTTTGCAAAATACTTGTCAACTCTGAAGAATATTCAAACTTGGCAAGAGGTAAACTCTTTGTCATCATATCTGCTAGATTGTCATGGGGTGGTAATCTTCTAAACTTTAACAATTTTCTTTTTCACAATATCACGAACAAAATAATATCTCACATCAATATGTTTTATTCTTTCATGATGCATTTGATCTTTTGTAAGATGTATTGCATTCTAACTATCACAATATATGTCAGTAACTTCTTTATAATGAGCTCCCCAACTAATTTTCTCAACCAAATAGTTTCTTTTACATCTTTAGTGATGACCATGTATTAAGCTTCAATGGTAGATAATGCTACTGTATTATGCAAAATAGCTTTTCAATTCACAGCACAATCATTAATAATAAAGGCATAACCAGTTAGGAACTATTTTCTATCAAGATCTCTTGCAAAATTTGAACTAATATAGCTAACCAGTCCAGCTGAATTTCTATCAAATTCCAAGCATACATCAGAAGTACATCTTAAATACCTCAGTATCCACTTAACAGGTTCTCAGTGCTTCTTTCCCGGATTAGACATATATTTACTAACAACACTGACAGTATGAGATATATCTGGATGAGTGCAAATCATTGCATACATAGTGCTATCAATTGCACTACAGTAAAGAACCTTTGACATATACCTTTTTCTTTATCAGATTGTGGTGAACATGATGCTGAAAACTTAAAATGTGCAACAATTGGTGTACTAATAGCTTTTGCATTCTGCATTTCAAAATGCTCCAAGACTATCTCATTATACTTTTGTCGAGAGTGAATCATCACAAATTCATCAAAAGTAACATCTCTATTGATAATAAATTATTAGTTTTAGGACACCATAATATATAACCTTTGACACCAGATTTATAACAAAAAAAATATACACTTCCTAGCTCCAATTTCAAGCTTTCCGTCATTAACATGTACATATGCAGGACAACCGAAAACTCTCAAATGTGAGTAATTAGGAAAATTACCTGACCACGCTTTCTTCAGGAATCTTCAAGTTCAAAGATCAACGAGGAGATTGATTTATAAGTGAAATGTGAGATTGACAGAGTCTGTCTAAAACTTTTTACCAAGTTGTGCATTAGACAACATACACTAAGCTGAGCTCTTTTAGTAAAGTTCTGTTCATTCTTTCTGCGACTCCATTTTACTGCGGAGTCCTCACAATTGTGCGATGTCTCACAATACCTTCTTTGTCATAAAATCTTTGAACTTAGAATTACATAATTCTAAACCATTATCTGTCTTCAGCCTCTTAATAACTTTTACAAATTGCTTTTCTAGCAAATTCTTTCATGACTTGAATGTTTCAAACACATCATCTTTATGCTTCAGAAAGTATACCTAGTTTTTTCTAGAGAATTCATCAATAAATGTGAGCAAATATCTATTTCTTCCTTTTGAAGGAACTTGACAACGACCCGTAGTCAAGGGTTCTCTTCATCTTATGAATGGCCGAACTGAAACTAACTCTTTTCTACTTTTTGAAGATACAAAATGTTCGAACAACTCTAATTTTTCAACTTTTGCTCCAGGAAGAAGGTCTCTATTACTAAGAACTTGCATGCCTTTTTCACACATGTAGTCCAAATGTGTGTGCCATAACTTTTCACAATATTCTTCTGAGGTAGATGAGACTGCTACTAAACCTATCACAGTTGAACCTTAAAGGATATATAAGCTACCACTTTTGAGTCAGCACAAGAGCGCCACAATAAGTCTTCATTCCATTAGACTCAATAACAACTTTGCAACAACTTGAGTCTAATACCCCAAGTGAAATGAGATTATTTTTCAAATCAGGAACATGTCTAACTTCAGATAATGTTCTAATAATTCCATCATGCATCTTAATATGGATGGACCTAATACCCAACAATCTTATAGACAACATTGTTGTCCATAATAACGACTCCACCTTCAACAAATGTATACGTGGAGAATCAATATCGATTGGGACACATATGATATGAGCATCCAGAATTGAGAATCTATTCACTTATTGATATGGATTTATTTGATGTTGTTACCAATATAACATAAAATAAATAACGAGTTGGATGTTATATTGGTACCTAATACCATCAGTCTTACAAATAGCATTGTTGTCCATAGTAACGACTCCACCTTCAATAGATTTGTACGTGGAGAACCAATCTCGATTGGAACACATATGATATGAGCATCCAGAATCGAGAATCTATTCACTTGATGATATGGATTTATTTGATGTTGTTAATAATATAACATCTCCATTCTCACTTTTGACTACACTGTCATATGCAACATTAGTCTTCTGATTTCCCTTCTCGTTGCTCTCATTTATTCTTTTATTCTTGTTTTATAATTTGTAACACTATGCTTTGATATAATCCTTCTTCTTACATTAGTTGCAGACTTTATCTCTGTTCTTTGACTTGGATCTGGATCTGTCTTAATTTTAATTTCTTGTTCGATGTCTGCCTTTTGCGATCGGACCCGAAACTTGATCATCAGATTTGATGCTGGATTGCAATTCGTTATCCAATTTTTCTTTGCTCAACAGTCTGCCTTTAACATTTTCAAAGATAAGTTTATCCCCATTGTAAATCATGATTTCTTTAAAGGTTTTATATGAAAATGACAGAGAATACAGAAGTAATAATGCCTGTCATCAACCTTGGCATCTACGTTCTTCAGATTATTGATCAAGTGACAAACTCATTGATATGCGACGCTTCAGCCATATGAAAGGTGTATAGCCACTGCTTCAACTCAACTCGAATTGCTAGTTTGTTTTTTCAAATACAGAGTTTTCAACTTCATCCAGAGATCAGCCGCTGTCTTCTCTGTGAGAACTTCCTAAAGAATGTCATTCGTCAGGCACAATTGAATCACAGACATGGGTCTCTCATCAAGTTTCTCCTAGGCAGATGTCTCCATAACGTTAGGTTTTAGACCTAACAGTGCCTTCTTCAACTTGTTCTGCACCAGGATGACAAGCATCCGGACTTTCCAGATACTGAAATTAATGTTCCCGTCGAACTTCTCAATGTGTTTGAGTATCTGCATTAAACCAATCTTTTCGTAATATACAAGCCTTCATCGACCTTGAGTTCCATTCTATTTCTTCTCTCGTCCAAAATCCTAAAACCTACAGAGAAAACATTTAATCTAGGTCGAGAGAAGATTGGATACATATGACCATTTAATCTCCACCGGATCAAGACATCAATTTTACTATCACATTCATTTAGACGTGACAAGTAATCTTAAAGTTCATTGTACAATGACACAACTAAGTTGAATGAGCCTTCATCCAAGCTTCTTGATATATATGTTCCATGATAGAAGATATGAATATAGAAAATGATCTATTATTGAAAAGCTTGTGTGCTACTAGTGGATGTGATGAAGTCATTTGCTCCTTACGTGCAACAAATTTTGCTTCATAAATATTATATAAGTCATTTATTATATTTTTATAGTCATAATATGGATTAATAAAACCATCAGTTTGCAATTTTGTATGATTTCTTATATTGTTCGAAAATCAATTCTTAATTTCTCTTGTGTACCATTTAGGACCAAATTCCTTAAATCTAGGATCCATCATCATTACTAAAATTTATATGAGAGGTAAATTATTCCAATATTCTAAAATTTTTTATTCCATCAAATAAATTATTTCAAAATTTTTTTTGATAATTCACATTTTTCATTAAATGAATTTGTCATTTCATGAAGTTGATTAATTATTAAATTGAAGTAGGAGAATAACCGATAGATAATTCTAAAGTAGCACTATAGAAAACTTGCAATAGTTCCATAACAACATTAGCAACATTCCATTCCGAATCAATAATTCGAGTTGCCGGACATTAAATCACAATTAAAATATAATTAACGAGTGCGTGTTTAAATAGAATACATAATTTAAGCATGTCATAAGTACTATTCCATCTTGTAGATACATCAACGTTCAATTTTCTATATAGAATATTATAATGATGAGAATTTTTTTAAATATTTGTCTCCTCGGTCCAAAGTGGCGTAAAATTACAATTATTGCTCTAAGATTTTTTATACCTATTACCTCACCTTGTACGAAAGCATTTGAGCTTGACGGACCTGCACAATATCCTTTGGAACCTGTAAAACTTCAAGTAATATTAAGATTAGGAATGACAAGAAAATTAAGTAATATTAGTTGATAGTGCCATAATTTTAATATAACCAAATGATTCACCACTTGTTGCACTGATAAAGAATTAAAATCACCACTACTATTAGTAATATATGGTGTACCATATGGATATATGTAAGTGGTCCATAAGGTGAATAAGCCACAAAATCACCATATAGACAATACGGATCTCGCGGGTCCATTATGTAATTATATATAAGAATGAGATTATTAAATATAATAATTTAAAAATTAAAATAGTACTATTCAAATAAATATTATAATATATTTTATGAAAATATATATAAGAATGAGATTTTGTGTGAGATAGTGAGAGCGAGAGAGAAAGAGAATTTTGAGACTTGAGAGCAAAAGTGGAATCTGACTTTAGTGTTTTGAATGAGAAAATCGTGCGGGCCAAAGCTTAGAGCGGATAATATCACACGCTGATTGGGAATGTTACATAGGCGAAGGAATGAAATATAAGTATTCCGACTCGACCCACATTCTTTTAAACATAGCTTGTGTTGTCCTGTTTCATTGTGTTAGTGACTCTACGGGCCATGTTGTAGTTGTCACATCGCTAAATCACGACGAATTTCAATCACATAAGCAACGCAAGCCATGTGAATTTAGCATGGGCCGTGTTTTGAAATGACCGCACATCGGGACATTAAATCATTTTAAATGACAACATGATCCGTGTTTATCTGCATGAACAATATTTTTTATGAGATGTGGCAGTTTCAGGTGCCTCGTTGTCAATTGTCATATCTTTTTTGTCGTCGTCTTCTACACATGGACCATGTTGAAAGCCAAACAGTCCATGTTAATGCAGATATGCCAGTGGCCATGTGTTCCTGTGCCTGAACTGTGCCATGCCCAATATGCAATTGGACGGCGGACACGGAATGGCACAGACTTGACCGTGAGGCCATGCTTGAGCCAAGCCTAGATAGCACGACATTCGGATAGGCCGGCGGCATGTCAAGCCGTGTGGCCCATCCGAAAGTCCATCTTTATTAAGATCAAATATTATATATTATTATTTTAATATTTTTACAAATATATCATACTATATTTCACATGATATCAAAATATATATTAGATTTTAAAATACGAATAGAATATTAATGATTAATGTTTAATTAACTGATATAAATATAACGTTTGTAAATAGATATAATATTTTAATTATTTTATGTTAAAAAATATTTTTTATTCATGAGATTGAATTTTGTTATAGTATGATTCTTGATCTTCAAAGCTTCTTATTGTTTTACCTAGAAAAGTGATCTTTTTGACAAAAGACTTATTTGGCTTAAAAAATTTCAAGTGTTTGTGAGTTTGGCTTATGAGTGGTAAATTTGGTATCAGATAGAGCGGACCAAACCACATTAATGGGTTGTCATGCGTTTTACACAGCTGACCACAAGCAACAACAAAAGGAGATTTTGAAGTGAAGATGATGAGAGAGCAGAGAGAAAATTAAAAGGTGACGAGGGCAAGCAGGCACTGACTGGCTCTCCAGAGTCCAGAAGGACACACACTTTGAGACACGTCAGAGGACAAGCCCCCACTGGCCATGCTACACGATCATTTGACATGCATTTGTCTGCAACAGCTGCTGGTTGGCCCTGCATCTTGTCGAATCCTACCGTTGCTTACGAATTGCCATAATGGTGTTTTGACCACCACTCAACTTTTAAAGATTGTTATTTGTTATTCAAGATAGTTAAATTAACGGTTCTAATATTTATTAAGGTGTTGTTGGTTTCGTGAATAAATAGTAGAATATTTAAATATTCTTTAGGATATAATTAAACATAATGTAGAATAAGAATAACGATATTAAATTTCGTTTTCAACGAAACTAACTTAAATTCTGTGAAATCACTTATTTTAGTACAAAATAAATAATATCTTTATTCAAAACCATAAATTAAAGATATTCTCCTTATTTTTCATTATTTCATATTTCTTCATTTTTCATTATTTAACTATATATTATTATATTATAATTTGTATTATAATAATAACAAATGTAAACTATTTATAGTAAAATATTTTTTATTATAAAATATTAAATTTAATCTTTTCAATCAAACAAGAAGCAAAATAAAAATATAATATTTTTTTAGAATAAAATTTGTTATCCTTTTTAAACAATTCCCTAACCAAACGGTTCCTAAAATTATTCTCATCAGAAATGCCTGAAAAAAAAAAGCATTGTTGTTCATGCTTTTTATGAAAATGATTAAACTATTCTGATGGGCCTATAAAAAAATTAAATCTGTTTGGCTTTATTTCGCTTAATTTGAATGACATATAATTAATATTGGGAACCGTCAGCCGGATTATATATTAGACTTTTGCCGTATTTTTTATTGCTTTTTAAAAGATTATAACAAAGAAGAATTAGAATTATTATTATTATTGTGATAAAGTCATAGATGCAGTATTTATTGTTGATGGCCACTTTGGCCTTGCCACGTATCATGCCATATTATTTTAAAATATTAAGCATTATTAGCAAAAAATTACTATAATTAACTTTATTTTCTTGTCATTTTCAAATCGTAATATTTAAGTTCAACTCAGATGATCATAATTGAAGTTTAAACTCGTAAGTAATGTTATAAACATAAGATTAGCATAATCAAATGGTAATTGATTGTAGTACTGTAGCATATAATTATAAAGGATTATTTTTTTAAATCACTCCTAAGCTATCATAATTTTTTAAATATAACTCCAAACTAAGAACTTCATTTTTTGAATCCCTAAACTACCATAATTTTTTCAATTTAATCCTTTCGTTCAATTCCATCATGTTTCGCATTAATTTTATTTTTTTATTTGTGCAAAATCCAAATTACCCCTCTAACCTTTAAAGTAATAAAAAAAGAGACAATAGAAGACCAGCGACGATATCCACCTCCTGGTCCCTGCGCATGACGGTCGCTCGTCGACAGCGATCAGCTCGTCGTCGCCATGATCGCACAGGAGTGATGACTAGCCTGCACAATGACAATGGTGGATAACGTGTGTCCGCTCATTGGTCATCGATGTCTTGGTAGCAGCAGTGGCAGTTGACGACTCCCCTCCCCCCTCTTTCTCTGCGCACGCCGACGCAGGGAAATAGGCTCTTTCCTTGCGTCGGCGTGCGCGGGAGGGGGGGGGGGGGGTCAGCCCCCCCTTCTCGACCGTCGTCGGGCTCCTTCCCTGTGCCGGTGTGCACATGGAAAGGGGGGTCGTCCCCCTTCTCGATCATCGTCCGATGGATCGGCACGATTGGCCGCCAGTGTTAGAGCTCAATCGTCGAGCGTCAGAGACCTTTGCCATCTGAAGCGTGATCATCGTGCTCGTGGATCAGCATCAGCCGTGGTTGTCGCCTAACGCCCACTACTAGTGCGCGAGCGTCTCCGGTCACCACTGTTGTACCCAGACATCGTCGGCCGCCACACTGGAAGATCGGTCATCATGACGATCGTGAAGACCTGGCCGCCGCCGTTGTTGCCTCACACGACCGTCGCCACCTCTTCACCAATGTCCCGTCGGCGTGGATGTCAATCGCCAACTCTGTCGATTGCTCAATCGTCGACGACCGTCGTCGTCACAACACGCCTATATCACCGGCTGCTACCATTGTTGGAGGAGGGGAGCCACCGTCGTCGCTCTCCTGGCACCTCTCGATCGTCGGGCACAGGGAGAGGGTGAGAGGGGGGGGGGGGGGCTCTCGACTTTCGTCCGATGACCCCCCTTCTCTCTCTCTCCTTGCGCTGGAGGAGGTGCCCCTCCTCCCTCGCCAGTTGTCGTCTGTGAGGTCCGTGCCGGCGGCTGAACTCCCCCACCCCTGTTCCGTTGGTGATCTATTTTTTTTATTTTTTTGTTTGATGTGTTATTGAAGGATAACTTTGACTTTTCATATTGAAGTTAACAAAAAAAAATTGACGAAAGTCGACGGAAGTATCAAATTGAAAAATCGTGATAGTTTAAGGATAAAAAAATGAAGTTTTTTGGGGTTAGATATGAAAAATCGCAATAATCTAAGGGTGATTTGAGGAAATAATCTAATTATAAATACTTGTAATGCCTAATTATAGGACTTAAATACGAATTATGACACAAAATATGTCAAAAACAATATAGCACTTCTTTGAATATACTATGTTAACCGAATAATCATGAACTTTTATCATTTATCTTTCATTTAATATTTTGTTCATTAATATTTAAATAATAATTAATATATCGTTTACCATATATGATAATAAGTAAATATTTTTCTACTATTTTGTTAGACTTTTACATTTTTTATTTTACTTTTACTTTGTGTTCTAAAAATAAATACATTTACTCCCTGACTTTTTAATACTAAAAGATAATTTAAAATATGTAAACTAATTTGTTTTTGTTTTCTTCTGCATTCTATTTCGTCACTCGCACAAAATTTATCTGCATGTGGTTTCTCTTCCTCTCTTCTCTCCGTCATTAATTCATTTTTCTTTTTTTTTTTTGCTATTCTAATTGAAATCAACGGGTTCTGCTATATCATAAATTGAACATTTGATAAAAAAATTTATTCTGGTGGACCCTTGGTTGAAATAGGATAGTGTTTCACAAAAATAATCGGAACTAAATTAATCCTACCTGCATGGATAATGACTCGTGTACGTGTAGTCTACCTAGCTCATATGATAATGTTCACATAATTTTTTAATGAAGTCAAGATACAAAATATTAGTATCATATGATGAAGGTAAAAAATAAAGTACAATACTTCAATGTCTCGTATGATCATAAAGAAAGAAAAATGAAGAAAGTATAAAAGATTACAAAGCAACTATGAGAAGATGCTAAGTTAATGATGAAATCTTGAAAGAATATGATTCAAAATATTTAATTTAGATTCTTTGACTTTATCTGTTCTTTCATAAGTAGTAGTTAGTTTTTTGTAAATTTCAGTTGCACTTTCACAATTAGAAATCCGATTAAATTTTGTTGAATTCAAAGTATAATAAAAAATATTCTTTGCTTTTTAATCTAATTTTGAAAAAATTTTCTGTCTTTCGTCATGTTCTGAAGGTAATTTTTCATGTAAATAATAGTTTTTTTTCAATAATGTCCCACATATGTAGGCTTAGAACATATGTAGGCTTGAATCTTAATTTTCCAATATGTAAAATTTGATATATTTAAGAGGAGAGGACGACTTATTGATTGTCCTTCGGCAAAACTAAATTCACTTATGTCATGGCTCTAAAGATGATTAAATCATAAAATAAGACGATTAAATCTTGAAGCAAGATGATTAAAAAATTAAAATAAGAGCAACCCGCTCTGATACCAATTGTAGGATCCCAAAGGACATCAAGGGGAGAGTGAATTGGTGTTAAATCAAAAATATCGATTATCGATTTTACGAAAATCATCACGGAAACTTAAAATCGATTTGTTAATCCTTTTAAACCAAATCAATTCAGATCATAAACAAAATATGAGAGGGAGAAAGAGAGAAAAAGCAAACACAAAATGCATGAGTGGTTGTTGACGAGGTTCACACCTTGGCCTACATCCCCGCTCTGACTTCTCGACTTCGAGACCGTCGGAGATTCCACTAGAATAACTTCCTTTGTTCCAAATGGGACAAGGAAGAAAGTCCTTTACACTACCATATTTTTTTCGTTTCGAGAGGCAAGGCAAACCTCTTTTTCTAGAAAGCTAATATTTTCTCTCGCTCAAGAAGTAGGATTTGAAACGTCTTTCACACAGGAACTTTCACAATCTTTCTGGAAAATGGTTTCTCTCCTTTACAATAGAACACTCACAAAGAGAGAAAGAAAGAAAGTTCTGAATGACAATTTCAAGAGAAATGATCTTCTTTTAATTTCCTGAAGTTTTATTTCAATGTTTAGATGGCGTGCCTTTGCTTTTGGCTTTGGAATTCTTTTTATAGGCTTCAACATGTGAAAAATTCGTCCAGAATTTATTCCACATTTTTCTCCTTCAAAACTAGCATTACTATTTATTCCACCAGTGGACCGGTTGACCAATCTATATGACCATTGCGTTGATTTCGTTCAATGATCGCAGTTGCTCAGTCGGTACATCTACCGGTATTGTCTCGGTGTCGATCGGTATAGTCTCGTCATTGAATTGATCATCTCATGCATTATTCGGTCGATCGGTGCCTCGACTGGTAAGTCGACCAGTATCGTCTCGACGTTGTCCCAAAATAGCTCATGTATTTATCGGTCGATTGATTTTCTCTTGATCGACTTTCATTATGTCGACTGATTGGTTGACCGTCATGCACTATTTTGATCATAACTTTCTGCACAGTTATCCAAATTAGATAATTTTGAATTCTATGGATAGCTAACATGATTCTATACAAATTTGATATTTATGATTGCTAACATGATTTTATACAACTTTGATATTTATGATTCATCCAGAATCTAATCACATCATAGTTAATTATTTAATCAAAGTGTAATGCATAAAGTTATCCATTTTATTTAAACTTTTTCAGTATTTAACTTTAATATTTTGCGGTTTGTATCATCAAAATATAATTTTATATGTCATTAAAATTTAGATCCAACAACTTCCACAACAAAGCAAAACTTTGAGTAAAGTATGAGTTCTAGCTTGAGCTCTTGTACGAGCTCTAGCTCTAGGCTCTTGTACGAAAAGTTCTTACTTGGGCAAACAACCCTACTCTTTTTTCCTTATACCCATCATCTTTCAATTCATGAATAAATGAAGCCGAGTAGTTTATTTCGCTCCCTTTACAAATAAATGGAGCCAAGCATAGATGATGTCCTATTGGATCAAAAGGAATCTTAACATTCAAGAATTTGGATTCATATAGGAAGAATCGACTGCATGAAGAAATGGTACGGTGTGAGGAGAGGCCAATTTGAAATACTAAGAAAGATGATGTAGTCTTAGTTGCTGGAGGCAGAGGACATGTACACGGCGAGAATAGGTCGAGGCAGAGGACATGAATAAGAAAGGAATTAAGCTATGAGGATCGGAAGAATTGAGGTGGAGGGAGATTCTATAAAAAGGATGGACTAAAGGAAGATGCCAACCTTTCAATTTTAGATGATTTGATATGCGGCATCAATTCTAATGATTAATGGAAGAAACAACAGACATATCCCGTACTTCTTGCGATGGAAATGGACTACACTTGATGTCTTTGCTAGTGAAAAGCTCGTGCATGCAATAATCCTACAACGTTCCCTCTTGCTTGGTAAAATGAAGTCTTCTTAACTAGGATAGGGAGGCCCTTGTTTTGGCATGGAATAGGAGCAAAGGGAGTATAACAAGCTATTAAAAACAACATGATCTCATAATACATCACAGGCGCTATAGGTCATCACATCAATTTATGACTATTAGTTTCATAGGGTCTCTTATTCACTCTAGGTACATCCGACTGAAATTCATACCATTGCATGTGTTTAGAGATGATGGACCTGATGAATGCCATTAGTGTGATTAATTAATTAATTAATTGGTTCCAAAACACAAAATGCAAATACTTAAGGTTAGGTGTAAACCTTTTAGAATTGAAAGTAGATTAAACTATACACAACTAAAAACTGAACAAGGTTTAGATATAGACTATGTTGTATATAGATGGAAAACTAGAATTTCTACAAAATTAAAGTTGCAACACAATAATATGTGTCCTAAACTCCTCCCTTTAGTCAACTACAAATGCATAAATCGGGGTAGATGACTCGAATGTTGTATCCATAATGATTTGAAATCTAAGATTCACTATCTAATATAAATTAATTATATATTAAAAAGGCTAAATTAACAACTAACAAAAGAGTTAATCAGTTACATAAATTGAGCTAAAATTATGAACTCATAGGGACTAATTAATTCTTTTTGTATTTTGAGATGATTGAATTAAAATGACAACTAACTACTTAGGTAAAAGACTTAAGATGAATTAACAATTAATGACAAGTTCTCTTAGTAATGCTATGGAAGGATTAGAACAACTTAACAATAATAATCATACCATATTCAACCTGTAAAAATTGCTCTCACAATACATTAAAGTTAGAACTAAATATCATATTTTCATATGTTAGTTAGGCTGATTAAAAAAGGATTTCAACTAATATATCATAAAACTTATGGTCATCTACTAGGATGATGACATACCTCTCGAATGTAGGCATAACAAAGAGAATTCAGAAATTATAAGTAACAAAAGCTACATAAACGAGATAAGTAATGCAACTCATTGCATAGATCAATTCAGATTTAGAAACTAACATATGACTCGCATTAATAAAACATATTTCAAAATTCAAAAGTTATGCTAATATTAGTGACAAAAATGTTGTTATATCATTCACTTATGAACAGAAATTAGACTACTACTTTTCCTAAGAGAATTAAGATTAGCTCCCGATAGATGTCAAATTCATTATAAAATGAATGAGGAACAAAATAAAAAATATTCTGAAACATCAAAGTAAAAGAATCAATTCAAAGTGTCCTTGCTCCTCTAGTTTCCTTCCTCCTCCAGTTCTTCCTTCAACTAACAACTCTCCCCTTTCCTTCTTTATTTCTTGCTTTTATATGGCCTTCTCATTGTCATTTAATAACAGATCAAAAGCTTTCATTCTATCCCTCAATGCCACATGTCCTCTGGCCCTTTTTTGAGAAAAGATTTATTTCTCGTTGCTTTTTGACAACTTGCAATTATGTGGTCCCCTTCTTCTTTTCCAGTTAAGATTTTGTCTTTTCAACATCAGTTGAATCTTGTAAACAACGTGAACAACAAGCATTAAATCTTCAAATGAAAATTAAACAAATAAGAGCTAAATTACTATATCAAACAGCTATAATATACAAGTGCAAGATGATACTATGGTGAGAAGATAAATGCATCCAAATTAAGCATAATAATTAAAATATGAAGACTCCAGAACTTGAATGCGCACGAATTAAAATGAAATTGAATAAAAATTCAATAGGACCAGCTAGTGATCAGTGCCCCTCCTCATTTCCCTTACTTTCCTTAGATCTTCTTGGGATTAGGTGCATGATACTTAGGATTGCTTCCCATGATAGTTTGGCAAAAGTTTTTTTTTCATATCAATGTTGATTATCATGTGTTTTCCCTACCATGATTAAGGTGAAAAATTCATATATTCAGGGAATAATATCCCCCAAAACCCATCCCTTTGTGACATATTACGTCCATTCGTCTTACATCATAATTACAATTTAATTTAACAATGGAAGACTTCATAGTATAAAGAAATTTGATTGGAAGATAATAGCCTAAAATGCCATGAACTACTTAATAAACAACGAAATAGAATCAATTTCAAAAGATTTTTCACTACATAATGTTCTTAAAAGGCTCAAGGTTCCTATTTCATCATGGAAATTATTATTTCTAAACATATAGAGAACTTCAATCATAAGCTTGATCATCATCATCATTCATTTTTAATTATCTGCATGAATTTAGAGTGTATGATTTTTTAATTATAGTATGTGAAGGTTACACATGCTACAATTTATAATCATAATACTACACTCTATGCATTAGTTATATTCAATATAAATATAGTAACAGACATGTTATGATCTAATTTGCAATCCTTATATGATGTATCAGTGTACTTAACATTCTTAGCATATTTAATAATAGAGAATACTCATAGCATAACATCATATATTATGATATTAGTCATATCATAATCATCACATATTCATCTTAACTTATCAATCTTTCTTTACTTTATCATTTCACCTTTAAGCAGTTGCTTTATAACTATATTAAAGTTATCATATGATTTTCACTAGAAGAAATGACACAAAGAAAAAAGGAAACAAAGATTAAGAGATGTGTACAAATATTTGTTAAGAGAGCAGCATCATCAAGTTGGAAACAAAGAAAAAAAAGGAAAATCGGATGCTTGTCCGAGACAAAGAAGGAAAACCAAGTTGAAATAGATGTGTACAAATCTTCAAGATATAAAGGACGTACATCCCTTGAAGCATCGTGCATCTGAACGAAGTAAACACGAGAAGAAATATTATATTTCTATAGCCGTCCACCGAGAGAGGAGAAAGAAAGAGAGGAGAGAGGAACAGAACTTTAGGGTTCGAATCGGAAATGAGTTCTTATCCGTTATCAACAAAATTTCAAATATTATTTCTTAGATGCCTTCTCATATATTTCTCATATTCTGGTGAGATCATTCTAACTTCTATCCTTAGTTCTGAAAGACATTTATTCTGTGGCATCCAAAATTGATTCTTGAGATTATTATTGTATTCCTCTGCATAGTTCAGAGAAGAGACTTTGTAATATACTATTATTTAATAGTGGAAGATTTATTGCTTGCTCCCATAGTTTTTTTCTCACACATTAAGAGGTTTTCCACATAAATTATTTGCGTCTTTGGTTTGGTTTAATTCATTTATATCCGTCCTTGACCTTCTCTTCTTCCCGATACGGGCGGCAGAAGCAGCGGGCAAGTGCTTGGTAGGCCAACAGCCCAGTGAACCGGGCGGGGCACTTATTGTCATCATCCTATTATTATTGTGCGCATTAAAAGAGAAAAAGATAATAATTCTACAACTATCAGTTCAATTTTTTCTCCCAACAGAGGTATCAAATCCTGGTCAATAAAGCACACATTACAATGGAAGACAATAATGCCCCTAGTCGGATGCCTGTGTTCACAGGAATAAACTATTCTATCTGGAAGCTTCGGATGAAGGACTACTTAAATTGCAGGAGTTTTTATGATCCAATTGAAGCTGACACTACAAAGCTTTGAGGACATGGATGATAGAAAGTGGGAGAGGATAAAGACTAAGACAATCGCACAAATTCGACAATGGGTCGACAACAATGTGTTTCATCATATCACCAATATTGATGAACCGACGAAGTGTAAAAAAATTACAAGAAATGTATGAACGCAAATCTTCATATAATAAGATGCTATTGATGAAGAAACTTGTTAACCTGAAGTACAAAGCTAGTCATTCTGTTGCATAACATCTTGGCAATTTTCAAGAATTAATTAACAAGTTGTCCTCTATAAATATCATGTTTGAAAATGAGTTCAAAGCACTATTACTACTAAGTTCATTACCTGATAGTTAGAAAACGCTCGTTATCTCTCTAAGCAATTCTGCTCCAAGTGGACAACTATCTTTAGAAACTATCAAGAATAGTTTGTTCGAAAAAATGAAAGCAAGAGCAGAATCTCAATAATAAATTAGAGACATTCATCATGGAATATCATGGGAGAAACAAATAGAGAAACTCTCACAGCCACGATAAATCAAGGTCAAAAGACAAGTCAAAGTCTAAAAAATAAGTCATGTATTATCATTGTGGCAAACCAGGACACTTCAAAGAATGAGAGTAGAAAATTAAAACGTGATCAGTCACATAAAGGGTCTGAAGATACTGAAAAGGAGAAGAAGGACAGTGGTGGAAACAATATTGCGTTGGCTACATCAGATGATATATACTTTCTTACCCAAGAAGAGGAAGAAGATGGTGTCAATGTTGTGAGTCAAGATTCAATTTGGATCTTAAACACTGTAGCTTCATTCCATGTTATCCCTCGTAGAGATGTATTCTCAATATATAAAGAGGGAGCATTGGGATCAGTAAAGATGGGAAACAAGTCGGAGTTCCAAATTACTGGCGTTAAGGACATTCAATTGAAGACCAATACCGGATGCAAGATTGTGTTCAAAGATGTGAGGCGTGTACCATAAATCCGTCTCAACTTAATTTCAGTTGAAAAATTAGACGACGATGGCTATGAGAGCAACTTCAAAGGGAGAGTGTGAAAATTCAAGAGATGTTCTCTCCTACTGGCGAAAAGACACAAAGATGGTACTCTCTATAATATTGAAGCACAACACTGCACCGAAAGGATAAACATAACTCAAGAGATGTCATCTTCTGAGTTATGGCACAAACAACTTGATCACATAGGTGAGAAAGGACTTCAGATATTAACTCAACAAAATATACTACTAGGTATGAAAGACACTTCACTAGATGTATGTGTTCATTGTTTGGCTGGTAAGCAAATTAGAGATACATTTAATAAAATTTCTTCATTTAGAAGTTCACATGTACTTGATTTGGTACATACTGATGTCTGATATATGAAGGATAAAATTCTACGTGGTGCTCTTTATTTTGTTACATTTATTGATGATCATTTGAGAAGAGTTTGGGCTTTTTCTATAGCACACAAAAATCAGGTGTTGGCAGAATTCAAGAAGTTTCATGCCAAAGTCGAAAGAGAAACTGACAAGAAGCTCAAGCGTATTCGTGCAAAAAATGGTGGCGAATACATGTGACCTTTTGAAGAATACTACAACACTTATGGCATCAAACTTGAGAAGATAGTTTCCAAGACTCGTCAGCAAAATAGTGTTGCTGAGAGAATGAACAGAACAATCGAGGAAATGCATGCTTCTACATGCCAAACTATTGAAGAAATTTTGGAGTGAAGCAATGATGACTGCAGTTGAACTAATCAATAACTCACCTCAATATCTCTGGATGGTGACATACCTTTGAAAGTCTGATCAGGAAAGAATATTTCATACAAGCATCTCAGAATGTTCGATTGCAAAGCCTTTGTTCACATTCCCAGTGATGAACTTTAAAACTTGACAGCAAATCGAAAGAATGTATTTTCTTCGGGTATGGAGGTGAAAAAGTTGACTACAAACTCTGAGATTTTTCAAAGTTATCAAAAGTAGAGATGTTGTGTTCATGGAATACCAAACAATTGAAGATCTATCGAAGGACAAAGAGTCAACTATCTTCATTGATTATCTAGCTCAATCGAGTTCAATTAACGAACCGATAGAAGATGGCATTGCTTCAAAAGCTAATCAAGATGATAGTAACAGTGATATCAGCTCACATAATTTAGATATACATTCAGATAGTCAAGATAGTGATGGAGTCACATGTCGAGCATTATGCACCAATGCAAGAGCCTCAGTTGAAAAGATCAAATAGACAAAAACAAGAGTCAAAGCAGTACTCCCTGTCAGAGTACATGTTATTAATTGAAGGGGGAAAACGAATGTGCTATTAAGAAGTCTTGTCACATAAGAAAAAGGATGAGTGGATGAAAGCCATGCAGGATGAGATGCAATCTCTGCACGAGAACAACACTTATAAATTAGTGAAGCTTCCTAAAGAAAAGAGGACACTCAAGAATAAGTGGGCATTTGGATTGAAAAGTGAAGAAAATAATTCACACCCGAGATACAAGGTAAAGTTAGTTGTCAAGGGGTTCAGTCAAAAGAAAGGAATTAATTTTGATGAGATATTCTCACCAGTGGTCAAAATATTATTAATTCGAGTGGTTCTTGGATTAGCTACTACCAATGACCTAAAAATTCAACAACTAGACGTCAAGATATCTTTTCTCCATGGTGACTTGGAAGAAGAAATTTACATGGAACAACCAGAGGATTTCTGAGAGAAAGAAAAAGAAAACCTGATGTGTAAATTGTGAAAAAGTTTATATGGACTCAAACAGTCACCTCGTCAGTGGTACAAGAAGTTTGAATCGTTCATGATGCAGTAAGGATACAAGACCAGATCAGATCATTGTGTCTTCGTGAAACATTTTTTACATGATGATTTTATTATCCTATTATTATATGTTGATGGCATGCTTATTGTAGGTCAAGATAAAAGCAAGATCGACAAGTTTTACATATTATTATATATTTTTATTATCCTTTCTCACTCTCTCTCGGCTCCGACGACCACTGACTCCGACGAACCTGTGGCTTTGGGTGATGGTACAACAACCCCGGCTCCAACGACCTTCTCTCTCATCTCCCTCTTCCTCTCTCACACCCAAATCTAGTCGTGGCCAAATTTTTTATTTTTTAAAAACATTTCTGATGAGTAAACCCGTAAAAAATTTCATGGTTTGGCTGCAATCATAATTTCCTAATGCCCATCCAAACTTTCAATGGATGGTTGCCCATCAGAATTTCCAAAGGGACTAATCCATCGAAAGTTCCAACGAATATTAACCCATCAAAATTTCCAATGGATAGCTCATGTCACAACTTCAAAAGGATATCTCTTCTTCAGAACTTTTGACAGGTGGGAAGTTCCGAAGGGCGTCTTGTGACGGCATTACTCATCGAAACTTCAACGGTGTTTTAAGACTACCAAAAAATCATTTCCAACGAGTTTTTTTTCCATTGGTCTATTGAAAATTTTTTTTTTGACGAATTTCATAAGATTTTCGATGGCTTTGGCCATGGAAAATTGGTAAAAATGTAAAGTCTGAAATGTTTTACATGTGAATTTTATGGTCATTACGCATATCAATGTAAATTAAGAAAATCATCACAACATGATTTGGATTCCGAAAGAAACATTGTCTAATAAAATAGGACCAAAAAAAGTTTGGATATCAAAAGTTGATTGATTCTTTTTCAGGTATGCCTCACATATAAAGCAAATGACATATGGAATTGGAAATGTGAAGACACAAAGTTTATGGTAAAAGTATCAACTAAGTTTTTTATTTCACTAAAAAATTTCAAAATTACTATTTCTTTGAAAAGAGGAACATATAAATGAAAATTGATAATAGTGATAGGGGGAGCATGTTAAAACTTTATTTTGACATAATCATTGTTGGATCAAAGTTTATGCAAAAATTGGTTTCTTAATATATTTTTATGTGGCTTTCATAAATTGGTTTTCATTAAAAAATAGCCATAAATTTAGGGGGAGTTATCTTTTAAAATATTTATGATGCAATACTTTACATGTTTATTATATGACAAAAGGGAAAGAATAAATTGTTGAAAATATGATTAATGGGGACTTATATATGGTTTCTTATATGCTTTATATACAAATTATTCTTTTTCATGAAACAAAAGGGGGAAAAATATAGAAGAAATATGATCTGAATATCACTTTATATGACGAGTTTCTTATAATTTATACTTATGTGAATATCTACCATTGTAAGGAAAGCTAAGTGTTTGGAGGAGTAAAATTGACTTTACAAGATTTTACAACTTATTTTACAACTTTTTCGAAACTTAGACATTTTTCATATTTCTCAGTTTGTCTTCATAAAAAGGGAGAGATTATTGGATCGAAATTTTAATGACATATAAAATTATATTTTGATGATACAAATCGCGAAAGGTTAAAGTTAAATGCTGAAAAAATTTAAATAAAATGGATAACTTTATGCACTACACTTTGATTGAATAATTAACTATGATCTGATTAGATTATGGATGAATCATAAATATCAAATTGTATGGAATCCTACTAGCTATCCATAGAATCCAAGATTATCTAATTTGGATAATTGTTGAGAAAGTTATGATCAAAATAGTGTAGGACAATCAACCTGTCGATCGACACAATGAAGGCCTGTCAAGAGAAAATTGATCGACCGATTTGGAGATACCGATCCATCGATAAATACATGAACTGCTCTTGATGACGTCGAGACGATACCAATCAACTTACTGGTCGAGGCACCAGTTGACCGATCAATGCATGAGCTGCTCAGTTCAATAACGTGACTATACTGGTCGATGCTGAGACAATATCGATCGATGTACTGATCGACCGTCCAGGTGCGGTGATTGAACGAAATCAACGCAACGGTCATATAGACCGGTCGACCGATCCATAAATGTGGTCGATCGGTTCACTGTTGGAATGAAATGTAACGGCTAGTTTTGAAGGAGAAAAATGTGGAATAAATTTTGGACGAAAGTTTCACATGCTAAAGCTTATAAAAGAAGTGCCAAAATCAGAAGCAAAGGCACGCCATCCAAGCATTGAACAAAACTTTAAGAAATCAAAAGAAGATCATTTCTCTTAAAGTTATCATTTAAAACTTTCTTTCTTTCTCTCTTCTCTTCTTGTGAGTGTTCTATTATAGCAGAGAGAAATCATTTTTCAAAAAAATTGTGAGAGCTCCTGTGTGAAAAAGGTTCCAAATCTTACCTCTTGAGCGAGAGAAAAGATTAGCTTCTTAAGAAGAGAGGTTTACCTTGCCTCTTGAAGCAGAGAAAAGGTGGTTGTGTAAAGGGTTTTCTTCCTTGCCCCATTGGAAAAAAAAGGAAGTGATTCTAGTAGAATCTCCAGCGGTCTCGAGGTCGAGAAGTCAGAGCTGAGACGTAGGCTAAGGTGTGGCCGAACCTCGTCAAAAACCACTCGTACATTTTTTGTTTGCTTTCTCTCTTTTTTTTCTCCCTCTCATATTATTTTTATGTTATGAATTGCTTTAGTTTAAAAGGATTAACAAATCAATTTTAAGCTTCTGCAATGATTTTCATAAAATTGATATTTTTTATTTAACATCAATTCACCTCCCCTAATGCCCTTTGGGATCCTATAAAAGTCACACTGAGCTAGAACTCAAACAAATTGGATAGCGTAAGAGCAGATGCTCTGCCATTATGAACTATATGAATTATAGATTATTGAGACCCATGGATGGCTGGCTCATGACCATTTGCGGAGCATACCCATGGACAATACTTTTCACCCTTCTTGATTAATTAGTTGGCAAGAAGATCTTTGAGTATTAATGTGGTACAATCACGATAATTGGCAAGAAGATTTCTCAACCACGATAGAAAGTCTCTGAAAATTTATCTTTTTCTTAATAAAATAATGGGTTACTTCCCAAACTTATACCTGCTACATTAATATGGTACAATCACATGACATAACAAGTTGAATGCTTCATATAGGTATCAAACAAGGAGATTGTTTTTAATCATGTCTCTTCATTTTGTCTTATAAATTCTTTATTACCTTCATGAATCATGCGATAATAAGTGGCTCAATAATACCTTTCGTTGTGGGCAATTTCACCTTTGGCCTAGTTGCGCTCCGCCTCTGGGACCTTCTTCAAACTAAGCTGCATTTCAACTTTTGGTTCCTCTCTTCCTGGCCTTTTGATTCCTGGATGGAGGAGGGTGTCGGGCTGGATCGGCAGTCTCGTCGTACCTTGCAGTCCATTTTCACTTTGTCTTTGGGGACTTTGGACCCTTCGCAATGATATCCATTTTAGGTCCAAATGTGTAATCGTCGAAGTGATATGGGAGAAGGCTCTCGCTTGTTTTCATGAAATTAAGTCACTGCACACCCACGCCCTTGAGGCAAACTGCCCCCAAGATCCTCTGCAGATCCGATGGGATTTTGACGATTCTTTCACTAGGACCAATGGGCCTGGGGGTTATGGTTTTCTTCTGTGCTCTAACTCTGGCTCTTTCTGTTTTGCAGGCGCTGGACGTTGTTCACCAATATCCACCTTACATGCCGAGGCTTGGGCCCTCCTCTTGGGTGTTCGGCGTTGCCACACTTCGGGTCTTACTTGCATTTGCGCCTTCACTGATGCCACGATTCTGATTCGCATCATCCACATGCTCCAGCCCTGCCCGTGGTGCCTACAGGGTCTTGTTATGGACATTCGCACTTGCCTGCAGAATATCGCTCCAGCAAAAGTTTTTTTTTGCCCCCGCACTAGTAATGTTGTTATGGACTTTCTTGCTAATTTTGGCCGCCAGAATGGCGAGTATTTTTTAGGTGACTGTCATCCTCCGGGACTCACCCAGTTTTTGACTAATGTAACCTTTAATTCTACGTAATGAAATAACTTTTCACCTAAAAAAAATTAGTGTCAGGATGCATTCTAGGTTGTTTTGTTTACCTCTCTCTATTATTCTTAACTTTATTAATGTGAAATCTAATATTTGGGACCTATAAGTTGGTGATCACCTAACAAATGGATAATATAATATTTGAGACCTACAACATTGATGATTGTTTATTATCTCAAGTTAGTTTTATTTGTGTGCTTTAAATCTCCGTGAGGATCTGGATGATGGATACATATATGGTCTAGCTTGTGCTAAATTTGTTTATAGATGTCTTATTGCCCTGGCCTATAAACATGAGAAGAATACTTGGTCTGGATGGTAAGCATCCTAAAGCAGTTCCCAGATTCACCCAAAATTCAAAATATTTTTCCGCGATCTTTGATCCAGATATAATCCATCTAGTAACCGTTAATGTACCTTATGTGGTCACAGCATTTGAAACCAGCAATCACTTGGGACCAAGATGTTAGGCTTAGGAGAGAGAACAATCATATTCAATCAGCAGTAACATTATCCAACTTTTATAATTCTTTTTTATACTAAAGTATCTGGACACTATGAAATTATTTGTTTTCAATTCAAATTTGGAATATTTGGTAATGACTCTTGTGGGCACTAAGAAGCATGAGTGCATCCACTATCTTTAGGGATACACACCAAAAGATTCACTCACAAGTCATATGGGAGCCTCCATTTCATTGATAATTCAATTGAAGTAGAATAGCTTCTTCACATAATGAGGGAACATTGAAGGTGTTGATGTCACAATAAAAGGGCAAATTTTCGTATTTAACTTCGATCTTTATTCTCTTTCCTAATTTTATCCTCAAACTTTTCTTTATAATGAGAAGATCCTTTTGATCAAGTATGACGAGTTTACCAGTATTATTGCCTATGTGGCAATCATTAAAAGATAAAAGTAATAAAAAGAATAAAATAGCATACCAATAAAATAATATAAAATTTAATAAAAATATTGAAAAAAGTCGGGGAGGGGGACAACACCCGCCTCTTTGTTGTTTCGCACGCTGTAGATCAAAGCCCAAAAGTCCTTGAACCCATTTAGTCATCAGAGCCGCCTTCATCATGGCAGCGATGTCCTTCTTCTAGGACTTGACACTCGGGTCCAAGAAGATGAACGATAGCAGGGCGAGCTGCGGCAGCCTTTGCAGGGACAGCGATCGGGTTGTGATGGTGGGAGAAGGGGAAGCGGGAAGTTAGGTGGCATAGCTTGATATTGAACGTCGGGGAAAGGAGGGCAGTGTGCAGCATGATAGGAGGCAGGGAAGGAGTGGAGAAATCCACAATGCTGCTACTAGGGCTGGAAGTGACCGTGCCGGCGGCCCCTGCATGGACGACAATGGTGACTATACTGGCGATAGAGCACGGACAAAGAAAGTTGGTTTGGTGGGCCCACGGAACTCATGGCAAGCAGCGTCATAGGCACACGCGGTCTCTTTAGTCGAAAGTCACACTACAAGAAAAATAGCTATTTTCGATGGCCCAAGCCATTGGAAATTGTCCAAAATCTATTGCAAAAGTAAGTTTACGATGGATATTCCAACGGGAGAGAACCGTCAGAAAATTACTCATCACAAACATTTTTCGACGGCTCTATTCTAGCCATCGAAAGTTCCTATAGCCTGAGCCGTGTGTCACGCCCCATTCTTCAGCCATGTCCCAGGATGAGTGTGGGACGGTGCGCAGGCAAAGCTGGGACGCAAGCAGTGCCCACTTTGGCAGAATGCACAGTTTAGCATTCTGCGCACTTTGGCAGGACGCAATTTGACAGCGGAGGGGCAATATCGTCCCAAGAAAAATTGGCTCATCCCAAAGTGTTCGGAAGGTCGGCAAAAATTAGGTAGGATAGCTGGCCGTGAGGATCAGCGTTGGTTACTCGCAGGGAAAGTTGGCAACCGAAGAAATGATGAAGTTGCACCATATTTGCCAAGATCATAGAGGATCTTTGGAATCTGGTCAGCCACTTTATCCCAACAAATCAGGAGGATCTTTCTAACTGAAGATCAGGAGTAATCGTGAGGATTATTCCAACCAACAACTTGGTGAGCAGATCAAGAAGATCCTACGGATATCAAGAAGGATAGCTACAGGATCTCGGGATGATTACGAGGATCATCCTAGGCGCATTTTGGTGAGAAGATCAGAGTGGACTTGAAGATAAGATCCCACGCCAACCAGAGGGTTTTTGTGGATTGAGGGAATCGTAGAGGATCTCCTGGCGAGGATCAGCTAGAGAATCGAGAGGAGATCCTGAGAAGATCAAAGAGGAAGATCTCAGCATATCAACAGAGAGATCGAGAGAATTCCTACAATCTCAGCCATATCATAGGAAGTTAATGTTGTTGCTCCCCTCATACTTGTATAAATAGGCCCTTAGAGTCGGCATTTGTACTCATCGAATGTTCACTCGGCTTTCAGCATTAGTCGAGAGTTGTCGACTTTGTTGTTTGGAGTAGAATAAATCCGCTTTCCCCACACCCTCAAGTGTTCTTTTCCTTTTTCCTTTGTGTCTTGTCTCCTCCACTTTTATTTTCCTCTGCGTGTTAGTGCGGTCATCGTGAGGATGCCCGGTCAGGCTGCTTGGATCTTCGTGCAAAGAAGTTTCCAAGGCCAGTCGCGCTAAGGTTTCATAGTGGAACTTTAGTCCGTGACACGTGGAAAACATTTGCCTCGGCTTGGGCCATGAGAAAGTTCCTACAGCTCGAGCCGTGGAAATCGTTTCCCTCACGGCTTGGGCCGTAGAAACTTTCAACGGATATACAATTTTTCAATGGCTAAGATCATCGAAAAGGCTTTTTCAAATATTAAAAAAATACACACTCGCCGCAAGATCGGCCGCCAGTGGACAACCGATTGGCCACTAACACTCGGACCCGACAACCGATTGGATGCTTGGCTGCCAGATGCGGCTTGAGGTTTGACCCACCACCTGGTGGCCGGAGAAGGCCACCCACTGAGAATGCCGCCCACGGCCGGATCACCGCCTCACCGGATCCGCCAATGGGCGTTCAAGGCCTGGCGTGGCCGTTCCAGGCGGCCGGATCAGACCGCCAGCACCTGTTCTAGGCCCGACATGATTGGATCTGGCCGCCAGCGACTGTTCCTGGCCGCGCGCGGCCGGATCAGGCTGCCAGCCAGTGTTTCAAGCCGCACACAGTCGGATCAGGCCCCCAACGAGTGTTCTAGGCCCGGCGCGGCCGAATAAGGCCGGGGGTGTGTGTGTGCGTTCCAGGCCCAGCATGGCCGGATCAGGCCGCCAATGGGCGTTCTAGGCCCGGTGCGGCCGAACCAAGCTGCCGGGTGGGCAATCCGTCGTGAGGCACCGGCAAGAGAGAGAGAGAGGGGGGTCGCTGGGAGGGTCGTCCCATCGTTGTAGTCCGGGCCACGCTCATCGTCGAAGAGGAAGAGAGTGGGAGAGAGGGAGAGAGTCGGAGAGAGTGTGAAATAAGGAAGGGCGATGTGCAGGAGGGAAAAAAAGATGGGACGAGCATGGGAAAAATTAGGCGAGGAAATTGCACGCATATTTTCAGTATCCGAGAGCTTAAACCGTTAGTAATAATAAAATGGGTTATTTCCTTTAACACCCCATCAACTATAACTTTTTTCCACATCTAACTCTAAACTATAAACTTACAAATTTTAGTCCCCAAACTTACCCAAATTTGACACTTAGATCCTTCTATTAAATTTAAACTAAATTTATTAAATTTAATTGTGAAACGTCCTTTTTACCCTTACGTTCATATTACAATAAAAATATTTCAAACATGAAAAATCAATTCAAGTAAAAGTACTAATTGATAATAATATTTTTATACAATATTATATTTATGTCTATGTTTAGATCTAAATTTTGTTAAGTTTTTTTTTCTAATAATTGTGAAGTATTTTTTTACCCCTTATTTTTACATGAAAAAATATTAAAAAATAAAAAACATCAACATAAATATAATATTGTATAAAAAATATTATTATCAATTAGTAGTTTTACTTGTATTGATTTTTTTTATTTTTAAAATATTTTTATGTAATATGAACGTAAGGGTAAAAAGAACATTTTATAATTAAATTTAACAAAAATTAGTTAAAATTTAGTAGAAGGAGCTGTGTCAAATTTAGGTAAGTTTGGGGATTAAAATTTATAAGTTTATAGTTTAAGATTAGATGTGGAAAAAAGTTATAGTTGAAGGGTGTTAAAGGAAATAACCCTAATAAAATAATATTATAAAATTTATATGAGTCATGTAATTTATTATTTTGCATTTCCCACGGCTCTAGCCGTCGGAACTACCGATGGCTGCGGCCGTGGGAACTTCCTATATACACTGCTAATATTATAAAATTTATACGAGTCATATAAGTTATTATTTTATATTTAACACGAACGCAATTGTGGGAAGTTCCGATAGCTGCTGCCGTGAGAATGAAATTATTTATAAATATTATAAAATGTATATGTCTTTCTATTATAAATTATTATTTTACATTTTCCAAGGCCGCAGCCTTGGAAAGTTCCGATGGCTGTGGCCGTGGGAGCTTCCTATATGCATTATTAATATTATAAATTTTATACGACTCATATAATTTTATATTTTGTATTTCCTACGACTAGAGCCGTCGAAACTTTCAACGGCTTTGGCCGTGGGAACGACATTATTATTCTATATATATTATAAAATATAGTCGGCTCATATAATTTTATATTTTGCATTTTCCATGGCCGAAGTCATTGAAACTTCCTATGGTTCCAGTGGGAATGACATTGTTATTTTATATATATTATAAATTATTATTTTATATTTTCCACGGCTACAACCATGGGAAGTTTTGATGGCGGTGGTCGTGGGAACGCCCTATATACACTATTAATATTATAAAATTTATATGAGTCATATGTTTTATTATTTCACATTTCCCAACGGCTGCGGCCGTGGGAAACACCACTTTACAATTTACAATATTATTTTTATATTTCCCACGACTGTAGTCGTCGAAAGTTCCGATGGCTGCAGCCGTGTGAATAGCATCCTTCGTATACAAATGGGGCAATATCATATAAATTGTTATTTTATATTTCCCACAGGCGCAGTTGTGGGAATTTGTGATGGCTCGATAACCGTCACGAAACCTGTCGGAACTTGTGACGGATTGATGACCATCGGTAGTTGTCGGTCGAAAAATCACGATTTTCTTATAATGCCATGAGCCAAACGTGGGTCTTCTTGACCAAGTCACTGATCTCGGTAGCCTACCTCACCCTCTCCCTCTGGCATCGGCGGGGCCGCCCCCTCCTCTTCTGTCGCTAGCAACTAAGGACCCAGATGTTGTGCAACGATGCCAGGCTAAAAGGACATTTTGAGGAAATAAATTAAAAGTTGGAGCATAATTTCATTACAAAGTAAAGTTTGGAGACAAAATTAATGTAACAATTACGAAAATTTATCCACAATATGATAATCTAATAGTAACAATTTTGGAATTAAAAATTTGGGGATTGAGATGTAGCTTACTCCAATGTAAAAAACTAGGGCTAGAATAAATTCTATGGAATGTGACTTCTAGAGATATCTAACATCATCTCTCATTGTGGTCATTTTACCATCACACTTTTGGAGAATGTAATAACACTCCTGATTATCTGCTATTTTTAGCAGAACAAAGGTTGCCCTTTTTCGTAAGAGGTCGAACAGTCTCTCCATTTTGTTTTAAAAATATAATCTATTTGCTTTTCCTAGAAAACAAATGTATCAGGAGTGTATGAACCTTTCATCTTAGTCAATTAGTATGATCTCTTTCTTTCCCAAGAAAAAGAAAAGCAGCAGGAAGTCTTGTGATGAGAGAGAAGAATACATATGAAATTAACACGTCATAGTTCAGACATTGCCTCTCATTGGAGTAGTCATAGCCGTTGATCTTGTGGACAACTCTTTCAAGACAAGATCAGCATGATTCGGCACACATGAGATTCCCCATTTATGGGGTGCTTCTTTAGATTATTAATTATACCAAGCACATCGCAAAGGTAAATTTTCCGTTGCCTAGATTATTATATTGTACCCCAAGAATATTGTACCCCAAGAAAGCTTTCTTGAATGTTAGATGATGGTGGAAATTAATGCCAAATATTGAAATAGCTTGGAGTTGGTGAGTACACAAAGAGGATATATAAATCTTGATTAGGTTGGATGCATTAACTTTATAGGGTGTATCCGAATCTAGAACAATAGGCAATCAATTAGCAATATTAATGCTTATATACTTTCTTTTTTTTCGATTGCCACCTTATCATTCGAAAAGCGGTGTCAATCATTCAATCCATGTGGCACTAAAAAAATGCATTGATAATAAGTTAGAGTTTCGATCCATCATCGAATTTGATTAATTTGATGTTATTCCGAACAGACGAATAAGGTTTTCAATAAAAAAAATTTAAATTTGAAACCTTTAATTAAAGGATGAAAAGTTACTATTCACTCCTCCACCCAATACCGTCGGTGAGGAGACAAGGCATTACGTGCCATTTGCATTCCACAGTATGACATGACCCTTCGCCTTTTAGGTCACAGAGTCAACTCCATGAAGCTAATAAGGATATAATAATCGCATTTAATCTTCTTTAGGAAGATAATAAATAAATGAGTTGGTTTAGTTGTATTTGTTAACACAGATATTCGGATGGGATGCATTGATTTCATCACCTTTCAATTAGTAATTAATGAACCACTTAGACTTAGTTAAAATATAATGAAGTAAATGAGTCAGTTTTATCGGGGAAAACGATACTGTTATATAATATATGATTTTCATAATATTTTTCATTTGATTTTAGTGGAAACTTTCTGCTCGCATTAGACTGAAAAAGAAAGGTTCAATAATAGAAAGTGACTCAGCCAGCTTAATCATACGTATAATACTAGGTATTTTCAATCAATTAAAATAAAGTTAATATTTTTTTAATTGAATTAGGATTTATTATATACGATAAAAAAATTGGAATAAAATAAAAATTTATTAGATAAGAGATAGAAAAAGAAGAAAAAAAATTCTAATTGAAATATAAATTATGATTAAGATTATATATTCAAAATTGAATTTGAGTCTAACATTTAGGTTATAAAAAATTTTCAATAGCATTTAAATAATAATGTCAAATTTAAAATATTCAGAAGATAAAATAACATTATATTATTTTTTTAAAAAATAAAGATATAAATAATAACTGATTTCTAATTGCAAAGATTCAAGAATAATTATGTTTAAGAGAGATAAAGAATATTAGAAAAAAATGATAAATCTTAATTGAATTAGAAGTTGAGATTACATTAAGATCAAGGATTTAAATTTAGAATTTTAATCTAACCATGTCTTAATACAAAGATATCCAAGAAGACTTAAATGAAGTTTTAAATTCAAAATGATTCAAAAGGTAAAATAATATTATCTTACTATTTTTATTCCAAACATTTATTAGTTAGTTATTAAATTATGAAAATTTAGAATGATAAAGTTTAAAAAGATTAATAAAAGAGGATAAAGTCCTAGTTGAACTCTAATCCTAGTTATGATTGTTTAAAAGATTTTGAATTAAACTAGAAGAGGATTAGAGATGAAAATTGAAGTAAGTTTGAAATAGGACTCATAGCGAGTCTTAAACTAAGGGTTTTAGGTTATAATTTAGAAAATAAAACAATAATAAATTATATTTAAAATTTGAAATATCAGAAATAAAGAAAATTGAGAAAATTAAGGGAATAGTAGAAATAAATAAAGGAGGAGTAGAAATGAGGACTAAAGTAAGATTTGAAGTAAAACTCCTAAGTTGATAATTATTAACAATTCTAATTAGATTAAAATTTTGGGGACTTTTTCCTATAAATAGGACATCAAGAGTCGCCCTTCTCTCACACTTTTTTCTCTCTCATATGTGAGTTTTTCTCCTCTTTGTGCTACATTTTTTCTCTTTCCTTCATGCATATGTACAAGAGCTCTTGACATTCGACTAATCTTAGTTATTCCCTAAAGACACAAATGTCAAGATTGAGATTGAAGATTCAAGTTTGGTCATTGGAAAGTTCAATAAAACTTCACAAGTTAAGGTAGTTATTAAGTAAAGGTACTTGTGGATGTCATATTCACTTTTCGATATAGTTTCTTAATTGAAACAATGGTTACCATCATGTTCTCTTATAATCCGTGTATCATATCCTAAGTTTATGCATCGAGAGCATGCTGTTAGAACCCAATGTTTTAGTTAAACTTTGTGGAAAAATCACTAGAATTTCACGCCATAGGAACTCAGCCTATGTTGTTGGAACTCGCCTCAAATTCTTCAGTAATTGCCAAACTTGATTCCTTTGATCACTGAATCCAACCCAAGTTCAGTGCAAACTCAATTCAATTTCAAGCGAACTTAGTTCATCTATAGATCAAAATCACGTTTTCACGTGCATTCAATGTTGAGTCGGTGATCTAGCATGAGCATCGATACACTTGTCTAATATTTTGATGACTTTGTGTTCCGGTAGGCACCGGATTCGTGCTAGCAAGGACCTGACCTGAGTTGCTTGATAGATTAAAAGAAGAAAGAAATTAAGTGAAGCTCAAAGTGAGTTGTGTTTCATCTAGCTCAAGTTCCGTGGATATTCAGCTCAAGTTCCATTCCATTCATGAGGCTTGTTATTTCATGATATGTATTGATATTAAATAACCCTTTTTAGTCTTATCCATGATCTATTAAACTAAATCCTTCAAAGATAGATAATTATATGACAAAATAAACACTACGACTTGTGAAAAATAATATTTATTGATTGCTCATAAACTAAAAAATTGACACTTCAGAATTATGGTATATAATCCTGACATGAATGGTTTGAGATTGCGGTACATTTTTTGTGGCTCAAAAGTATCCTTCGGTGTTGGCCTGATTCACCATACATCGTGAACCGTATAAAAGTACCATGTCTACCCTTAATAAATTTTGAAGAACTTGCCTAAGTTAACAAATATAGAAGTCTATAGACAATTGCATGTAAAGTAAAAGATGTAGTGTAACACACTAAAAAAAGAAAGGGTATGAACAAAAATATGAACGTGAACAAGAATAAGAATATGAACATGAATAAGATCAATAACAAGAATAAGCATAAAGTATTTATCATTGAAAACATATGAAAGCATAAAATAAGTAAAAAAAAGTATTTATCATTGAATAACATATGGTTATTTGCCACTTGTCCTATGATTATTTCATGATTAAGTTTGATTTATTTTTATTATAATTTTGTATTATCATGTATTGGACATCATTGTTGATGAAAATTATACTTTTTTTGATTGAACTCTATAGATGGTTGACATTGCTAAGTAAGGATGGAGGCTTGCATGACAACAACATTCATGATGACACAAATATACACATGGGTATCAAATCATTATAAGTATTTATTATTATTTAATATAAAGTAATTTCAAAGTTAGTTAGCCTTTGTATGACTAGTAACAAAAAAAGCTAAAATGATAACTCATTTTCACACTGTAATGAAGAAAGTTAAAAAGTCGTTTCGCTTTTGCACTCTAAGTAAGAAGTTAGATATTTGATATTTGTTATTGTATCCTTAGAAAGCTCGTCAATGTACAGGACTAAAATTATTTTGGTGATGAACTTGCATAACAAATGATTAAACTCAATGGTCTCATTATAAAAGAGTTAATTAATATATACCTATACATATATAATTATTTTGGCTCAATGAGATTTTTTTTATTGTCACCTTAGTTCTCTGCTCGTCTACTTGATGTTATGCACTAGATTGATGGATGCACCCTTAAAGAAGTTTCTTTTTAAAAAATACTTGAGCTTAAAGCATTAATAATTAGAATGAAAGCAAACTATTTATCACATAAACTAAGTACATCGGTACACCCTCCACTCTTATCCAAGTTCAATTGCACAAATGTGTGTGTACACACACAATCTCTATGTTAAGGGTTTAAGGGGAAGAAATGAGTGGAGTATGCTCACTTCTACATTTTTTGGTGTTCTCATATGAGGGAATCATTCCTCTTAACTAAAAAGGATAGAATGCTCCTGTTGGTAGAGCTTTCACATTTGGGTAGAGTTTTTTTGCTTTTCAGATTCATTCTTATGGGCAGTTGGATTGGGTTCAAAGGTTGTTTGAGATATGCCAAACCCAATATTTCTTTGTGATTGTTATCCTAACTCCCAAATTTAATACAATGTGAGAGGCCTTATAATTAATTTTTCTGTGATATTAGTATCCTAATGAAAACCAGAGTCTAAAAAATCTTGTTATTTTTATTAGAGATTGTGCACCGTTATTTTTTTTTGCACCTTTAATTATATATATGACATAAACAAAGGATAAAAAAACTAATTTTTTTTTACCCTCCATTGATTTTAATAGAAATTTCGCTATAAAATTTTGACAGTTTTTTCTCTTTTTAAAAAATAGGAAAGTGTTGCTTATGTGAATAGTGCCATAGCTTGCAAGCCTCAAGCCTATGGTGCCACAAGGTGTTGACGCAAGTGCGCACAAGTGAGGACATGAGCTAGGAAAATGTTCATGTGAAGAGTGTCAAGACGAAGGAGTGATAGTTTTTAAATTCGTATTGCAAAAGAAAAGAAGAGTCCCAATCACATAATCCTGATTGCTTGATCAACTTGTTTTAATATGGAATATTAATCACATTATATATTTTTAGATAGTTTGGTTTTCAAAATCATTACCATAGTACCTTGGCACAATAATGTTAATTTAATAACTTGGTAATTTCTTGGAATTGTAGAAAATAAATGAGAGCTTAGCTACCATCTCAAGGTCATTGTTATAAATATTATTATTTTTAATATATATGCAACAATTATATTTGTGTATAATATTCTAACACTCGTTTCAATTTCAAATATTATTTTGGGTTATTTCCATAAACCACCCCTAAACTATCACGATTTTTTATGTCTAACCCCAAACTACGAACTTATTTTTTTGATCCCTAAACTATCGTAATTTTTCCAATTTGATCCTTCCATCAACTTTTGTTAACTTTTATGTTATCATAATTTTTTTATTTATGAAAAGTAAAAAATATCCCTCCCTTTGACTTTATATTTTCATTTCAACCTTTGCAACTCCAAGGGTATTTTTGACTTTTTATAAATGGAAAAAATCAAAGATAACGAAAAAGTTAACAGAAGTCGACGGAAGGATCAAATTGGAAAAATCGCGATAGTTTAGGGATTCAAAAAAATTGAAGTTAGACGTGGAAAATCGTAATAATTTAGGGGTGATTTATGGAAATAACCCTATTATTTTAGACAAATAACAACCATGCAAATAATTGTTGAATTAAACAAATGTAACAAATTAAATAATGACAACTGATATAAGAAAGTACAATACATCCTCGAATAAGAAGAAGTAATTGAATGCATAATAAATGGAATTCCAAAATTTGAATTTGGCATCCACCCCAACACTGAAGAAATTTATATGTGTAATGCTAGAAAAAAGAAACACAAATATTCTGTATTACACTACTGAGCTATATGTGAAAGTTGCCTTACTAGTAAAATAATTAGAAATCATTTGAAGTAGACTAATATGTTGATTATAATTTAGAAATAATTCATTATGATATTTATGATCGTATAAATATTAAACCTAGATACAATTTCTTTTATTTCATCACATTTATATATGATTATTCACACTATGGTATGACCAATTTAATCAACATAAATCAAAGACATTAGAGTGTTTCAAAAGATCACAGGATTAAAACATAGCGTACAAACCATAGCCATGATAATCTATAGCATTACAAGAAACCTGCCAAATAGCTATGCAAATTAGCGACACAAGACGCTGCGATGCTAACTCGACGCTAATAGCGTCTATTTAACGACGACGTGGGGTCGACAAAATTAGATGCTAAGTGCTTCCTGTAGCATCTATTTAGAGTTTACCTATTGTTGGTGCTAACTCCGTCGCCATAATGATGCTACTTAGCTGCTATATTTACGTGACAAAACTAGAAAATGTGCGATAGATTATAACGCTATATTGGCGTCGGCACGACGCGTCGCTAAGTTAGCGTCACATTGAATACGACACTAACTCAATGTGACTTGAAGATGCGATATTGGTGTCGGAGGTGTGCACTGTGTTGACGTCGACTATTTGCGATGCTAAATTAGCATCACACGAGGCGACGCTAAATCGACAGTAGTTGATATTGGCATTGCAGTCTTGTGACCCTATCTTGAGGCTAAAGTGACGCTATATGTTGCATCGCTATGACATCACCGATGTGACGTCAACTATCTTTATTTATTTGTATTTAAGTAGGTAATGTTAATTTGTATAACTATATATGTTACTTATACTATACCTTAATAGATGTATTGATGTATATAAACACAAATACACATTTATATACATACCAAAATACAAATATGCATAGTACATACATACACACACACACACATATATATATATATATATATATATATATGTGTGTGTATATACTTTACGTAGAAAGAAACAATACTTTTTGTATTATATGTATATGTAGAACACAGTACATTTAATTTATATGCCTATTTGTGTATGCACACATGTCTATATATATACATACAATATATATCATATCTTGATTATAGATAAATTATTATTATATTCTTAATCATGGAATTATGAGGGTTGAATAAAGTGACATGATTTTCTTATAAAAGTTGAAATTAATAGTTATATTTAGTATCACCGTAGGGATGCAATTACGTTGACTTAGCATCACATTTGTGTCTATGTGTAATTTGTCGCTAAGGCGGCACCAGATAGTGTCGCTTTAGTGCTTCATCAGTACTCGACGCCAAAAGTAGATTCAATACAACGTTGATGTTGCACTGCAGTTTCCTGACGCTACATCTGCATCATACGATTTTAGCAATCACGATGAAGATGATGAATAAAAATACGAAACAAACGATTGAATCATGTATTTGTTTTAACAAATTTAATGTTTTTCACTAAGTATCTAAATTTAGCTAAATGCGATGAATTACATTAAGTATTTAAATTTTTAAATATTAATAATAACACAAGGTTGATAATTTTTTTCAGGCATGGTTGCACAAGTTCGAGCTTCAGGTGTGTCCCGCTCTACTAGGCACTCACTCCCTATGAGTTATGCGAGTCGACCATCAGGTGATAGATTTATTGTGTAGCTTATTCATATTCGACTAATTGGTACTAATTAGTTTAATTTTTTTATGGTGACAGTTGCTCCACCGCCGTCGAGGCACATACGCAGATTATCTCATAGTAAGCGATCCATTGGTGGATTATCTCGATCACATGATGACTATCGATATGCCAACCCAGGTTGCTTTTGTATATTTAATAAATTTAAATACATGTAAATGTTTTAACTATTTTTTAATGGTGACAATTGTTCCACCGCCGACGGAGCACATAGCCAGATCGCCACATTGTAGGCGGTCCATTGGTGGATTGTCTCGATCACATGATAATGATTTTAACCTGTCATCTCAGGTTATTTTTTGAGTATTTAATAAATTTAAATACATGCAACAGTTTTAACTTTTTTTTATGGTGACAGCTACGCCTTTGCTGATTGATGGACGCTTCTCCACATTCCAGCATACATTCCACATGGCCACGCGATGATGGTCGATATATTATGGTAGGTGATATATTTATTTTTATTTTATTTTATATTTGTCATGTATTTACATTGAACATTTCTTAATTTAATGGTGTCCATTGCGACGCCGTCGATGGGACAAGCGGTCAGATCATCACATTATGATGAGCGGATTGCCATGAATCAGACAACGTTAGATATCACACGGGGTGAGAACTATATTGTGTATAAATGAACTATCATTAGTTTAATGTTATATTACACTAATGATTTAGTTTGTAATAGAGCCCGTCGATCATGTCATACCCTCTCAACCTACCATAGCTATAGCGGATGATGATTCCCCTTCGGAAGAAGAAGAGGGATTTCACGATAATGGGGGGTCACCATCAATAATATTGCTCGGCCCTAAGTTAAATAATTTTTATAATTTTTTATAGTTTTGCTTGTAAACACAAAATTAATTCTTCTTCGTAAACACTACTTTCATACTCATTTCTACCATGCAGGAGGTTAGTGCTTTGTCCTTTTCCACTTGACGGAAGGGGCATGATGGTGAAATGATGTCCCAATTCAAGTGCGGGATGACATCTTTCTAGCATTTACTGTATGATTTTTTTTGCATTAGATAATTTGTTTTATATTATTTTTAAATTACTAACTTTTCATAATATTGTTTAGGAAGTAAATCAATTTTATCCAGGTCTTAAGTTGGGAATGATCTAGAGAGATTTTGAGAAGGTGGATGTGAAACGCCTCCGAAATCGGCTATATAAGTTTCACAAAGTCATCACATCTGCCGATCTCAGTTTGAAGTAGGGCATACAAAGATATCCGAGGCATATTAGGTGTCTAGTTTGGGAGTCCATTTTGTAAGAAGTGGTAAGTATGTTTACATTAGAATTATTTTATTAAATTTATAATTTTTCAAAGTCTAAATATTTAATGTTGATACACGATGGATGAAGAATGACAAAGAAAGCCTGCAAAGGCAAAAGTTAACAAACATTCGAAACTCGAGGCCCACATCCACACAGTTCGATTTGATGAGCAAGGCGACACATGGTAATGTAGATACAAAGTCAAATAATCAAACTTTTATTTTATATTTACTTATTTTATAAAATTCGAAACTTTATTGTAGTAGGAAAAATAAGGTGGTACTGTCAACTTTTGCACGATTTATGAGGCCATGCATAAGAGCAAGAAGACCAATGACTTAATTATGCTCATTGTTCATAGAGTTCTGGTAAGTACCATCACATGTTCACTTGGCTGTTCACATTAGTGTAAATGATTTTAAAATGTACAATGTTTAAATTTTTAAGATGCGTATAACAAGAAGATGACCGAGAAGTACGGAGATGATCCTAGTACTCAGCCATCATATAACGTATCTAAAACATGATTCATGTTTTTAATGTTTTAACACTTTGTATCTTTATATATATTTTTAATGTTATATAATTTAAATCATTTATAATATTTATATGGTGATATAATTTCTCTATTTTGTAAAGGACGCTGCTTTGAGAAGAGGTGGCCGACATGACACGAGGAGGATACTTGTGTGGCATAGGCAAAACCGCTCAGGTTCCTAGAATGTGCAGAAGATATGCAGGCGATTCATCTGCTCCAAGTTCATCCGCGGCACCTGAGCTAACGGTATACAACATCAGGGGACTCATATCAGATCAGTTATTTCAACATCTATCACAGCAACTTTCTCAGCAGCTTTCTCAGCATTTGGCTACCATCTTGCACACGTACGTTAGCCGCAGACCCAGTCCTCACGAGACAAGGATCGAGCACGTCAGCGTCGAATGATAGGAATGACAACAACAATGATAATAATTTAGGATAAAATCTTTTGTATGATATTATATCTCTAATATGATTTTGTTATGATGTGTGATATGATTGTTATCATATTATATCTTATGATTGTTCCATATGTATTACTTTTTTATTATTATTATGATGAATGTGAAGAATGCATTATATATGCATTGTACAATTTGTATGGTGTTGGAAGGAAAGAATAAGATTGGAATTAGCGTCCCTTTAGCGTCACATTAGCGATGCAAAGTGGTTGAACACTATTTGAAATATATTGTAACTGATGTCACATTAGCACCACTTTAGCATCTTCGGCTTTAGTGTCAATTTAGTATCGCAATAGAGATGCCACGACATCATATTGGTGTTACCCTAGCGTGAGATAGTGTCGCACATTAGCATCATCTGGGCGTCAACATATAGTCACAATATAATGTCTCCTTAGCATTTACATAGCGTCTTAAAGAGGATAAACTTAGCGTCAAAATAGCGTCATCATGTTCAGCGCCACCTTAGCTTCGAGTCGGTGACGCACAATAACTCATCGCAATGACACGTTTTGCATCATGATAGCGTCATAATAGAGTCAACATGTGACGCTAGTAGTGTTGCCTTTGTCTTTGGCGACATTGCGACACTAATAGCTACCAAACGTCGGCGTCTCCATTGCGATGTTAATAGCTATCGAACGTTGGCGTCTCCTCTCTGCGACGCCATGTCGATGCTAATGTGTGGCTATTTCTTTTACTCGTGCTTTAACACCGAGTTAGTGACATTTTGTTTGAATCGCTAATCGATAGATTTCTTGTAGTCTAGAATTGTTGCACAGTTAACTATTTTTTAAACTCTGTAATAAAATGATGAAGAAGGAAGAAAACAAATTCTAGTTAATATGGTTTGATCAATAATGGTACAAACAAATCTTCCTATCTATTTTTCGTGTGATTCCTAATTGATTCTAGTGTATATATAAAATCATGTTTCGTCAAAATCTATAAATTCAACTTTTTATGAATTTTTTGATAGATAAAAAATCACACTTAGTTATCTATAATCCTCTAGGGTTGTGCAGCCTATCTTCTTAGTACTTCTTATAAGTATAAGAAATTATGTCTTAAGAGAAAAAATGAGTGTTTTTTTTCATAAGATATCTTAATACCTACGAAAGATAAATTTTCCTACTAAAAAATTTATGAAACTATCATTGAAATAGAAAGTAAGGATGCTACATTATTAGAAGATGAATTTTCTAGACAAGTCAAAATAGTTAAAGATTTTCATCTACAAGAAGAAAAAATATTTAATTGGCGCCCTAAGAGGATCAAACTATTGAAGAGTATGTTTCCTCAATACTCAATAGAGTAGGATAAAATTGTCGCCAACTATTGAATGAGATACATTAGAATGTTCATATGTTGAACTATATAATAAGAAAAGTAACTCACATCATCGATATGAAGTTGATGGAAAAGCTTTCATAGTTGATTTAGAAGATGAACATGAGTATAAAAAAATAAATAAGGCTTTATCTTGTCTGAAGAATAGATGAGATCGATGATAAAAGAACTGAATTTATGAAAAATAATCAAATTTGAAATTTGGCTTATTTTCCACATAGTAGAATACTAATAAGTTTTCAAAGTCAAATGTGGTGTGGATGGATACATAGAAAGATGCAAAATCTGTATTGTTGTACAAAGATATATTCAAGAAGAGGATCGAATTATGACAAAATTTTTGCATTAGCTTCAAGACTTTTTGCGATTTGTTTAATGCTGGCTATAGTTGCACATATGAATTTAAAGTTACATCAAAGTAGACGAAAAAAAATTTTAAGTGGAGAACTACATGAAGAAATTTGCACAACATGATTTAAATATGGGCAAAAATAATCATCTAGACAACGAATATTTGAAATTTCATTTACCAATAATTTTCTATAATTGGTTAAAATCATGTATTTATATGTGCGACTTTAAAAATAATTTTGTATTTCTAACTCTATATGCAAATGACAATGTACTAATTGGGAATAACAAAAAAGTACTTAGTCATTACTAAGCAATGGTTGTTTTATATTTTTAATATGTGGAACATGAGTAAAACAATACATATAGTTGGAGTCTAGATCGTTTAAAGAGATTTGTTGTTGTTCAACAAAAGACTTCTACTAAAATGATCCATGAACATTTTGTAATGAATATTGCAAATTCATAAACGCTCCTACGGTGAGAATGGAGCTTTAAGATGTCAATGATGCAATTGAAAGCATAATGTACACAATATTGTGTACTTGATATGACATTTGTCATACAATTGGTTAAGTTATTTGATATCAGGGCAATCCAAAATGCCAAGATTGGAAGGATGTATGAGATACTTGAAGAACACAATTAAGTATGCACTATGATATCTAATAGAAAGTTTAAAATTATTTGGATACTCATATGCTTTGGGTTAGTGATAGTTGATAATTACAAGTCCACCTCCAACTATCTTTCTGCTTAGCAATGATGTCTTGACATGAAGTAGCAAACAATAAAATTGTACAGTATTGTCCATAATGAAAGCTGAATTTATAGCATATACTGAATCTGCAAAAGAAGTCCTTTGTCTAAGCAAATTCTTTCATCATCTTTGGGTTGCTATCAAAGACTACAGTATACTATAATAGTCAAACTATCATTCATTATTCATTATGTTAAAGATGACAAATAACACTATAAATGGAAGCATATTGACATTAATTATTGTAGAGAAGATGTAAAACAAGGAATCATGTGTCTATGTATGATTGGTTCATTCACAAAACTTAATTCTACATATGTATTTATTAGATGTGTAAAAGCTACGTAATTATGCAATATTATTTCTACTTAAATGGTTATTGTTAAATAAAATTATTTAATTTATTTAATTAATTTATTATGAATAGTTATACATTATCACTCAGTCTTGTGATTATTAAGTCATATGGATAGTTACTGGGATGAAATCATTTAAGTTCAAATATGACCAAAGACCATCTTAATTTATTCAGAAGGATATGAATGTGAGTTTACTTAAACTCAACGTGGGGCGAGATTAATTCAACATTCCTGTGGTCGCCCTTGCACTTAGAAGTCTACATTGTTCGGTTAAAAGTCAAACAATAATTTGAAGGATAAATTTCGCTAAATACTTTTCAACTTTGGGCATTTTCCTAGGGTTATCCTTAAACTTTATTTTGTAACAAGACTGCCCTTCACTTTTTTAAACTTGTTTCACCAAATGCCCTCTTCATCGTTGATCAATCGTCTCCCCTTTTCTCTCTCATCCACACAAATAATATGCTGATGTGGCAACATTAAAAATAAAATAATAAATAAAAACATGAAAAAAGGGGGCGCCACCCTTGGCGGGGAGGGCGGCGCCCCGCGTGCCGGTCGCTAGTGTGGGGGATGTCGCCCGGCGAAGGGTGGACCCTCCCCTCCATACGTCGCCAGTAGCACGCAAGAAAGGGGCGTCAGCCCCTCTATTCGCTCGCCGACGATGCTGGCAAAAGGAGGGGGGCGATGCCCCCTTTCGCCCTGCCCGCTGATGACTCAGGTGAAAAGGGGGGAGGGCATCGCCCTCCCCTGTGTGTCGTTCCCTCAAGGGTCGATGACCTTCAGGAGCCGGTTGTAGAACATGTCGGAGGGGATGAAGCATCCCCACCTCTAACTACCATCGTGGGCAGTCCATCGAAATTGCACATTTCGTCAGAGCACCCTTTTTTTTACATTTTTAATTATTATTTTACTTTTTAAACGTTGATGCGTCGGACGTCCGCCTACGTAGAAGAGAGAGAAGCATCGCGTGAATGCCACATAGGCAGCGAATCAGAAAATGGGCTATAAGTAGTGAAATGGCATTTGGTGAAACAAGTTCAAAGTGGAGGACAGTCTCGTTACAAATTAAAGTTGGAGGGTAGCGCTGAGAAAACTCTAAAGTTGAAGGGCATTGAATGTAATTTGTGAGAAAATGGACAATAAAAATCCACAATTTGATTAAGTTATTTATAGAATTATTTTAAAAACTTTCTTGGATATTAGGTTCATTTATTTTCTTGAATTAAATTTATTAAAAATAATATTATTTATTATAATTCAAGGATGAAATACAAGTACAAATTTGCACTTGCATTTTTAAAAATATGAAAAATACCAATTATTTATTTAACTTTCATCTATACACTTAAAATTGGTATTTCTTTACTTCAGAAAACACACTATCACTTAGACTATTTTAATTTATTTTCATTTAAATTCATCTCCATTTCTATCTCCTCTTATTCTGTTTTGATTTATTTTTCACTCGATATTTTTTTTTCATTTATCCTCTATTTCCTCCATTCCATTTTTATTTTTATGCCCTCCAAACAAGTTTATGTTGCTCGGTATAGCATGCCTGAAAAAATGCTCTAATAATAGAGATATTTTCCCAGTACATGTACTTTTTTATTTTCCTTCTTCCGCAAATAATATTTTGTTCCTGTTCTCTTCACCTTCAGTAACAACAACAAAAAAAATGAGAAATCAAAACCAAGATAAGTACGGCCAGTTGGAGATAAAATATGGGGAATTATCTTAACAAAAGATAAGGATCGATTAATTAGGGATAAGGGAGAAAATTTGGAGACAACAATTAATAGAAGAAAATCAAAGAAGTTAAAGTGTGATCTTCCCCTCTGATATTTCTCTTCCTGTACCCTTACGCCAGAAATTTCCAACATGTCCTGTGAGAAGAAAAAGTCCTCTCGTCGTTGATCCCAGAAGCAAGGGTAGCAGACCTCTTTTCCTCCCCATCGCACCATTTGATTCTGCATTCAGTCCTTACATTGTTGTTCGATTGGGACTGCCCTGCAGGTGGGGATCGGCCAAGAGAAAAGAATATTGTGCGAGAACAGAGAGGACACAGGGGAGACGACCAATTGATCTTTCGACGAACCAAAACAAGGAGAAAACATGAAATAAAGGTAGGTGAATTGAAATCACTTTGCATGATTTGGAATTGATATGATCCATGCCCTCTCTTTCAAGATTATTCCACATTTAAAAGCATGAACATGAAGATTGATATGCCATTGATTCCTATTGTCTTGTTTTTGCTTGATTATGTGTTTGTTTGATTGATTTCTTGTAGGAAACTGATTTCTATTATTGTTGATCTGCTTAAATGATTGTTAGGATGTATGATTTAATTTATAATGAAGTTTTGCTAAGGATTGAAGGAATTTTCTTATTGAAATCGACAGGAATCTGTCGTCGTCATGATTGTGCCATCTCCTAGGCACGCCTGTGCTGCCTCCGTCACGGTCGTGCCGTCCATCTGCCATGCCCGTGCCATCGATCGACCAAACCCAAGTAAAAGATCGGTCGGCCTCAGTCGATCAATTTTTAAGTCGTCATGGCCGTGCCGCCTCTTTGGCACGCCCGTGCCTTGATCGGTCGCCGACCCCTTTAAACCGGTCGACTGCCCTCACACTTCATCATGGTCATGCCCTCTTATGGCACGTCTGTGTCATCCCCTGCGTACTCCCCGACCGTGCCATTCCCATCGGCACAGTCGTGTCACTATGTTGTCATGGCCGTGCCGAGCTACAGAATAGCCTCCTTTTGACTCATTCATCCACTTCTTTTAATTTTTTTTTGAATATTGTCTGCCCTATGACTAATCATGATTATAACTTATTTTAGTGCCCTATCCTCACTAAGACCCATCCCTGATTACAACTATGATTCCTTTTACTAATTTACTTCCTATTGATCTTATTACCTCCATTGTACGAAGAACAAAGAATAACAAGTTTCTAAAGTGATTAATAAGTTAAGATGAAAGATGAAATAATGAGTTGCCAGTTCAAGCCAAGTGCTTCAAGATAAGAGTTGCTCCCTTGGTCATGATTTGATCACTCATTGACCCGCACAAGACTGTATTGTTTGTTCGGCATACCTCAAAAATTAAATACATCCAAAGTCAACCTGATTTCTAAGTATGAATCAAGATTAAGAAGTATCGATAAAATAAGTAAGCATGAATGTCGAGTCAAGTCATTGTTATTATCTATCATGATTATCAAGCAAGATACTGATTTAAGTTTATCAAGCATCATCTGTTTTATTGATTCATGATATTTATTTACCTGTCTATTATGATTGATGATGCTCACATGCTCCATTTTGTGTTTAAGATAAGTACTCTGATTTATTTCTTGTTTTAAGCTATTCAAGTTATGCATTGTATCATCTATTGGTTTCTCACTAGGTTGTAAAGCTTACGGGAGGGCCTCCTCTTCTGTGTTTGATTTTTACAAGGCTGGTGTTGAATAGGTGTGTTGCGACGAAACTCTGACGATAAGAAAGCACATGAACCACAAGATTTATTTAGTTTTATTTTTCTTTCGCATTTATGAACTTATGATGTAGAACTATATAATATCTCTTAGAGATGATGTGGCCATTTTTTCTAAACTTTCGTAATTATATCATTTTTTTTATTTTTTTATCTTTATTCACGTATCTCGATTCTTAACTGAGATATAATTAATAAGAGAGTCAAAATCATAGCGTTCATAATGTTTTCAAGTTAATCTTCGCCTCGTGACGTGGACCATCTGAGACGTTACACCTTCTTAGTGGATTGTCTTTCATTTAGTCCTTTTTTTCCATCTGCAACTGAACGAGCTCAGCTGATTTCGCTACTAGATTTTGGCGAATGTAAAAATCGAATTTAATAATCTTTCATTCTTGAACGTATACATTACAGAAAATTATTACAATTTATAATCAGCCGACCCAACCGTTGCATTAACGATCAACGGCTCAGACCTGAACACTGTGAGCCAATTATTTTTCTTTTACTTATTTACCAACATCCAACTCTAAGTTGTTGATTGTCGATTCGACGACAGAGATCGAATAGGTATAAATTATAATAATTTTTTGATGTTAAACTTATATATATATATATATATATATATATTGCATTATCACAGGTCTCGTTCTTAGAATTTAACCTCCTCCTGTTAATGATCAATCTAAAGTCGGTGTCCAATGTTCGGTGACCCAGATTCGAGATTTTTCACGCTGGTCAAAATATATTATTTATGCTTCCACTAATTGGTTAAAGTATATTATTTTTACTTTCAGTCAAATATTAAATTAATCGAATACTAATAATTTCGAATATTAATGACACCTTTATTATTAGACTAAAAAAATTATCTAGAATGATTAATCAAGAAAACTTGATCGAATATCGAGAAGAGGAAAAGATTTTTACACTTTATATCATATCTATGGTGATAAATTATGTGGTGGAATATGAGGGAACGTACTCGGTCGCATGCATCACGGCGGGAGCCGAGGAGAAGACGCCACCGCAGCACATGCAGTGCTCCCACGTGGCACGAGGCTGTGGCTGCTTTCCTGGACCATGTCTTCGGTCTTCTGCGGCTCCAACACGTGCGGCCAGTCAACATGACCAATCTGGACCGTTCGTTGCTCCGTTGAGGCTTGTGATCTTTTTTTTTGAATCGGATCCGACCGCATCCCCGTCTCATCCGCCGCCACGTGTCCTCAAGCATCATCCCATGCTCTTTTTAAATATTTTTTGGATTATTTTTTTCTCGTGAGCTAATTTTTTTTATTCTTTAGACTCACTAAGTATTTCATTTTCTCCCAATGGCAAATGATTTTTAAAATTTTCCCTTTTAAAATTCTAAGAGCTTATCTCATTTTTTTGAAAAAAAATCTGTTCCACAAACATTCTCCATTCATCTTATTTCCTTGTTTTTTTTACAATTATTTTCTTGTAATTTTTTTTTCAGGCTTCTACCAGTTCTTAATTTTAAGAGCTTATATAAGCTAAATTTATTTATTTTCAAAAAAGTAAACCGCTGATGCACATATGTTTTCCCTATTCAATCCATAGACACTACAAATGAAATTTAAGTTGGCTCACTAAACCTTGGAGAGTTTGAAGAAATTGATGTTCTCAGTTCTTTACCTTTGTTGGGTTTGGAAAAGTAACAAAGTAAATAAAAAGGAAAACTATTAATAAAATGTAAAATATATATATATATATTTATCAATGTGACATAAAGGGAAATGAATTTCACCTGTGAACTTTATAGGCCTTGCACTACCACCATAATTTTCTTTCTCATTTTCTCTCTTCACACTTTGTAGTACAAAGATTATGTTTATGTGATGAAAATATGAGATTATAGGAATATAACTTTGTTAAATGATGTTTTATCTCTTTATTAAAATGTTCTTTTTTTATTATCATTGCAATGTTCGAAATGGTTGAATACAAATTCAAACAAAGTCTGAGTTGTCCCAATTCTCAGTATAGTGGATGAGAGCGTTAATATTATGCATACACATAATTTCATACGTGAGATATGCTTAAGTCAAAATAAATGATTTTACAATTATTTATTAATATTTTTTAACAAATAATAGCATGACATAATACTTCAAGATCATGAAAAATATTATTTTACCATTTTTTTAAAAAAATGTTGTAAAAGAAGTAAAGATAAAATTAATGACAAACATTTTAAATTTAAATTTATAGTTTATTATTAGATGTAAAACAAATAAAAATCATAACAAGATAAGAGAGAATAAAAACCATGGTGAACATATGAATCATAAAAAAAGTAGCTTTCAACATAGCCAATCATATAATCAAAAGTCATATGAGAAAGACAAATAAGATCAATTGGGACATTGTCTGTCATTATCGATAAAATCACCATTCATTATGTTACAATTATGAATATAATGCCTTCTTAAAGGTTGATGAAAAATCTTTCGACTCTCTTTTAGTCAGAACGGAGAATGCCAATGCTATATGCTAGAGTGTCTTTCAATTTCCTAAAACAAGAATTTGTAGCATATTTTTTTTTACTCTCTACTTGTTCATTGATCGTTGTTGTTAGAGGTGAGCAATGACTTCTTCAATTAATTGATTGATTTGATAATTTAGTTAATTTATTGAATCCACAAAAAAAATTAACCATTATCCGAAATGAAAACAAATGGTTAACTGATTTAGTTTAACTGAAAATTTTAGGTTCATTTTGGTGAATTCACCATTTTAATAGAAAGGAAATGTGTTATAAAACGTAATATCAAATTCACAAAATATGAAATACACTCAAGTAAAAATTAAATATGTATTCAAAATAAAAGGTAGTTATTAACTCTGAACATGGTAATAAGATACAAGTTATTAAATAATTAGGATACCAAATCAAATTAAATAAAATAATTATAAATTCATATACATATAATATCTTTTACAAAATTACATAATAATATAAGAAATTAATTATCAATTAATTTAGATTTTAATCAATTAATTGATTCCTTTAATCGAAACAAAATTGAGTTGAATAATTCAGTTCGGTTAATCGATTAGTATATGATCAGTTAACCATTAGGGACAGTGAAACATTTAACCATGCTCTCCCTTAATTATCAACCTATAATAGAAGAGTTCTTTATTTACATTTTTTTCTCATTTATCTTGCTTAGTCCATAGTGTATCTTTGGTTTGAGTTCTCAAAAATCATGAAATAAATATTATGTATATAAACAATGATTTCAATTAAGCCAATAAAAAAATTGACAAGAATTATCAGGCCATATACTTTGGAATTAGTATAATTTATGGGAAGGTCAATTTGCCCATTCAAATTTATAGAAAAGTGAATTAAAATGGATATAATTGATAGTGTCGACTGAGATAGGACAAGTCACAACAAGATTAAGGTGTGACTTGACATAGCCCAATAGGTTTAATATGACATGTACTTGTGTTAGTATAAGTCGCAATCATGCATGGTACGATAATTATAACCACGACAAAATATGGCGCTTGTTTTAAGAGAATGGCATGTGCATGGTGCGGCTAGCTTGTCACAACCATGTTTGTTGCGATAGTTCTAACCATGACAAAAAAAAAATATGGCCCTTGTTGTGACCAGATAATTACATACATGGTGGCGTAGGTTTATTGTGGTCACGTAAGGTGCAATAGTGTATCTCATGACAAAACATATCACTTGCCGTGGCACGCCGGATGCAACAAGCTCTCACAGAATGTGATAAGCCCTCACATGGTGCTAGGATCTTGTTGCAATGGGTCATTCATCATATATGAAAACAAATAAAAAATATTGGGCTTTCGAATGTTTTAAAGTGTGATAAATTAAAATCATATTAAAATCATATAGTGTTAATAATGGATAATCATATAATTGTAATATCATAGAAATTGAGTGACTAAAACACCCTTAAAAGTAAGGGAATCTAATGAAAAAATTTGTCATTTGTTGATAGAGGAAATGGACTAGTACACCCTCAAAAGTGAGGTAGTTAGATATGTAAAGGGGTCAAATGACCAACGTGGTAGCTGGAAACCCAAAACCCTTTTCTCTTTTCACCATCTTCTTCCCCATTCGACAGTTACTTTGTTTCTCACCTTGGAGCTTCACCTGGTGCACTAGAAGCTCATCTTAATTGGAGGAGAGAAAGAAGGAGATGCAACTAGCTAGAGAGGAGAGCTCCATTGGAAGGGAAAGATGGCTAGGAGAAAGAGAAACCCAAATCCACACTAAACTAGGGCTAAAGGGTGAACCACCTTCCAATCTAACTAATTGTTGGGTTGAATGTTCTTTCCGTTTATTTTTTATGAATTTGGTGGATAAATAATGGTAATATGATCGCTTGTTTTGGTTTGTTATTCACAGATTGTATGTTTTTGCTATGTAGTATTGTTCAAATGCATAGGTGCTTGCAATTTCAACATTTCATGGTAGATGTTCCAATGTTAACACACAAGCTTGGTAATGGCATCTGATAGTGTAGAATCTTGTGTTGTATGATTTATGTAATGCAACGAAAGTTATGTATGAACATTGGCATGAAGTGTCTAATGATATTTGTTGAAATATGTGAAAAATGATATATCACGGGCCGTGACATGGTGGTCACAGCCATGAGTTATGTATCTAGCATCATGTTAATTTGTAACCCTCTCGGGAATGACCATGGTATGTATCATTATGGCTGTGACCTAAGGTAATGTTTTTGGCCAAATAACAACCTTTTGGGAATAGTTGTGAATTCATGCACGTGCTAGAGAGGCGTGAAACTGATGCATTTTGCACCTTCGTGCATGTCCGTGGGGCCCATGACATAAGGGTGTCACGATTTCCCCTAAAATGGGTGCCATGATCATTACTAACACTTGGACGGTAAAATTCAAGGATCCAAATTGCATGCCTTTGGCATATGTCACAACCAATACTTAGAAGGGAATTCTAATTGGATGGAACACATCTTCATGAACGACTGTTACACCTAGTGCAATAATCGTGAAAGGAGTTCGTCACGACCTATAACAGGTTGTTCACAGTCTTTACCAACATCAAACTTTCTCTCAAGTTATTTCAAATTAATTATGTTATAACTTGATTCATTATTGTTTATTAAATGTTTTTAAAGCAATTATCAACTGCTTACCATGTTTACATTTAAGCATAATTTAGACAATTATGTTACATTTTATTAACAACATTTAAGCTAGTTCATATCATACTATTCTTGAATGATTATTAGGAGATGCTTGATTCATGATTTTGACCTTTCATACCAAGTGGTAGAAGTAAAATGAATCATTATATTGAAATGAAATATCGTTGGTTAAAACTTGGCCCTTAGTGAATTATTTATTTCTGTGAGACCCATTTATAGATAATTGAATTGACAATGTACAAGTGTCAATTGGGTGCAAGTGCGACTTGACTTGGCCAATCATTGTGGGCATCATAAATTACCAAGTACCATAACATATTAAAGCCTCATTAATATTGTTTGTTAATGGTTGCTAACCCTAAAATTGGTATAATTAAAGATCACTTGAATCATAAAATGACTAGAATTAATGATGTTATCATTTATGGGCATTAAAACTTTGGGTTTTTTCCTCTGACCTCTCCTGAACTATGAAATTTTTCCACATCTACCCACGATTTTTGAATTTTTCGTAGACCTTTCCTAAAATATGTCATTTTTACCACTTAAGTCCATCCGTCAATCTTTGTTAACTCTTTCGTTAATTTTAATTATTTTGATTATGAAATGACCAAATCACCCTCGTGTAATTTAATAAGTGAGCATCTTTCTTTGTTGTCCAATTGTACACTGTCGGTTGTAATTTGTTGTTAACATCAAACAACGACAATCGCTAGTTAAGCGCTAGACATTGGAAGAGTGGAAAACTTCGACCGTTGTGACTTTTGTAAGATGAGACAATAACGAGGGGCAGAGAAAGGAATGCTGACCTAGATCGACGAAGATGCGCGAGAAGAAACTCGCCGGCGAGCTGTTGTGTCGGACCAAGGGTGTGCCGCTTCCACTGCTCGTGCCACAGTCATTGTCGACCTTGGAGGCAAGATCTGCAGGCACGTGCAGCTGCTCCTACAACATGTACGTCCTGCCAAGTTGGAACCCGATGCCGGTGAGTTGCTGTGTTGGACCAAGGGCGGGCTGCCTCCGCTACATCTGCCACAACCGTCGCCGACCTTGGAGGTGAGATCCGCAGGCACATGCATCTGCTACAACATGTACGTCCCGCCAAGTTGGAACCGATGGCGAAGGCGATGGCTTTGACACCCGATAGTTGGATTCTGATGTAAGGGACGATGACTCCCTGGGGAAGTACCTGCCCACCAACCCAAGGATGATGGGGACCACCGGAGAGTAGTCCCCCAAGCTCTTGAAGGCGATCACCGACTCGGCGATCCCTACGAGGACCCCGGCACCGAGCCGTCCACCACAACCTCCTCGCCTATGAATGGGGCAATTTGTTCACTTCATAAATCAAAATAATGAAAATTAATAGGAAAGTTAAACACAGATTGACGAATGAACCTAAGTGAAAAAGTGACTTATTTTAGGGGAGATTTGTGAAAAATTCGACGTGGATAGACGCGAAAAAAGTTCATAGTTTAGGGAAGTCAGAGGAAAAACCCTAAAATGTTTAATGCAATTGTTGATGGCTAACCATTGATTGATATTGAGCATAAGCATTACACAAGGATAATGCAATTGTATTTATTATTAACGAATGATATTTATCATGTTATTGTTTTCATCGCATGCCATCATTTTTATTATGGTTCTTACATATAACTAATGAAAAATGGATCTCTCCTGCATCCGAGATTGTGTAGGTACCGAAGAGTGAGAGATAAAGTCGGTGGTGAGCTCATGACGACAGTTAACATATGGTGTCAGATCCCTTGTTGGGTCTTTTTACATTATTGGTTATGTTGATCCTACATTTGATAGCTTATAGGCTTCACACTGGATAGTAGTTGGGTTATGTATATGTTCTCCCCCATGAGATCGAACATTATTGAGTCATTATCTTTTGGGGACTTCGATTCATAGTATGTATTTGGACTATCCGTCATAATATTTCATGTAGTCGTTTATCACTATATTATCCTTTATATTGCATCACTTCAGCTATGTTTCATTTGAGTTATATGTCGTTATTGATTATGTTTCCGCTGCTCATATAGAGCTATGTTCCATTATTATTATATTATTTATCATGTGATGACTCTGGGATTCGATTGCGGCACAAAGAAGCCAATATCGGGGGCGTTATATCATAGATACATGAAAATTTAAATGATTTTGAAAGAGAATTCATGGATTAACTTGGATCAATCAAATATAACATTATCCTAAGAATAATCAGATCAATATTGTCCTTAAGCTAGATATTATCATTATGATTCAATCTTCTCCTTAAGCAAGATCTTATATTTATTAATTTTATAGCCGAATAGTCATATTACTAAGTAGATAATTCATAAGAACATATACATCATTGTGAGAAGAATATCACACTAAAATGTACTCTTTTTTTTGTGTTCATGCGTCGCATAGATCGGTTCCCATGAAAACATCCCCTTCCCTTCTGGACCCTCCTCTTTGTCGCGACTAATTAATGACTTGTTTTTTTAAAAAAAAACATGGGGGCACTGCAATAAATGATCAAAAGAGTTTTTTTTTGTTAAATTTATGGAACATTTGGTTTTCATTATTTCTATAAACCCTCTTGTCGGCTTAGTTGTTGTTGTCTTCTAATTCACGCGCTTGCAAACGACCATCCAATTAGTCAACTTAATCTTAACTAAGAGCATTCCCTGGTTATTATATACATAACTCTAGTGTTTCCTCTCAAGCCTAAAGAACAATTCGTGCCAATCGCTCCCATTGTATTAATTAAAACCAAAAAAAGTAGAAGAATATTTCTACTAAATTGATAGTGAAAGAATGGGCCGACTTTATTAATTTAGAAATATAAACAATTGACAAATGTGCTTTTATAGCTAATAATTTTAGTAGTAGCTAGGCATAAGATGTCTAGGGTAAATATGATGGTGATAATAATAGGATGGTTATATAAAAAATTAGTATTAAACTCATTACTTAAAAAAATTATGCTTCGATGGGGTTCGGATTGGGTACGTGGTTGACATTTTTCAATCTAAGTTGATCCGAGTTGATCCAAGATGATCTGTATTATTTATTTATTTATCAATATTAGTCTATCTTTGATTTATTTTTTAAAAAATCAAAATAAATCATTTTGAGTAATGAATAATATTCCAATATTAAGAAAAATTATTCTCTGTCTTACAATAAATATTAAATAATATTTTTTATAAATCATATAAAAAAGTAAGGAAAAAATAAAAAAAAAGTGCGATTCGATCCGAGTTAAATTGAAGTAGATTTTTTTTCATATTTATTTACGAGTCAAATTCAACTCAAGCCATGACCACACTCCCTAAATAAATTATAAAAGAATATACTCTAATACTTCACATTAGTGCATATTACGGATTGAAATAACTTTGCATTAGTATGACAGCTGCAGATTTCTTTTAATTATTTTTATCTCCATAATAATATTTTTAAATTGAGAGACAGTTTGGATGAGGCCAATCTCCATCAGGGTTAGTTTGGTCATTATTTTATATATAAATAAAAGCTACCCATGGGAAAAAAAGTGGTGGAGGGAATCACAATAATTCATTCACACAAATACCGAGTGAAAGTGATACATCGGTTTCTAAAAAAGTAAGAAAAAAGGTAAACCATAAATTTTCATATTATCTATATTTTGTTACCTCAAATTTTATATTTATTTTTAAGTCGACAGTAGTATATGTTAATTAGTGGCATCTTTTGTACTTTGTACCTTTTGTTAATGCGTGTCTAAATAGTTTATTTGTTTATTAATTGGTATATATAAAGGATACTCGAAGTATAATATTATTTATATTAGTCTACTATCGATCATTTAGAAAATAAAAAAATATTTTACCATCTAACAATTTTTGGGTTATTTTTCTTCAAACAAAAAATTGCCAAAATTCACGAATGATTTTTTTTAAGATCCTGTATTATTATATTTATGATAATGGAATTAAGTAATAATACTTTATTCTTGATAACAAATAATATGTTCCATGCTTCAATTTTATCATCATTTATAACTTATATATTATGGATTCTTTATATGCTGGAAGATAATGTTAATTAGGTAGAACTTCTTAATTAGTCATTTAACTTTTAGTAAAACCATAATATTTTATAATATAAAAAATTAAATATTTTATATCACATTAAATAGAAAACTTTGCGTCTTTTTCGGAATGAACGAATGCTTTTTCGGGATTTCTCGATGGTTATTTTTCTTACATCAAGTGGTGAAACCGTGAAGTTGAGAAAAAATAACAGAGAGAGAGAGAGACAGAGAGGGGGGGGGGGGGGGGGGGGGGAGGGGGGAAGGGGAGAGAGATAAAGTTTCACATTTTGATTGCCCCTGGAGTTGCTGCTAAATATCATAGATTTCTCTTTACCCCTGGAGTTGCCTTGAATGGTGCGCAAGCCTGCTCTGGTGGTGGTGGTGGAGAACCTGATGCCCCTTCTCTCTCTCTGATGTGTGTGAGTGCGCTGCTGCTTTCTCCCTCTTATCTCTTGACTGTTCCGTGTACTGCAACTGTGAAGAGCAAAGAAGGAAAAAAATATTAAAGAAAAGTTTTCTGCAACCTCTCTTTCTCGCAGCCGATTAATCCGCTTCTCCTTCTCAGCTGATCCTTAGCTTCGAGTCCTCGCTCCCTTTCCGACCCATAACACCGAGGTTTTTAAGGGATAAAGGTGATGCCTTGATGCACGCAGTTTCCCCTCCTCTGCCCTTTCTTCTCTATCTGTCTCCTCCTGATTTACTTGAGAATTAGAGTGGCGGCTGCTCTTCGGATTTCATGGTGTATGTTGTTAGTACTGTTGATTGCTTGACCTCTTTCTCGCCTCTCCTGTTTCCTACTTTCTCATGCTTCAAGATCGTTCCTTTTTAAACCAGGAAAGAAAAAAGAATCGTCCTTTTTTTGTTTGCTTGGATCTTAGACGATTTGCTTCTGTTGCCTCATGGGAAAAATCTTGAGATGGATTTGGGAGCCTTGTCTGTTCAGTTGTTCTCAGCGTGTTTCTATCAGTTTGGATGAACAGCGACAGCAAAGGCCACCGATCAACTTTTCCACCCAAATCAATCATGTTCAAAATTTTCTCTCTCGATTTCATGACCTCTTTCTTTTTTTTTTTCTCATCTTTCCTTTTTTTTCCTGATCCAGTTCATAAGGGAACTCCATCTAGAACTCTAGTTTTTTTCCATTTAGTTTCCTGTTCCGCCTTCTACTTCTGAGCATAATTTTCTTTTTCTTCTCATCATTTCATGTGGCGGTCCTCTTTTCCCTCTCCTTTCCTGATGAAGTTTAGTAGATCTCTATTAGCATATCTGATCACACATAAAATAACACTCGTGCATCTTTCTATCTGTAACAGGGTCTGAACGCCTTGGTCCCCATGGAGTGTTCCAGTTGTGATGTTACAGTTGCGTCTCCCCAAAGTTGAAACCTTCCATTTTCTCCGATAACTCTATGCCTGATATCTTCTGCAGCCTTTAACAGGAAGAAAATGGAGTTAACACAAGGCGAAAAAGTTGCTGCTTCTGCTGTGTAAGGTACTGTGGTTCTTTCTTCCGGGGTTGAGGAGCTGTCTTGAAAGCTCAAGTACTTCTCCTTTGTTATGCTGGAGGCAAAGCATAAGGGAAAGCCCAGTAGCAGCAAGGCTCTTGGGCTACCACTCCCATTACTGAAAGATCATAAGACAACTGGGAAGGTCATCTGCAGATGTTATCCAGTGAAATCCCTCCAGATCCCTCATCTTCCTACACCAAGCTTTTGTCAGTGAAGACTGATGAGAGGGCTCATGAGGCAGATCCAGAGGTCCTTGAAGAGACAGCTATTCCTAGTTTCTGTATAAGGTAACAGTTCCCGTCACTGCCTTGGTTGTGGTCATGGTGGTGGTATTTACTGCTTGCTACCTAAGCACCTGTTGTTGGTATTATATGTCAGCATCACTTGGATGACTTCCAGGCGGACCAGATCACTTTTTTTTCCGTCAGCTGCTTTTTTTTCTCGCTTCAAATCTAAAATGGATCTGAGCATCTTTTAAATTAGTCATGCTGTTTTTACTGAGAAGCAGATACTGATGCTTCTCTGTGGTGATGTTTTGAGAAGCAGATACTGATGCTTCTCTGTGGTGATGTTTCGTGTGCCCCAACTAGTCTCTGCAGATCCATCCACTTTGGGCTGTTAATTTATTGTCATTTTATGTTATGTTCTTGTATGATCACGGTTTACATTTGAATAATTATGTTTAAGCAGGTTTGGCTAATCGTTTACATATTCTAGTTGTAAAATTAGTTCTTTCATAATGGAACCTGATATAGAAGGCCTCGATTCTGACAAAGTTTCTCCAATTCCTTGCTTCATAGGTATCTAATTATAGCAAATTAATGTGGTAAGATTACGTACTGAGCTTTAGGAGAACTTTTCTGTACTGAATTTAAAGATTCAACTTATTTTATTTAGCTGGTCCTCGCCTGGAACATTTTGTGGATTCTTTTTTTGTTTTTGCTTTTGCTTCATGGGATTAAGGAGTAAGGATCCCTTATGGATATCTTGTTCTACCCTTTCCTGATAGATGTTTTGTTGTTTACTGTAGAGATTATGTGTTCGCATCACGCATCAAAGGCATCCCTGTGAACTGGCCATTTACGAAGGATTCACTGGACTACTGCTTGAAGCATGACATCAAAGATCCATTGCCACCTTTTGAAGCTCCTGCTTTGGTCAAAGTCCAATGCTTGGGAGAGAAAACAGGGACTGATCAGCTAATTTTACGATCAGAAGGTGAAGAAATTGTAGCCTGTGGTGATTTGTTAAGGACAAGGGATATTGGTTTACCAAAGGGCCAGGCTCCTAGGGTCAGAAATTATTCATGTTTGCAATCTGAGGAAGTGGTTCTAGACTGTTCAGATGAAGACAACAATCCACCAGGCAATGAAGGGAAATCAGCAGTGCATCCAGCATTGGGTAGAGATCTACGCTCATTAGTATCAATTTTGGAGAATTCTGAACCTGTTGATACAGCTGAAAAGTTGTGTAGAAGATTGGAAAAGAAGTGTAAGTTGCCTATCAAGTTTGGTGCTATTTCAAGCTCAAATCGGGCAGAAGACATAGCCTCTAATTCTAGCATGGTATCAGATTCTATGGCTTCAAAAGTTTGCCCTGTTTGTAAGACATTTTCTTCCACTTCAAACACTACTTTGAATGCTCACATAGACCAGTGTCTTTCCACGGAGTCCAATACTGATGGAGTTTTGAGCAAATTTCCAAAACTAAATGTCAAACCAAGAAAGAAGAAATTGATGGTTGATATCTACACAACTGCTTCCCGTTACACTCTTGAAGATCTTGACAGGAGAAATGGTACAAATTGGGCTACGGAAGTACCTTTCCTAGCACAACCAACTGCTGAGGTTGCTTCTGTAATTGAATCTACCACTTCTGAGTTCAAATCGACAATTGAATCTAAAGATGATAAGAGGGAGGGATTTGTCTACGTCGATTCAAAGGGAATAAAAGTAAGAATATTGTCAAACTTCAACATTCCATTACCAGGCAAGGACTTAAAGCTACAGAGGCGCAAAAAGGATTTGAAGACGGGGGGAAATATTTTAATTGATAAGAGGAAGTATTCTTCACTAAATCACTCCATGAATATGAAACTGATGGGTCAGAAAAGGAAGTTAAGTTCATTTAATCTTCATGCAAAGCAGGTATGTACACATTCTTCCTGCAAAACTATGGTTGAGTCTAATCTTCAGCAATTATTAAGACCATCTTTATATTCCAATTTCCACACATTCTCAAAGTTGAGCATTTAAAAAACTATTGGATTAGAGTGCTCTTTTTGTTAAGAAATTGCCAACAAAAGAAGAAGATAATACATATGCCATTTGCAAAGCCTCTTGGTATTTTTGTTGAGTATTAATGTGATGGAATTTTATACCCATTGAAAACTGGTGACCTTCTATTGATTGTGAGTTTCTTTAGTTCCGGACAGAAAAATAAATGACCTTAGATTTTTGTTTCCTTGCATATGTAACCAGATTATGATCTTCGTAATGTCACATTATTGCAGTAATTACTCATAGTAATGATTTCCATCATATTACCCAGATTCCAGGAGGCAATGAACAGGCAAATAATCGGAAGAGCGTTGACTCCCTATCAAAACCATGGACAGATCAAAGCAAGGCCAGGAACAGTAAATCACACTTATTCTGCCAGCCGTCATGCTCTCCATACCCAGATTCCCCACGAAACCCTGGTGTTGACTTTGTGGAAAGAATATTACCTAGATGCAACAAGCTTGCGAAGTGTAATCCACTGGATTTATCTAACTCAAATTCCATGAAAAAACACCCCAAGAAATTAACTAGGCCACCTGAGGATTTGACTCACTCAACAGGAGAACAAAGAGCTGATTTCAATCATAGCACTGTCCAACCTGTTGTTGATGGAAGGGGAAAGACCACAGCATTACCAGTATCCCATTCTAGTACCTCTGTACATGCTCTTGTGCCGAGATCATCAGGTAATCACACATCTTTTCCAAGGAGGAGAGATGATGTTCCCTTATGCATGTCTAATGATTCTTCTGGTACGACTGTAACACCTTCAGAAAATTCTGACTCCTCGATGGACGGCCAAAGGAATTCAACATTGAAGACTAATGAGTCAATTAGAAGGTCTTACTCTCATTTGGATAAAAATGAAACTGGTGCAAGTGAGAATCTTCCTGTCTACAATAAGTTTCACAAACACAAGTCTCACACAAGGACTGCGAGAAGACGAAGAGAATTTCGAGCTCCTTACAATGTTGGAGTTTGTGGAATTCCTGTTAATCATGGCTTTGTTCTTGAAGATAAAGCCAAGTCATTAGGATCTTCTCAATCAGGTTTCTCTAAGTGTGTTGAAATGTCTGACGCAAGAGATATCATGAACCACATGTCACCAAGCCAAAGAGATATCCAAGAATCTGATGAAAGAGAAAATTCAAACACAATGGATGAACATTCAAACATAATGGACGGGGAACAAAATAGTTCAACAAGGCATCCTACCAGAAATGAACGCCAGATGCAAGTTGAGATGCCAGATTCCAGGGTCCATAATATTGGTGATGTTATTGTTAACTTGAACCCCAAAACTGCTTCATGTATGCAAATGAACCCTTCTTCATTCATGGAAGGCCATCATTACACTTTATCTGGAAATAAAACTAATATGCAAGTCAACCAAGAGGACAACATTCAATATGTCTGTCATGATGCAGAAAGAGGTGCCGAAACTTCAGTGAGGGAGGTAAAGGACTCTTGGTTAGAACATCTGGACAAATGTCACGATGATGCTGTAGCTGTTCAACAGTGTGCTAGCAGTTTGACTAGTCATGGAGATTTGGGAATTCAAATGCATTCTAAGAACTCATTGACAACATTGGTGTGTCAAACAGCAACTCCGGATAAGAGTTCTGCTAGTGAACATGAACACTCTAGTTCTCCAGTTTCAACAGCATCAACAGTTTCTCTACGAACTTCCAGGGACCCTAAATCCAACGAGCCAGAGTTGGAACTCTTGACAAATTCCGTCATTTTACATAATAAGCCATGCACGGCAGGTCCATTTACAGAAAACTCTCGAGGAACTCAGGGAAGCGATATTGATGGAAGGATTCTGGAAACAAAGGAAAATTTTCGAGGAGATGAGCCTGGCTGCATTGTCAATGATAAGCCTTTTTGTTGCTCATGTAAGGAGAGCCTTTCCGTAGAGTCCCAGTTGTTGAGACTGAAAGACATTACCAGAACAGCCGATGCACCACAGATCTCTAACTTGTTCACTGGACCGAGAATATCTTCATCCTTTACAGCTTATCAGAATATGGCTACTACAGTGGCCAGCACGGCCTTGGAGTCACATAGCTTTGGGGTTTCACAGAAGAAATTGGTAGATTCAGCTGTAACCTATCCAGTTTTCATGGATGTAGGTTTGGCCGCTCCATCTAATCCTCAGAGTCAGCCACCTTCTAACTCAGTACTGCGGTTAATGGGTAAGAACTTAACAGTGGCGAACAATGAAGAGCTTGTGCAACCTCAAACTTCCACTTCGGAATACCGTCCTACCATGAATTACTTATCCCCAGCATTTGTTTCTACAAACAACTTCTTGAAGCAGGATAATTTTCCTTATCAATATCGACCGACTTCAGCCTCCTCTTCCCAGGCTATGTCAATTGGTGATGCACAAATGAATCAACAGTACATTATAGCCGCTTCAGCTGGTTTTGTTGGCTTTCCATACAACAACAATTGGGTAAGAATAAATGGTCAGCAGTCTCAACAGAAGAAACCGTACCAAAGACTTGATTCCTGTTCATCTCCTTATGTGATGAATGAGGTGATCATGATCGATGACTCGCCTGAACGCCAGACTGGATTCAGAGGTCTAGTAAGCCCAACTAGCACTTTTAATCCTGTTGCTTCGGCCTTCAATCCTTTGTTGCAAAAACCAGTTGCCTGGTTGCCTTCGAGAAGTCCCAGTAGGGAAGTTCCTGGTGTCCCAACCTCTATACGTTTCAGAACATATTCAACAGGATGAATGTCGGGTTTGTGAAGAAAAAAGCACCCCAAAAGATCCGTTTTTTTTCCTTTCTGTTCAAGCTTCCTGCAACAGGTCAAATAGTTCCATGGATGTATTGCCCACATCTTCTGCTGTTTTGCAACTGTCTGATGTTCCCACAGTCAAGTCCCATGTTCCGGCTGCATCTTTCTTAGTCACATGTGATGTCTGGGGAGGGAAGCTTAAGTTCAGATAAAACAGATGAAAAAAAAATCTTACTATCAAGAAATTTGAAACAGTTTTATGTAATCTAATTTCATGTTTTTAAGGCATTGTTGACTCCAAAGTGAATGCTCCTGTACTTGCAATTGTGCCAAAATACAACAACAACAACAAAGCCTTATCCCACTAGGTGGGGTCGGCTACATGGATCATACGACGCCATTCCGCTCTATTAGTAACCAAACCTTTCGGTATATTATTCACCAATAGATCTTGCTCTATTAGTTCGCCAAGTGTCCGCCTTGGCCTCCCTCTCCCTCTTTTAATCGGACTCCAGATTATTTGATCTACTCTTCTTACTGGCGCATCTAATGGTCTTCTCTGAACATGATCAAATCATCTCAAACGATTCTCTACCATTTTCTCACTAATAGGAGTCACTCCGGCTCGTTCACGTATATGGTCATTCCTAATCTTATCTAATCTTGTATGACCACACATCCATCTCAACATCCTCATTTCGGCTACCCCCATTTTACGTTCATGTTGTCCCTTCATAGCCCAACATTCACTACCATATAACACTGCTGGCCTTATAGCAGTACGATAGAATTTTCCTTTAACTTTATTGGGTACTTTTCTATCACAAAGAACTCCAGTGGCTTTCCTCCACTTACACCAACCAGCTTGAATTCTATTATTAACATCGTCATCAATCTCACTATCTTGTCTTACAATTGATCCTAAATATTTAAACTTTGTCACTTGAGGAATTATATCATCCCCTAACCTAACTTTCAAATCGTCTCTACGTTGTTTATTTGTGAAATTGCTATGCATATATTCTGTTTTATTCCTACTTAAACGAAAACCCTTTGACTCCAACGTATTTCTCCATATTTCCAATTTTGTATTAATCTCTTCTCTTGAATCCGCTAAAAGTACTATATCATCCGCAAATAGCATGCACTTAGGTACCTCCTCTGTGATACTCTCGGTTATAGCATCGATAACTAAGTTAAATAGATACGGGCTTAAAGCTGATCCTTGATGTAGGCCAATTCCTATAGGAAATTCATTTGTCTCACCTCCGGGTGTCCTAACCCTAGTCAATGCCCCATCGTACATATCTTGTATTACCTTAATGTAGGCAACATTCACCCTCTTCTTTTGCAAGGCTTTCCAAAGTACATCCCTTGGTACCCGATCATACGCCTTCTCTAAGTCAATGAAAGCCATATGTAAGTCTCTTCTCCTACTTCGATACTTCTCCATCATCCCCCTTAGTAAATAAATCGCCTCTGTAGTGGATCTTCCTGGCATGAACCCAAATTGTCTCTCAGAAATACTAGTCTCCATTCTCAATCTATGCTCAATCACTTTTTCCCATAATTTCATAGTGTGACTCATAAGTTTAATCCCTCTATAATTTGCACAATACTGAATATCCCCTTTATTTTTGTAAATAGGAACTAATGTACTTAATCTCCAATCATCAGGCATCTTTTTCGACCGTAAAATCTCATTAAATAGTTTACATAACCACAACACACCTTTTTCTCCTACACATTTCCAAACTTCAATCGGTATACCATCCGGTCCAACGGCTTTACCATTCTCCATTTTCTTAAGAGCTTCGCTAACCTCCGAGACTCTAATTCTACGATAAAATGACCTATTAAGCTCACATTCGCTAACTGTCAAGTCCTCCAAATCACAACGCGAACCTTCACATCCATCATTACATGAAAACAAAATGCTAGCGATCTTTTGACCTTATAATTGTTTGCAATGAAGTCAGTGATGACCAAACCTCATGTCTTTGACAAATCTATAAACTCCTTAGCGTTCTATCAGTTGTTGAACCGCCGCGTTATGTCAACTATACATTCATAATTTTTAAATTTAACTAATAGTATCCACTTACATTAGAAAGTGTTGTCTAATTTTTTTTATTTAAATTAGTGACTTAATATTTTTTTATATTCAACTTTTGACATTTTTTGGAATATCAAAATATATGTAAAAAATATTCTCTTAAAGAAAAATAATTTGAAAGATTATTTATAGTAATAACTATATAATAGGATTTAAACACGTTATTTCTTCAAATATTGAAGTGTGACAAAGTGATTTCTACATAAGGTTGGTCTAATTGATGCAAACTTACAAAGTGATCTAAGGTTTCAAAGTTTGATTCTCACACTATTCAAGGCGAAAAATAATGTTCAAAGTTCGATTCTCAAACTATTAAAGGCAAAAAAAAAAGAACCGTTCGTCAATTCATTAGACCCATTCAAATCGATTGATTCCCTCATCTATGGACCGGTTGATGCTGGAGTCATGGCCTATCCGGTCTAGGTTTAATAACACCGGAATACTCTACATTTTTAATATATATATGTGTATAAATTATGTTGATTCTCAAGGCCGTCTATCTAAATTAACCTTATGGATACAAACGAGATAACTAATCGTCTACTAGAAAAACTTAAACTTTTAGATAAGATAATTAGCTCATTTAACTATGCTCTAGAAAGTTAGTATTTTATTAACAGTTTGGCTAACAAAATAGCAATCTAGCTACTAGACATCGATTAAATATTAGCAAAATAAAAGACAATATTATGGTTGTAAATTTATCAAAAAATATTGTTTGATAAATGTAGGGCTTGAGTTAATTGATAAGTATAAATAATATAAAGGTATAATTTGAATTTTTGTATGCATGATATGTTTCTAAGTTATATCATAATAAATAACTCATGTTACTTTCCTCAAATAATAGCAATTTTCTTTCAGGAATACTATTTTCATCGTGAAGAGAAAAATGCTATCTTTAAAATAATCTTAAGAAAGATGGAGGTGTAACATCATATTAATGTGATATACATAATTTTTCTTTCAAGCAGAAAAAAATGATACATTAAGAATGAAAAGATCAATGGCTAACTTAAACTCCATTAGCCAATAGTTCTATTTCTAGCAGCTGCAATTTTTATTTTTAAAAAAAATATTTATGCCAAGGTCATGTTATTTAGACGTTCAAATCTCTTTTTTTCTTTTTCACTTAGTTGTAGGAATTAAATTTTTAGCATGTTAAATAGTCCTAGTAGCCTACTTATTTCTGTCATACTAAATTGTTGGATTTATAACATAGGTGCTTTTCCACGAACTCTTGATGAACGCACTTGCACTTCGAAATTAGAAATCGAACTTCGAAGGAACGAAACACTTTGTCACAGTACAAGCACCTTTGGATGAATCACTATGAAAGCATGTTTGGGACATCTGGTATAGGTCCCCTTTTATAGTGTAAGGAGACTTGGGCGAGAAGTTAGGCAAAACGCATCACGCGCGTCCATCGCACGCACGATTGTGCATGCACGATTCGCACGCGCGTGTGCGTGTAATGCCTACTTGGGCATTTTTCCAACAATCTTCCACTTGTCCGCATTGGACATTGTACTTTTATTCATTCAGAATTAGTAAATGTGCCGTGCAACCTACGAGTACAAGCACACTTCTTTATAGGAGCTAGAAAAATACCTCCTAACGTTCAATCGCTCAACTGTCTCTAAAACGTATGTCATGCCCATTAGGGATTCATGAAAACTCATACATGAGTAAAAATGCTCAAATTATGTAACTCGTTATGTCTTAGATCTGTCTTGCAGCATAGCCGAGATAACATATATATCTTGCTCCGTCGTAACTATCTTTCACATACACTATAATTTTCAACATAAGAAAAAAATAGTTGGCCAATTGTATGTGAAAGTTTGATGCAGCTCATAACAGTTCTTTCTCTCGCCCTTATGTCTTTTAGTAGTGAACTAGCTGCTTTTCTAGACGTAACTACTTTACTTTTCACCTTTGAGTACCTTGCTAAAGTAGTAAGCACTAATTCTTTTCCTTAAGACATGTATAGTCCAGAGTCTAAGGACACGTGCAGATGATTCATACCATGATGACCATTGAACTAATCAATTCATTATGTTTCTAGGTCGACTTTGCATACTTGGTATTAAACACAATTACTACGATGGAGACTTCCACTGAAATGTCTAGCTCTATTTAAATTATACACTGCATAAACTTATGTCCAGTTGCTACCTTTTAGCGCCCAATTAGAGTTTCCAAATTACTCGCTATCATATAGCGCCAAATTTAAATCTTGTATTTGGCCTCTCTCTCTCTTAATCAAACGATATTGAGTTACTAAAACTCATGTTTTAACATATTTTAAGAATCACATCATGACTCACATAGTTCATTTCGCTCACTATCTTCGTGAGCATCAGAAATGTTTGTTTGTGTGAGTGAACAAATCTAGGTCTGGTCGATATACTTTTCACATATATAACAAGACTTTATAACAATGAATTTATCAAAAAAATAATTTTTTATTCATTGACAATTTGAGTACATCATTACATTTATAATCTACACATTGTTAAGACATTTACATGTCTTAAGAATGCCTCTCTTGGCAATGCTATAGTGAATGGATTAGCAATCATTTTGTGCATTGATGTGTACTTAACTGAGATATCTTCTTTGACTTCTTAATTTCGTACAAATTTGTATTTCGTGTCAATATACTTTTCTCTGCAATGGTATTTCTCATCATTCACATAAATAATGACTGCTTGATTGTCACAATGAAGGATCATCTCTTCATTGCATTCTCAGAAATCCTTAAGTTTTAAAAGAATTTTTTAAGCCATAAGGCCTCTTGTACTAGCACTGAATAAGCTATAAATTCTACCTCCATAATTGATAGCGCCATATAATCTTATTTCTTGTTACTACAAGTAACAACACAATTGCTGAGCAAGAAAGTATATCCGGAGGTGGATTTTCGTTCATCAACGTCACCAGCCCAATCGGCATCGATGAATCTAATAAATCACAGACTTCCTCCATTATAGCACAGTGTAAGATCTGCAAAACTCTTGGGGTATCTCACGATTCTCTTCACCGCTTTCCAGTGTTGGCGTCCTGAATTAGCCTGATATCGACTAACTAGACACACGACAAAATATATGTCCGACCGAGTACACATCATGGCGTACATCAAGCTGCCGACCACACTTGCATAAGGAACATTGGACATTTCCTTTTGTTCTTTTAGAGTTTTAGGGCACACATCCAAGCTTAAAATCTCACCTTTCATAATAGGAGTGTCAATGGGTTTGCAGTCATCCATGCGAAATCATTTCAAATATTTTTCGTTAAGCAATTTATATGATTCTTTAATCTTTCTTTCATGTAATTTCTCTATGTATCTTCGTTTCAAGTATTGCTCCTAAGTCCATCTTGCTGCGATACGAATGAACAGAAACAAATCTAGAGGAATTGTTTGGAATGGTCGCGTTGGATTTTTACACCAAGTATGTAGGCTACTTCACCCATGTCCTTCATTTCAAACATGGAGGATAACCATTGCTTAATGGTAATGACAAAATCTTTATTATTTCCAACTATTAGAATGTTGTCTACATATAACGTTAGGATAGCAAAATTATCCTCGGACTTATGAACATACATATAGTGATCTTCATCAATCATGTTAAAACTGTACGAAACGATTGATTGATGGAATTTAAGATACCATTGTCTAGGTTATTGTTTGAGTTCATATATGGATCGGCGTAGTTTGCAAACTTTGCGCTCTTCTTCTTTTACAACGAAGTCTTGAGGTTGCTTCATGTAAATTTTCACATCTAGTTCTTAATTGAGAAATGTGGTTTTCACATTCATTTGATGTAATTCTAAGTCCATATGTGCGACTATAGCTAATATTAGGTGAATTGAAATAAACCTTACAACAGGTGCAAAAGTTTCTTCATAGTCAAAACTAGTTGTTTGGGTGAAACATTTTGCCACTAGACGGGATTTATATTTTTCAATTGATCAATCCATGCCACGTTTCATTTTGAGAACCCATTTGTTCCCAATTATCTTACAGCATGGTGGGAGATCGACCAAGTCCCGGACTTAATTTTTTTGCATGGACACTAACGCCTCCTCCATTGCTTTTATCCATTCTTCCTTAGCAGGGGACAAGAGAGCCTCTTTTACAGATTTGGGCTAAAGTTCATCTTCCAGACTTACTATGTGGGCTTCATGTGGCCCATGTTCATGTAGCCCTTCGATTTTAAATTATCATCTCAAAACGTGTTTTCTGGTAATTCTTCGAAAGGGACTTTCAAGTTCGTCAGTTAACGGTTGTGAATCTCTTCCACTCGGATTAAGTTGTGGGACGGAGAAGACAAACTACTCAATGGGTTGATCCGCTTGTGCCGTCAACTCAAGATCTTCTTCTTCATTTAGAAACAGTCCATTGACTATTTCGTCTTGCTTAGGAAATTTATTCTCTATGAATGTCACATCTCTACTTTTGATTTTTATTACCGTACCATCTTTTCTTTAACCTATGAATACATAGCCCTTAAGGTATGTTTGGTTGGCTCATTGGTCTTTTCCTGGGAATCCTAGCATTCCAATGAAAATGAGCTTGGGAATCACATTTCCATGCATAAAAAATAACTATATTTGCTTTAAGCCATAATCTATCATTGATACGTTTGGATTATAACATAAATTATATTCCTAGGAATCTTATGCAAAACTATACATGCTCATACAAAATAACATAGAAGAATTTAAAAGATAAAACTAAACTTTCAAATAAGTTAAATAACGAAAGTGTCATGGATCACATAGTTCACAAGTTTACATCAACAAAAAACTTGTTCATACACTAGCATTGTTATCTTAATACGAACTCATTGATGATCTTTAAGAGTCATTATAACAAATGTTGTCTTCAAACTCTTAGGCAAGCTAAAAAAGTAGTTAGTCATGTTGGTGTCAGATGTAATAATTTTTCTAGCCAATAAACATTCTTCATCTATTAAATCTAAAATATGAATTAATTCACCGATCATTTTTTCCTTTTTTTCTTGCATCATCAACTATTAGCTGGAAAGAATTGGCTAACTTAGCCATATGCTCAAGCACAGAGATTGTGGAATCATCAGCCATATGCCCTCGGGATTGAGAACCGAACTTCGGGGGTATGGAACACTTTACCATATTATAAGTACTTCTGGATCAATTTCTACGAAAGCGTGTTTGGAACCTCTGGTATTGGTCCCCTTTTAAAGTGTATGGAGACTTGGGCAAGAAGTTAGGTAGAACACATCACACGTGTCCATCGCGCATGATGATGTGTCCGCACATTGCGCGAATCGCACGATCTGCACGACCCCCGCGCAATCTAGGATCGTGCAATCTTCGCGACCCCCGTGGGATCACGGGATCTGCGCGTGATTGCGCGGTCCACGTTGTGCGCACTCGTGTAATGCCAACAGAATAAATATCATAAGCACCTATATCCACCTATTAACTAGCATGAACAAAACTCTAATGGAATCCAAATGTTGCTATCCGCAAGAAAAATTAATCTCATGATTTAGATTCCCATTAATCAAACATTTTTTTTATTGTTTGATTAGTTTCTTAGTGTTTTGTCAAATTTAGATCATTGCCTTCTCTCCACATTCCTCTAGTCAGAAGCACCTCCAAGGTCACCACCACCTTGATCCTCTGTCACATCCCACAACAAAAGAGAGCAAGGGCCAAAGGAAGAGTCCAAGAGAAAGTTGGAAGAAAAAAGGAATAAGGAGGAAAGGATTTGGGGGAACATAAAGAAAAGTTCAAAAATAAATTTGTTAATCATCCTCAAGGGTCATGGATTGAACGGGCACACATTTTCCAAGTGTAAATGGCTTCTGGAGGAATATAAACACAAATTGATATTTTCCTCCTTTTCTGTTGGTTTTTTTTATTGTCCACTCCTAAAGATCGAACTTCCAATTTTTCTCATTTTTTTGAGGTGTTACAAGTATTGTTAAGAAATATGAATTTAACATGCATACAAAGCATCTATCTTATGTCTATAGGTATGCTAAGCAAATTGTATCTATCCCATAAGATAACAATGATAAATTGACTAATGAGAAGAACAAGTCAATTTTCTTCATCCCTTGCTCATCAAGGAATAATATTAAACATTCAGAAGAGTGGGTTTTAGGTTGGATGCTATGGGAAATTGGATTTGCTCGTGAATTGGTCCTCCATCTTCACTAGTCCCGATCATGCTACTAAATCACCTTGCCTTGTGTCTTTCTTTCGTCAGGCAGTCGACGATCTTTGCTATTTGTCATCCAACCCAATTTAGTAGTGGTCCCACTAACTTCTCATTATACGAGGTCATTTAGTTCTATGTTTCCTATTTGTTACTCATACTAGCTTCTTTATCTAAGATGTGATTGATCCCGTAGATGACTTTTAGATCTAAGGCGATCATCCATATAATCTTACATGTACTTAACTCCTTAATGATCTTTGTTACTTATTTTGTCCGATCTAAAAGACCTTTGACATTTGGGTGAGCCTCTTGGTAATCTCACTTGTTTTTGTTTTCTTTGCATGTTGCTGATTTTTAGTGTGTATGGCATCAAATTGTTCCCTTTTCCTTCTCTGCTAAAATCATCGCTTTCATATCTTGTATATCGCTTTGCTGCTGATAAAGAGATGACCTTTGCCATATTATTGTGTTTTTTTTGCAATATATATATATATATAATCATATTTTCTCTTTTTGCAAAAAACATGGCTTCTGCTAGTTATAATTTAATCTTGCATGTATGATGATCCAACCTACAGAATTTCTTTCTAGTTATGTGTGATGGATATTGTCTTGTCAAACCAAATGATTTTGTGGTTGTTACATGCCCATGCATTTTCTTTTATAAGAGAATTAATTGGTGTATGTGATGCTTTATTTCTTCTATACATGGCATAATATAATACATTTTGGTTATTTTCACATTCCTTTAGTATCAATTCTCATTTATAAGGAAGCTTTATATTCTCAATTAACTCTTTCAAATTCATTAGACAATGATTTTTCAATATTCACCCAAAATAAATAATATGTATTGATCAACGATGACATTCAATTTAATTGTAACTTATAATTGAGAGTACCTTAAACTTCCACTTGATGATCCATACATGATCCTACATGATACAAACCAAAGAAAACTATAAATTAATATAAAAGATGAAAAATATTTATAAGAGCTCTTTATTATAGATTGTCGATGGTCATTCAGAAAGTTGAAAGATACCCGATCGACCACAAGGTAGTTAAAAGATACTCTGACAAATTTTTTAAGGAGTTAAAATGCATCCTCTTCATCATTTTTTAGAGAGTTGAGAGACACTACACTCATAATCGTAACATAATGACACCAAATATGAATGGTAATAATGTCTTGCCAATGATGAGATCATGGGGGCAATGCCTTTTAAATATGTTTTGATTAAAGTGCTCTTATAACTATGCTTTATATGTTGATGCTTCACTATGCTTATATGGATATTTTAATATGTTTATATTTATGTAGAATTATATTATTACATTTAATTGATCATTATGCTCCATTTTTAATTTTATTGGTGCTCAATGATTTATGATCACATTTCCACATTATTGTTACATGCTAGACGTCAAAGCTTATAATAAATTTATCTTCCTTGCATATTCAATATTTTAAGTAACAACCTCACATAAGATAAAGGACAATGGCAAGAGCAGTAGACTAAGCTTGTGTAGTGTATGCACATGGACTTGACTTTCACTTGTGTTCCTTGTTTTTCTTGAGTTGTACTCATTTATGGCAAAACCATTTGTGTTATCTAATAATCAATTGAGTTACTTGAGACTCATTCATGTTTGCTTCATTAAGACTTCTACACTCTTAGTATTATTATCACTTTCTCATGTTTATTTGATAACTTCGGCATTAAGTTTTGTTGCTAGTCAATTCACTTTTTTTTGTCAAAATTATGCCTATGTATGAATGCCCCATAACAAATCCCGAGACATAACCTACCATATGGAAATGTTCATTTTGAGGCCATTATGGTTAGGTATTAAAGCCTAAAGTTAGGAATATTCTAATATTCTATTGTATGTAAATGGTTCAGGTGCAAACACCTCGAGTAGTCACCATATCGTCCAATGTAAATACAAGGGAGGTTTTTCATTCCATACGATGTTTGTTATTCTTGATTTTATAAATGGTTAGGAATCAAGATAGTTCAATATCTGGTCTTAGTTTCCCTTGATGATAGGGTAGTTGAATTCTAATGAGGCTATTCATGATGGTAGGAAGCAACATAACTCGTAACTGTCATCTTAAAATGGTTGATTTTTTTTAGGAGATTGTTTTGATATAGTAGAAATCAACATGATTTTTATGTTTGTTTATATGACATGATAGTTAGCTAAAGCTATTCTATTCATGATCATAAATGACATCAACATTGATTAAAAAAAAACTAAAACTATCTCCATGCATCCATTAGCTATAATGTGACCAAGCTATGTCTTGATTTTGTAATTCATGTTTGGATATGATTTGTACATCCAAGTATTATGAATGATATGTGCATGAATATATTTTGAAGTCGAGTTCTTGTAGGAAAGGAAATAATCAAAATGGAGGTACACAAGAAAAGTTATGATAAAATAATAATTGACAGTCATGATGATCTTAAGTCCAAATTTTAAGCATTTACATACTTTAAAAGGTATGTAGTACTTACTTATCTTATTTGAAAATTATTTATCGACTAATGATAAGTTTGTTTTTGCATAGGATATGAATTCATCTTGATTAGAGATGTGCATGATAAGTTATAACTATGAGAATGACTCATTGTGATGCAATCCAAAATAGATCAAAGACATACTTGTAAAATTCATTAAAAATAGTGCAAGTCAAATAAGAATATAAAATTTATGAAATAACTAGATAAATATATGATCTTTCCATAGATCTTTTCATTTGATTTAGATGTGTGTGGAGAAAGATATGTGCCTTCTCCTCGTAGCTATCATGATACCAAACACATAATAAGATTGAGGTTTTATAGAATTTTTTGAGGACAAATGGTGAGAAACTAAAAGTATGAGTACCTTATTTATAAATATTTATTCTCAAAAATTAGAATTTATGTAATATGATGTTTGTAATCAGAATTATAATTTGTATCTTGGTTGAAGATTTATACCGTAGGTGATTTTATTTGAGTTGATTAGTGTTCATAATATTACAATGGAGGGTAAAGTCTAAATGCTCATAATGATTATTCACTAACTTGATAGTATATCTTATGGGGTGACCGTAAGAGTTTATAAAGTCATCAAGGATGTAACAATTAATAGCCTTAAACTCTCATGTTATGTGATTAACAAGAATCAAAATGTTATGATGATTGATAGATTAGATTTTTTATATTAGTAGTGTAATGATTAACCACTATATGGATTTATGCTTTAATGATTATAGATTAAGGACAATATAAATATTGAATTAACTTTATATAAATTAGGAATTATACAAAAGGTACGCATAAGAAATGCTATGGGTGTATGTTCACCACAAATGTAATAATAAAAAATAAAGTAACCCAAGTGTTATCTTGATGATCGATTAATCATTGTCCAAAAAATAGATTTCCATCAAATTATGATCAACTGTGTGCTATGTTGGCCATTGATTACAAAACTTTTATCATCAAATGATTCTTATTAGAAACTAATCATAGAAAAGCTAAAGTTACCTGTGCATTATGTCGTCCATTAATTTGAAGACTCTTTTTTCTTGGATTGCACTCTTTCCATTGACTGCTCAATAAGCTATAGTAGACATATTGTTTATGATTTAATAGTCACCGATAAAAATAACTTCCTTCACTTATTGGACTTATATGATTGGTAGGTTATAAGAACAATGATTCATACTCCTTTAAAGAGGTTATTGACTCTAAAGACGATGTCACTCTATGTAGGTACGAGTGTGGGTAATCTAGTTATTATATCATGAGATGTGTACCCATAAGCCAATAGGTTCCCAAAATTTGAATTTTATGAACAACAAATTTAATTTTGTGCTAATGTCATGATTGTTACAACATCACATGAGCAATGGTGACATATGAGATGAGAGTAATTTCCTTTATTGTTATGAAATATTATCATGAAATTTTTTACTTTTTTAAGTATGAAGAACACTTTTTATATATGCAAACACATAAAATACAAGGGATTAGAAATAAAACATTTATTGTGATGATTGGCCATAATTATTTATTACTATTTGGTAATTGACATGATTATGTTAATAATAAATTTTTTATTATTAAATCAATAATTGGTTATTGGTATTTTGTTATAATGCATTACCATATATATTATATGATGTTTTATAGAATTGATTGGTAGTGCATATGTGCATGATTTTGTTGGTGATTTTATACCGAATATTATGTTTATAGGAATTAGACATGGATATGGGTATGGATAAGGATCTAATAATTAGAAATCTTAAGAAGGATAGTGTATAAATGTGGACCCATAATACACAAGTCATTTGATATTATATAGTCTACATGGATTATAATATGTTTATGAAATTTAAGTATTTTATTTATGTAAATATAGATATTGACCAGTAAAAGTCAAAGGAAAAAATGAATAATATCTGGGTAGCACCTCTCATTAAGCGAATTATTTAACACAAACATAATAAATTACGCCAAATGCCCTTCAACTTTGGGCTTCTTCTCAGTGCTACCCTTCAACTTTAGTTTGTAACACGAATATCCTTCATCTTTTAACTTATTGCACGGAATGCCCTTTTAAGTGGCCATGGCCCGTTCCCCGGTTGCACCGTTGACATGGCATGCATATTTCCTCTATCCTCCACGCTCCGGTACTCGTCGGAGGTTGCAGAGGAGGGCGAGGCCCCCTCTTCTCTGCGCGCGCCGGCGTAGAGAAAAGAGGGGCTCGCCCCCCTTTGCATCATCCGACGCTCATCGTAGGACGTAGAGGTGGTGCGAGGCCCCCGCCGGCACAAAGAATGGGGTAGGGGCCTCACCATCCCCCTGCGTCCTTCGGCATTTAGCAAGGAGTGGGGATGTCAAAGGGAGAGGGAGGGGAGCTTTTTTATTTGTTAATATCATTTTAATATTTCATGTATTATTTTTTAAAATAATTAAATGCCATATCAGTCGAATGACCGGGAAATTGGGTATTCACGATCGAAAGGACATTCCATAAAATAAATTATAAGATGAAGGGCATTCGTATTATAAAGTAAAGTTGGAGGATATCGCTGAGCAAACATCAAAATTGAAGGGCATTTGACGTAAGTTGCCCCCACAAACGTGGGACGTGTGTTTAGTGTTACAACAAATTTTTTATCTTTTTTCATTTTTTTCCATAATGTAATCACAAAGGTCAATTTATGTGTAGAAAAATATTAGTACAAGAAGATATTTCTTAAAAAACTATGGTTTCCTCCTTTATTAAGTATTTCTTAATTTAGAAGACTATCTAAATGACTAATCAATGTTGTCCTATGTAAATCATCTAATTATATTTTTTTCAACAAGAATATTCTACATATATACACATGATTTCATGCTCAAAATCTATACTATATTAAAAGCAAAGAAGTTTGCATGGAGGTGATAACACTTGGCATAAACATATTTTGACAAGTGTCCATAAATATATTATTTTTAAATTATGAAATATCACAACCATATAATTTTATTTCCTATACAGTTATAACTACTTTTTACATTAATTTTGATTAAATAAAACATTGAATATTAATTTTTAATTACATTTGTTATGATTAATTGATGGTTCATAACATAATAAATATTACATAAAATTTTATAATTTTATTGAAGCAATGGATAATTTATCCATAACATAATAACACTTAATTATAAATGAAATATTAAGGTTTTAACATCTAAAAATGATATATTAGTGGCATAAAAAAATTAATATTATGTATATCCATCTATCTATATCTATATATTATTAAAAGGATGATAGTTTTGAAGGTGAGAATGTCATTCGACACATGCATGAATTGTCACGTGTCCTCTAATTAACATTTTTACATAAGTATGTATTGACAGGTGTCTTTAAACATATGAATTATAAATTTAAAAAATATTGAATGTTACGATCATAAAATATGATAATTATATAATAACAATATAATTTTAATATTTATGATAATAATAACTATTAATATTTATAATAATAATAATAACTAGAACTTCCTAGGACAAATTTATTGCTAATAAATTGTATAGTGCTTAAATTAAATAATTTGTGATATGTCTAATTATATTATTTTATATTCATTAACTAATTCTACCACTAAGTTTATCAAACACTTATTTGTTATAATCTCTAACCACTAATCATCATCCGCTACTCATTATCCGCTAGTTAAACTGTTATTCGCTTATCAAATCGTTAATAATGTCAAACGAAGCCTATAAATAAGGGAATGATGAACCTATTTCCACGATTGGGCGAGAGAAATCTACATTTACTTTATATCAACTCGAAAATCCACTCTAAAAGTTTTGGGTATTTAGGGCAATTTCGCGTCGTTAGCCCGTTCGCCATACATTATTTAACAGCAGAAGATTTGACAATTGTGCAAAAATCATAATAAATAAAAACTTTCTATTAATCATATTTTCATAATCGATACTTCAAAAAATATTAAATGTTTAAACCTTCAGTACATCGTTAACCTCAATGTTCAAATAGAACTATAGGACTTATTTAAACCTAAGCATGTGCAACACTTCGTCATAAGCTTGAACTGTCATCCATCATTTAATCTTAGTTACCTACACGAATCCAGAGTGCAGGATTTCTCAATTAGAGTATGTAAAGGTCAATCATGCCATGCTATCCTAGCACATGATACTATATGTGATGCATCATCATCATAACAATAATATATGAACATGCATGTCATGAACTATATCATAAATCTTATATGATAATGCATCATGCTTACACTCATTCATCATACAACATTCATATAATATAAATAGTATGTCATACCTACTTTACTTTGGATCCATCATCTACAAGTAGCATGCAATAGAAACCTACATTCACATCATTCACCACATACATAACGTTTCATTTCACATTCATTGTCATGTACATTCTAGAAGTTTCTTCATAACTCCTTGATCCTTACTTGTTGACTTCTTTCATACTTTACATCTCCTCAGAGTTGTTTTATAACTCTTTGAATCTTATTTCATCATTCTTTTCTAATTTCTTTATTATGTGATCCTTCATGTGCCATCTTCATCCTTCATCTTTATCACATAATACTATCTTGACTTTCCTTCCATATCATAAGTCATACTTAGGAACACACATATCATAATAGTGAGGGATTTTAATCCTAGTCATATTTAGGAATACACACATTTTATGATGAGGGACATTATTTCTTTGAAAAGTATATACACAAATGCAGGACTTTATTTCTCAAGCTTAGGTTCCCTTGAAGTACATATATATGCGTAGGACTTTACTTTTCATCTTTACTTCATCATCGTCTAACCTTCATTCTTTGTTATAAAATACTTTGAAGTTAACTTTACTTTCATTCTTACTTTATCTTATAACATATTTGATCATAACATAGTTGGAGAATCATATCACATCATCACATTGGCTAACTAGGCCATATCCTTGGGAACACGCACATCATAATAGTGAGAGACTTTATTCAAAAAAATACACACACTATAATAGTGAGGGACTTTATTCCGAAGAATATGCACACTATAATAGTGATGGACTTTATTCCAGGGAACACACACTTTCTAATGAGGGACTTTGTTCCCTGAGAAGCACATACACAAATGCCTTCGTGGGTTTAGGTCCCCTTGAAATACATACATAGATGTAGGATTTTGCTTTTTAATATTGATGAATAAGACATTCTTCAACTTTATGTGCATTATGCTTTACAATACATCAATCATTCATATCAATCATTCTTCATATTTTAGCCAAACTATGATTGAGTATGCATTACGTGTATCTAGATGTCATACACAATCAATCATAACCAATATACATAAGAAAATATGTTTAAAACATCATAAAAATCATTTTTCACAGTTGTGCTCATAAATGTCATGGTCATGCCCAGCAATGTCATGGTCGTGCCTGACATTGTCACGGTCGAGCCAAGGGTGTCACGGCCATTTCCATCTTCGTCATGGCCATGCCAAGCTCAGTCTTTCCCAACTTTAGCCAAATTCCAGCTATCGTTCTCGCTCATGGTCGTGAACAAGTTGGTCACGATCGTGCTTAGCCAAGTCAGGGTCGTGAAGAAAGTGTTACGGGCATAACAGAGCCATTTAATCATGTCCTCATCCACTCGATCACAGTCATTCCTAGGGTTGGGCACGGCCTTGTCGGTGTCCTGAAATCTCAATTTTTAACTCGAAAATCTTGACTTTTGATATCAAAACTCCAATAAAAATAATCTAAAACATCATAAATATTTTAGGCATGATATCTTAGCATCTATGCATCATAGAAAACCTTAAAACATGAAATTTTCATTCGTTAACAAGATTTAAAGCTTTTCCTAGAAATTCATACAACTAACATAATATATTCTTTGCACAATATTCTGGCAGCAGTCACTGTATTATTAATAACCTAACTTATACTTATTCTTTTCAGATAATTCTAATTTTCACATAACGATAATACGAATCTTTAACTTGTGAATAAATTTCAAATCCTAATTTAATATTTCCAATTTATTATACTTTTTATAATTTGGTCTCGCTATTACCCGAGACAGCATAACAGTAGTCTGATGTTTGGATCATAACTATTTGTATACATATTCAAATCATATGAAACCAATTTTTGTGGAAACTAGGCTTTGATGGCTTTCCATCCATATATTTAATTTATGGATAAGTAAAAGCTATCCAAATAATTATTATAAAATAGTCATGAATTTAACAAATTATGCAACATAAATCATGAAACTTTCATTCATGCAATCCTTATTATGCAACCCTCAATCAAATTTTCTATCAAGAATAGGGTGTTCTTAAGACTCTCAATCCAAACAAAACATCATTGAAAAGGGGAAGAGGGGTTTGAATCCCCTTTACATACTTTTAGATTTTAGATTTAAAATTCATTCTTCGTCATCTAGAAGCCTTTAGATCTTCTTGTCCTTTTTTTAGAAATATTCATATTCTCTTTCTTGATCTTAAAGCATAGTCATCATGAAAAATAGGACTATATATCTCCTAGTTTTAACCTTTTCTTGGTGGAGAAGAAAAAGAGAGAAGATGAGTTGACGGTTAAATTTTTGAAGAATTAATAAGGTTTTGGATCCTTTATATACGATTTAGATTAAGGTTATGATCAAAAGGCCCAAATATCTTTGACTCAAATTTCGAGATATTACATATTGTGAAGTCGTATGAGTGTTTTCTTTTGATGCTATACCAATTATTATTTACTTGTGTCTTTCTTTAGTTATCTATATAATCATATAAAAAACTATATATATATTTATTTTATTTACCATGCATCTTCATATTAAATTGTTACTCTTATGTTTTTCATATTGTTTTATCAATTGAAAATCCTCTGATGTCAAAATCAATGTTTATGAAATTTGTTATTATTACATCTTCACTATTTCATGTTATTTTTTTATAGTAGGATCATCTACGTACGTCATGATGACTTCGTGTTAAGTCATTAATATTTTATATTTCTTCATATTTAATATTATTTATCTTTTTGTTATCTTTATGATAATGTCACAAAAAATAGTATTCATTTTCTATTAGTTTACACAGATATCTTGACACGCACCTTATTTTTTAAAAAATGGTAATAATTGATATTTCCATATTATTTCATCTATATTTGTGTCACATTTTTTATAATTTTTTTAATATCATGCACTTACAAATAAAAAATTAAATTGTGACATTGTACTATAATTTTTTTCGTGAGACCACACAAGTCTAATTTTTATATTTGAACCACTGAATAGTAAGAGTTTTTAGACAATTTCTTATTTAAAAAATAGATATAGTTGCCTCTTAAACTATAAATTATTTTATTACGTGCAAGTATTTTTTAGGACGAATTAGGTCATATTTAATGTGTATAGAGTCTATTTCAATATATTTTTATTATTTTATTTATTTACTATTTAAATCTATTTTAACTCTTATTTCATGGATAGGTCCACGTGGTGTCACTATGTTTTAAACAAATAAAATTATTTTATTTTTAAAATTTCTAACCGTAAGGCATCCTTTAAAAATAATAGGTTGGTTAAAATACTTAAGAGTCATTATTTATTTAGTAATTTAATTGTTAAAGGAGTATTTTGATATCTTTGATTAAATTAGAATGGTGCATACATTTTCCACACAAATCTCTCATTATTTTGTGTTAAACTTAGTTATAAGCTTAAGATTAATAATTATAATTAATTATAATAATGATATAAACAATAATTTAAATATTTAGCCGACTACTTAAGTAGTTATGATTCTATAAAATATCATTTAAGCATTGTTAAAAAAATAATCTTAATTGTTTTCCACAAATTATGTAACATAATTATATGGATCTGGACTTAGAAAATAGTTAAATAACAAAATTAGATGGTTAAGTATTTTGATTTATGACATAAAACTCATAACTAACATATCATATTGTTAATTTTAAAATAGGAAGATAAAAAACTATATAAAATGAGAAGGACAAGAATGAATCAAATTTACTTAATTTTTCATAGTAAGCTTTATTTTTTTTCAGTTTCTAAATTGATGTCTTCTTTATGCCGTGTATTAGTGTGTCTCTTAATTCAGGATGTCATCATCAAGAATTAATGACTATAAAAATAATATTACAGTCTTATAAATAACAATTAAATAAATGGGTTTAATGAACGTGTAACACCCATTTAGTTGAGCATGGTGAAACGGTCCTATCATCGTCATCCATTTTAGATTTGTGGCTCAGATCAAAATATTAAACTACTTCCCTTTAACCACTAAACCACTTCCACCTCCCTCCCTTCCCCCTCTTTCTTTTCTATCCTCTCTCTCCCCTCCGGCATTCCCGATCTACCTCCGTGCGCTCCTTGATCTATGCCGCCGCCTCCGCCACCTCCCCTCCCATCCGATCTCTCTCTTCTCTGCAATCGTCATCTCTCCGCTCCCGATTTGTGCGCCGCCGCTCCTCTGCTCCCCGATCTGCGCCACCATTGTCGCTCCTCCGCTCATGATCTACGCCACCGCCACCGCTCCTCCGCTCTCCAATCTGCACTACTGCCGCCCCTCCCCTCCGAACTCTCTCTTCTCTACGATCACCACCCTAGTCCCTGATCTGCGCCGCCGCCTCCCCTCCGCTCCTCGGTCTAGGCTGCCGTTGTCGCTCCTCCGCTCCTCAATCTGCGTTGCCACTGCCACCCCTCCTCCGCTCTCCGATCTATGCTGCCACCTCTCCTCCACTCTCCTCTCTTCTCTCCGCCCCCGATCTATGCCGTCGGGCCACCTCCCCTCCCCTTCGATCTCTCTCTTCTTTCCTCCGACCATGGCTCCTGTCCTGCAACCATGCTGACCGGGAAGTTCGCCAGGATTCGGCGACGGCGGCTAGGGTCGATGATATCTGCCGGTGATTTTACCATGGGTGAGAAAAAGAGAGTGGTTTGGAGGGAAGGACGGTGATTTTAATCTGAGCTGTAGATCTGAAGATGATAGGAGCGTTTCACAATGCTCCACCAATGGAGTGTTACATGCTCATTAAACCCTTTTATATATATATATATATATATATATATATATATATATCTTATTTTACTATAAGACTAGTTCTCGTCTTCAATATGAATAATAATTTTATAGGATAGCTTTTTGGGTTATTGTTTTAAACCAAATAAATGAATTGTCAAAATTGTTGAATGAATGTATAAACCTTTATTGTTATATTTATTATGAAATTAATTAATAGTTTATTTTTTATAACAAATAAATACACTTCATATTTCAGCATCGTTCATTTATATCTTACATAATTTTAGTCACATGTATTTATATAATTTTAAATTTCACGTACATCGTATTTGAATAATTTATCGTTCCTTTTTTCTCTGTTACATTAATAAAAAGTCAAGCAAAAAGAAGCCATTACTTACCGCTCCGTCCAATCTCTATTGATTTATTACTTACTTTTTAATTAGTGGTGAAAGCAAGATTGTTAAGTTCTCGATTGACCTCCCATGAATTTAAAACGTAAACTATGTAAATATTAAATATTAAACTATGTACATATTAAATTAAAATATAAAATAATTAATATAATGTTAATATAAAATAAATTCTTATTATCTTTGTCAAATAATAACATAATCATCAAAAGTAATTCCAAAGATAATAAAGAACTAAATCCAAATACTATTTTAATAGTCCTAAAGAAGTACGTGACATAAAATTAAATTTTAAAATCTCAAATTCTAACAATATAATATATAAACTAGAAGTATGTGTAATTAAACATGTATAGTATTCAACACATACATAGTTTTTTTTTATTTTAATGACTCATAAACGAAAAATTTGTATATTAAGATGCATAATTCATCTGTTGCATACATCATTTTTAATTCTTAACTTCAAATTTTAAATTAAATACATACATAATCCATACAGAAATTTTAAATAAAACATAATATAGTACAAAACTAAAGCATTAATCATACAAGATATTTCAAACAAACTAAATTCAACCAATGTTACAGAAAATAAAATAAATTATTATATTTGGAAGTAAAACATATTATTACGAAAGAAGTTGCCAAAAATTCAAGGTCGAATAATGAAAAATTATGGTTCAAACATAAAAATAATAATATTTATTGCTCGACTGACTTTATGAATGAGCTAGTACTTGAATTCACCGATTCTACCTCATAATCTGATTTTGCTATGAATTAATTCGGATATTATCGAGTTAGATCGTGATTTTAATAGTCTTGCGTGAAAGAGCTAACATCAACATGGAACAGAACTAACATGGAGAGAGAGATGTACATTTTGATTACTCCTTCCATTTGTGAGAGGGAGAGGAAGAGAGATAAATCTTGCTCTTTGATGGTGGTGGAGAACCTGATGCCCCCTCCTCCCTCTTTGATGTGTGCCAGTGCGCTGCTGCTTTCTCCCTAGAGCAGGAAACAAGAAAAAAAAAATATATATATATATATATTAAAAAACAAATTTCTGCAACCTCTCTCTCCCCCTCTATTCTGGGCAACCGATTGAGCGAAATAGCAAGCAATCCGCTTCTCGTGCTCAGTTGATCTTTAGCATCGAGTCCTCGCTCCGTTCCGTTCAATTCGCAGGGAGGTTTTTAAGGGAAAAAGGTGATGTCCTTTCTTCTCATCTTTCTCCTTCTGATTTGCTTGAGAATTCGAATGGCGACTGCTCTCTTTGAATCTCATGAGTGTATTTTGTTGTTACTGTTGATTGTTTGACCTCTTCTCGCCTCTCCCATTCCTAATTTCTCATGCTTCAAAAATAAAAAATAAAAAATCGTTCCTTTATGCCAGGGAAAAAAAGATCGTCCCTTTTTCTTTGCCAGTATTTTAGACGATTTGCTTCTGTTGCCTTATCGGAAAGATGGATTTGGGTCGTCCGCTGCATCTTTCTATTAGTTTGGAACAGTGAGGGCAAACGCCAGCGAATTCAATTTTTCCTCCCAAATCTGCCACCACCAGTTTTCTTTTTCTCTCATCCATCTTCGTTTCTTGATCCAGCTGTTGAGGTTTTTTACCTTCGAGCTTCGAGCTTCTTAGTTTACTGTTCCGCGTTGTTCTTCTGTGCATAATTTTCTTTTTTCTCTTCTCATCATTTCATGTGACGGTCTTCTTACTGTCACCTCTTTCTCCCCCTCGTTTCCTGATGAAGTTTAGTAAATCTCTATTGGCATCTCTGATCACACATAAAATGACACTCATGCATCTTTCTATATCTGTGGCAGGGTCTGAACGCCTTGGTCCGCATGCAGTGTCCCAATCGTAATGTTACAGGGGCGTGTTTCGAAAGATGAAACCTTCCATTTTATCCGATAGTTCCATGCCTGATATCTTCTGCAGCATTTAACAGGAAGAAAATGGAGTTAACACAAGGAGCAAAAGGTGCTGCTTCTCCCGTGTAAGGTACTGTGGTCCTTTCTTCCGGGGTTGAGGAGTTGTTTTGGAAGCTCAAGTACTTCTCCTTTGTTATGCTGGAGGCAAAGCGCAAAGGAAAGCCCAGTAGCAGCAAGGTTCTTGGGCTACCACTCCCATTACTGAAACATCATAAGACAACTGGGAAGGTCATCTGCAGATGTTATCCACTGAAACCCCTTCAGATCCTTCATCTACCTACTCCAAGCTTTTGTCAGTGAAGACTGATGAGAGGGCTCCTGCAGAGTTTGCCTTCAAAGAGGCAGATCCAGCGGTCCTTGAAGAGACAGCTATTCCTAGTTTCTGTATAAGGTAACAATTCCCTTCGCTGCCTTGTTGTGGTCATGGTGGAGGTACTTACTGCTTGCTACCTGAGCACTTGTTGTTGGTGTTATATGTCACCATCACTTGGATGACTTCCAGGCACATCAGAGCACTCTTTTCCGTCAGCTACTTTTCACGTCAAATCTAATGTGGATCTGGGCATCCTTTTGATTAGTCATGCTGTTTTCTCTGAGAAGCAGATACTGATGCTTCTATGTTGTGATGTTTCGTTTTCCCCAACTCATCTCTGTAGATTAATCCATTTTGAGCTGTTAATTTATCGTCATTTTATGTTATATTCTTGTATGATCATGGTTTTCACTTGAATAATCATGTTTAAGAATAGCCGACCCCACCTAGTGGGATAAGGCTTTGTTGTTGTTGTAATCATGTTTAAGAAGGTTTGGTTAATCGTTTACATATTCTAGTTATAAAGTCTTTTCCTTTTCATAATGGAATCTGATATAGAAGGTCTCAATTCTGGCAAAATTTATCCAATTCCTTGGTTCATAGGTATCTAATTATGGAAATTACTATATGGTATGACGGTCTACAAAATTTAAAGATTCAACAGATTTGTGCTTAGCTGGCCCTACCCTGGAACATTTTGTGGATTTTCCTTTTATTTTTGCTTTTGCTTCATGGGACTAAACATTTCTTATGGATATATTGCATGTTCTACCCTTTTCTGATATATCTTTTGTTTGTTTACTGTAGAGATTATGTCATTGCTTCACGCATCAAAGGCATCCCCACGAACTGGCCATTTACGAAGGATTCACTGGACCACTGCTTGAAGCATGACATAAAAAATCCATTGCCACCTTTTGAAGATCCTGCTTTGGTGAAAGTCCGATGCCTTGAAGGATCTGACTATAGAAATTTTGAAGGATTCACAGGGACTGATCAGCTTGTTTTACGATCAAAAGGTGAAGAAATCGTAGCCCACAGTGGTCTATCAAAGGGCCAGGCTCCTCGTATCAGAAATTATCCATGCTTACGATCTGAGGAAGTGATTCTAGATTATTCAGATGAAGACAACAATCCACCAATTGATGAAGGGAAATCAGCAGTGCCTCCAGGAATGGGTAGAGATCTGCGTCCATTAGCATCAAGTTTGGAGGATTCTGAACCTGTTGATACAGCTAAAAAATTGTCTAGAAGATTGGAAAAGAAGTGTAAATTACCTATCAAGTTTGGTGCTATTTCAAGCACAAATCGGGCAGAAGACATGGCATCTAATTCTAGCATGGTATCAGATTCTATGGCTTCAAAAGTTTGCCCTGTTTGTAAGACATTTTCTTCCACGTCAAACACTACTTTGAATGCTCATATAGACCAGTGTCTTTCCGTGGAGTCCAAGACAAATGAGGTTTTGAGCAAATTTCCCAAAATGAATGTCAAACCTAGAAAGAAGAAGTTGATGGTAGATATCTACAAAACTGCATCCCAGTACACTCTTGAAGATCTTGACAGGAAGAATGGTACAAATTGGGCCGTGGAATTAGCTTTGCTAGCACAACCAACTACTGAGGTCGCCCCTGTAGTTGAATCTACTGCTTTTGAGACCAAATCGATAATTGAATCTAGAGATGATATGATGGAAGGATCTGTCTACGTTGATTCAAAGGGAATAAAAGTAAGAATCCTGTCAAACTTCAACAACACTCCATTATCAAGCAACGACTTCAAATTGCAGAGGCACAAAAAGGGTTTGATGATAGGGGGAAATATTTTGATTGGAAAAAGAAAGCATTTTCCATTAAATCACTCAATGAATATGAACCTGAAGGGTCAGAAAAGGAAGTTAACTTCATTTAATGTGCACACAAAGCAGGTATGTATCACATTCTTCCTGCAGAATTTATGGCTACATAGAGTTTATTCATCCGCGAACATTAAGGCCATCTTTATATTCCAATTTCCAAGTATTCACAAAGTTAAGCATTGACAACACTATTGCATATTAGTACTCTTTTTGTTAAGAAATTGTCAACTAAAGAAGAACATAATACATGTCATTAGCAAATCCTCTAGGTATTTTGATTCATTGTCAAAGTGTTGGAATTTGATACCCATTGAAAGCTGGTAGCCTTCTATTGATTATGAGTTTCTTTGGTTCCTGACAACAAAATAAATGACCTAAGCTTTTTGTTTCTTTGCATATAGTAACATAGCGACTCATAGTAATGATTTCCATCATGTTACCCAGATCCCAGGACACTATGAAAAGACAAACAATCGGAAAACTGCTGACTTCCTATCAAAACCATGGACAGATCAAAGCAAGGTCAGGAACAGTAAGTCACACTTATTCTGCCAGTCCTCATTCTCTCCATACTCAGATTCCCCACAAAACCCAGTTGTTGACTTTGTGGAAAGAATAATACCTAGATGCAACAAGCTTGCGAAGTGTAATCAACTTGATCTATCTAACTCAAATTCCGTGAAAAAGCACCCCAAGAAATTATCTAGGCCACCTGAGGATTTGACTCACTTATCAGGAACAAAAAGAGCTGATTTCCCGTGTAGCACTGTCCAACCTGTTGTTTATGGAAGCGGAAAGACCACAGAATTACCAGTATCCCATTCCGGGACCTTGGTAAATGGTCTTGTGTTGAGATCATCAGGGAATCACACATCTTTTCCAAGGAGCAGAGATTATGTTCCCGCATGCATGTCTAATGATTCTTCTGGTATGACTGTGATACCATCAGAAAATTCTGTCCTCAATGGGTGGACAAAGGAATATAACGTCGAAAAATAGTGAATCAATCAGAAGGCCTTACTCTCATTTGGATAAAAATGAAACTGGTGCAAGTGAGAATCTCCCTGTTTATAATAAGTTCCACAAACACAAGTCCCACTCAAGGACTGCTAGAAGACGAAGAGAATTTCGACCTCCTTACAATGTTGGAGTTCCTGGAATTTCCATTAATCATGGCTTTTATCTTGAAGATAAGGCTAAGTCATTAGGATCTTCTGAATCAGTTTTATCTCTGTGTGTTGAAATGTCTGACGCAGGAGATATCATGAACCACATATCACCAAGCCAGAGAGATATCCAAGAATCTGATGAAAAAGAAAACTCAAACACCATGGGACCGCATTCAAACATAATGGATGGGGAACAAAATAGTTCAACAAGGCAACCTACCAGAACTGAATGCCAGATACAAGTTGAGATCTCAGATTCCAGGGTCCATAATATTGGTGGTTTGCTAACTTGAACACGAAAAGTGCTTCATGTATGCAAATGAACTCTTCTTCATTCATAGAAGGCCATCATTACACTTTATCTAAAAATAAAACTAATATGCAAGTCAACCAAGAGGACAATATTCAAGATGTCTGTCATGGTGCAGAAAGAGGTGCTGAAACTTCAGTGAGGGAGGTAAAGGTCTCTTGGTTAGAACATCCGGACAAATGTCATGGTGATGCTGTAGCTGTTCAACAATGTGCTAGCAGTTTGACTAGTCATAGAGGTTTGGGCCTCGAGATGCATTCTAATAACTCGTTGACAACATTGGTGTGTCAAACAGCAACCCCGGATAAGAGTTCTAGCGGGCATGAAGACTCTAGTTCTCCAGTTTCAACAGCATCAACAGTTCCTCTAGGATCTTCCGCAGGCCCCAAATCCAATGAACCAGAGTTGGAACTCTTGAAAAATTTTGTCATTCTGCATAATAAGCCATGCATGGATGATCGATTTACAGAAAACTCTCAAGGATCTCATGGAAGAAATATTGATGGAAAGCTTCTAGAAGCGAAGGAAACTTTTCAAGGAGATGAGCCTGACAACATTGTCAATAATAAGCCTTTTTGTTGCTCATGTAAGGATAGCCTTTCTGCAGAGTCCCAGTTGTTGAGACTGAATGACATTACCAGAACAGCTGAGGCACATGTCGTCTCTAACTTGTTCACTGAAGCGAGAAAGTCTTCGTCCTTTACCACTTATCAGAATATGGATACTACATTAACCAGCAGGGTTTTGGAATCGCATAGCTTTGTAGTCTCACCAAAATATTCGTTAGATTCAGCTGTAACCTATCCAGTTTTCATGGATGTAGGTCTGACTGCTCCATCTCATCCTCAGAGTCAGCCATCTTCTAACTCAGTACTGCAGTTAATGGGTAAGAACTTAACAGTGGGGAACAATGAAGAGTTTGTGCAACCTCAAACTTCCGCATCAAACTACTGTCCTACTTTGAATTACTTATTCCCAGCATTTGCTTCTACAAACAACTTCTTGAAGCAGGATAATTTTTGTTATCAACCCACTTTGATTGGTTCTTCAACCTCCCCTTCCCAGGCTCTGTCAATTGGTGATGCACAATTGCATCGACAGTATATTATAGCTGCTTCCGCTGGGTTTGTTGGCTTTCCATACAACAATTGGGTAAGAATACACAGTCTAGAGATGAAAAAATGCGAAAGAATTGATTCCTGTTCATCTCCTTATTTGATGAATGAGGAGACCATGATTGATAGCTCTCCTGAACGTGAGACTGGATTCAGAGGTCTAGTAAGTCCAACAAGCACATTGAATCCTGTTGCTTCAGCTTTTGACCCCTTGTTGCAAAGACCAGTTGCCTGGTTGCCATCAAAAAGTCCCAGCAGGGAAGTTCCTGGTGTTACCAACTTCTATACGATTCAGGACAAAACAGGATGAATGCAGGGTTTGTGAATAAAAAAGCACCCCAAAAGATCAATTTTTTTCATTTTTGTTCAAGCTCCTGTAACAGGTCAAGTAGGTCCATGGATGTATTACACACATCTGCTGTTGTTACAACTGTGTGAAATGCCCACAGAATAAAAGCTCCATATTTCGGCTGCATCTGTCTTCGTACCAGTGATATTTGGGGAAAGAAGCATAAGTTCAGATAAAACGGATAAAAAATCTTACTGTCAAGAATTTTGAAACAGTTTTATGCATCTAATTTCATGCTCTGGAGGCATTGTTGACTCCAATGTGAATGTTCCTTATATTTGTTTATGCCAAAACACATGAAAACAAAATGCTAGCGATCTGTTGACCACCTTATATTATTTTACAAGGAAGTCGTGATGGCCAAATTTCATATCTTTGACAAATGTATGAGCTCCTTAACATGCTGTCAATTGTGGAACTGGATACTTGGGGACATGAGAGATGTTGAGATTTAGAAATTGCATGGAAAGATAGAATACATAGAATGCATTTATTTATATTTATGTTCTATATCATGTACAGGTAATATAAATTATATTTATTCTGGGGGTGAGCAAGATCGGGATCAGGTCTCAGCTGAGCTGTCCCGACCTGGTTTGCTCTGGATTTTCATAAAAGGAAATCCGGTCCCGATCGGGTCCGGGACCGAGACGTCCTAGTCAAACCAGGATAAAAATCGAGAATTCTCAATTGTCCCGATTTGATCATAAAAAAGTAAAGTAATAAATAAAATAGTAAAAAAAATTAATATTATTACATAAATATGATAACTATCAACTAAATTATATATATATAATAATAATATAATATATATTTAAGATATATATCAGATAAAATATATATTTTTATTTTAAATAAATATGAATATAATATTTAAAATAATTTAATATTAATATAATATATTTAATCGGGTCAAGACCGGGTCCGACGGTCCCGTCCTGGTCTCGAGACCCGATCCTAACCCGATTACTCATCAAGTCGAGAAAAAACTCGAAAAATCTGGATCGGTGCGCACCGGGGCGACCGGGTCATCTCGGCTCATGCTCAGCCCCAATTTATTCTCAATATCTTTTATGTGAAATTATTTATGATTGGTTTACGTGAAGATAATTAAGGGGATCGTTTGAGACAAGATAGTATTAACGGCTAAACAATGACTAAACCAATGTTAGAGATATCTTTCAGAGTTAAACTAGTCAACTTAATAATCTAAGGAAAAAAAACTTAAACTTTTAGATAAGATTATTAGCTCATCTAACTATGTTCCATAAAGTTAATATTTCAATTAGCAGTTTGGTTGATGACAATCTAACGAATAAGTGGCGACAAAATAATATATTGACAAGATAAAGGGCAATTGATACTATGATTGTCAATTTATCATAAAAATATTTGATAAATATAAAGGTTGAACCAATTGATAAGCATAAATAAATTCTTAATTTGAATTTTTTGTATGCATGATATATTTTCTCTGTTAATATCAATATCAATAATTTTTGTCACTTTTTTCCAAATAATTAATAGTATACTTTTAGGGATATTATTTATTTTCATTGTTAAGAAAAAATATCATCCTTAAAAGTTATTATAATTTGACTCTTACTCTATCTTTGTTATTTATTTCCTTTTAACTAATGATTTTTTACCTCGGGTTCAGCCTTTTTTTCATCTCACTTTTTTTTTTTTTGCACGAAGTAGAATTTTAGTCCCTATGGCATCAAATTGTTCCATTTTCATTCTATTGTACATTGTGCTCTCACATCAAATAATCTATTGTAGTTGTTCCATGCCATGCACTTTTTTTTATTTTACTTTGAAGTAAAGAAAAAATGCCATGCCAAACTTTTTTTTCGTGCTAACCATTATTGTAGCACAATATTTTGATTGTTTAATATTTCCAAATAATAACTTAACAAAGAATTTTGTAGAGATTAATTAATTGGTGCATGTAATACTTTCACTACAAGAAAATTGCGATTTTTCGACGGATAATTTTCGACGGTTCTAAATCCGTCGCTATTTACGACGGATTTTTCGACGGTTCCGTTTCCGACGGTTATGACCGTCAAAAATAATTTATATTATTATTTAATTTTTTGACGATTAGGAACGTCGATATTTTCGACGGATATCCATCCGTCGCAATTTTCGACGACTTTTCCGACGGTTAGGACCGTCGGAAATAAAAAAAATTAAATTATATATTTTTAATATTATTATTAAATTTTTTTGATGGATTTTCCGACGGTTGTGACCGTCGGAAATAAAAAAAAATTAATTATATAATTAATTATATTATTATTTAATTTTTCGACGGTTAGGAACGTCGATATTTTCGACGGATATCCATCCGTCGCAATTTCCGACGACTTAGGACCGTCGGAAATAAAAAAATTAAATTATATATTTTTAATATTATTATTAAATTTTTTCGACGGATTTTCCGACAGTTGTGACCGTCGGAAATAAAAAAAATTAATTATATAATTTATTATATTATTATTTAATTTTTCGACAATTAGGAACGTCGATATTTTCGACGGATATCCATCCGTCGCAAAATCCGCCGCAATTTCCGAAGGTCGTAACCGTCGGTAAATCCGCCGCAATTTCCGACGGATATCCAAACCGTCGTAATTACCGACGGTTTTGACCGTCGGTAAAGATTATCGTCGGTTCAAACCGTCGGTAAAATAAAAAATAAATATTATATATAACTAAATAAAATAAAATTTTTTATTATTTATGTTTTCGACGGCCGAAACCGTCGGTAATTAAAATTTTGTTATCCCGCTTTTTTTTCCTTTTTCCCGCTTTCTTTCCACTTTTTTCCTTTATATATTTTCCCTCCTCCCTCTTCTCTCTCCCTCCTCCCTCCACTCCTCTCTCTCTCCCTCCTCTCCTCTCTCCCTCTCCCGGCCGTGAGCACCGGATCGGCCTCTCGCGCGCGCCGGACGCTGGCGACCCTCCCACGCCGGACGCCGGCGACCCTCTCCCGCACCGGCGACCCTCTCCCGCGCCGGCGTATCTCTCTCTCTCCCGCTCCGCGCTGGCATCTCTCTCTCTACTGTCGGCCGGATCCGACCGTGGCCGTTCGGATCCAGCCGCCAGGCGGCCGGTTCCGGTCTCCAGCGGCCGGATCGGAACGCCAGGCGGCCGGATCTGCCGCCTGGCGCCGGATCGGCCGCCAGGCGGCCGGATCCGGCCGCTAATTTTTTTTATATTTAAAAAATTATTTGCGACGGTTGCGACCGTCAAAAGATCAACGGTCGGAACAACCGTCTAAAGTTTCGACAGTTGGGACCGTCGAAAAGTTGCGACGGCTCGGACCGCCGGTCTTTTTCGGCGGTTGCAACCGTCGGAAATTTCGACGGCTCGGACCGCCGGCCTTTTCCGACGGTTGCAACCGTCAGAAATATCGACGGCTCGGACCGTCGGAAGCCTTTTCCGGCGGTTGCAACCGTCGGAAATATCGACGGCTCGGACCGCCGACCTTTTTCGGCGGTTGCAACCGTCGGAAATATCGACGGTTCGAACCGCCGGGGACTTTTCCGGCGGTTGCAACCGTCGGAAAATTTCGACGGGTCGAACCACCGGGGACTTTTCCGACGGCCAGAACCGTCGATATTTTCGACGAATTTTTTCAACCGTCGCAAATCCGTTTGCGACGAGCGTTTTTTCGACAGATCGATTCCGACTGAAAAACCGTCGGTAATTGCGTTACCGACGGTTCGGACCGTCGGTAATCCGCATTTTTCTTGTAGTGTTTGTTGCTTCTACGCAAAGCACAATATAGTATAATATGGTTATTTTGCATTTCATTTAATGCAAATTTTAATTTTAAAGAGAAGTGTCAGTTAACTCAGTTCGTTATGAATAAGCCATCATTAAAACCTTTTCAACATAATCAAACTCCTTTGTCAATAATAATGAAGTGAATAAAAATTTAATCTAGAATTTATCTTTTTTATTTATTATCTAAGATTATTGTAACATTATATATGAACCTAGACGATTTTAAAATTTTTATTTTCTATTTTATATTGGAGTTCTCTATATAAACTTCATAACGGCTAGATTATTTTGTATTAATAAATCATTATTCCATAACAAAGAGAGTCCGTCACTCGAAAACGTAACCTGATTTAGGATGAACTTCATAAGTCTCATTTATTTTTCTATGTTTATGCGATATCTCTTTCTCTCTTTTCCTAACAGTTATAATTTTGAAACTATCTTCATGTATTCAATGGAAGATGTTCCCATTAAAGATCATTATAACAACATCATCGATGGATTACTACTTAAAAGAAAATTGAAATCCTACATTCTAAAGTGGAGTTGAGAGGAAACATGGGGCATATGTTTAGAAATTTAAACTGTATGTTGATAGTCAAATTTAAAAATAAAAGTCAAATCATAGAATTGGGAAGCATATCTGAAAGGAGTTCTGATCATGTTTTCAGCATATATGTGAACATCACATCATGCATGGGAGAATAAAGAGGAATCGATATATATGGGAGATAGAAAATAAATGCCAAATAATCACTGTTAATAGAATTAATACTACTTTATTGCTCTTTGATTTGCTATCACTATAGGGAGATAATATCTCACAAAATTTTGAAATTTTAGATTAAATGGTGATTAAAAAATAATCATGCTTGCCATTGTTATTGTCATTTCTAACGTCCAAATCTTGGTGGTGGACGTAACTTTAATTTTTTTTTATTATAAGTGTTACAAATAGTCAATCGAATATGAAATTTTCAATACATGTTATGAATGCTAAAAGGAGGCTTAAGGATAAATAGCATTACAATTAATTAATTATTTATGGGTTTCATCATTTCATATGAAGGAAAACATCAAAATGAAAAAGAAAATAAACATTCAAGCCACATTATAATCCAAATGTAACATAAAATTCAAAAGCTAGCACATAATTTTCTGTCCAAAGCCATCAATGTACTTAGTAGCACTTAATTAATATGACGTTCAAACAAAATTTTTAAATAATAAAGTCTGATTAAGTTGGCGACTCCAAAGAGACTACTACTAGCTCCAATTGATTTGTCACTAATCTAGTGTCCAATTATGCTAACCAAACACGATTAAATTCAATCATGCTAATGAAACATGATTAAATTCAAAAGAGTCTAGTTTTTGTACAAGGTTCTGACTAAGAACCATAAATCAACCTCTATGATTTTTTTTTCCGGCGAATGATGAAGTCAAAATTACACCAAAACACAATGATCTCCTAGGCTCCTAGCGCAACAATCCCCCTTTATGATTTAATGTGTGGAGGACTATGTGACTTTTGTTGAATATCTTATTGTTGTTGCTATGAAAGTTCCTTTCCACTATGGCCTATAGTATTTTGCTACAATCTAATCTTGTGTGTGGCATGTAGTTTCCACAAATAAACTTATCTGACTCCTTTTTTATATGTTTTAAAATATGTTAATCAAATCAATAAACTGAAGATCTCTTGGGGTGTTTAGTTCATGGATAAATGTATGAAAAAAGTCTTATTCACCAAAAACAGAAAAAAAAACTCGAGGTTAACAAATCTAGTCAATGTTTAAAAAGTTGTTTTAACTTGGTTTTACTATTCTTTTGATACTATGAATTGTTAACCTGACTTTCTACTCTATGTTTTATTCCAATTTGACCCCTTGTTTGTTTCTTTAACCTAACAATATCAAGAAAGAAAATATATAATTTATCAATTTCATACTATTCATGTTAAGTTATGAATAATAATTACAAACTATTTATGAATAATAATTCCAAATGATTCATTCTAAATTCTTTGTCAATTGTGTTTGGGTGCTATAACTAAAAACTGAACCAATCCTAATTCTAGTTAGTTTACAAGAACAAAACAAAAAGTTCATAAGTTTCCGATCAAAGCAACATGTGATCATGACCTTCAACATTTCAATTCTTGCTTCTAGCAAGAACATGATCTTTTTTATTCTTTTATTTTTTGTTTTTAACATATAGGTCAAAAAAATAAAGCCACCTACTTGTGGAAATATTTATCAATTAGTTTAATATATATATATATATATATAATAACTTATTTATTAACACATTATCATAAAAAATGAGTAAAAAATTTATTTAGATCCAATAACCAATAAGAATTTTATTATTTTTTATTATAGTTATTAGTCATGTAAATTATAATAATTATTACATATCAAAGAAAGTTTAATCAAAATTGATATTAATATATTAAACACAACTAGTTTTTAATAAAATTCATAATTTTTAATTGAATTATCTATGATAGTATGGGTGTTTAAATAATAATATGTTATAGTATTTTTTATTTAGTATAAATTTTTATCTCATAAATATAAATTATCTCTTTAATTTTTACTTTTTATTCAAACATCTATTAAAGTTTATCTGTCTAATCAAACTTTTTATCATTATATTTTTCTTACAAATATCAAATTATTCGTTTTATTTATCGATTACTTCCCAAAAATTAAGAGGAGTTCCTCAATTCTACATTTGCATTTGCCCCAAGAATTGCTACTGATCGTGTGAATGGGCTGCTGTTTTCTCCACTGTTGTCTCGTCGGCGGTTCTGTGTACTGCAACTGCGATGTTTAGGAAAGCATATTAAAAAAGATTGTCTCTCTCTTCCCCTCTATTCTTGGTGAGTGATGAAAGAACAGTACTATTCCCCTTTTCTGTCTCAAGACCAGCTGATGCTTAGCCTTGAGTCCTCACTTTCCAGTTCCCATCACAGGGATGTTTTATGGAAGAAAGGTGATGCCTTGCTGCGGTTTTCCCCCTCTTGCCTTTTTTTTTCTACCCATCTTTGGATTTCATGGTTTGTATTGATAGCCCTGTTGATTGCTTCACTCAGCACGATACTGATCATCTTTATTATTATCATTGAATTCATCTCCTGTTTCGTACTTTTTCATCCTTCAAAGATTGTTCCTTTTTTACGGGAAAAAAGATCAATCCTTTGTTTTTTTTTTCTTGGATAGGGATTTGCTTCTTAGATTCTTGTTACCTCACGAAAAAGATTTTGAGATTGATTCGGAACAGTGAGAGCAAATATCGCCGTCATATTTTCCACTCAAATCGACCAAACTTTGCTCCCTTCTTCAGGGCACATAACTCGAGTTTTTTTTTTCACTTTAATTTCCCGTTCTGCCTTGTTCATCTGTGCACAAGTTTCCTTCTTTCTCTTCTCATCATTTCATGTGATGAGGTTTCTTACGGTTGCCTTTTGAATATCCTTGTTTCCTGGAGAAGGTTAATAGACCTCTCCTTGCATCTCTGGTCACATAAAATAACACTTGTGCATCCTACTTCTGTCCCAGGGTCTGAACGCCTAGGTCTCCGAGGAATGTTACAATCTGTGATGCTACAGAGGCATGTCCGAAAAGTCGTAACTTTCTATTTTTTCCAACGTTTTCTATGTATGATATCTTCGGCAGCATTTTGCAGGCAGAAAATGGAGTTAACACAGAGCGGAAAAAGTGATGTTTCTCCTGTGTAAGGTTCTGGGGGGGCTCCTCCTGGGTTGAGGAATTATTTTGGTAGATCAAGTACTTCTCCTTTGTTATGCTGGAAGCAAAGCATAAGGAAAAGTCCAGTAGCAGCAAGGTTCTTGGGCTTCCATTCCTATTACTGAAAGGTCATAGGACATTTGGGAAAGTCATCTGCAGATGTTATCCACTGAAACCGCTTCAGATCCCTCATCTTCCACCACCAAATTTTTGGCAGTGAAGACTGATGAGAGGGCTCCTGTAAAGCTTTCTTTCCCAGAGGCAGATCCACCGGAGCAGGAAGAGACAGCGAGTCCTAATTTCTGTATAAGGTAACAGTTCCTTTCACTGCTTTGTGGGTGGTGGTGGTGGTGGCATTTACTGCATGCTACCTAAGCATCTACTTAAGGTATTGTATGTCAGAATAATTTGGATGACTTCCAGGCGGCCAGATCACTTCTTTTTCAGTCAGCTACTTTTATTTCCCACTTCAATCTTTTGTGGATCTTGGTATCCTTTTGATTGGCCATGTTGTTTTTGCTAAGAAGCAGATACTGATGCTTCTGTAAGGTTCCTTTGTGATCTTTCTTTGCCCCCCACCCCACTCGATCAGTTCTGTTGATCATCTGCTTTGCGCTGTTGATTTATTATGTCATTTCATGTTGTATTCTTGTATCATCATGGTTCGGTCTTGAATAATCCTGTTTAAAAAGGTTTAGCTAATCTTTTACATGTTTTAATTAAAAAACATTCCTTTTTCTTATAATGGAATCTGATATAGAAGGTCTCCATTCTTGTAAAGTTCCTCCAACACTTTCGTTTAAAGCTATCTAATTGTGGAAAATTAATATGTGGTATAACTACAGAGTTCCTAGTGAAAATTTCTGTACAGAAATAAATATTCTCCATATTTGTGCTTAGCCCTTGCGTAGTGATCCAGTACAGATCTTTTGATCTAACATTTTATGATGGATCTCTTGTTCTTTTACTGTAGAGATTATGTGTTCTCATCACGCTGCAAAGGCATCTGGGTGAACTGGCCATTTACGAAAGATTTACTGCACCTTTGCTTGAAGCATAGCATAAAAGTTCCATTGCCGCCTTTTGAAACTCCTGCTTTGGTGAGAACTCGGTGCCTTGTAGAGACAAGAGAGACTGCTCAGCTTATTGCATGGGCAAAAGGTGAAAAAATCGTAGCCCACAATGATGTGCTAAAGTCAAGAGATATTGGTCTGTCAAGAGGCCATCTTCCTAGTATCAGAGATGATTCATGTTTGCAGTCTACGGAAGTGGTTCTCGAATGTTCAGATCAAGACAAAAATTTGTCAGTTGAAGATGGGAAGTCTGCAATGCATCTGAAAACCAGTTTGAGTAGAGGTTTGTATTCATTAACATCAATTTTGGAGAATTGTGAACCTGTTGATACAGCTAAAAGATTGTGTCAACGATTGGAAAAGAAGTGTAAGTTGCCTCTCAAGTTTGGTGCTATTTCAGGCAAAAATTGGGCAGAAGACATACCATCAAATTCTAGCATTATGTCAGATTCTATGGCTTCAAAGGCTTGCCCTGTTTGTAAGACTTTTTTTTCCACATCAAACACAACTTTGAATGCACACATAGACCAATGTCTTTCCATGGAGTCCAGTACCAATGAAGTTGTTTTGGGCAAATTTCCAAAACTAAATGTCAAACCAAGAAAGAGGAGGTTAATGGTAGACATCTACAAAACTGCTTCCCATTGTACTCTAGAAGATCTTGACAGGAGGAATGGTACAAATTGGGCTATGGAAGCAGCTTTGCTAGCACCATCAACGACTGAGGTCGTCCCTATCACTGCTAGTGATACCAAACTGACATCTGAATCTACATTTGACAAGAAGGAAGGAGCAGTCTATGTCGAGTCAAAGGGAATAAAACTAAGAATCTTGCCAAGTTTCAACGACATTCCATTACCAAGTAAGGATTTAGAACTACAGATACACAAAAAGGATTTGAGTTCAAGAAAAAATTATATGATTGAAAAGAGAAAGAACTGTCCACTAAAACATTCAACAAAGATGAAATTGAAGGGTCAGAAAAGGAAGTTAAGTTCCTTTAGTCTGCAGAAAAAGCAGGTATACATGGCATTCTTCCTAATTAAACTATCGATTATTGAAACCATCTTTTTATCTTCCAAGAATTCTCAATGTTGACTGTTGATAAACCTAAGTTTATTAGCATGATTTAAGATAATTGTCAACTGAACTCTAGGTATTTTTATTGAATATATATGTGGCACAATTTTATACCTATTGAAACCTTGAGGCCTTGTACTAATTATGAGCTTCTTTGGAATTGGATCCTGACAAAAACATCACGACCTTAGCCTATTTTTTTTTTGCTAGTTGCCAGATTCTGATCTTCACAATGTCCTAAACTTTCTGCTAGTTGTCAATAAGTTTTCTTTTGTTTCGGTAAGCTCTCCAATTGGTTGACCTTCTGTTGATTTTGAACTTTGGATGCTTTATATTGTCATCAGATGTATTTCAGTCACTGGGTATCTCTCTCCAAATTGTCTTGTTTTAAGATATTGGATTACAGTTTTATTCATTTATACATATAGTGTGAGTGATTATTTGTAGCCATGATTTCCGTCATGTTACCCAGATTCCGAAAATTCCTGGAGGCGATGGAAAGAATCAGAAACGCCAAAGGCAAGTTATGAACAGAAAATCACGCGTATTCTGTCAGATGTCATGCTATCCAAACCCAGATTCTTCACAAAAACCTGTAGGGAACTGCGTTGAAAAAATACTACCTAGATGCGACTTGCCTGTGATATTGAATCAACTGGATCTATCTAACATGAATTCCATGAGAAAACACCACAAAAGATTATCTAGGCCACCTGAAAATTTGACTCACTCTACAAAAAGAAAAATAGCTGATTTCCTTCCTATAACTGTTCAAACAGAAAAAACCACAGACTTACCAGCATTCCATTCTAGGTCCTCAGCTAATGGCCTCAAGCTTAGTTCATCTGAGAATCGCACATCGTGGTCAAAGAGAAAAGTAAATATTCCCTCATGTACGCCTGATGATTCTTCTGGTATGACAGTGGTACCTTCAGAAAACTGCCAATCCTTCTTGAACGGCCAAATGAATTCAACATCAAAAAATAGTGAATCAAGGGAATATGATGAAAGTGAGAAGATATCTGTCTATAATAAGTTCCTCAAACACAAGTCCAATTCAAGGACTGCAAGAAGAAGAAGAGGACTTCCACCTCCTTACAATGTTGGAGATCCTAGAATTTCCAAGTATCATGGCCTTGATCTTGGAAAAAAGGCTAATCCACAAGGATCTTGTCAATCATCTTTCTCTGAGTGCATTGAAATGTCGAATACAAGAGAAATCATGAACCAGTTATCTCCAGGACAAAGAGACATCCAAGAATGTGGTGAAAGAGAACATTCAAATACAATGGATGAGGAAAAAAATAGTTCAAATAGGCGTCGAACTAGAAACAAATGCCAGATGCAAGTTGAGATCTCAGACTCAGAGATCCATAATGTTGGTAATAATATTATTAACTTGAAACCCGCGACTTCTTCAGGTGTGCAAATGGATTCATTCATGGAGGGACATCATTATACTTTGTCTGGAAATAAAACTAGTGTGCAACATAACCATGAGTACAATGTTCAATATATCCATCATGGTGACATCTCTTATGATGAACTTGTGAATCAAGATACAGAAAGAGGTGATGAAACTTCAGTTAGGGAAGTAAATGACTCTTGGTCAGAACTTCCAAACAAATGTCATGGTAATGCTGTAGTTGTTCAGCAATGTGCTAGTAGTTTGACTAGTCTTGGAGATTTGGGGTTTGAGATGCATTCTAAGAATTCCTTGACAACATCGGTATGCCAAAGAGCAACTCACGATAAGAGTTCTGCAAATGAACATGAAAAAACTAGTTCACCTGTTTCAACAGCATCAGCTGTTTCTATACCACCTCCCAATGACCCCAAATCCAACGAATCACAAGTGGAACTCATGAAAAACTCTGTTCTTTTACATAACAGGCTATGCACGGAAGGTCTGGTTACAGAAAACTCTCAAGCAACTCAAGGAAGAAATATCGATGGAAGCATTCTAGAAGCTAAGGAAGCTCTTCGAGGGGATCAGCCTGGTTACATTTTCAATGATTCTTTTTGTTGCTCATGTAAGGAGAGTCTTCCTGCAGAGTCCCAGTTGTTCAGATCAAATGACACTAGCAGAACAGCTGAAGCACACCAAATCTCTGACTCGTTCACTGGACCGAAAATGTCTTTGTCCTCTACAGCATATCAGAAGATAACTACTAAGATGACCAGCACAACGTTGGAATCCCATAGCTTTGGAACTGCACCTAAGAATTTAGTAGATTCAGATGTAACATATCCTGTTTTCATGGATTTAGGTTTCAATACTCCATCTCATTCTCAGAGTCAGCCACCTTCTAACTCTGTACTGCGGTTAATGGGTAAGAACTTAATGGTGGTGAACGATGAAGAGTTTCTTCAGCCTCAAACTGCCACATCAGACCACTCTCCTACTGTGAATTATTTGTCTCCAGCATTTGTTTCTACAAACCACTTCTTGAACCAGGAGAGTTTTCTTCATCATCATCATCATCAACCGACTTTGATTGGGTCTTCAGCCTCCTCTTCCCATTCTCTGCCAATTGGTGATGGACGAATGCATCAACAGTATGTTATGGCTGCGTCGGGTAGCTTTGTTGGCTATCCATACTGCAACAATTGGGTAAGAATACAAGATCAACAGTCTCAAAAAAAAAAACCGAACAAAAGACTTGATCCCTGTCCAGCTGCTTATATGCTATGAATGAGATGATCATGATCAACGACTCTCCTGAGCGTGAGACTGGATTCAGAGGTCTAGTAAGCACCACAAGCACTTGGACTGCTGTTGTTTTGGGTTTTAATCCCTTGTTGCAAAGACCAGTTGCCTGGTTGCAATAAAAAAAGTCTTAGTAGGGAAGTTCCTTTGGTCACAACCCCTACACGTTTCAGAACATATTCAACTGGATGAATGCAGGTTTTTCATGGAAAAAAAACACCCCATGAGAACCACATTTTTTTTGTTGTAGCTTCCTATAATTGGTCAACTAGTTGTATGGATGTATTACACACATCTTTTGCTGTCGTGCAACTTGTGATGTGCCCACAGATTACAGAATGAGTTCTTATACCCATGTTTCAGTTGCATAAACTTATCCTGGTCTTCTGTGATATTTGGGGAAGCATCAGCACAGCAAAAATCTTATCAATAATTTTGAAACAGTTTTATTCTTTTATGTATCTGATTTCATGTTCTGAGGGCACTGCTGACTCCAAACAGTAGATTCCTTTGTAACTACATGAAACACCTCAAAGCAAAATGCTGGCGATTGGTTTATCGTTCCAAGCTCGATTATTTGAAAAAAATATGTTCATTAGTTGTTACATTATTCTTTATCAACGTCCTAAGAGTTATTTTCATCTGTTTCATCAGAATTACGGTAAATCTCTTATTGTCTGTCGTCAATTTTTAGACACCAAAAGTTCAACCATGCTCCTGATATCAGTGTTTTCATCCTATTTCATCCTTTCAGTTTGTTTTTCTTACCCCAAAATTCCGACGAGGTAAATGACTATTTTCATAATTTAGAGTATATTTTATACGAGTGTAATCCGAAATCTCATTAGATCATTTCATATGAATTAAGCTTTCATTATACTTTTGCGTATAAGAAGGGAATTAGTATAATTAATCACTTTAACCTTATGAAATGTTTCCTCTTATTTTTATATGTTCTTCTTGTAGTCCTCTGTATATCTGGCATGCTATCTTTCTTTTGACATTTGGAAACATGTTTAGGGTTAAAGCTACGAAGTGTGAAACTCCAAATATGATTCTCCTCCTAGAACGCAGCTTACTATGCAATTGAGTCTAGTAGCAAGCATTGGTTAGGGAAAAGATGATGTAAACATTGTTATAATTATATGGTCAAACTTTGTGGAACAATGTTGCACATTGGAACCCGCTTAACCTCTATTCAAAGCCCCTACATGTACGAAGTCGAATTGTTCCGGGGCGATGCAAAGGTATGCATCATAAGAATTAAAATATTAGCATTAGGATGAAGTGATAGCAATTGACAGATTTTGTCCGATTTCGATTTTTGCTTATTAAACTTGTGGTGAATATTTCCTGGCATAAACTGTTATCATCTTATGATGTAAAGCATATGATACAGTGGATCTGCACAGACTTGATACAAGAAGAAGCAGACCCATCAGTCGAACATTGCGTCCATTAAACACAGACAGTGTGCAGAGAGGAGCTGCTGCTGACGATGATGATGCTGCTCAATGGAACTTGAGACTGGTGAGGACGTTGTTGTTGACGGGGTCGGCCAAATGATCCAACAGGTTCTGGTAAGGCCCGACGCCGGTGACGAGCCCCTGGATGAAGTATCCAAGGATGGCCAGCATGGCCAGACGGCCGTTCTTCACCTCCTTCTGTTTCAGGTCCTTCATGGACTTCTCGTCCTTGCCGAAGCCCAACGGGTTGAAGATGCCGCCGGGGTACGCCGGGTCGCCGGAGCCACCCAGGTACTTCTCGAACCCGAGGAAGTACTGCTTGCCCATGGAGCCTGGCTTCGCCCAGTCCTGGAACCGCCTGTGCTCGGCGAACCCCATCAGCGCCATCTCCAGCACGAACAGCGTGTACGGGTCCGCCCAGTAGTCGTAGGTACCCGCCGGCGGGATGACTCCGGTCTTGAACCACGGCAGTGCCGTCTCCGCCGGGATCAGTCCCAGTTTGCCAAAGATCTCTGGCGCGATCGCCCCCGCCGCGCCCAGCATGGCGAACCGCCCGTTGATGATCTCGCCGTACGCCAGCCACTTGGGCTCGATGAACCCGCCGGTGCCCTCCGGGTCCGACAGTCCCAGCGGATCGAATCCGAAGTCGCCCGGTAGACTGCAAAGATTTTGACGAACAGCTTCTTACAAATATATTCTCTGTAACTATTTGCATGCATGCATGCATGCATATATAGCAATTCATGATCCCAGTACGATCTACGATGCACGGGTACTCCAATTTCTCAACGTACTCGTATCGGATACGTACTCGGTATCGGTATTTCATGAGTACTTGTGGGTACTCGTACCTATACGTATTCAATAATAAAATATATTTTTAAAAAATGGGTACTTCAGTGGGTACTCGTACCTATGCTTCTGGGTACTCCATATCAAAATTTTATCAGATAAAATTTTAAAAAAGATAATTAATGATTGATGATCATGAAAGCACTAATACTAGAGAACATGATACACATATATTTTGCTACGTTTTTAACAAATGTGAACAATAAAACTTATAGATGTTAAAGATGAAAAGTCATAAGGAGAAAAAAACTATTAATAACTCCTCGTTTAGACATAATAGTAAAGAGAATAACTAATTATTTATTTTAAAAACTTAAACAATATGAAGATACTAGAAATCTTATGAAAATTTATTATATATATATATATATATATATTATATTTAATATATTGTCGTACCCGTACCCTAATTTTTTAGAATTTGACGTATTCCATACCCGTACCCGTATCCGGTACCGTACCCGTACCCTTACAACACAGCGATCAATCCATACATTACCTTCCATCCAAGTAGGTGAGTGACTGCTTGGACGCAAACCAGAGCTGCCTGTCTGCTCCTTGCTGCACAAACCATGGATTGCTTCATGTCAATTAATGGAAATGTGTAGAATTGTTTTGCTTTGCATGCAGCTGTGGCTTTTCTTTTCAGAGCAGTACCTTGACAGGGGGTGTGGAGGCGGCTCTGACGACGAAGGCGGCCCTTCTGCCAAGAGACCTGGAGGTGGCAGTAGACGGGAGGGGCCTCCCCAGCAGTTGTCTTCCGGCTTCCATTGAGGATAGAAGAGCCTGAGTCGCCATTGGCGTCCGCCCTCTCCCTTGGTTCTTAATGATGCAGTTACAGGAAAGATTAGGGGAGGGTTGCTGGCGAAGAGCTACTCTGATCAGTGGAGACGAAGACACCAAAGAAATAGGGATCTTTCGAGTTGTATGGGATCACAGCAAAAGCAAATGTGAGATGGAGCTATGGAGGATTAGGAACTGATATAGTTAACCAATGAAGGTTGGACGTGTGGCGCTGTTCACAGATAAGGGGGATCTTGAGGCTGTGGGGTTGAGGTGCAGCAGATCTTAATTGTCAGATCCCCTGGTCAGGAGGAGCTGGTGCTGATCTTTCTCTTACCAACTTATGGCCTTTATGAATCCTACCATGATGACCAGGATAATACTTGCTTTACATGTCAAGGTAGAACAATCAAAGTCCTGAGTACATGACAAAGAAAGGATTCCATGTCATCTCACTGATAGGTAACTCGTGCTCCCCAAAGAAGAGAATACAAAATCAAAATTTTGAAAAAACTAATCGTTCTAAATACAAATGATCAACAAAATGTGCTTTTTACAGTGTTGGTAGTTAAAAAAAGTATGAAGCTATCAAGAACCTTGTTTCCTGAGACTTGCCAAAAGATTAAAGTTTGTATCCTTTATCAGACATGTTTTGCCATCCTTTGTGCCTTTGTCGCTTAAGGCTTCTGGTCAATAGCTTTAGCACCAAATTGCTCGCCACACATTTTATCAATGTGGCAAAAGAATCAGGCAAAATGAAAGCAACCAAAAGAGAAAGAAAAAGAGAAACCACGATATTTTTCTTTACCCCCAATGTTCTCTGTGCATATCACAAGTGCTTTGCAGCTTACAGAGCTGTCCTCTTCACTTGCCACTGTGAAAACTGTTAGAGTTGGTGAATACTTCAGGACCCCTTGTTTCTCACATCGGGTTCGTCCACGTGAGCTTAGGGAAATTTGAGTATTACCCAATTAACAGTATTGCTGACGTACGAATGAAAGGGGGGTTCGGGGGGCCCCGCCCCCCGACGGCGGTCCCAAAACCTAAACGGGTTTTGGGCTTTTGTTTAACCGGCCCGTGTGGTTCGGATTAGGTTTTTTCTCTGTTTGTTTGGGTTTTAAACCCGGTTTGGAGAGGCTATTAATAGCCTAATTTTCTGATGTAATTTGGTGCGGCGGCTGAAAACCTAAACGATATAGTGGAACTTCTTTGCAGGACGTAGCCCTAACTCAATGGTGAACCTGGGTAAATTCGTATGTCTCCTCTATTTTTCTTGCAATCTCTCTGCGATCTTCTCTCCTTGTTCTCAAATTTTCCCATCAATTGGTATCAGAGCACAGGTTGTTCGAGGAATTAGGGTTTATTCGAGATGTCAGGAGGATCGCGGATTGAGATAGAAAAATTTGATGGAACGCGATTTGATCTCTGAAAGATGAAGATGGAGGATCTTCTCTGTGATCGAGATCTTTGGACGGCAATCGAGAAGGAGAGGCAAGGCAAAGAAGCGGCGACGGCTGCAGATGCGACGAAGGCTTCAGATACGGCTTCCTCTAGTCAGGCAGATCCAAAGGCGATCGAAGAGTGGGATCGGATTGATAGAAAGGCGAAGGGTTTGATTCGGCTTTGTCTCGCGGATTCAATTCTTACGAATGTGATGAGCGAACCTACAGCCAGAGATCTGTAGAGGAAGTTGGAATCCCTATATCAAAGTAAGTCATTGGTTAACAAGTTATTTCTGAGGAAGAAATTGTACAATCTTCGGATGCAGGAGGGTGACTCATTTTCTACTCATCTTTATAACTTTAACACGGTGATCAGTCAACTTGTATCAATCGGTGTTAAGTTTCAAGATGATGATAAGGCAATAATATTGCTTTGTTCGCTGCCGGATTCATGGGACAATCTGATTGTCGTGATTGGTGGCGGGGATAAAGAACTTTCGTATGAAAGTGTATGTGCTGCCTTGTTATCAGAGGAAATACGGAGAAAGGGATCGGCAAGTTCTGGTAAAGAGGCGCTGGCGGCCAGAGGAAGGCAATCAGAAAGGAATCAAAATCAGAGAGGGAGATCCTCGTGGGCGTTCGAAGAGTAAAGATAAGAAGGTGCAATGCTGGAGATGTCAAGAGTGGGGCCATCTGAAGCGAGATTGCAAAAACAAGCCGGTTCATAAGAAAGAAGCTGAGTCAACATCGGACAAAAAGGAGGCTGAGGCAGGAGATATGTATGTGGCTTCTGCATGTACGGCACAGTCAGATAAAGATGTCTGGCTTATCGACACTGGTGCTTCGTACCACATGATGCCTCATAAACACTGGTTCTGTGAATATGAGGAGTATAATGGTAGGGATGTCATGCTCGGAGATGACACTGCAGTTCAGATTGTTGGACGTGGCAGGGTGAAGTTGAGGATGAATGATGGCACGGTGAAGACTCTACCAGATGTGATGCATATACCACTTATGAGCAGGAGTTTATTATCTGTTGGTACAATGGCTGACTCGGGTATTATATTCAGTTGCGATAAGGATTCGTGCAAGATGATCAGATGGTCGATTGTAATTACACGAGGGGTTCGCTATGGCACGTTGTACAAGTTGCTCAGAGAGACAATATCTGTGGGCTGCGGATTTATTTCTGAAGAGGCCAAAGAAGATGAAGACAGCAAATCTATGTTGTGGCATCGGAGATTAGGCCATATCAGTGAAAAAGGACTCTCCACTATAGCATCAAGTCAGATGGTAGAAGGAGTTCCGGATTGTTCTGTGGGCTTCGGGTTCTGTGAACATTGCCTCCATGGAAAACAGAACCGAGTCAATTTTCAACACACAGGTTCAAGAGCAACGAAGATTCTCGAACTGATTCATAGTGATGTCTTTGGACCAACTCCGACTCCATCTATTGGAGGGTCCAGGTACTATGTTTCTTTTATAGATGATTTTTCGAGATACAGTTGGATTTATTTTATCAAGAATAAATCAGATGTATTCGATAAGTTTCGAGAATTTAAAGTTTTGGTGGAAAATCAATTGAGCTGCAAGATCAAGGTCCTTCGTATAGATAATGGAGGTGAATTTTGTTCAGATAAGTTTGAGCATTTCTGCGTGGACAATGGTATTGCTAGGCAGAAGACAACTCCATATACACCTGAGCAGAATGGAGTAGCTGAAAGATTAAATCGGTCACTCATAGAGAAGGCTAGATGTATGCTGAGTTGGGCTGAATTTGGGCAAGAATTCTGAGCAGAAGCTGTAGCCACAGCAAACTACCTGAAGAATCGCTCACCGACCTCATCAGTGAAGGATCAGACATCTTATGAGGCAATGTTTGGGAAGAAGCCAAATTTGTCTCATGTTCGGGTGTTCGGATGTGACGCATATGTTCATATACCCAAGGAAAATCGGGGTAAGCTTGACAGTAAATCTGAAAAGAACATATTTGTCGGATACAAGGAAGGGATCAAGGCTACAAACTGTGGAATCCAAAGTCAAGGACTATTGTTTACAGCAGGGATGTTGTTTTCCGTGAATCACATTCCCAAGTTGAAGTATAAAATGTGATGAACCTAAGAAAGTGGTAGTGCTTGAAGAAGATTCTGATTCTGAAACTTCAGAGGTGGATGCACAAGATACTTCAGTTGAGTCTGTTACAGAACCAGATCAAGAGAACTCGGTTAATGAAGTTGAAGATGCAGATTCAGATGAAGACCCAGATATTGGTACTACCATACCAGTTCTCAGGAGATCGACACGAGAAAGAAGAGCACCTTTGAGATACTCTCTTAGTGCTCTGAGTTCGTTTCATGCTTTGAGCATCATCGGAGAAGAACCTAGTTTTATAAAAGATGCAAGGTCTATGGATGATGCAAATCAGTGGGAGCTTGCTATGGCAGATGAGATGCAATCACTGGATAAGAATGAAACATGGAGCTTGTGTCAATTGCCTAAGGATAGAAAGGCAATTGGTTGCAAATGGGTATTCAAGCGAAAGCTGAAATCGGATGGGACTGTGGAGAAGTACAAGGCAAGACTGGTAGCTAAAGGGTACTCTCAGGTTGAGGGAGTCGATTATGATGAGATTTTCTCTCCCGTGGCGAAAATGACTTCAATCAGATTTGTTCTATCTCTGGCAGCAGCATATAATCTTGAGGTAGAGCAGATGGATGTGAAGACGGCATTCCTTCATGGGGACTTGGAGGAAGAGATATATATGAGACAACCAGAAGGCTTTGAGGTTCAAGGTAAAGAGAAGTTGGTGTGCAAATTGAAGAAGTCTCTGTATGTATTGAAGCAGTCGCCAAGGATGTGGTACCAGAAGTTTGATACGTACATGCTCGAACTCAAGTTTGTACGTTCAGATTCAGATCATTGTGTTTATGTGAAGAGAGTTGGAGATCAGTTTGTCATTCTTACACTGTATGTGGATGACATGTTGCTGATTGGAAACAGTATGAAGATGGTGAATTCAATGAAGGGTTTGTTGGCCAAGAAGTTTGAGATGAAAGACTTGGGGCCAGCGAATTTTATTTTGGGTATGCAGATTAGAAGGGATCGTCAGAAGAGAAAGTTGTGGCTAGGACAGGAGAAGTACATAAAAGAAGTGTTGAAGAAATTTAACATGTCGGACTGCAGGCCAGTGGGTACTCCTATGTCTCTAGGAACCAAACTTTCTGCAGAGCAATGCCCGAAGAAGGATGAAGAAGCCGAAGAGATGGATCGTGTGTCATATGCAAGTGCAGTGGGCAGCTTGATGTACGCCATGGTATGCACGCGTCCAGATATAGCCCAAGCAGTGAGAGTCTTGAGTCGGTATATGTCTAACCCAGGTAGGGAACATTGGAATGCTATCAAGAGAGTTTTTAGGTACCTTCGTAGAACTTCAGATTTTGCTTTGTGCTTTGAAGGTGCGGGAAAAGGAAAGATGCTTGATATTGTGGGCCATGTAGATGCTGATTGGGGTGGAGACATTGATAGTAGACGGTCCACTGGCGGATATGTTTTTACATTATTTGTGACTGCATTAAGTTGGATGAGCAAGAGACAAAGCGTGGTAGCACTTTCTTCTACAGAAGCTGAATATATGGCTCTTACTCATGCTGCAAAGGAGGCCATATGGCTACGACGGTTGTGCTTGGAGCTCGGATTTGAGCAAGGTGCTATAGAGGTGAGATGTGATAATCAAGGTGCTATTCAGTTAGCTAAGAATCCCGCATTTCACTCACGCACAAAGCATATTGACATCCAATACCACTTTATTCGGGAAAAGGTGGAAAAGAAAGAGGTTCAGCTTGAAAAGGTTGATACAACAGAGAATAGTTCTGATTTTCTGACTAAAGCAGTTACATGTGTAAAGTTTGAGTGGTGCTCTACTGCTGTCGGATTGAAGAAGAATGTTGCTGGCAAGGCTCTCATTGGTGTGAAGTATCCACCAAGTGGGAGAATGTTAGAGTTGGTGAATACTTCAGGGCCCCTTGTTTCTCACACCGGGTTCGCCCACGTGAGCTTAGGGGAATCTGAGTATTACCCAATTAACAGTATTGCTGACGTACGAATGAAAGGGGGGGTTCGGGGGGCCCCGCCCCCCGACGGCGGTCCCGAAACCTAGACGGGTTTTGGGCTTTTGTTTAGCCGGCCCGTGTGGTTCGGATTAGGTTTTTTCTCTGTTTGTTTGAGTTTTAAACCCGGTTTGGAGAGGCTATTAATAGCCTAATTTTCTGATGTAATTTGGTGCGGCGGCTGAAAACCTAAACGATATAGTGGAACTTCTTTGCAGGACGTAGCCCTAATCTCAAGGGTGAACCTGGGTAAATTCGTGTGTCTCCTCTATTTTTCTTGTAATTTCTCTGCGATCTTCTCTCCTTATTCTCGAATTTTCCCATAAAAAACGATGAGGCAAACATGGTGGTGATTGTGTTGCAATCTTACCTGGAACTATCTTTGTTTAGCACAATTTCATTGTCGGGATCGTGCCGATTTTCATAAACTTTGGCAAGTACATTATCCCTACTGCAGGGAACTAAGAAAATAAATATGCAGTTGGATATTGCAAATTGCAGAAGGTGATAAAAATTTGCTATTTATTCACATTCTAAGCTGCTCATTTCACTGGATGAAAATTGTTACAGAAGAGTATCTCATTCAGCATTACTGAAATATACAGGCCTGTTCAAAATCATATGATGCAACAAACTGTTACAATCTTAGAGGGAAAAATTACAATCTGAGAGGATCAGATAGTTCAAACCTTGCTCCTGAGTCTCACTAATTTGGACAGCGTTTCTTGAGCAGCCAAAGTCTGTGCATGGTTATGGCCAAGCATCACAGTCCTGATACTGATGCACGTCCTGCACAGCTCCTCGCCATTGTCGAAACACCCTCCCCTTAGCAGCAACTTAGCTCTAGTCTCGAGCAACGTCGCTTTGAGGAGGGTAACATCCTGCCACACATACTCGTCAACCCTCTTATTGGACTGGAGCTTTTTCTTCCAGCACAAGGAGCCTTGATGCCAATCCTGTATCTGAGAGACAAACGATTTCTCCACCTCTTCAAGGATGTTTGTGCACACCTTTAGCAATTCTAATGCTGAATTGCACCTTGAGAAGATCATGAAAGACCGAATTGCCAATGGAATTGCAGTCCTTTTCACGAAAAGAACCATGTCAACTGCCTTGAGCTGAACAAGAGGGGGTTCCGACTTGAAACCGAAAACAAGGAAAGCAGAAGCCCATAGGTGATCTGAGTTTATAGCAGCATTTCCAATCTTCCTCACAGCATCAACTGTGGCCTTGGCTGGTGCCAGTCCACCTCTTCTCTTGGCAAACATTTGGGTGATCGGGTGAAATTGGATCCAGAATCCGGGTTGCCTCGTCGCTCTCCTTGCCAAACCAAGCTTCACTAGCATCAGAGCAGATTCCACCTCGTTCTTTCGTGCTTGTGGAGCTAAACAGCACCTGGCACCACAGCAGAAAGCAATGCTGAGACCTTTCCCCCATTGGTGAAAGCTGCTGCTTTTGGCCGGAAGGCTATTCGCAGCGGCCGCCAAAAGAGTAGACGAAACCGGAGCAGAAGCAAACCAAGCACCAGATAGGGCCATTCTTGGTGCTAGATTTCTCCCATCAGATCTGTCCAGTACAGCAAAGCAGAATACAAGGACCTTCATCAAGAAAGAATTGTTCCGGCAGAAGCTGTCATCATTGCTACCCAATGAGAAGTCTGTGTCATTGAGGGAGATCATTTGGATTGCTTCGTGAAGTTCAGAGGGCGAAATTGCCATCTGTGAAAGGAGTGATCCAACAAGAGAGAGCCCAAAGTTCAACCTCCCTAGCTTCTCATCAAACTTCTTAAGGACTTCGAGTTCCTCAGTTGAATAGTCTTTCTTCCTTCTGCCTTTCATCAGAAGCAGTGAGTCAGCTAAGGAGATTTCCTGCAGCTGCATTGGATCAAAGCTCATGACCTTGGTGAGCCTGGTGGTGATGATGACATGAGTTGCTCCTATGTTCCTTGGGATCAGATCATGCAGATCCTTTCCCTCCCACCATTCCTTCTCTGTCTCCAAATTATCTATAACCAGCAAGTAAGGGACCTCCCGGAAGAGCTCTCGCTTCACCCGCAGGAACGCATCGAATTCTTGCTCGTCAAAGCTCCTGATCCTCCCTCGTTCCTTCTCGGCCTCTGCACTGACATCCAATCCCAAGCTCAGTGCCAAATTCAGTATGTTCTGTCGGAAGTACCGCGCCTCACCACCAACCCACAGCACCATCTTGTACCTCTGAGCATAACGGTAGGCGAACTCCAACGCAAGTTCAGTCTTTCCAGAACCAGAAGTGCCATTGATGCAGAACACGCTAGCATTGCTGTGAACCTTGCTGCCCACGTTTCGTGACTTCTTGTTCTTGGACCGCTGCTTCTGAAGGCTTCTCCCTTTTGCTGTGACCTCAATCACCGGATCAACCCACGATTCCAAAGTTGGCTCCTTGCACTTACTCAAATCCAAGCTGATGTACCTGTCATTGGTCCCGACCGTATCGCTCTCCTCGTCGGCGAAGCCGTCGCTTGAGCCGCCGTTCACCATGACAGGCTTCGGGCACTCCGTTTCATGGGTGTCGCAACACCCGAAGAAGGCGGCCTCAATCTCTGCGAGCTCCTTCTCTCTTCCCACGAAATGCCTATTCCGAGGGAAGGGCAGCTCCTCGAAGCCTTGGGCCTCCTCCTCTACGGCGACGCTCTTCCTACCGAGCTTGGACCTCAGGATCCCGACGGCTCTGGAGACGCAGCTCCGCCAGTTGCTGTCGTTTGCTTCGAGCTTGTACTCGTTGCACTTGAGCAGTGCTTCTAAGGCCTCCCTGCAATCCTTGTTCTCCGACCTTCCATCCATGATTTCTGAGAGCTCTGCATCGAACAGAAGTGGTATGAGGTTCTTCTTCTGCGCAAAGAATTTAATCTCCTCGATGCTGAGATGGTTGAGGAAGCTGGAGGGAGTCACTACGACAACGCCGAAGGCCGCCGAGCACAGAATCCTGTCGGCGATTTCGTGGCTTTGGGCATCCGAATATTTCGTTCGATCGGCAACGAAGGAAGCGATTCCCTGGAGTTCAAGCTCAGCCTTGAGCCACTTGCAGAAGCGAACGAGGTTGAGATTGTGGCCGTGGAACCCGATGTAGACGTCGCAGCTGCGGAGCTTGGCGTTGGAGGAAGGCGAGATGGAGCTCTTCGTGAAGGAGACGCGGGGGACGGGGAAGGAGAACGAGATACGCGGCGCCGCCGACGCGTCAGAGAACTTGGGCCTCTGGTCGACGGCGTCTCCTGGGAAGTCGTACCTCTCCGAAGGCGGAGTGTAGGAAGTGCTAGGCACGTCATCGGGATGCGAGCCGGAGTACGACGTTGGGGACGGGATCGTGGCGGTGGGCACGCCACTGCAGCAGCTCTCCGGCGGCAGAAGCGGCGGCGGCTCCGTCGCCCTCGGCGAGATGTAAGGCGACTGCAGAGCTGAGACGAAGGCCGAGGAAGGTGGCGAAGGCGAGTTCAAGTGAGGGGAAATGCAAATCGAAGGAGAGATGGGAGCCGACCTCTCCCCGTTGCTAGCAGAGATCGCTGCTGTTTTGATGGTGAGCGCCTTCGCACTCGGCTCACATGAATCCGGAAACTTATCAGTAACAGCAAGATCATCCATTGCTTGCACCAGAACTGGACAATGTGCTCTGATGATTTTGAGTCTTTGTTGCTGCAATGGAGAAAGCTCAGATTGCAATAGAACAGGCCACAGGACATGGCAGCATCCCGCTAGCAGTTGCTGCTCATGGAAAGTAGAAGCTTGGATGCACTCCAGAGAGGAGAAGCTTAAAGAAGTAAACTCGCGGCGGACGTGTGCCCAGATCTTGCGGAGATGAGATCAGAGATCCAACAGCAACCACGACAGGATCTAACTGCTTTTGTCATGCAAAAAACAGATGTGAAAGATCTAATGAGAACGCTACCTCACTGAAAACAGAAATGGATGGTAAAACAGAGGAAGGAGGGTGAGGGGGCCATCGGCCATGCACGCTGCGAGATCTAATGGAAAGTACAAGCCAACAACTAAATGCTTGTGCTCAGAAAGCAATGAATGCAGGGTGGCAGAAAAGGGGAGGGAGGAGGACTGAAAACAACAACAGACGAGGAGGTCCATGCATTCATTCATAAAAGAATGGCATCATGGCTCAAAGGGACGCAGTGATGAGGGGCTCGACGACCAGCGACCTCAACGAGACACATTTTCCAACGTGAACCAGATCATATGAGCTACCCATGTAAGGTGACCCCCAAAATGCAGCAAAGCCAAGGTGCGTGACTGTGTGCGAGAGAGAGAGAGCGAGAGAGAGAGAGATCCAATTAGAGGAGAGAGAGGGATGGGACAACCTAAGCCCAAGATATTGTTAATCTCAAGGGAAGTAATCTGATAACATATGGATGTGATCTATTGAACTCTGATTGTGCTCATATATTATACATATGTTTGAACCGAGAGAGATGGATTGCGGTCGCTACAGAAGGTGGTGAATGGGACTATGAATGAAAATAATGATAATAGGCATTATTTTACTATCTTCAAAGCCTGAGAAGATGCCCCACATGGGAAGTAAAATAAAACGAGGAGGTGGGTTAAAAAGTTAAAAGAAAAAAAAAGGACATTGGGAGGAGAACACAGAGCTTGCTGAGGGCAGTAGTAACTTAAGTAGTAGAAAGGAGAAGAAGACAAGCTTATGATGTTGCCGGTGGAAGGCTCGGCAGACTGTACTCGTCCGGCCACTGACCTTTGCTCTCGTATTTGGAGCAAAGACCGGTCCAACTCCAACATCTAGGAACGCCCAGCGGGGGCCCCATCATTCAAATCTAACACACATCTTTCTCTCTCCCCCTCTCTCTCTCTCTCCCTCTCTCTCTCTCTCTCTCTCTCTCTCTCCCTCTCTCCAAGTGCCCATGACGCAACAGATAGGCAGGGTTTAGGAGATGCTGGCGAAGTTTATCTCTCTCCAAGTGCCCATGACGCAACAGATAGGCAGGGTTTAGGAGATGCTGGCGAAGTTTCTCTCTCTCCAAGTGCCCATGACGCAACAGATAGGCAGGGTTTAGGAGATGCTGGCGAAGTGGTGGCAGATATGTTGACCAAGAGCCATGTGGATCTCCACTGGCATGTTTTTAATTTAATTAAGTCTAAATGACCCCCCCCCCCCCCTCTCGAGCTGCTTGCATTGAGATTCTAGATGAGGGGGAGGGGAGGGGGGGGGGGGGGGGGGGGGGGTATAGAGAGAGAGAGGACAGAGATTAGGAGGAATGCGAAACCCCAAATGTTACTCCCGTCGGTAAACATGCATGCGAGCGGCCAAGTCGGTCATTTTTTGGTCCCAGCCTACAAACAGTGAGGAGGAGAGAGGACCACGTAAACATGGCGGTGCGCCATTTGAAATGCATGAGAAGGTATTGGAGGGAGAGTTCAAGGCCTGTCTTTGAGTTACAAATAATTTTTTTCAAAAAAATAAAAATAAAAAAGAACAGAACATTAACAATAATTCTAATCGAAGTTTATATGATCGTTTGCACAATAGAAAATATATGTCAGGCAAGTAATCATGAATTTGAATCCTTGTTGCCTCAATAAAAATAAGTAACCATATTGGAATCCTTGTGCGTTACTGACAGTCCACTTGAAGCAGTATATTATCTAAGTAACATGAGTGCATTATGATTCATTCTGCATTGCAATTTTAATTTGGTTAATGGAACAGTGGGATGACCCCCAACAGTTATATACATGTCCCTGGTCTCTTCGAAGGCAAACCCGTCAAGTTAGGATGGTACATATATACAAATTAATCCTTGTAACAAAATGGATGAAGAGCTACTTCGATTATTTGACATCTAAGAAAGTAGATTATTTAGTAACGAATAATATTTTATTAAAATTAAAATGCTATTATAAACGTTTGCTAAATATTTTTTTTCTCAATAACATTTAGAGGTTTGAACATAAAACGTTATAAACTACTCCTACTAACTTATAAATTATAAATATAGCATATTTTATTCATATATATCCTCATTTTTAAAATAAAAATTTATTTAAACATCATACATTATTTTATTTTAATATATCACATTTTTAATTTTATTTATTTATAACCAAAATAAGAATTCTATTTCCAAATAATCAATATTTTTATATTAAAATAACATTTTAAAAAAATAATATTTTAAATAAAATTATTATAATTTAATTATTATGGATACATTGTGTATAAAAATGATCAGAAATTATATCTTATGTATAATTTTATTATTTTATACAAAATACTAATTTATTCTCTATATTTATCAAATAGTTTTTATTAAATTTATAAATAAATCGTTATTCATTTTTCGTCAATAACTAACCGTTATATTCTAATCAAATTATTATCTTATTATTCTCTAATCAAATCCATAACTCAGAACCAATAATAAACAGAAAGAACTATCTCAACTTAAATGCTTCACTATTGCTTTAGGAATTATGCAATTAATCTAATAGTTTAGTTTGATCAGATGGAACTCAATCAAAGATTTTATCCTTGATGCTGTCGATCGACGAAAATATTACATGAATTCGATTCTTATCAATGGAATTTACATAACTTTTGGAAAACTTTCGTCCTGCTACATAGTAAAAGATTAATTTAGTGAATCCATCCATGCCCTCTTTGCTTCTCTCATTTCTATACATAGCATTTGTTTTCAATTAGCTTATAACATGAAGTGCATGAACTGTATACCAGACAAGATGAAAGGCATGAGCTAATATATCATATTGTAAGTGATATCATGGAGACCATAAAATCACGTCTTAATCAATTAAACCATCTTGTAAACAATCAAGCGATTAGGTGCGACATGCCTATTTGGAATTGATGACAGCATGTTTTTTTTTTCTTTCTTTTTGTTGCTTTGTTATTGACATATTTTTTTCCTGTCAATGTAAGGTCCAATCATTCCATCATATGGGACAGCCCATAATAATGCAGGGCTGTTCAATGCATTCATCCTCCCAATGCAACGCAAAAAATTGGATAAGGCAAACGACAAAAAAACACCCATCATTTTGATAATAATTTGCAATGCTTCCAAAAGGATATATGTACCAGAAATGACTGGAGAATTGTAACATCATTATGCCAATCAAGTTTAGTTAATAATTTGAGATTCTTTAAGGCAGTGTTAGGATACATAATTTGGTGTTCGGATGGAAAGTCTAATTATGAGAATTTAAAAAATTGATTTGATAAATAAATTTTAGTGGGTGTTTGAATTAAAAATTAATGATCTAATTTATTATTTTATGAAATATAAAATTATAGTAAATTGACATATTATATATTTATATAATTAAAATAATTATTTATGAAAATATTTATATTAATATTCTAATTTATAATTTATGTTAATATTATAATTCATCATTTAAGAAAAATAATAATATTATAATTTGTTATTTCCATATGTTATTAATATTAGAATTTATTTTATAAATTGATTGATAATATACTAATAAATAAAATATTATAATTGATTATTATTAAGATAATATAAAAAAGAGTTTAATAAATAATGTTAACATTCAATAGTAATTAATAAGATTTTATTACTAACTAAAATATAATAAAAATTTGAAAGAAAAAAAGCAAAAAAAAAAATGGCCGAACCAAAGTTCTTCCTTCGGCTCACGTGACAAGAACTGATGAAAAATTTGCAAGTTCCCCTCAGTTTAATTATTTGGGTGAATTAATCGGAACTTGAACAAAAATTTGCCCACGTTTGGGTACCTAAACACAGCCTAAAAGCATCTCAGAGGAGAACATTCTCATTTATTTTTTATTTGGTTGAAAATGGAGTTCATATTTATATATATTGTAAGACCATATGCATTTCACAAATTGTTATACTACAATAAAGAATTGTTGACTCAGAGTAGGTTTTAGAAGAAACATTTCACTTCTTAAGATAAGAAGTTTGTTGAAGTTAAGATGTAGCTGTCAAAATTGCACTTTTTTCAAAGAAAATATTGCATTCTTATTTCTCTTTTTCTCCCCTCCATTTGCACTTTGTATTCATTACCTAATTAATACGCATCCTTTTTTTTTCTTCACATCTTGTGTAAAGCGATTAAGGCCTTGACTTTTATTTTGTACTAAAATGTTGACATTCGAATATAAAAGGAACAATAGGTATATGCGTTTTGAAATTGAGTAGACAACTCGCTAATTTAGTGTCAGATTTCCATGCAAAATTACAAATCACAAATGTTCATTAAACTGCCCATACGTTGCTTTTTTTTCGGCTAAAAGTTAAAGTAGATATAGCGGAGTTTGATTCACACAACTGAATAAGTTAGAAGAGTTGTATCCTAAATTTGATAATGGCCAGTAGTTTGCAATTTTATTTTTAAAATAATTCATGCAAACATCAGATAGGTAGATGAGTGTAGAGCCAAAAAAAGTTGCCCAACAATATTAATTTCTCCATTTCATGTAAGTTTTTATGCATTTATTTTAAAAAAATAAATATGCATAAAAATTTACATGTGTAAACATAAAAAATTGAGTTTAATGTAACTATGATTTTAGTGACCTTGTGCGCTTTTTTTGTTTTATTTGGGTCCTTCATGAATAAATCTTTTCATTAATTTAAATGTTTGCATATTTTCGACGGATAAAGATTCTTCGCATTATTCAATGGCATTTGTGATAACAAATGAAAAGAAAAAAATTTACAAAATATCCTTCGCTAGTATCGACAGCCAAATCCGTCGATAATTTATCACTATTCCTCTCATTCAGAATTATCAATGGATATGACATCCTTCAGTAATTTCGAATGCTAAATCCGTTAGTAATTATATTATAATAAAATATAATATAACATATGGTTAAAATATTCTTGTGGTGACTAGAGTTGATTGGCTCAATTGGTATCAGGTTCAGTTCCAAGCATTCAACAGATATTAATAACCTCAAATTCGAGTCTTGGAGTCATTACTTTGATCAAAGAATAAATTGTTATTGCCTTATCTTTTCGGCTTCGAATAAATCAGACGCTAATAATTTCGGACGTCGAAAACCTCCTGTAGACTTAGGGCACCACCCAAAATGAATAAAAAAACATGTCTTATTTTGTCACTTTCTTCATGACAATTAACATGTCATAAATAAATTTTGATGATCCAATCAAGATTTGCGTTCAAAACTTTCTAATACCAACAACAAGATTCTTCACTAATTGTTTATGTAAAGAATTAAAAGCACGTGTATTGTAACATGAAATATAAATAAAATTTTCTTTCATGCATAAAACAAGAGCAAGGAATGACAATATATCTAACTTCATTGTTTTTAAAAATGTAGGCGCAAAGTTGAATTTGCATGTGATATTAAACTATATATGTAATACACTAAGAATTCAAATTTTTAAACCTTGCTGACGTCGAATTATCAGATACGGGCGTCCGATATCGCAATGAGTTGGTAGATCAGTCGACGCATCACCGGACGATCTAAATTATTTCGGTTATCCGAAAGTGCAATGGATAGAATAAAAAGGATATGTTTTTTTCTGATTTATTCTTCATTTCACCTCCATAATTGAATGCCCATTTAAAAGTCCATTCACTCTCTTTTCTTTTTTCTCTTTTATCTTCCATTTTCTTCATTTTCCTATGTGCTTGCTCCTGCTCCACGATTGTTGGTTCGGACAAAACACGTAGAGGACAAAGGAGGGAGACAAGGACGAACCTAAAGATTAAGGCGCGAACCAGTAAGGAAAGGACCGAAGGATCGACTAAAAAGGTGAAAATCGGGATCTAGATCACTAGCAGTGAACGAAGGGGGGGGGGAGGGACAGCGAACGAGGGCAACGATTGGGGTGGACGGTGCAGTGAGCGATGGCAGCGGACGGTGCAGCAGGTGCTGCGATCGAGGGAGGCTCGACAGATTTGGTCATGATCGACGAAAGGGCTTGCAGGGATCTGGGACAACGCGTCCCATGCTCGACGATGGTGGCGATCGAAGAAAAAGAGGAGGTGATCGACAGAGGTTGGCGGATTGCGGGGAGGTGGGGATTGCCGGCCGACCGAGGGAAAGGCAAGAGGTCGGTGTGGGCGGCAGGGGAGAGGAGGGCTGCAGTGGTACGAGAGGGGAGGGAAGGGAAGGAGAGGTTGATCTCGAACGTTAGATAGATCGAACGGTCAAAATTTAGATGTTACAGAGAGTATATATATATACTCCCGAATTACGTTAGATAGATCGAACCTTGGGGAGATGGGAGCTACCGGCTGACCGAGGGAAAGGCAAGAGGTCGGTGTGGGCGGCAGGGGAGAGGAGGGCTGCAGTGGCAGGGGAGAGGGGAGGGAAGGGGAGGGGAGGTTGATATGGAACGTTAGATAGATCGAACGGTCACTATAAGGAAATTGGAAATTAGTGTCCGATGATTAGTGTCGGATTGCGATTCAACACAAAATAACCACATAAATGCGTCCGCCGTCAGATTGGCCACTAAAATTGAGCGTCAAATTCATATCGGATGCTTAATTGTGCCTGATGTGCCGTCCGCCGCATGAGCTAGGAAACGAAGTGTTAGAATAAGTGTGGATGTCAATTTGACACTTAATTTATTAGGGCATAAAAATATGCCGCAAGTGTTGCCTTCACTCGCTTCTGCCATAAATCGCTTAGTTTATGCAGAACGCTTCGAACGATTAGATTGTTAGGACGCTTTGTGGCCGCCATCGATTGCTTCTGCCTTCGCTCCTGTCGCCGGTGATCGTCTTCGCTTCTGTCGGCGATTAGCTCTTCAAGGCAAGCTTCAGGAGAAGGTGGAGTTCACCACCAAGCTCGCCGACTGGAAGCGGGAGATCTGGGACGATCCAGCATACATCCTGAAGAGGTTTGGCTCTCTCTCTCTCATCTCTATCTCATATCTCACGCTCGCGCGCGCGTTTACTTCTCTCCACTTCTCCACCACCATCACTCCGTCCAAAAATCTTCGTTGCGTGGGGATCGATCGGTTCGGACATAGATTTTGTGGGTGATTTTGCTTCGTGTGCTCGAGTGGAAGGTCCGGTAGGGATTTAAAGAGGTTCGGAAGCAGCCTTCGGAGATTCCTATCTCTTCGGTGGATTTTGAGGTAATTTTCTCCCTTCCTTTTACATTTATAGGTTGTGGATTTGATGGTCAAATCAAAGGTGCTAGCTCTGGTGGATTTTGTGGTTCCTTCGGGAACCGTGTGAATAATCATGGCTTCTTCTTAGGTCTTTTGATGTGTTTGATTTAGGTCTGAGCTGTTTGGAATGCTTTTTTTTTTTGGACTCGTTCTTCCTTTTTTTGATAGGAGATTGGGAGTTGTAGGTTTAATGCTGAAAACTGCTTATTTGGGTGGGAAATTTGTAATTCTCTTGGGGAATTACGGCCATCGTTTTGATCTCTATGGTCCCTTGTTTCATTTCCTTTTGATCTAGGAATGATAAAAAAATATGAATTTCACTATTTGAATGTTCAAGTCAGGAGCTTGGAGCAGTTTGCCTTGGTTTTGCATAGGTTTACTGGTTGTTATCAGGTTGATCTTTAATCTTTCCATTTTACCTCATTTTCTTTGGGACTTTGGGAGATGGACGGCTTTAGGAAGGTAAACACCTTCCTCTTTTAGGAGCATATGCTTTTGTACTTCTTTTCTGGTTTCCAGGCACGTGAGATTAACTGTAAAAAATTAATGGTGTAAACAATTGAATGTGAATAAATGATGTATAAAACATATAGGAAATCGTTGCCCCATGTTTGTGCATTTATGCATGAGCTAATTACATCATCATGTAAATGTTGCCATTTGTAGGATGGAATGAAGATTGCACAAGATGAGATCTTTGGTCCAGTTCAGTCCATTCTCAAGTTCAAGTAAGTAGCCTTTCACTAGTTTTTTGCAATTAGATCCTGGAGGCCAAAACTTCTCTCTAGTGGTCATTTCTATTTCTAGTAATTTTTTATTTCTTTATGTCATGACTCATAGCTTGTATAATATTATTTTTACTTTTCTAGTATGCTAAGTAGTTTTCAGATCACTTAGTAACCATACACCGCAACTAGAAAACATTCATCCCCTTGTTAATTCAGAAACTGTCTTGAACATGTATATGGATTATTATCTATGTTTTTTGCGTTCTTTCTGAAACTGTAAAGTAAATGCAAGAGGCTTTTCGTAGCAATGATATAGAGTTCATTAGCAACCTCCTCCTCCTCTAGTAGTATATCTAGATCCATAGTATGAACCGTACTGGAACAGGAGCCACCGCTTATAATCATAATCATTAACGTTGATGTAATCCAAATTATTTTCTCCTTTTTCTTTTTTCAAGTTCTTTTTAGACATGTGTTAAAGAATTAAATTATAGCAAGTTCAGATGTAATCCAATTTGGTCAGTGATTAATTTTGTTTATAAACATAACATAATTGATGTGGCAAAATCTTTGGCACTTATGTGCATTGAATAAAAATACTAAAATTGGACTTACTTCAGGAGTCATAGACATCTTTGGCACTTTTATTTTATTATAAGGAACTTTATTTATTTATTGTGTCAAGAACGGGTTCTTTGCACACTCACTGAACAATTAATCAATGAGTACTTTCGTTGAACAATTAATCAATGAGTACTTTCGTTTGACATACAGACCAAGTGCCATTAATCAACTTTTCTTTTTGTAATTATAATTTATTTCTTTTTGTCATAGACCACCTATGTAAGAATTACTCTATGAAAAAAGTTAATAATTCGGATCCAGTGACCTTGTAACTTCAGAATTTGACATTAGCATTGTGCACCTAATGCTTCGATATGGGAAAAACTTTTCCAGGTCGTCCAAATACTGCTTCTATGTTAGCCTTCAGCTCTGACGGGGCCGGAAGTTTAGATGGAGCAATTGACGGCATTGCCACAGTTTTCTTAGCACTTAAACAACGTCCTGTTATTCATTATCAACGAACCTCAGATATCACAAAAAAGGATTGCACATGAAATTGCTATGAGGAGATATGATTATGGAATTGTTAAATATGTATGTGTTGGTTAACAAAAATAATTTTTTCTCTGTGCTTCTGACATCTAAAATTGGATTTTATCTTTATTCATTTTGCTATCATTCTCCTCTATGATATATTTCAGAAGCTTGTGTATGAGCATGAAAGTGGTGTGTTCGATTTCAGATGTTAAAAAATGTCTCTCCTGTTCCTGTTACACCATTACTACAATGCTACAAAATTTGAGATTTTTTTTTAATATTTTGTGATGAAATTTGCATTTGAATGTATCAGATGCTAATTAAATATTGCGGTAGAATTTACGTCCAAAAAGAGGATAATTAATGTCCGAATTTGCATCAGAAAATAACATCTTGTGTCATTTTGTGTCAAAGTGAATTTAATTTTTGCGTCTGAAAGAGTGTCCACTAAAGTTTTTGCGAGAGAAATATCCGACCATACAAATTTGCTTTCAAGGTTTTTGTGTTGAATTTAAATTTAAAATAGAATATTTGTGTCCGATAGACTTTCTTTTGAGTCAAATTTGTTGGACGCAAAAGTTGCTTTTTCTTGTAGTGGGTCCAAATTTGGATGTTACACAGTGTATATATATATAGCACAGATAATGGATCCCCTTGTGTTCGTTCTAAAATATAGTAAGAGATTCTTTTGCTCCTTTTGTTCGACTGACACTCACACTTTGTTATCAAGTCGCATTTCAGATATTTCCGTATATTAAACTTTCCTGCATGAAATACAATTTTATCTTTATATAAAGTTATGCCCAAGTGGAAGTTTTAAATTGTTCTCCATTCAACATTGTTATTTATCCTTTGTGATTTTTTAATATGCTTTTTATAATTATTAATAATAAATATTAATTATTGCATCATTTAATTCTTTGTGTTGTCACTTGGTTTTCACATTATGAAATATCATATTAATTAATTACATCATTTGTTAATGAACACTTGATATTCTTACAGTTAATTTTAACTTTACAAGTTACATATTGACTCTTTTTAATACGTCAGATACTATAATTTTAACATGATTAAATTTTTTATAAATTATAAGTTGGATCGTTATATTGTATTGTATTTTATCTTATATATGTCGTATATGTTTTATATATGGATATATATAGCTGTGATCCAACTCCTCCTCCACTTTCTCCATTTTTTTAATCTTTTTTCCTTTGTTTTTGCATTTCTGTCAGAGTATACTTTGGCTCTTACATCTTTTGTAACTGTAGCATTTAATTAGATAATTCAATTAAACATTTACATTAATGGAAACATTATGAGTAAATCATGATAAATTAAGAAGGTGACAAGTTATTTCTTTTAGAATATGAAGAGAACGGAATATGAAGAGTGACCTCCACCTCTCTTTGCCTATTGTGTGTGTGTTTTCATCATGTATAGGTGACTTTCTCTCTCTTTCATATGATATGTGCTTCTTTTGCCTCTCATCTAATAAGATATATTTGTAGAGACCAACATCTGATAAGATATATAATTATTAAAAGATCCTTCCATAGTTCTATTCATACATATATTTTCTTATCTATACTATATCAACAGGACAGTACTCGCTTATGTTATCATGTTTTCGTAAAAAACTTTTGATTATAAATATTCAATGCGTATATTATAATACTAATTGATAGGGTAAAAGGAATATGCTGCTTCCTTATAAGTTGTAATCTACAACTCAAAGTTTTATTATTATTATTATTATTATTATTATTATTATTATTATAAATACATAGTATTTTTATTTATTGTAATTTAATATCACATCAAATAATAAATTATATTTTTTAATTCTTATTTTTTATTCAAACATCTATTAAAATTTATCTATCAAATTATTTTTTTTAAATTCTTATTACTATATTTTTCATTCAAACATCAAATCTAAACTTTTTCTTCAAGAAATGCTCCATAAAAAGAGCATATGAAACCAAACGAAATAATTAATACGCGTTCCTTCATTTAAATTTTTCTTGATGATACCAGAAAAATGAAACAAAACTATATGTATATAACATTTTAAAAATAGATTTAATGAAGACGTTGAATGCCAACGTCCTCAATGAATACTTTTTTTTATAATAAACATATGCATGTTTTGGGACCAGAATACTCACAAATTTTAGTTAAAAAAACATTCCACAGGGTTCAGGGACTTCCATATTTTCTAAAAAAAATTAGATGCGAGAAAATATTAATTTCAAATTAAGATAGTCAAATAATAACAGTTATAATAATAATTAAAAGGTCAGTGCAAAACCCATGCCTAGCCATTAAAGAATCCACTAATATGAAATTAGTGACGCATCCACCGCCATAAGTTCAACGTAAATTCCGCATGTTTTTATCCCCCCTCCCACCCACGACTGCGCGAGGAAAGAGCCACTGCGCTTTTGTGCGCACGTCAGATATAGCGTCTGCGTATTTATATAGAGCATCTAACTCCTAAATCTCGTATCTATCCATTGATTGATCCTTTAAATCTTCAAGTTGGAGTGTGTGGGGAGAATAAAGAAACACACAAGATGTTGGCACTCCAAGTCAAACATCTCGTTGTCGACCAGGAGGAAGAATAGAATATGGAGAAGCCACGGCAACCGGATCATGGCGACGGAGATCTGCACGCCTATGGAGACGACGCCCACCCGTTCTACGGCGGCGTCCTCGACGTCGTCGTCACCCACATGGCCACCCTCGATCTCCTGCCCGCCTCCCTCGTCTCCAGGGCCTGGCGCGCCGCCGTCCTCTTCGCGCACTGCCGATCGCCCCGCCCCACAGCGTGGCTCTTCCTCCACGTCGTCCCTCGATCTGCCGCCGCCGCCGCCGCCACCACCCTGTCCTTCGATCCTCTCTGCCGCGCCTGGCACTCGTCCACGCTGCAGCTCTCCGCCTTCTCCGGCTCCTGCGGTTACTATTCGCACGCGGGCGGCGCCGGACTATGCGCTGTCTCGGGCGCCAGGCTGGCCCTCGCGGCCGACGCGTCCGGTTCCGTGTGGCGCGAGCTGGAGGCGGCTCCCCGCCGTCTTCAGCAGGACGCGGTTGTGGTCGTTGTCAGCGGCCGCGTCGTCGTGGCTGGAGGCGGCGCGTGCCAGTTCTTCGAGGACGAAGAGCCCTCCGTCGAGATGTACCACGCCGACGGGCCCGCAGTCGGGACGTGGGAGTCATGCGAGCCGACAGCCGACGCGGCAGCAATCACGCGTTGGCGGTGGTCGGCGTCGACGACTTCGGTGGCAGTGCAGGGCCGGAGGATGTACGTGCTCGAGAAGCAGACGCCCGGGTGGATCAGTTGGTTCGAGCCGGAGGACGGGATGTGGGGTCCGACTGTGCCGGTGCGCCTGCCGGGCGTGTTCCTCTCTGCCATCGGCTTCGCCGGCGGCCGTCTAATTCTAGCAGGAGCGGTGGGCGCGGCCGGCCTGGGATCGAGCCCGCAGGGCGTGCGGCTGTGGGCCGTGAATGAGCAGACCTTGGAGGTCGACGCCGAGGAGGAGATCGGGAAGATGCCGAAGGAGATGGTGGACGAACTGGTGGCCGGCGGCGGCGGCCTGTGGTCGATCGGGTTCGCGTGCGCGGCGGGCTTCGGGTACATATACAATCCATCCAACCCGAAAGCCATCGTGCTGTGCGAGTTCGGCTGCGGCGGCGTTCGCAGGTGGGAGATGGTGCAGGCGCCGTCGGCGGCCGTGGACGAACTTGGAACGCACAAGGTGGTTTACGGATGCTCTGCAGCGACGACTACTTGCTCCTTAATTTGATATTTTATCAATTTGATTCCTTTTTTCTTATTTCTTTTCGTCATTTGGGTTTGGGAGGAAGAGGTTTCTGGCATCGGTTATTTGCAGTTCGGACAATTAATTAATTTTTTTGTCCGTAGTAATTAATTACTTTGTCAACAGTCTTTAATCAGTTTTGACTTTAGTTTTTTATATTAGCAAGAATTTAATTGCTTTAATATTAAACACGTTTTAAATTCAATGCATTAACAGGTCAAAAGAACATATAACTATTGGTAATACCGTGCTTAATATTTCAACTTTTAAATGCATGCTACAACGGCGGGGCCGCATGATGTCCGTCCAGCCATTGAATAAAAGGGGTGGGTGTCCGTCCGCATATATTTGATATTTGATATCAGATATATTTATATTAATTAATTTAAATGTATAATTTGAGAAAAAATATCATTTATTTATATTATTATAAACCTAGTTATTATAAATATTATTTATCTCCTGTACATTTCTGCTTATTACATTGGTGATATTTTTTTTTGTTATTTTGTTTACATAACTTTATAGTTCAAATACATATAATTTAATTTTATCATTTCCTATCATTAATAGAATATATTTATTGGCCATACATTTAGATTTCTCCTTTTAATACCATTTTACACAGATATTTATGCGTATTTTTTATTTTTATAATATAAGGATATACCAATTTATATTAATAACAATGTTTAATAATTCTGTGTGAATCCACTCATATCAAGGAATAAATTACTAGTATGTATATATAATTCTTTGCAGCAATGTGATTATAACAATTAAAATGAAATATGTATATATTAGGCCCAAAGGGTAGGCGCCTCCCTATAATTCACGTGCTAATATTAGCACATTAGTTTAGTTTGGTTTGACGAAAACGTGTTTTAAATTCTTACATAGTCTAAAATGAACAATATTTTAATTAGGACCAGTGTGTTACAAAATAATATTAGAATCCATCTCGCGTATTCACTTGAGCTACGTAAAAAATACAAGCTACGAACCAACACGAATCACTAACACGGAGCATCGCACTTTGGTGTCCCCGCACGTGTCACGGGATCATTCTCGGACACTAGACCACGTGCGGCGACTAGGCGGATAGGCACCTAGCCAAGTCTGTTTTGAGTTTGCAGCGAAAGTTTTATGGTCGAGACGACTATGCCGAGAGTCGCTCTTATAGGCGTTCAATCACGGAAATGACTAGAGTGTTGGACTACTCATCACGAGACCGTGGCATTAGCGCGTTGCGGCACTAACGTAGGCGCTTGGACGCTTAAAGTCCAAAGGGGCGACGAAGGGACCACGGGACGCCACGAAGGGACACCGATGCGGGTTGTCACCTCACGCTCAAGGCCATGACACTAGAATTAAAGGAAAGCTTACTTGTATTAAATATGATGAAACATAACATACAATTAAGCCTCGGAAGGCACTAGTGAACTCCTCCCAGTGTACCGTAGGTATAGGAGTCTTGTTACATATTGACGATGCAAAAGACGTACCCTACGGGAACGTCACCTACTTGGCCATTCATAAGGACGGCCTTACAAGATAAATGCCCTAAGGGCGGATAACTTGATACTCCGCAATATTACGCAGTGCGGGACGACTGCATGTGTTTCATGTTTTCGGCGCTGAGCGGCCGAGGGCTATAAGTTGAGCGGCACTGGTGCCGCGAGGCTTCATGCTTCGTGTCACGGGAAAACGCCCCGTGACATTCTCCCCCGCTAAAGTCGGCGACGCCCCCGACGCCGTTGTCCGAGCTGCATCGGGGCCTTCGTCTTGAGTCTTGACTTCGCTTGTCTCGTTCAATTTTGTCTTCTTTGCCTTGACTTCGACTTCACCAGCATCACGCAGCGCCAGGAATGCCCGCTCCTTGGGGTCTCGCTGAGGACTCCTCCCTCAGGCCTGCTTCGCTCGCTGATCCTTCGTCCAATCCGGGATCATCACTTGTGCAGCGTCATTGGAATCCGACATGTGCGGTCTGACTTTATCAAGCAACTATCCGTCCATCAAGTCTCTGTTGGCTTCACTTCTCTTCGACTTGCGCAGCGTCAACTTGTGTGGTTTGGCTTCTTTGGGGGTGAAACAACTCTTGTATGCCTTCAGGAATAACGCGAAGAAGAGTTGTCTCAGGGTCGTGTAGAACACGATGAAGAGTCTCGCCATTCGACCTGCATGACTTGACTCGATGCCTTCATGTTGCGGATGGCGGCAGCATAAGGTCTCCCTTTCGTCGAATGCGAAGTACGGGACCATCTCACCCTCGATTATCATTCTTGAATTTCGACGACTTGAAACAGCACAAGCTCTCCGATGTCGATTCTTGTAACTTGTCTGCTTCGAGTGCCTGGGATCGCTATGATGAGCGACAAGAGTCTTCCCACGGATACTCTGGGACGCTTCAGGTCTCTTTGTGGGCTTGACTCAACGTTTCTATGTTGCAAATGATTGCAACGTAGAGTCTTCCATACCTCTGCCGAACGAAAAGCGCAGAATCACCTCCTTCTTGGTGATCACCTGATGTTTCGGCAGTCTTGAGGCGGGACAAGGTTCTTTGATCTGTCCATTCAAGTCGTCATAGTGGGCGACGAGAGTCTCCCCACGTTCCCTTGTGGTTCAACTCGCTATCTCCAAGTTGCAGATGGTTGCAACGTTGAGTCCTTCGTCCGTCGAGCCTTGAGAACCGCTCCACCTTCCCCTTGGTGGACAAGAGATATCTCGACGATTTGAGGTGGAGCAAGATTCTTTGGTATATCATTCCGCACTTTATCCACTCCCGGTCGCTATAGTGAGCGACGATGAGGGTCTCCCCACATGTGCCTGTGGTTCGACTCTCTTCTCCTGCTTCGATGGACGATCTTTATCTTCGGCATAAGTAGCTTTCTCCTTGCGACTTGAGCTTCTCTCCCCCACCATTGCCCTTACCCAAGGGCTTTGGTGGTGTGGCACTTGTTCCGATTGACTTGGCAGCGTCGACTAGTGAGCGGAGTTTGGACGATCCGATCGTTCCAACTCCTTCCTAGTTCAAAGCTTCTAACCCCTCTGCTTGAAGAGCACCAACACTGGGTCTTCATTCTCCTGGGAACATTGTAAGCGGAGCTCGGTGATTCCTTTCACTTCCTCCTTCAACATGCCCATCTGGCCGATGTTGAACAATGCGATCTTGACCTCCAGTCCCAACTTGTCAGGGCTTGCATAATTGATGAATTGCCACCTTCTTCTGTCCCATGTCTGGGATGCATGTTTGCCACATTCTACATTGTCGCGATGGCAACGCCATCCTGAGTTCGTCACATCTTGCAGGGTTCTTGGGATATGTCTTCTTCTGATCCTGGGACCTCCTTTGAAGCTTTGACAATCCGTTTGGGGTATGGACGGGACGAGATCATTGTGCTCGTTCACAAAGAGGATGCATCTTAGATGCTCGTCTGTCCGCACCTTGGACGAAGTAATGTCACTGTGCTTGTCATCCTAGATCATACACCTTTGACATACTCGTCCACCGAGCGGATTGACCCTTGCGAAAGAGTAGCCGTTCCGGGCCTTCACTGATCCGTGCGGATGCTTGTGAAGACGCTCCGCTTAGATAAGCGGACTGCGGTTGGTGAACTCGTGGCATGAGCTCCCAACATTTACCTCCATCTCCATTCGAAGGAATGACATCGCCAATGTGTCCTTCAAAACCTTCGCATTGCGATCTTTGGAGGCCGCTTCGATTGCTCGAGGCGATGTCCGAAAGGAAAGGACACTCCTTCCTTCGGTTGGCGGCAGAACGCTTGACAGCAGCATGCCAAGGTTCACCGATACTCGACGCTCAGACCATTTGCCAAATTGGTCGTTGAGTTGAGGCGTCGATTTGCGTTGGCATGTATCAGGTTCGTCCCACTCCTCGATGGATGACATCGCGCCGCTTGCGGGGCGACACTTGACGAGGCAGGCAAGGCTGACAGCTCGTCCACGAGTGTTTGCAAGTAATCAACGCTTTGCTCCATTCCTAAAAGTCATCGTGACGTGGCAGACGATGCTGCGACACGATAGGATGCTTGTGATTGATGCTCCTTGGCCGAAAAGATGATATTCTCTGGCCGAAAAGGGATCATGAACCTTGATATTTGTCTTTAAGCCAACTTCTCCCGTGAAGCGATTGTGCACTTCACGTTGCATGACTGGGCATGCGATGCGACGTCATGAAATATCGAACAGCGCCAGGTCGCCATGATAGTGCATGACCGACAGTCCCTGAATGTGACACGGGTCCTCCGAGTTACACGACGCTCGTGTAAGCGATCCCATGATATGAGCAGCGCAAGACCATCATGCGGAGCATATGGCCACTCTTTGACGCAGCGCGACCCTTCAGGATTCCCGACTGTATACCTGGGGTGGTTGATCTGCTCGAATGAGCGACGCATGACCGTCCCGGTTAGGCGGGGCGATCAATCCGCCATCATGATGCATGACAGACGTTCCTTGACACGACACGGGTGTATGAGGAACATGCTGCGGGGCACGACTCGGCGTGCGGCGAGGAGGCTTTCCATGCATTCCTCGTTGGCGTCCACGATCAAAGACCATGGTAACAGTACGCCTGGGCGTGATGAAGTATTTGAGCGAAAGCACATCTCCTACGCCAGGGCACGTTGCGACGACATAAGCGAGTCATCGTCGCTGGATAATCCGAGCAGGAAGAACTGCTCTGATACCACTTGTCACGGGATCATTCTCGGACACTAGACTACGTGCGGCGACTAAGCGGATAGGCACCTAGCCAAGCCTGTTTTGAGTTTGCAGCGAAAGTTTTATGGTCGAGACGATTATGCCGAGAGTCGCTCTTATAGGCGTTCAATCACGGACATGACTAGAGTGTTGGACTATTCGTCACGAAATCGTGGCATTAGCGCGTTGCGGCACTAACGTAGGCGCTTGGGCGCTTAAAGTCCGAAGAGACGACGAAGGGACCACGGGACGCCACGAAGGGATACCGATGAGGGTTGCCACCCCACGCTCAAGGCCATGACACTAGAATTAAAGGAAAGCTTACTTGTATTAAATATGATGAAACATAACATATAATTGGGTCTCGGAAGGCACTAGTGAACTCCTCCCAGTGTATCGTAGGTATAGGAGTCTTGTTATATATTGAAGATGCAAAAGACGTACCCTACGAGAACGTCACCTACTTGGCCATTCATAAGGACGACCTTACAAGATAAACGCCCTAAGGGCGGATAACTTGATACTCCGCAATATTACGCAGTGCGGGACGGCTGCATGTGTTTCATGTTTTCGGCGCTGAGCGGTCGAGGGCTATAAGTTGAGCGGCACTGGTACCGCGAGGCTTCATGCTTCGTGTCACGAGAAAAACGCCACCGTGACACACGCACCCCAATCCCTAAATTAAATTAAAATGATTACTTTAGATAATATATATATTTATATGTATATAATATTTAAGAATTTTATACTTCACCATCTTAAATTAAATTAAATATCTTTTGTTTTATTTTAATATTTTACTATTAATTAATTAAATTTTTTATTTTTATTGTCATAATGCCACTTTGCCCTCCTCTTATAAATATTCTGGGTCAGTCCCTGTGCCTAAGATCAAATCTCATAGCCCGATTTGTTATATCTTGCAATTTCACAAATATTCCATTCTTTTAAAGTATCTTTTCTATTTATTTCTTTAAGATTTTTTTATCTTATTTTTCAATGAAATAAATTAATTAGTTCATTCATTCAAATTCCTAATTTGTTATTATATCATTTTGTGTTCTTATAAAAAATTGCATGTATATTTATATTTTTTATTTAACTTCCATTTACCTTTTTTTGGCATATTTGAACTAATATTAGCATTTTCATGTTTTTGTATCATTTATTGTTCTTTAGTGAAGTCATCCTCATCGTCCCTGGCTCCACCACAGCATGTGAGTTTGATGTGTTTCAACGAAATATAAGAAATGGAAGTTAGATATGCATCAAATAGTAATGAATGAAGAGACAAATGCTCTGATTCAAGATATAACAATAATGCATATTATATATATAAATTTAATTACGTAGATTATTTTTTTTGAAAAATATATTTTTTAAAATATGATACAAATTTTTTAAAATTTCTATTTTATTTTCTTTTCTTGCACCCTTAATTATAAAATAATGATGTGAAAGTAAAAAAAAAATCATGATAAAAGAGGAGAGAGAGCTTTGCACAAAACTGCTAAAAAGGCCCACCTAATTACCCTACGTGCCTTCAGCCCACTTAATTGTAACAGGGCTTTTCTTTTCACTTTTCAGGGAACCACCGCATCAAGTCAGTGACAAAAACCATCGATATCAGGCAATTTCGTAATTTTCATAATATCTAATGGCATTCCCTTGACGCGTCGGAGGCGATCCCACGACGTGCCTTCCATGGAAACATGGCGTCGTGTGCGGCCCCCGCTTTCCATTTGTCCATTTCCTCCTACTTACGCGTAATAATTTCGAAAATGTGTTTACACAAAAATGCTTTTGCCATTTTTTCTGACGTCATAAAAGTTTCCTCCTCGTCCCCGTTGTTTCCCACTCCTCCTCTTCCTCACTCTGGTTCACAGTTTCATAGCAACTTCTCGCCTCCTTCGTTGCTCCTGATCCCAGTTCACCACGAATTCGATGCGTTCTCTGCATACGGGCCCGATTTGTCGGAAACTTTTGGTGTAATATTCGTTCCGTCAGGAGAAATTTCGTCCAGATTCGGCGGATATCGTCTCGCGTTCTTCGGTTCTTCTCGTTTCGTCGGAGTTAACGGATGGTTTCTGGTGTTTCTTGTTCTAAATTTGGACTACAGTTTTGATAATTCCGTCGAAGGAACGTGGGGGTCATCTCGGATTTATGATTTAGCTGTGATTTGAGCCATGAATTTGGAGGACGAGAGCTTCGAATCCAAGTTCGAGGAAGCTGTGGATGTGGAAGGGGGCGAAACACCCGAGAAGATGGGCCCTTTGTGGGAAATAAGAGTGGAGGCGAACGGGGAATTGGATCACGCTGATGAGACTTCCCCGATCCGCTCTCCGGTTTTAGCCGGAGATGGAGATCGAGCTGGAGAGGGCACAGGCAGCGTTTCTCCGGATGAAGTCAGGATCTATTCCCCTGGTGATGCGGAAGAGAATGGAGAATTGGTCGGAGAAGACCCCATTGCTCATTCGTCTTCCAGTCCCATTGGATCGCCTTTGGCTGCCGGCGATGAGGCGGCGACACCAGTTTCTGCTGCGTCGAAGGGATATGGATTGAAGAAGTGGAGGAGAATTAGGAGAGATGTGAAGAAGGATGAAACGGACCCAGGCGATGATTCCGCTGCAATTCACAAGCGGAGGCTCTCGCCTGTAGAACCTCCGAAAGGCCGTGAGGAAGCTAAGAACGAAAGCGACAGCCAAGACGACGAAGTTGAGGACGAAGGCTCAGTTGCTTCAGTGGAATTGAGGAATCCAGTAGGTACTCCCATTGTGGTTTCCGCCGGCCCGCTAGATTCCGAGCTTGTGCGGTTGGTGGCCAGCGGTTTCGCGATCGGCATAGACTCTGACAACAGTGAGGACCAAAGTGGCAAGTCGTCGGCGGCCGCCAGTGCTCTGAGGTTGCGGCACGAAATTGGATTCGGGAGGGAGAGGAGTAGGATTAGAAATGTTGGTGGCAGAGGACCAGGGCATACAGCGCAGCACAAAGGTCAACGTCCGAGAGGTGGAACCGAGTCCGGCAAGAAAGCTAAAGATTATCCAGTTAAGATTGGCAAAGACAATTCATATGCCAGTGTTGAATCGGACATGAGGAGCACCAATGCAGCGTCTGCTCAGTGGGGCAGTATCCATAGCAATGGAAAGAAGAGCCAGGAATCTGACAACTACGGCCAGGGGCACAGTGATGATGCGCAGCCCAGTGAGGAAGTCCGATCAGGCTACCACAAAGAAAATGGTGAAATTGAAGATCTGTCTAGGGAGAATTTGAATGCCAATCCGATGGGCCATGAGAATATCAATAAAAGCGAGAATAGTCATGCAGCAGACTCATATGCCGATCCGCTTCTTGACTCCATTTCCTCTCTTCAAGGGGCACAAGAGGCTCTGGATAATGGTACTTTCCTTTATTTTTACTGCTTGCTTTTTGCTTGGATTCTTTCTTTTGGCCCCCTATCATGTCTCAGTTATCCTAGTTCTTTCACTGGTTTTTCCTTTTTTTTTCTTAATCTATGTGCATGGTTCTTAGTGCTTGTACCCGTAAGAAAGACGCCTATAATTTTCCGGTGCTGAGGATATTTAACTTGAATCGAATGTCTATGATACATGTAGATTTCAAACTTTACTTGAAAACTTCGGTATGGAAGCCCTACCTTTCTTGACTAATGTGAGAGAGAAGTTAAAAGCCCCCGTAGGAGATAAACAAGATCAAACATTGGCCGATAGAACTTATCAATGTTCTTTTTAGCTGATACTGGCTCAAGTTTATGGAGATTTTAATTCTAACGCTTTTCACCTTTTATGGGATTTTATCCCATGTTTCCTTTGTTTCCTGACAAAGAATAAAGTTTCATATAGAACTTCTTTCCAAACATGCAATATCGTCTGAGTGTAGTCGTGATGTCGTTGGTAAGTATGTTTGTGAGGGTACTCCATGTCACTGTTCCACACCTGAGGTTATGCTATCTTTCCCCTGTATCAAGGTTATTTCTTTTTCTTTTTTAGGGTAGAAGTTTTTTTGTTTTCATTAACGTCATGCTTTATTAGTAAATGGGCGAAGGACATAAGGAAGTGGTCACAGAAATGGGGTTAGAAGCCTAGCAGTAGAATAAGAGGCATATATAACCTTGCAAATTTTTAGGAGGGACGGAAAGAAAACTCTATGCCAGATATCATAAGCCTGGCCTTTTTTCTTTTTACTTACCCTATGACCATCATTGGAAAAAATGGCCGATATGGCATAGCTTGCCTGACTAAGGAATCAGGATTCAGGATTGTGGTTGTTCTCATTTGCAGCTCTTATTTTGCTGATTGATTTTCTCATCTACTTAGCATTTTAATTTCTCTCTTTTGGAATTTCCATTATTTTAGTAAAAGTGGGAAAGACCGTGGTAAGTCAAAGACTATGCTAGTTTGATGAGGTTGTTCTGTCTGTCCAGAGCTGAATTGATATAGAAGATAAATAACTCCTTTATGCATTATCCCAAACTGTTAGGCAGTCATATGTTATCTTTAATTGACTCCATTAAGTGATTTGAGATATTTTAACATCTTATAATGATGATTACGAGCTCCAAAGGCCAAACTTCTTATGTGTCCTAATGACTTTCTAATCGTGGCCATCTTAAAACTGTCCATCCTTAATTCTCTCCCTTAACAATAATTAACTGAATATGTTATATCAAATGAAAATTAGTTAAGGTAGGAAGAAAGTCTATTAGTTCACAGTATTTTCTGAAACCGCTCTTCTATGCAACCAATAGATGGCAATAGACTAAAACTTATTGGCTGAAGGTTGGTATACAGATGTGCATTTATTTTTCTTACATAAGATGTTAGTAGCTGTAAATAAATAAATGGATTTATGAATGTGCTTATGTTATTAGCATCGCTTCATATGACCATTTTCTTGACTGCACTACACCTGCTATGAGGACTAGGTGATCTTGCTACATAGCCTTTAGTAACTCAATCATAATTATCTAGTCATATCAAAACCAGGGCAACATCTGCTCAATATTCGATTAGGGTGATGGAGTTGTTTATAAATATGTAGGTGATTTCTTATCTTTTTTGATAGTGGATATTATTCTGTGTTCATGAATTCTTCTCCCACAAAAGAAATGTTAATGCTGTAATTAAGTAGGTGAAGTATTTTGTTTGATGCTTTTCTCAGAAGATGGCAAGTGTCATCAGGTAGCTGCCAAGCAGCAGGGTTCTTTAGCCTAAAAAGAAAATTTGAATGATCATTCTGCTGCTAAATATCATGATTTTTTTAAGTATTTTTTCCTAGGAGTATTGTATCCAGCTAGAGATGTAGGTTATGGTTCATATGCTGCAGATTCTAGCTTGCGTGGTTTCTACTTCATTCAGCAATCAGCAGTGTGATTTAATCAGTTTGTGTTTTTCTTTTTCAGAAATCCAAATATTTAAGGAAATCGGGAAAGTGACAATCTCTGGTGATTCTGATGACCAATTTGACGAAAATGAAGGGAATAACTCCCTGGTTCTTGACGAACATTTGGTTAAGCCGAGTCAAAAAATAGATCAGCTAAAGCACAAGCTAGAAGAAGAATTATCAAATCTCAAGGCCAAGGAATCAAAAGTTATCGAGCTTGAGACAATCCTGAGAGAGACCAGGCAGAAAGAATTAGAGCACAAAAGACTTTCTGCGCTCCGACAAGATTGCAAAGAGTTGGAGTTAGAAACACAGAACTTGCTTACGAGGAAGTTAGCGACAGAAACCGAGATTTTCACGAAGAATTGGAAATTCTCACAAGAAGAACTTAACGCACTTCACGCTGAACTGAAAATTCTAGCTAAAGATCAAGAAGACTTGAAACGTGACATAAGGATTGCTGAGAGTAAAGCGAATTCGCTCAAGATGCAAAATGAGGAAATATTGAAGAAGGAACTGGAGAGCACAGAAATCTGGACGCTGCAAAATGAAGTATGCAAGTACACCTTGTGTAGTTTCGTTCAAGTGGTAATGTTGTGCATCGCATTTGGGTTATTTCTCATCCGCACGTTGCCATCCTCCGCCGAGTTTGTAGTACCCACATAACTCGCGAGAGATGGAACTTTTTTTTGTACTTGTTTATTTCCCCAGGAAGATAAGAATTTGATCTATTATTAGTTTCGTTGCAGGTAGTTTCTATGTTCTTAAAAATTAATAATGTTTTGATGAACAGTAATTCCGTCCGCCCTTGTATTTGCTAATTCCAACATGCAGCTTTATACAACGCTTTTTTCACATTAAACAGTTCATCTCAGGGCATGAAGCTTGTAATAAAGTAGTAGTTTATGAGTCACAGCATGATCAAATCGCATGAAGAGCGAGGACATGAATTAAAGCTGAAGGCGGCCAACCTTTAACCATTAACTATTCTAATAATCGGTGCGGATGGTGAAAATTAGCAAATTGTGATAATATAACTAGAGAAGATACTAAAGAAGATTTTAAAAAATAGTCATAATGATAAATGCAAATAGCAATTTATATTTTTTTATTTAGTAATTTATTTTTCATTTAATTACCTATTTTGAATGTAGTTGATTGACTCATTCATAATTGTTTTAAAATTATTTTCTATTTCTCTTATGTGCCACTATGTGATCCCAATGTAATATGTAACCTCGTATGCATACAAGGATTAACTACATAAACATTGGTCAAATTTAATTTTATTTAAATAACATGTGACAATTGTAAATTAAACTGATTTGCCATGAGTCCTAAAATCACAAAACTACTACTCTTAATTTTGATTTTCACTTGACTAATTACTCGAAAACCTTAGTTAAACGTAAAGTTTTAATTTTATTAATACATGTCATCATGGCGTGCATGTCTGTTTGTTTGTTTTGCAACTAGAATTAGAATTTAAATATTTTATTTTGAATATTAAAAGTTGTGTTACTTTATGCGATATTCTATTGCATCATGGTGGAAAGATATAATAATTTTTTTTCTATTTATTTTATTCTATTGCATCATCATGGAAAGATATTTAACTAAAGTTCTTATTCCGTTGGATTTTTAACTATATGTACTTAGAACTATAAAGTAATATCCTAAATTAGTATATTAACATTTTTTTATGTAATCGTTTCAGGATGATGCAAATTATAATTATATAGTTATATATGACTTCAAATAAGATTTAGAAAATTACTGAACCCATTAAAATAAGGACTATAGATTGACTATTTTTATTTAGTTTTAATTTAATTACCTGTTTTGATTATATTTAAGTAGCTTCGAATTCTTATTTGTTATATATATTTCAGAGACAGAAATAAAAAAACTGAAAATTCTGTTAATAAGTATATGATGTTTAAATTAATGAAAATAAAGTAAGCTGGGATGTGATATCCTTTTACTTTAAAATATAACTTGTTAATTATTCTAAATTTTATATTCACCGCTAAAAAATGATATTGTTTTAAAGATAATCAAATAATAATTTTCTTAGTATTATGTTATATAACATTATTTATAGCCATAGATATATAAAATATACATATATTATCATTTTTTTATTTATGTTATGTTATATAACATTATTTATAGCCATAGATATATAAAATATACATATATTATCATTTTTTTATTTATCTTAGTTTATTGTGAGTTATTATCAGGAAGGAAAATATTGGGAAGAAAAAAAGGAATGGATTTTTCTTATTTTTTCGTGCATATTTCATTTTTCCGATCTTAATTTGGGATGAAAAGAAAGAAAAAAATATATTTACAAAATAATTTAATCTTTATCATGGAAACTAAATATGTAAATATATAAAAAATAAAATTATCTAAATAAATTATTATTTGATATTATTTTCTTTCTTTTTCTAATTATGTCAATCAAGAATAGTTATTCATTTTTCTTATTCTTCTTCCTATCTTTTTTCGTCTCATTTTTTACCTTCCCATCCTTTATCTTATTTATGTAAAAATATACTATTTGTAATAAATCAATATAAAAGCGTAATATTTGTTTAATAAATTATTTTACTTAGGCTCACATGAATCAACACAATTTATTATATACATCTCTTCTTATAAATCTCTCTATGTTTTTTATGTGATAAAAATTAAATATGGAACTGAATAAGTAATATAAAGACACTTTCTCTTATAAATTTCTCTATTTTTTTCATGTAATAAATTTTAAATGTGGATTAAGTAAATAATATGAACATCTCTCCTCTTATAAACCTTCATTGTTTTCTAATGATACGACTCAAATGTGAAACAAAATAAGTAATTACAAAAAAATCATTTTATGATTATTATATAAGAAAGTGCAACGTGGTATGTTTTATACATCATAATACATGCAGATAAATATAGAGGATGACATGATAATATTTTATTAAGAAAAAAATTATCTAATCATGTTATATATATATATATATATATATATATATATATATATATATATGAGAGAGAGATACCACCCTCTCGTACATGTCTATTTTAATTTTTTTTATATCAATTTTTGTAACAACCAGCATAAAGATTAAAAAAAAAGAGAGATAAAAAGCCCAATGTCACTCAAAGTTTGTAAAAGGAAGAGATTAAATCTGTTCTCATCATATTTAATTAGAATGATGGGACATATTTAAGATAAAAATATAATCATATTTAAACACCCTTCTCCCAAACCTTGCAACCCTTTTTCCTGATTCTTCTTTCACCTTCGTGCGGGAATAGGGGCAGCAAACGATCTCGTCGTTCTTAGTGCAAGGGTAGGCATGATCCCTCTCTCCTCTTCTAAGTCAATCTTTTCGCTTCCCCTCACGTCGCCCTCTACATCGATTGAATCACAGACGCTGATCGGCCGGGAGAGAACAGGGCGTAGAGAGAAGAAAATAGAGGACGCGACTGTTGATCAATTTTTCGACGAATCGAGGAGGGATTAATCGCGATCAGAGGTGGGTGAATCGAAATCACCTTACATGACCTCTGAATTATTTTAATCCATGCCCTAATTAATTATGAAACGAAAGATATTAAGAAGAAGTTCACTAGGGTTATCGTTTGATTATTGAATTCTTATTTGAATTGTTTGATTCCTGATCATTTGATTGTTTGAATTAATCCTTTATGTTCTATTATGTTTGATTGATTGCTAGGAGTTAGGAATTAGATTAGGATGGGTTTATGTTGGAAAATTTCATAAATAATCGAAGTCTGCAACCTTTCTGAACGCCGATCGGTCGATCGGTCTGCAGGCATTGCCAGCGATCGGTCGACCGATAACATGCCTACCGCCGATTTCTGTAGATGTAGATCGGTCGACCATCCCTATCACCGGTCGACCGATCCTTACTCACCGATCGACTGTTAAACTGAATGGATTGACCGATCCGATTAGCACGAATCCACCAACTGGTCGATCGATCTGAACAGACCGGTCGGCTGACTCGCAGACCATCGGTCGATCGTTCTCCTGAATTGGTCGACCGATTCTCAGTAAACCTTTTCATTATATTTATTAATTATTTCCCTTTTTAATCCAAATATTACTTAGATATAATTGATCCTATTTTTCTAATCCCACAAAGATCCATCATTGATTTTCAAGATCTGTCCTTCTATTGATTTACTTCTTATTGATCTTATCGAATCCATTGAACAAAGAACAAAGAGTCACAAATATTAAAAATGATTAATAAGTTCAGATAGAAGATTAACAATGGGTTGCTAGTCCAAGCCAAGTGCAACAAGATAAGAATAACCCCCTTGGTCATAGTTTGATCACCCACTGACCTGCACAAGGCCGTATCATTTGCTCGGCATACCTCAAGAATTAAAGACACCTAAAATCATTCTGATTCTAATAATAATTCAAAATCAAGAAGCATTTTTAAGTCAAGTCAAGTATGCCATGATTCTAAGTTTACTAAGCATCACATGATTCTCATGATTCATGATACATTCTGATTCTTACTCTTATTATTATTATGATCCATGATACTGACATATTATCTTTTACGTTCAAGTTAAGCATGATTAATTATTACTTATTATTATATTCATGTCATGCATTATATATCATGTGATTCCCTACTAGGCTGTAAAGCTTACGGGAGGACCTCCTCCCCTGTGTCTAATTTTCATAGAATCAGATCAGTAACGAGGTAGAGTAGGTGTGTGGTGACGATGCTCTGACGACAAGACAACACATGAACCACATGACTTTTTAGATTGTCTTTTAGTTTCTCTTACCTTCCGCATTTAAATTCATGATGTAAAACTTATTTTATTTCTTAGAAACGATATAGCCACTTTTAAGACTTTCGCGAATTAAAGTTATCTTTTACCTTTATTTCTTTATTTTATTATTTTCACTAACGTGTCTCAGTTTTTTACTGAGATATGATCAATATCATGGTCAAAGTCATAGCATATCGTAGCGTTTCCGAGTTGGTCTTCGCCACGTAGCGGGGGTCGATTTAGGGGCATTACATTTATGATATCAGAGTCTAAAGTCAGGATTCTCTTGACGTCCTAGTGTATAGAATAGTATGGTATTGGTTCATGTGTTATCGTCGAGCAGTCGCCACACCCTCCATCGTAAAGTACAAGTAAGATCTTTCTTGCTTTGAGTTATTCTTTATTGATGTATTGATATGTATTTCACATGAGTGGTTGATTCCTAAGGAGGTTATTCTGTATGGTAGGAATCAACTTAAATGTTATTAGTGATTAGACAAAAAGGGTCATAAAGGTTACGAATAAATTGGAACAGAATAAGTGACAAGCATGTGGATAAATATACCTACGTGAAAAATGAGTTTTACAGATATTTAAAGAATAAAATATAAGAAACGATTATATTTCTTATAATTCATATTTTTCATCTCTTTCATGATCGCTCTATTCACGGACTTCTTCTGCTGACTGCAACAGTATGAAGAGGAAAATGAATAGGCATATCAGTTGCAAAGAGATATAGATTTAAGAAAGAAACGAAGAAATTATAGGAGTAAACAAAATTTGCCTCACACAACAAGTAAGTGTGAGATGATATGAAATCAAGCATGCTTAAGTTATGATTTATTGATATGACTCATGTGATTCTATTGATTGACCAAGATTGGGGTTTAATGAATTATCTTATATGTATATATTGATAAGTAGGGACCCATAACGCTTTTCGTGCTTTAGACTTCATATGACATCTATATTATGTTGATAAAGGTCCTAAACAAATCCAAATTAGTTATACAAATTTCTAATTAGATTCTCTTATATTGGAAATATGAATTAGAATTACTAATCATGTTCAAATATGTAATATTGATTAGACAAGAATCTAAGTATTAGTGAGCTGTCCAAGAATCATGTAGGGAGGGGCAAATATAGAAGTTTAAAAGGTTCGGAGGTCACATTGATGTGAATAAATGTCAGAAGAAATTTTCAATAAGTAAGCAACCGTCTGAGTTAATCGAACATTTAGATCTAGCATACTCATACACATATGTACATATAACGTAGCATACTTATAAATATATAAAGATCAATAAATAAATAGACCTAATTAACTTAGTTTAGTATGTAGTAGATTTGAAAATTTATTAATATGAAGTATATGTTTTATATAGCCATTATTAAAGCTCTATCATCGCAAAGTAAATATATTTTCAAAATAGACTAACATGGTTGATAAAAGAATTATATAAGAACAAACAATGCATGAAAGTGTTAAATGAATGTGAGAAATTTTGAAAAGATTTAAAGTCTCTTAATTGAGACATGCTTAAGGACGATATGAGCGCCCAACATTATCTTAAAAGATCAAAACATTAAGTGAGAAAATTTTAGAAGGTATGGGGGGTTAGGGTATAGTATGAAGAATATGGGGAGTTAGGGTATAGTATGAAGAATTTTATAAGTCCCCTACAAAGTTATTGGAGAAGTAAGTTATGCACCAGAGATGGATGATTATGAAGTAAACTATAAATTTTAATTGAATTATCTTGACTATGGGTATATTTATTAGTTTTCATAATAATGTTCAAATCATATAGGGTAATTAATCATATATCATGATTGATAGTTCAAGAGGGAAAATAAAAACCTATATATGTTTAAATAATGGGTTAAGCAAGCCATCAGATGATACATAGAATGTTCTTTAAAATGCAAGATATAAGATGTAGAACGTTCTCTAACATGCCTCAACGTCAATACGATGAAAAAATTGTCTTGATCAAGTGGACCACTTATGATTTGATCATATGTTTTATATATGGATTGATTTTCCCTTTTCGACCTTAAAGTTATCTCGAACCTTTCCCATGTGCTACAAGATATCATTAATACAAAGGATAATGAAATGATGTGCAAAGAAGAAGAATGATTGATTATCTTCTATTTTGTTGATTGTTTGATTTTTTGTCTGATTATTTGAATTTATTCCGTGTTCATTTGCATTCGTAATGTTTTACTAAGGACTTATGTTAGATAATGTGCACAAATGATTTTGTTCATTAAGAACTAAATTGTACTATATGATCGACCCCTCATTATAGATATTATTCGACCTTAATATTGATTCAAGTGCTTCAAGATACTCAAGGAAAGAACTTGTTATGGTAATATATAACCACTAGCCTCCTATGAAATTATATGATCTGATATTGCAAGAAACAGATCAATGTAAGTCAAGTAAGTTATGTCTTCCACTCAAAAGCTAAATGATTATGATGATGACTCTTAATCCATGATATTTGATTATAGTAGATCCTTAGGATCTTTCTAAATGATCCAAAATTCATGATGATTAAGGATGAAGTACTCTATGAATATAGGATGATTCCAGGATGTGACCGTTGACATACTTCTCATATGGCATCTTCATATCTTTTTCATATCACACTTACATTATCCATACTATTAAGATGATGAAGTATTGATTACTTAATCAAATACCTATTCTTAATCTTATATGTGATCCCCTTTTGTATCATTGATCTGATCATCAATCAAAGAAGTATTTTTTTTATGATGGTGTTTAGAGTAAGGTCACATCAAACATAGGTTATCGTGAAAGTTATTGATCTAAATTGACATGATGCCATTATCAATTTTATCGAATCATATGATGATGCCATTATCTACGATGATGAACAACGTTCTTATCCTTGCACGACATATGCTACCCAATAATGACGATGACCCAATGGAAATAACTTCATATCATAAAGTCCATGCTAGTGATACTAATGACGATTGAAGATAAGATCTTTTCCGCACGTCGGTTAGAAACTTTTTAGGAGGATTGTGATGAGATTCCTATTTGATTTTTTCCTCCTAAGATGTATAAGTATTATGCAAAAAGAAGAAGATAGTTATAAGTATTCAAAGATCTAAAAGTTATAGTTAGAAGTTGAGTGTCATATCGACCTCCTTTCAAGCATGACCTTGATTTTCAAGGCCTCATGTCACATGAACTGAAAAGACAAATTTAATAACTTTAAGACAAGGAGTTTATGAGGCCGAGGGTCTCATTTCTAAATATTCCACTTTTTTGTAAAGAGGAATGATGACTCTATGGATCTAAAGATTTATTAACAAGTTCATAAATAAAACAACCATCAAGACATAAGTGTCTGTTATCATGCAAAGATGACCTATTTAAGGCTAGGTGTTCTCAAGATCGATCTATGGAGTGAGTATCGATAGTTTCAAGTTGCTGAAAAAAATGTAACGAAGATAATTTTCCTGGCAATGAATGATCATTATAAATTGAGCGATGCCATTAGACTAAGAACACCCCTCAAACCTTTAGGTTCTCACGAACATTGTGTTCAAACTATGCCTACATTTATGTAGAAAAGATTAAAGTGTTCATCAATTAAAAGAATCTTAGGTATGCTTTCTTTTAGTAGTATGCTAATATGTAACAATGAAGATGACATGAAGTTTGAAAGATTTTGAGTTCTCCATGAAATATCATTTTGGTAAAAATGAACTCGGTTACACATACACTCAGACACAAGTGATATCCGCTAGGCTTTATGAGGCTGCGTATGAAATGATGAAGGAACCAAGCATGTGAAACCCAAATGATGAAGTCCAAAAGAGAGCAATACTAGATGAATAACATGAGCCTGAGTTGCGGTCCATTTAGGAATAAGTCTTATAAGAAGAAGTATCAGATGAATATTATAAGTCTGGGTTGCGACCATTTGGGGAGTACACAGATGTATAAGGATGAATAAATAATAATGACATGAAACATGGAGATGCAAAAATATGTCATAAGTACCCAGCATGTCAAGGTGGAAAAAGTAAAGCATCAGAAATCCTATGAGATGATGATACATGACGTTAAGAATTCGTAGACTTGACATTTGCTGAGTATCCAACACATATAGTGGAGCGCAAGGTGCAACGTCAGAAGAAAAAAAATGTACCTATGGTCCGGGTAGCTTGACGTTACCATCACGGTGATGATGCAACATGGGAGCTAGAGTCGCAAATGTGCCAAGAATTTCTACATCTTTTCGATAAGCCCTCTACTTAGTGCAAAATTCGAGGACGAATTTTCTTTTAAGGGGGTAAGAATGTAACAACCAGCATAAAAATAAAAAAAGAGAGATAACATGATGGGCGTCCAAGCAAATCACGAAAGGAATAAAAAGCCTAATATCACTCAAAGTTTGTAAAGGGAAGAGATTAAATTTGATCTCATTAGATTTAATTAGGAGAGGGGACATATTTAAGATAAAAACATAATCATATTTAAACACCCTTCCCCCAAACCTTGCAACCCTTTTTCCTAGTTCTTCTTTCACCTTTGTGCGGGAACAGGGGCAACAAACGATCTCGTCATTCTTAGTGCAAGGGTAGGCAGGGTCCCTCTTTCCTCTCCTAAGTTAATCTTTTCGCTTCCCCTCACGTCGCCCTCTACATCGATTGAATCATAGACGCTGACCGGACGAGAGAGAATAGGGCGTAGAGAGAAGAAAACAGAGGACATGGCTGTTGATCGATTTTCCGACGAACCGAGGAGGGATTAATCACGAACAGAGGTGGGTGAATCAAAATAATCTTGCATGACCTCTGAATTATTTTAATCCATGCCCTAATTGATTATGAAACGAAAGATATTAAGAAGAAGTTCTCTAGGGTTATCGTTTGATTATTGAATTCTTGTTTGAATTGTTTGATTCCTGATTGTCTGATTGTTTGAATTAATCCTTTATGTTATGTTATGTTTGATTGATTGCTAGGAGTTAGGAATTAGATTAGGATGAGTTTATGTTGGAAATTTTCAGAAATAATCGAAGTCTGCAACCTTTCTGAACGCCGACCAGTCGATCGGTCTGCAGGCATTGCCAGCAACTGGTCGACCGATAACATGCCTATCACCGATTTCTGTAGATGTAGACCGGTCGATCGATCCCTGTAATCGGTCGATCGATCCTTATCCATCGGTCGACCGTTCAACTGAATGGATCGACCGATCCGATTAGCCCGAATCCACCAACCGATCGATCGATCTAAACAGACCAGTCGATCGACCCGCAGACCACCGGTCGACCGTACTCCTGAATTAGTCGACTGATTCCTAGTAAACCTTTTCATTATATTTATTAATTACTTCCCTTTTTAATCCAAATATTACTTAGATATAATTGATCCTATTTTTCTGATCCCACAGAGATCCATAATTTTCAAGATCTGTCCTTCTATTGATTTACTTCTTACTGATCTTATCGAATTTATTGAACAAAGAACAAAGAGTCACAAGTATTAAAAAATGATTAATAAGTTCAGATGGAAGATTAACAATGGGTTGCCAGTTCAAACCAAGTGTAACAAGATAAGAGAAGCTCCTTTGGTCATGGTTTGATCACCCAGTGACCTGCACAAGGCCGTATCATTTGCTCAGCATACCCCAAGAATTAAAGGCACATAAAGTCACCCTGATTCTAATAATAATCCAAAATCAAGAAGCATGTTTAAGTCAAGTCAAGTATGTCATGATTCTAAGTTTACTAAGCATCATATGATTATCATGATTCATGATACTAACATGTTATCTTTTACGTTCAAGTTAAGCGTGATTAATTATTGCTGATTATTATATTCATGTCATGCATTGTATATCATGTGGTTCCCCACTAGACTGTAAAGGTTACGAGAGGATCTCCTCCTCTGTATCTGATTTCCACAGGATCGGATCAGTAACGAAGTGGAGTAGCTGTGTGGCGATGAAGCTGTGGCGACAAGACAACACATGAACCACAGGGCTTTTTAGATTGTCTTTTAGTTTCCCTTACCTTTCGCATTTAGATTCATGACGTAAAACTTATTTTATTTCTTAGAAATGATATAGCCACTTTTAAAACTTCCGCGAATTAAAGTTATCTTTTACCTTTATTTCTTTATTTTTTCTTTCGTTAACGTGTCTCGGTTCTTGACTGAGATATGGTCAATATTATGATCAAAGTCATAGCATGTCTTAGCGTCTCCGAGTTGGTCTTCGCCACGTGGCGGAGGTCGATTTGGGGGCGTTACAATTTTAGTTATTGTTTAGAGAGTACACTGGAAAAGCAAATTCAAACAATCAATAATACTTGTTTTTTTATAAAATTTTGAACATTATTAATATTTATAATGAGCATAATTTATAATTACTTTTTTAAAACTATTTTTTACAATTATTATTGTTCTCTAATGTATTACTAATAAAGTTATAAAAAAAGTACAAGTAAAACTATTTGACATGCACACAAGATATGTAGAGTAGGTGAATTCGATGATCCGATCCGATCTCGATTTGACCATTGGTCAGGTCGGATCAGGTACGGGAAAGATTTTTTTTATTCGAGTCAATCCGATTCAATCAAAGTTTTACTTTTTTATTTTTATTTAGTTTTAATTTATATTTATTTGAATATGTAAAAAATATTTAAATATTTAAGAAATTATTTTTATATTTTAATGTATAATATTTGTATATTAAATAATAAAAAAATTAAAAAAATGGTCAGATAATCCGATCATTTGACCTGAACTATGTGGGACTAAATTGGGTCCAACCTTTTAAAAAAGGGTCACTTGATATGATCAAATCAAAATTCGGTGATCACTAACAAAGGTTGGGGTGGGTGAGTGTGACTTTTTGTTTAAGCAAAGATATTGAGTTCGAGTCCTGATGAATGTAAAAAAATTTGTTGGATGTCTCACGTATCATTGCTAGGCATATGACGTGAGGCAACTTTACCGAATTAAGTGGGTCGACCAACCTATGGATAGTGTACGTTCATTAATGTCATGCAAGTTGAGCCGTTGGCACCGCTCTTCAGACATCAAAAAGTTGGCAACCCAAAAAAAAAATCGATGATTGATTGGGTGCGGTCAAGTCGGATCGAACTTAAGCCTAGAGAAAATGTGCACATGTGTTTTTCTCTAATGCAATGGAAGGTATTTCTACATATTAAAACATCACACATTATAGTATATGACCTCACATTTATAGCTGCATATTTAGAGAATAAAATGTATTAATTAATGTAGTAACTATTTAAGAATAAATATTGAAAATGTCATATTATAATTTTGAAATTATTTCTTTTGATTTCATTTATTTAAACATACTAAAAACACAGAAAAAATAAAAAAAGAAGTCTAGGCCTGCCAACTGGTAAAGGGGCATCAGTCCAAAACATGACCAAATTGGGATTTCGCCAACGACACTATTCGTTCACCCAACTAAAGATGGCGCAAACGGAAGAGCGAACCAAAGCCGTCGTCTCCTTTGATCGCCAGAGGAAGCTCCCACCATCGCCAAAATGGGACGTGTGTGCACCAAGATGGTGAAGAAATCCCCCCGGACGCTCATCGAGCGTTTCTACTCGCGGTTCACTCTCGACTTCCACAGCAACAAGAAGTTCCTCGAGGAGGTCTCCATCATCCTCTCGAAGCACCTCCGCAACAAGATCGCCAGATATTTGTCCCATTACTTGATGCGCCACATCTAGCTTAGTTCATCCGCAGCATCTCCCTCAAGCTCCAGGAGGAGGAGCGGGAGCGCCGCATGGACTTCGTCCCCGAGGAGTCCGCCATCAAGGTCGACTCCATCAAGATCGACAAGGAGACCTTCGAGATGCTGGTGTCCCTCGACATGGCCGACCTCCCGGGCGTCGAGAAGCAGCAGGATACACCCGCCCCCGCCTCCTGCACCGGCGGCGGGTATAGGGGCTATAGGAATTAGAAGATTGAGAGCTTTATGGCCTCGAGTCACGTCTCCTTATGTTTTGGATGTTCGATGGTTTCAAAAGTCATCTTTTGTGTTAAAAGTTGTATCTTTGTTTCTGCAACTCATTTATGTTTAGGCACACTTGTTATTTACATTGATCATTTACGAAGATATATTGACACAATCTGTTGTAACTCAATTCTATTCATGGCAATTGCTATCTCCTTTTATCATTTCTGTATGAACTAATAAGAAGAAAAGGACCCATTGGCTTAAGCGATCAATTTTTTGGTCAGGACTTGTCATGGTGGGTATCATCTTTTCTGTCGGGGTGTAGCAGTCGAGTTCGTACACTTATGATTCCATCCCTTGGCTCAGACGCCGACTTCTCCTTCTGGCGACATATCTAGACAGCTAGTGGCTCATTGGCAGACACATTTCCTCGCTTCTGGGTCCTCTCAACTTTCCCAGAGGGATCAACGCTTCACAGAACTATTGGCCCTTCATTAGCGGTTGGTTGGAATACATCTAGACCAGTCCAGATGGATAGGTTTGGATTGTCAGAGTCATTCTCGGTGTGAAACCTTTACACTCGCTTTCTCCCCTACCAATATACTACCAAAGGACTTCAGAATAGGCACCACACACACTTCATGTGTTCTTTGCAGCGAGTCACAGAGGACATCACCCACCTATTTTTCAATTGGCCCACATCCCAGAACATATGACAGCAGATTACCATTGCGACCACGTTGTCGCTAGATTTAGAGTTCATGTGGCAGACCTTTATAGACATATTGCGTTAGAGACAAAATTGACGAGCGTCATTGACGACCTTTATGGCCGGTGTCTGGGTCATTTGTCTACAACACAACCGTATCATTTTTTGTGGGGAGCGATGTTAGCCTGAACGTGTTTTACATCACATCTTCTTTCTTATTAGGGAGTGGGGTTTTGACTAGTTTCTTTTTGTGACTTTGGTCACTTTTTTCGCTCTCCCTAAGAGTCTACACCCTGTACATTTCTTCACAGTTCTATCTATTGCTGGATGACAATCGCAACTCTGGTGGTCATCCTTTATTTTCTAAAAAAATACTAAACATTAATTTAATGGGTATAATGTGAGTGCTCACTACTGAGAGCAGCATTTGAGGATAACTGCAGGTGCTCAGGACCATGAACCCCCTGGCCGCCGACGCCGACGCCATCACTGCAGGAACGCCGACCTCGCCCTTGGCCGCAGGAGGGGGAGCGGTCAGGGGCGCGCACGGCCACCAGCAGTACACGGACGGGAGTCTCCTCCATTTGCACACGACCTGCTATCCCTCCTGTCTTTGCGTTCTAGCAACAATAATATGGTCAGTTCGATGATAAGATTGGGAGGATAGTTAAGTTTATACTTTAATTTTGTTTGGATTACTATCGTTGCAAAAAGAAAAAGTGGAAAAAAAATGATTCAATAACATTTTATACATCTTATATTTAAAGAAGGAATTACAATATAATTATATAAATAACCAACACTTGATATATATTACGATATATTTATATATTATTATTATATTAAAAAATACTGGAGGGGAAACGTATTTTGAATTTTTTATTTTAATCGAACCTGATCAAAATCAGAAAATATGTCAATTTCTTTTTTATAACCGGATTCTTTCCCGACACGAAAATTTTGATTGAAAATATTTTCGAATAATTGGTCCAAGCTAGTCCGACCGAAATAACACCCACCTCTAGTTGCAATATCTATTTGATATACATTTATAATGCATAAGTTTAGGAAGCTCTAACGCTTAAATTCAATTGCCCAAATAAAAAAGAAAACAAACTATTGTTTTTCTTTATTCATTCGTTCAACATTATCCCTCTTCATAATTGGATTCTTCGTGTATATTAATCCTTTTAACGCATAATAGTAGAGCTATTAAGAAACTTTCATAACAAATAATACTAGAGCTATTAATGATATTACAATAATTTTAAAATCCCGAGCAAGTTATCCAATTACATAACATTACCTTGATCTTGATGAATGATCACAAAAGAATGCTTGTGATCTGGTCAAGACCATGCATTGTCTGCCATTGATGACGGATCAACTTTTAAATTATGATACGTATCTATTAACAAAGTGTTTTGAACTTTATTTTAATACCTTCTATTTCAAGCTAAAGTTTAACTTGAAATAGAAGGTATACTTTTACATGCACTTGTGATATTTATTGCCTATTAGATGTACCATCCGAATTTGCAACTTCCGTGGTTTTTATGTGCCAAATAATTTTATTTTCTTTTCATTTCTCTTTTGAAAGTCTCCAAAGTCACATCCTCCGCAGTCAATGGATCATAACCCTGCACGTGCCCCCGTCAAAAGAATAGATGTGATTAATATTGGAACGCAAATGAATAGTTGAACTGATAAATTGACGTTTGAATGGATTAAAATTTAATGATAATGAATTAAGAAATTGATGTGAAACAAAAAAATAGGTGTGATAAATTAATTTTAGTAAGTGTTTGAATAAAAAAATATATTATAAATGTAAAATTTAAATTTGTTAATTAATAAAAATAAATGTATAAATTAAAATTTTTATTAAAAATATTTTGTCAAAAAATATAGAATTTAAATATAATAAATTGTTTACTAAATTATACTTAATAAGATATTAAATTTTTTTAATGAAATGATAGGTAATAAGTAATATTATATATTTTTATAATAAATATTTTATATTTTATAAATAAATTATTTTACATGAGAGAGGTGAGAGAGAGAAAAATCTAAAAAGAAAAAAAAAGCAAAATCGGAATTGAAAAAAGGGGCGTCACATCAATGAAAAAAATTGAAAGTTAATGGCAATAGAGGTACAGGGCTCGGTTCCACAAGCATGGGAACCACGGGTCATATGACTCGTGGTTCCCATCTCGAGTTTTTGGTCTAATTTCACAAACGTCATATTCTTTGACGGAACCGATCGAATTTGGGCGTCAGATTCATCAAATTCCAATTGTGAAACAAGCTCAAAAAATTTATGACCCGTGGTTCCCATCTCGAGTTCTTGGTCTAATTTCACAAACGTCATATTCTTTGACGGAACCGATCGAATTTGGGCGTCAGATTCACCAAATTCCAATTGTGAAACAAGCTCAAAAAATTTATGATTCATCATCAACTTATAACAATTTTTCGCATCTAGTCCTAAATTATAAATTTATTGTATGTCATCTTAAAACTTTACCATGATTTTTTGTATTTATAAAAAGACTCAAAATGCCCTCCCATGAACTATTTTCTCTTTTGATCTTTAAAATAAAATAAAATATTTTGACAAGTTGACAATGTTAAAGATCATCTTTTTCTAATTTTTTTTAGTTTTTTATATTATTTTTTATTCTTTTAAATATTGAAATAGAGAACAATTTGTGGAAGGACATTTTAGTCTTTCATAAAGAGGAAAAAATAAAATTAATAAAAAATTAACAGAATTAGACGAAAAGACTAAAGTGAAAATTTCTATAAAGTTTTGGGACATCATATGATAAGTTCATAGTTCAGAATTAAACGCGAAAAATTAACCCACAAATGTATTCAAGTACCTTAGAGTGCCAAATTTTTTAACACCAGCTAATTAAGAATGAAGGTTTCTTTCTGTAAAAATATGGACACAACTAGGTTAATGGCGGATGGCTACAAGATTTATAAAGATTGTGATCTTGATTGTAATCCTACTTAGGGTCTGCGATTCCGATCTCAAATTTGAGATACTTTTTGTAGAATCGATAGGAACATTATAGCAAGATCGTGTGATGCCCGATCCTACCAATCCAATTTTTTTGAGTTTTATTTTAAATTTCACTAAGTGAGACATGATTTTTCGGAGAAGTAAAATTAGGAATAAGATGATTAGTTATAATTAAACTTTTAAAATAATTTTCTTTGCAAAAAAACTTTATTATTAATGAATATTAAAAGGTATTTATATAATGATACTCCATATTAATCATATTATTTTCATTTTTTATCAATTCGTATTAAATTACTATTATATAAATAATATATATGTGTTTGTAGGAAGTCTTAATAGGATAGTATTTAAACATTATTTATAAAACCACTAGAAATTTATTTAGAAAATTATTTTTACATAATTTTATATATTAAACTATTTCGTTAATATATAGGTTAGAGGGTTTCCTTGGAATGGAAGGGAAAGGCTGAGATATTACGATCCTCAATTTGATTTTACGATTTTCTATCTTATGGACCCTTTTCAGACGTACATAAGGTTTTGATTTTGGCTACCTTGGATGGCTATAAAAGTGAAGTTAATCCTAGAAAGTAGTGAAATCATTGGGGAAGGAATCATTCATGAAGAATGCATCAAGAGAAGCTCAAACCATATTATATTGTTCTTTCTTTTCGACAATAGAACTCAATTGATTCTAGTGATGATGGAACTAGATTTTGCTCTAAGCTATTTTATACCTTTATTAATCTAATCACTTTTAGTTTCACAAATAGCATAACTCATTGATACCATGGCCTTTAAGCGTTAATGACAATAATTATTATGCTTTCATTTGGTTGACTTACCTTTACTACAATATTTTAAGTACATTAACATTATTGATTTTCTTGAGAGATCAAAAGATACTCTTTTCATATATTTGATCTATGCTACCAACGTATTATCATTTTGAGAGATGGTTAATTTGCTAAGATTTAGATTGAGAGATTGTTTTTTTTTATAGCATTTGGAGATTGTGTTTCTTAGAATTGTATTGCATGTACAAGAGAGGGATTATCCTCTCCATTATCAGATTGAGTTATGAGAGTAGCCTAGTTGATTTCCTTTGCAATGTTATTATCAATATTATAAGATCCGACCTGACATCAATTCGATTTCATCACTAAGACAAGTTAGACTAGATCCCCGCATAATAATAAATTAGTATTAAATAATAAAATTATGATATACATAAAAAATATAACATTCTAATATAGTTATATTTAACTAAATTTATTCATCCCACTCGAATCAAGATGAAAAAGTAGTATGTTAATAAAATGCTTATTTCAAAATAATAAAAAATTATGAAAAAAGGAGTATGTTAATAAAAAATAGAAGTTTTAGATAAATTAAGCATAAAAACATCCATTTACAAAATATAGTTCCTCAATGGAAAAGAAATCAAACGAAAAAATAAAGAAAAATAATTTAGCAAGAGAGGAGGATGCTATCACCATCTATCATTATTAGTCTTCTTTAGGTCATCGTTCACGAGTCACCAATGGATGAAAAGTTTGTGATGAGCCGACTACCTGATAGTTAGTTTTATGACTTTAGTTAATTTTTTAGCTTTTACGCTTTCATGAATAAAAAAAATTAGACTAGCTAGTGGCATGAACTCGGTAGGTCAGTCGGTCAAACTCGTGTTTCGACTAGATTTGGCTGGGAGAATACTATTCAAAGGGCTCCATAAGTTTCAGTCGACTCATAGGTTATTTTCACTCTGAATACTGATCATCCTACCAATCGGGCTAGGGACTCACAACACTAGCTATTACACTGAGAACTCATATCCTATTTTTTAGACCTATGTTGTTAATAATTAAATCCAACACATGTCAATATTGTGAAGTTAGCTCCAAACGTACTTTTCCCTATTGATTCTCTATTTGCATCTACATTCAATTATCTCTTTTGATCAAAATACCAAAAACATATTAATTTATTATATTCCTTCACATAGTTGTATTTTTTTAGTTTCTCACATTTTTCATTAATTAGTTAAGATAACTCTTTTTTTATTACAATAAAGTTTTAAGGTTCGATATAAGAAAAGAAAAGAAAGGAAATATTATTGAATTATAAATTGAGAAATATGTGACTTCATTACTACATATAATTTTCATGCTTCAACCGCAAGAGCTTATAATAGTGATGCCAAATATGGATGCTTCAATAAGAAGGAGGCTTGGTGTCAATGGTTCCTTAAGGCTGCATTTGGTACGGGAACATTAGTTCTCGATAACTAATTGATTTTATAGAAAAGTTTGGATTGGTGTTTCGATGAAAAAGTGTAATGATGAGAATTTAAAAAGTTGATGTGATGGATAAGTTTTAGTGGGTGTTTGGATAAAAAAAGGAGAACTAAGAATATAATTTATTATTTTATGAGGTATAAAATTATTGTAAATAAGAATATGTTATTAATATTATAATTTACGTAAATCTTTATATTATTAATATTATTTTTATTTATTTTGATTAAATCTTTTAAATATTGTTAATATTATAATTTACATATATTTTAATATCTAACTATAATACAATTTTTTTAAAAAATAATTGAATAGTTTAATTAATAAAATATTTATTAATTCTTAGAGCTAATTATTTTATAATTTTTAATTAATAACATTTAATAAATTATGTTATAATATCCCTAAATTATGTTATAATAATGTATTAATTTATTTTAAATTATATATGCATCCATTAAAAACAATTAAAAAATAAATAAAATTTAAAAAAAAGTCAAAGAATGCGACGCAGAAGTTAAAAAGAAAAAAGAAATGTACCTTCGGCAAGAACATTTGACGAGAACTTTTCGTAAAAAATTCTCGTCAAAGTCACGTGACGGGATCATTTAATGTTCCCGCCACATGACTGCGTTTGGCAGAATAATCGGAACATTTGATTTGTTCCGTGCTGCCAAACGCAGCCTAAAAGTTTGCTGGATCATATTAATTTGACATTTAAAAGTTCATTTTGATAATTGTTTTTTGTTCCTACATTTTTAAATAAGCCAACTGTACTGCTGATTGGAGCATATCTTGGAAGGAGAATCCACCTTCAGACCTTCTAAAGAACTTGTTCCTAGGTCCTAGTCTCTTATGGTTCACTAGTTGGCTCCAATGAAATGATCTTTACTTTAAATTTTTGGTATCTTTGTCACATATTGTTTGAACTTTAACGAATCTAAGTTCACATTGGATGCAGACGAATATTTTCTTTGGCAATATTATCCAACATAATAGTTTTCAAGGGAAGAAATCATTTTTTAAAATGGCAACAAGAGAAGCTCAAGCCCTGTCTACTGTTATATCGATTGACTTTATCTTTCTATTTATAATATCGAGTGATGATGGAACTCGATTCTATTCTAAGTTGTTTTGTAACTTTATTAAGCTAATCACTTTTAGTTTCCAAAATAGCGTAGCTCATTAATATGTGTTAATTTAGATACCTTAATTTTAAGCATTAGTACTAACATTCATTCTACTTTTATCTGATATTGAATACAATATCCTGAGTAATTGATTGTATTGAGAAATTGAAAGATCCTTTTTTTATACTTCTGATGTATGTAATCAATAGGTATCGTATCAAGAGAGGGTAATTTGCTATGAATCAAATTGAGAGGTCATTTTCATTGTTTATAGCATTTGGAGTGTTAATAATGCCTTGAATCTGAACCCAATTGGTCCTCCTACATAGTTAGGCGCTTCAGCAGAATTTCTTTACGGGGATCTCGCTGCCCGGTCAACGAGCTTGTGGGGGGTCAAGAGGGGATCCCCCCTGCGGGAGTTGCAAGGGGGCTCCCTGAGCGAAAATTTTTTAGGGGTATTCTGTATGTGATTCAGATTTGATTTATTTCTTTATCACGAGATAGGTGTCATGTTTTCAGGGGATTTATTTAGAGTCCCAATCCGTATGTAATTCCTATCATCTGTCAAAGGGAGTGCCTATATAAACTCCCTAGGGGTCTAAACAGAGACCTATCCTTGTAATCATCGTTATTCCATAACAAAGAGCCGCCGCCGCTTTTTCTCTTCGCGTTCTTCTGTATTTCGTGTGATCCCTCTCTCCCTTTTTTCGTAACAAACTGGTATCAGAGCCTTAGGGTTTGTCAATGATTCTCGATCAGTAGGGAGATGGCGTCGCACAACATGAGCGTGGAGAAGTTCAACGGAAGGAACAGTTTTGGGTTGTGGCAGATCAAGATGTGGTCGTTTTTGAAGCAACAAGGAGTCTGAGCGCCGCTCTCAAACGTGTCGAAGAACAAGCCAAAGGAGGAAGACTCGAAGGGCAAAGAAAAGGAGATCGACCTTGCAACTTTGGCGGCACAGGAGGAGAAGGCGCACTCGATGATTCTAATGTGTCTGGCAGATGAGGTGATAATCGAGGTTGTAGATGAAGAAAAAGCGGCCGGTCTATGGTTGAGACTCGAGAGTCTATATATGACGAAGTCTCTCACTAACAAGTTGCTGTTGAAGCAACGTCTGTTCTCTCTCCGCATGTAGGAAAATACCCCTCTGAAGGAACATCTTGATCAGTTAAATTCTTTATTGATGGAACTCAGAAATATCGATATTAAGATCGAGGATGAAGATGCTGCCCTAATTCTGTTAGTTTCGCTTCCTCCATTATATAAAAATTTCGTTCAATCTATGATTATCGGAAAGGAAACTATAAGTCTGGAAGAAGTAAGATCGAGTCTCCATACTCGTGAACTTCGGTATAGGGCATCTGGAAATTCTGCAGAGACTCAGGCCGCGAGTTTGATATCGACCGCAGAGAAGGGACAGTCCTCGAATTCAAAGAAATCCAAGTCGAAGAAGAAGAAAATCACTACGAAAGACATCTGTAATTACTGCAAGGAACTAGGTCATTGGAAGAAGGATTGTCCGAAGAAGAAGAAGGCCTCCGTCGCTGCGGTGGCACAGGAAATTGGAAATTCTGAAGATGATTTGATTTTGACTGCTTCTGATCAAGGATGTCTGGCAGATAGTTGGGTTTTGGATTCGGGGTGTTCCTATCATATGACTTCGAATAAAGAGTGAATCTCAACTTATTAGAAGATTGATGGTGGAAACGTCATCATGGGCAACGATGCAGCCTATCAGATAGTTGGAATCGGTTCTGTGCATATCAGGACTCATGACAATCTTGTGAGGACGCTGATAGATGTCCGCCATGTTCTGCAACTGAAGAAGAATTTGATATCACTTGGAGTCCTCGACTTTAAAGGGTGTCAGATCAATGCTGCTGGAGGCATCCTTAAGGTCATGAAGGGTGATGCTACGGTTCTGAAGAGAGTCAGACAGAAGTCCTTGTATGTATTACAAGACAAGACAGTCTCTAGCATTGCTGCAGTGGCTAGTTCATCCGAATCAGATAGGTCCAGACTATGGCACATGCGGCTTGGGCATATGAGTCAGAACGGGATGAATATCCTCAGCAAACGAGGTCTTCTAGGAGAGAAGAAGATATCTGAAATCAACTTCTGCAAGCACTGCGTATTCGGCAAACAACGAAGGTCTCAGTTTGGCAAGGTAGTGCACAGTACGAAGGCGACACTTGACTACATCTACGCCGATTGTTGGGGTCCCTCTCGTGTTCCATCATTAGGATGTGTGAGGTACTTTCTATTTATAATTGATGACTACTCGAGGATGGCTTGGGTATTAATGATGAAATACAAGAGTGAGTCCTTCAAGGCCTTCAAGCAGTGGAAGGTTCTGGTGGAAAATCAGATGTCGAAGAAAGTGAAGCGTCTTCGTACTGACAATGGTTTGGAATTCTGTTCTGCTGAATTCGACCAGTTCTACAAAGATGAAGGCATTGCCAGGCATCGCACAGTCAGGGATACTCCATAGTAGAATGGAGTTGCAGAACGAATGAACATGACACTTCTGGAGAGGGCAAGGTGCATGCTCTCTAACGCTGGCCTGAATAGGACATTCTAGGCTGAAGCTGTTAACACAGCTTGCTATTTAGTGAATCGAAGTCCAGCTACTGCGATTGATTTCAAGACTCCAACTGAAGTATGGTCAGAAAATTCTGCTGATTATACTTGTCTGAAAGTTTTTTATTGTCCAGCATACTATCACGTCAGTGAAGAGAAGTTGGAGCCAAGGGCCAAAGAAGGAGTGTTCATGGGATATGGTGCAGGAGTGAAGGGCTACAAAATTTGATCTCCTTCAAAATACAAAGTCATCCACAGGAGAAGCGTGACCTTTGATGAAGCATCAATGCTTCAGTTGAAGGTGGAGGCTGAAGAGAGTGTCAGTAAACAGGTGGAGGTTGAAATCACTCCAACTGAGGATGATGCTGAAGGATCGCATTAAGAAGCAGAATCAGAAGGTGAAGAATCTGATGAGCAATCTGAAGAGGAGTCAATTGCTGCTAGACATCCTCGCAGAGAAGTGGGTCCTCCTAAGCGATATGGTTTTGAGGACATGGTTGCTTATGCACTACAGGTAGCTGAAGAGGTGGAGTCCCTAGAGCCGTCCTCTTATAGGGATGTCATCACATGTGCCGAATCTGGACAGTAGTTCGCTGCTATGGGTGAGGAGATGGAATCTCTTCACAAGAATCAGACGTGAGAGTTGGTCAAGTTGCCTAAAGGCAGAAAGGTTGTTGGCTGTAAATGGATCTTCAAGAAGAAAGCAGGAATTTCAGAAGTTGAAGGTACGAGATACAAAGCACGACTGATTGCTAAAGGTTATAGTCAGAAAGAAGGTGTGGACTACAATGAGATATTCTCACCTGTTGTCAGACATACTTCTATCAGGGTGCTACTTGCTCTTGTAGCACATCAGAATCTAGAGTTCGAGCAACTAGATGTGAAGACTGCTTTCCTCCATGGAGAACTTGAAGAAGACATTCTTATGAGCCAATCAGAGAGATTCTCCATTCCAGGAGAGGAGAATCAAATTTGCAGTCTGAATAAATTTCTGTATGGCTTGAAGCAGTCTCCCAGACAATGGTACAAGATGTTCGACAGCTTCATGATCAGTAAGGGATTCAGTCGAAGTCCCTATGATTGCTGTGTATATCATAAGAAGGTGAATGACGGCTCCACCATTTATCTGCTCTTGTATGTTGATGATATGCTTATTGCTGCTAGAGACATGACAGACATTTAGAATTTGAAGAAGCTCCTCAGTGCAGAATTCGACATGAAAGATCTTGGTGCAGCACAGAAGATTCTGGGGATGAAAATTCTAAGAGATCGCGCATAGGGTAAACTCTTCTTATCTCAAAAAAGTTATATTGAGAAGATTTTATCCAGGTTTGGAATGTCTGTAGCGAAGTCTTTGAATACTCCATCAGCTGCAAATGTTCATCTTTCTGTTGCCTTCGCACCAAAGTCAGAAGCAGAAAAGAAGTACATGTCTCGGATTCCATATGCTAGTGCAGTTGGAAGTCTGATGTATACCATGGTTTGCACAAGACCAGACATTGCTCATGCAGTCAGTGTTGTCAACAGGTTCATGAACGATCCAGGAAAGGAGCACTGATAAGCAGTGAAGCGAATTTTTCGGTATATGAGAGGAACATCTGATATTGGTCTCATCTACAGAAGTGATAAAGAGTGTTTGGTTGCAAGGTACTCAGATTCAGATTATGTTGGAGATGTTGATGGAAGATGATCTATGATAGGCTATGTCTTTACTTTGGACAGTTCAGTTATTAGTTGGAATGCTACACTTCAGCCATCAGTTACATTGTCCACCACAGAGGCTGAATACATGGCACTGACAGAAGCTGCCAAAGAAGATATCTGGTTAAAAGGCTTAGTTGGAGATCTCGGATTACATCAGGAGCAGGCTATAGTGCACTGTGACATTCTGAGTGCAATATATATGTTTAGCCAAGGATCAAGTACATCATGAAAGAATCAAACACATTGATATCAGATATCACTTCATCCTCACTGAGAAGAGGATCAAGGTGAAGAAGATTGGCACTGAAGACAATCCAGCTGATATGTTTACTAAATCTGTTCCTTATGATAAGTTTCAACATTGTTTGGACTTGCTTAATATAAATACTTGATAATAGCTTCAAGATGGGACTAGCGGCGGCGTGGCGTGCTTTTGTGCTCTGAAGATGATTCAAGTCAAGGTGAAGATTTGTTAATAATGCATTAAATCTGAACCCAGTTGGTCCCCCTACATAGTCAGGCGCTTCAGCAGAATTCCCTTACAAGGGTCTCGCTGAAGATTGAGTGCCTATATAAACTCCCTAAGAGTCTAAATAGAGACCTATCCTTGTAATCATTGTTATTCCATAACAAAGAGCCGTCGCCGTTTTTCCTCTTCGCGTTCTTCTGTATTTCGTACGATCCCTCTCTCCCTCTTTTCGTAACATGGAGATTGTGTAATTTCTTGAAAGTGCATTAGATATGCACTAACCCAAGAGGTAGTAGTAATTCGATATTATTGAATTTCACTAGTGTGTCTTGAGAGGAGAAATCTAAGAAAGATTATCATCTTTGTTGTTAACTTGAGCTGAGAGTAGTCTAGTTGATTAATCTGACTATCAACCCGGATTAATCATCGAGTCAAGTTAGACTAGTTCCAATCAAATGGTCAAATAAGATAATAATAAATAATTATAAAATAGTAAAATCAAAATAGAAATAACTAAATAGATAAATAAATATAACTTTCTGATCTAGTGATATCTTATTAAAATTTATTCATCTTACATGAATCAAGATGGAAAATTTCACATATATAATGCTTATTTCAAAATAATAAAAAATTATGATAAAATTCAAATAAATTCATCTTTAACTAACATGTATTAAAATTTTCCTCTTAAATTTTATTATTTTTCCGTTCATAATAAACTTGTTTTAGATTTAACAAAAAAGATGTGTAAACTAATGAACATTAGACCTTCTTATTTATATAATCAATTTTACTCGAAAATAAAATAAAAAGGGTAAAAATATTGAGGAAATAGTCTCATTATTTGTAATATACTTTCTATCATTTTTGTATTTTTTTGACATTTTAAATTTATTTCTGATAAATTATTGTAACTATAAATATATGTAACCTTAATCAATATGTAGTACTGTTGTGTTACAATCATTGTTAATTTTCACAAATTACAAGTTGATTAGTTATTTAGTTGTATCCAACTATATCTTTTTTATTCAAAATATTATTGAATACTATACATAATGTTATTTTCGCTTTTTATCATTCTTCTTATTTTTATGTGTGTTTTTTAAATTTATTTTCTTTAATTATTATCTCTACATATAATTAATTGAATCATTTAACTTTTTATATCCAAGTACACTTCGTATTATAGTTACTGATTTGGATATGAATTTTTAACATCTTCGTTAAATTTCATAAATTATATTTTGACTCATTATATTCCACTACATTCTATTCATAATAAATAGCTATATATAACTCAATTATTGAGTATTGAATTTCTAATGTCATGATTAAGTTTTTTTATTAATTATATGTTATCAATTATATTTTTTTATTAGTAATGAAAATTATTTCAGATTTAATAAAAAAAAGATATGCGAACTAATGTACATATGGTCTTCATATTTATATAATCAATTTATTTGAAATAAAAATGTAAAGTAGTTATGAAATATGTCTATTGTCTCTTAAGTATTGTAGCTAGTATGAAAACTTTTAAAATAACGATTAAATTAATTATTTCTAAATCCTGCAGTGGATGGACTCTTTTTGAACAAATGAATCCAACAGCAATCCATTCAAGCAGCTAGCACACAGCCAGAGCCTTAATCAAGATATAACAAAATGTTAAAGTTGAAAGAGTGAAGGGCAAACCTGTCGATGATTTTTGATCAGGTTCTTTTGCTTTATCATGAGATCAACTCGCATGAAATAATGCTTTACATTTACCGTGAAATTTTGGGGCATCCAACAATTAACTCTCATAAAATGCTTTACCAAGGCACGTTCATATTCGTTTTCATTTCTTCGATCATATGGTCCAACAAGGAAATTTGTTATTATTATTGTTATTATTGTTGTTTTTTTCTTTTTCTTCTCTATGGTACAAGGGACTATCTTGATTTTATATATATGCTAGTTATTTTTCAAAGTGTTCAGAGCGGGGTCATTATCCCATATTTTTGGCGCTCATGAAGATAACGAGCGGAATGAACTTTGTGAGTGATGGTGTGATTGTTAAAGCATGAGTTTTAGTAACTCAATGTCGCTTGATTAAGAGAGAGAGAGAGGTCAGATGCAAGATTCAAATTTGTAATTTGAAAACTCGGGTCAGGCACTAAAAGTTAGCGACTGGACTTAAGTTTGTGCGATGCATAATTTAACAGAGCTAGACATACACTCCTTTAGTGGGAGTCTTCACCGTAGTATTTGAGTGTTCACCGTAGTATTTGTATTAAGTACCAAATATGCAAAGTCGATCTAGAGAGACATGATAAATTGATTGGTTCGATGATCATCATGGTATGAGTCTCTGACAGATGATTCATCTGCACGTGCCCTTAGACTATTGACTAAGTCTTAAGGAAAGGAATTAGTGCTTGCTACTTTAGCGAGGTACTCAAAGATGAAAAGTAAGCTAGGCTGTCGAGCCACATTTAGGAAAGCAGCTAATTCCCTACTAAGAGATATGAGGACGAGAGAAAGAACTGTTACGAGCTGCATTACTATTATGAACTGCATAAAGCTTTCACATACAATTGGCCAACTATTTTTTGAAAATAGTGTATGTGAAAGACAGTACCGCAGATCAAGACATACATTATCTTGACTATGCTGCAAGACAGATCTAGGGCATAACGAGTTATATTATTTAAGCATTTATTGGTTCATGTGTGAACTGTAATGAATTTTTAACGGGCATGGTATACGCTCTAGAGATAGTTAAGCGATTGAACTTTAATAGGTAACTTTCTAGCTCCAATAAAAAAGCGTGCTTTTACTCGTGGGTCGCACGACACATTTACCAATTATGGATAAACAAAAGTACAATGCCCAATGTGGACAAGTGGGAGTTTGTTGGAAAATGCCCGCGTGGGCATTTTCGCGCGACGCGCGCGCGGACCGCGAGCTGGTCACGCAGACTGAGCAGATTACGCAAATCGCACGGTGCGGACTGCGTTGGCGCAGCGCAGATCACGCAAATCGCGCGATCTCATCGCGCGATTTGTGCGCCGTGAGATTTGTGCGCTGCACTTCACTCGCGATGGACACGCGTGATGCCTGATGTGTTCTGCCTAATTTATTGCTTAACTCTTCCTACCCTATAAAAGGGGACCCATACCATAGTTCCAAACACACTTTCGAGAGGTTCTTCCAGAGGCACTTGTGGTGGTTGGATAATTAATGTGGCATGCATCAGCTGAAATCAACTTATATATATCTATAATAATATGACATATATATCCACAATTCCAATTTTCCTTGTGGCGTAGGATCTTGTGAGTAGTAAAGTAATGGACGTGGACTCATTCATTGCCAAAATGCTGAATTGATAAATAAAGACTATTGCCCTTACTTTAGATGCAAACATGCCTTGAATTTTAACAAGTGTGATCTCAAGTAGGTGAGTTTATGGACTTGCTTTATATTAACAAGTAGTCCCTCATACTAGTTTATTAGGAAATTCTTTATCCTTTCTTCTAGCAACATGCATAAAATATAAATTTTTTGAGTAAGGAAATGATGACCACTAACTTTGGTAGTCATCCAAACTCTGGTTCTAATATTTGTTTTTGTATACACTACAAATACATTATAAGTTGGCTTTCAAGTAGGTTTTAAAAACTGCTTCTGAAAAAGAAGAGGTCGACCAAGAACAAGGTTAGAAATTAAGAATGATTTTTTTGGGGAGGAAAAAGGATGACCCCCATTTGGTTGTTCGTGAAAAGTCCCGATGATCCGCTTTCGCTGAGGTATTCCGCAACCTCTAGAATTTATATCTGTTATAAATTCCAACAGCATAGTTGATTTGTGGATGGAAGATGAGTGACAACAAAAATCAGAGGCTACAAAACAAAATAGGCTCACTGAGAAAGAGGGTGGAATCACAAAGCATACCACTGGTTCTATAGTTATGACAGAGCATCGGATAAGACTTGTATGTTAATTACACTATTTTAATATTTAATTTTTTCAAGTTGTGCACAATATTTTAGTCATGTTTTATTTTCTTTTTGTAGGCACAAAAGTTAGGTAGACAACCAAATGACTATGAAGTTTTTGTTGCTATAAGCGTCAAGGCAAAGAAAAAAATAAAAAAAAGTTTAAGTTTTTATATAAAAAAAATATTTATATATATTATTTTACTTTTTCTAACATATTATGTTTGTGCTAAATTCAAGAAGATTACAATGCATCTCTTAACCCAAATATGGTTAAGATGTTAGGTCTCAACTAGGATTTGATGCCGCTATGTGAATTGATGCGGTCCAACAAAAGGAAGAGTATATGGATTTGGTGCTGGAAAATATGCTCAATCACTAGTAAATAATTTAAGTTAGAGTACATCAAAGCACATGGGTGACTCTTCTTCAAATGTTGCTACCGAGACTGATTTGCAACGTATGAGAGAAGAAGTGCGTGAAGAATTGCGACAAGAATTGCAACAAGAATTGCAACAAGAATTAGATGATCACATTAAAAAAGTGAATGTTGAAATGGAAGAACGTGTTTGTACACTTGTATTACAAATTACTTAACAAGGAAGTAGCCAATCACCTTCCGGAGATTCTATTCCATGCTAGTAAGGTAATTTATCTTATTTATATTTCACTTCTTTATGATGCTTCATTATTTTAATATTTCTTTATTTAAGTCACTAGATTTTAGTTTTTATGTATATATTTAATTACATGTTTCAACTTTTTATATGGAGAAATGGTAAATTACACGAATGGTCCTCCAACTTTGAGTCGATTTCTAATTGATCCTCCAACTTCAATTTGTAATCAGATCTCCCTCATCTTTTATTTTCTTGCACGATTAGTCACTACAAGAATTTGAGTTATTAGCTACAGATTTTAGCAACTCCATATTTTGTAGCAATATTATCATAGTTAGTGACAGATTAGCGATAGATTTGAAACACATTTAGTGCATCATCTCCACAAACAAAACTGACAATATAGTGACACAATTGTATTCACATTAACTACGGAAATTATGGTCACTAAAATTAGTTGACATATCGTAGTCAAGCTGTAACAAATTCGTCACTATATAGTGACACTAATCGGTCTCTAATTTGTCTCAGGTATGTCGCTAATAGTTATACATTTACTACTTGCCATAATTTTTTTTACAATCATTTACACTATCTACTTTATGTATAATTTCTTTTGCTTATAATGACTAGACGTTTGTACAACAATATTTTGGAATCAATAATTGATCATCAAAAGTGAAATGATTTTATTTTCTTATTTAATAATTGAAATAACTCTCAAGATTTTTAAGGTTAATGTGAAAACTATAATAGAAAATTCAATAAAGTGGATGTGTCGCACTCGAACACGTGAACATTGCTTGGGAACATGACGAACCATGTGCGGGCATTCGTTGCCATCATTGGCCATGGATCTCTTACTAAATGGTGGAGATCTGCTCCGCATCCATACGTCGAAACACCTATGACGCATGTGCATTTTACCCTATATATATAATTGTTGAAGTTGGCGAATACTTCAAGACCCGTGAGCTTAGGGGAATTTGAGTATTACTGAATTACCTGTGCTGCTGGTGTACTGACAAAATGGGGGGTTCGGGGGGCAGCGCCCCCCGACGGCAGTCGCGCTCCGTGTGATCTTTTGTTTAGTCGTCCCGTGTGGTGCGGATTACAATAAACTAATGAAAGTAAGAATAATTCACAATTTTTATAAGTAAGTATTAAAAGAAACATTTTGCAAAAAAAATATGTTATAAGTATTCATTAATGATACAATAAATTGACAAAGTTCTAAAAAACATAATATAATTTTAAAATATTTTTATGCTTATTAAGTAATAAAAAATATTTTATTTATTAAGTATAATTTTAAAATATTTTTGTAAATAAAAAATACTTTCCTCTTTCCTTTAAAAATTTCCCCCTTTCCCTCTTTCCCCTCTTCCCCTAAAATCCTAAACGACATTTCCCTCTTCCCTCTTTCCCTCTTTGACATTTTCCTCTTCGACATTTTTGGATCGAGACCTCAAAGATTCTTCAGGGGCTTCAGGTGCATCATTCTTCCACTTTTCCTACTTTTTTCGTGTTTTTTCTACATTTTTTTTGTTTTCTTCTTTGTGCAGCCGCGCGCAAGGGCTTGTACGCACAGGCTGCCGCCGGCGACCCCTACGTTGGTCGCCGGCGTGCGCCCGACTCCCTGTGCGCGCAGGGGCCAACCAGCGGCCCCTGCCATCGTTGGTAGGGTTCGTCTCAGGCCACTGCACGGGGAGCCTGGTTTCATGTCGGCGACCCTTTTTTTTGTTTTCTTCTTTGTGCAGCCGGCACGCAGGGGCTTGTATGTGCAGGCTTGGTCGCCAGTGCACACCCCGACTCCCTGTGCACACAAGGGCCAACCATTTTTTGAGTCCTCATCCGAGTAGAGTGAATTCCCATTTTTTGGTATTGTTATCAATTATCTATGTGCTCTCCTTTTTTTTCTTCTTTCTTTCCTGACTTTAGCATATAACTCTCAATGTGTACGTGAACTTGTTCTTTTATCAAAGTATTCCAAATTATGTTATTGTATATATTTTCTTTTTTCTTGCGTTGGTGTCCGACTTCGTCTATGCACTATATTATCACTGACAGACTGGTCTATGTTACAATGTTATTCCAATGAGCAGTGTTCACTTTCCTTCCTGCCATGCTAACAACCTCTATGAGCCCACTCAAAGTTAAGAAAATTATTGAACAGTAACATCCTTTGCTTAAGACTAGATTAAATTCAATTTGAGGAACAAAAAGGGAAGATTGCTAAGTTTTTTCCATTCCCGAGTTTGGCATATAACCCTTAGTATGTGATACTAGAAAGGCAGTCTAGAATTTCTTGCTATCATCTTAACATCCTTTGCGCGCCAATTCCAATTCCAATTCCATGTCACATGTTTTGAAGCCCCAAAAATTATGATACAGGGAAGCATTACTTTGAAGATGAACTAACTGCATACCTGCCATATTCACTTTTTCCTCTGAGCCAGTGTACAAATTTCCCTTATTGTAATTTCAGAACCTTCAGATATTTCACATCAGCTAGCACTAGATTTGTATGTGTATTAATAGCAGGTTCCTGTATCACTATTTTCTTAGATGATTCACGAAATCCAGCATCAGGAACTAAAGCATTGACTGAATTCTAAAATTATTTCTAGGGAACCTAAAAATTGTTTGATATGAAATCAGGTTGTAACATTGATCTTCTTGTTTTAGGATGGCATCTAGTGGTTATTGCTTCTTTTGATGATTATCAGAATCTGTTCATACACATAAGCTAAAACTGGACTTGTATGCAGATTTACGACGGATTCTGTATCTCTATTATAATTGTAGTAAGTTGTATAGTTTGAACAATACACTAAAATTAAAATTTCCTCTTTTTCAGCACAAAGACTGCTCCTCTTTTTTTTACTCATATTCTGCTTTTAGATTCTTCATTGCAGATTCAGAATCTGTCCTGTTTTTTTTTCAAAATCTTTTTTATGAGACCGATTATTAGTTTTATAAAAGTGTACCACATTTGTAACACAATACTAAGTGCTCATTTTGATGTTGCAGACTTTACAAAGAAAACATTGCATAATAGTATTCTGTTTTAGTTTTACATGAATGTGAGCTGACTTTTGAGCAGGATTAATTAGAGACACGAATCATCTTCCTCTCTCTCTCTCTCTCTCTCTCTCTCTCTCTGTCTCTCTCTCTCGCTCTCTCACACACACAGAGGTAGTGTGTAGATGCACAGCTATATATGCTCAAAGACTCGAGTGACGAGTAGAAGAGCACTGACTGGTATAAAATAGTGAAAATTCCGGCAGCGGCATTGCATAATCAAAATGTCTAATCCCCACCTTACGGAAAACATGTCGACAGAAGGTCCCAGTCCCGAAGAAGAAGGGGCACTACCCAAGGACTTTTTTCGGGAGGAATTCCTCGAGTGGTTTATCGAGGTGGATCAGTGGATACGTGAAGAGAAGAAGGACGAACTGCTGAAGTGCGTCAACGACGAGAAAAATCCGACCGTCAACCTGTCCGGAGACCTCGTTCTCCACGTCGTGATCGCCTACGGCAAATCCGAATTGGCCTGCTATCTCATCGAAAAGATGCAGAATCCTTCGCCACGCCTGGCGGACATGAAGAACAAGATCACGTGGGACACGGCCCTTCACGTGGCCGCCTCCATGGGGGACGAGATGGTGGCCCAGAAGCTGCTCGAGACCGAAGACCAGCTCCTCCGGAAGCAAAACCGTTGGAAGGAGACGCCGCTGCATAAGGCGGCTTTGTACGGGCACCGCCGCATGTTCCAGATGCTGGAGAACCCCTACGGTGTCCCTCATGAGAAGAGGGATCACATGAACATTCTCGCGAGGACGGGGAGCGGCAACACCTTCCTCCATTGCGCCATCTTGAGCAACTCACCTGGTAATTCATCTTTTGCTTTTGCTTTTCTTTTCTATTGTAGTTATCTTGTGATTGTATGAATGATCATAGTAATATATAGAGGTCGCTTAATTGCATGCATGCATGGTTACTTTGTAGAGCTTGCGCTGTACATCGCGATGCATTATCCGGTTTTGAAAGAGAGCCGGAACAAGGACGCTGTGACGCCGCTCCAGCTGCTGGTGACCATACCCGAAGTACTTCGGACAAATGAACAGCTCTCGCTGCTGGATATTATCATCTATAAAAGTTAGTCTATATATGTCAAATTAGGAGTTCTTTTGCCTTCGCAAAGAATATTATTATCATGATTTTATTTTATTTTTGTCAAATTAGGAGTTCTAACTTCGCAAATTAGGAGTTCTTTTTGTCAAATTAGGAGTTCTTTTGCCCATAATATAATATTGCATAAGCTTATTTTTTTCCCCATGATTTATTTTCATGATAAAAGTTTATGTATAGGTGGATGATCACTTATTTAGTTTTAATTTTGGTGTGCTGAATGCTGAGGTGCCAAATTCTTCGAATCAAATTGAGTGAAGTACCAGTTGACTGCATGTCTCAGTGACTTTATTTCTGCTAAATTCGCGACATTTTGCTTGTGCAGCGATTCCTGTGGACGAAATAGATGAGGATAAATTATATCTCAAAGATCACGAAAACCAAAACAACGAGACGCGGATAAAGAAAATATATGTGCACAAATCGAACAATGGCAAGAAGGTTAAGTATGATATACCAATTTGTTGGCAAGTGTACTTTTTATTTGAAAACTTATTGCTCGTGACATTATGCAATTACTGTAATCTTCACACTGATATCACTTTGAGAAACGATGTGTTCTGAATTTGTGGGAGCGGCTCTCCCCTTCTATTTAATCCAAACCATCACTATTAGTTTGCATGAATTAATTTGATACATGGTGAACTAATTTAAAGGGAACAAAAACGGTGCAAAAACTATATTATTTAGATACTGGAAATTAAAATAAGTAAACATGATATAATAGACAGTTCTACATTGAAATTAATATATATTTTCTACTATCCTTTTTTTTACATTGCAATTAAAAAAAAAACGAGGCAAGCAGGAGGTTAAAATAAACAGTCATTTCTACCTCAAACAAGACTTGTTAACTCTATCATTTCTAATTATTATCTTGTGAAATAGTTGAACAGCCAAGTCATGTTGAGATATGTTTTTCCATGTCTTCAGTATGAAATGGAACCAATTGGCGTTGTAGATCAACGTAGACACAGACGCATCCGTGCGCGTGCCAATTTCCCAAAAAATTATGGTGTCCTCTTCGACATAATTGACATAGGTACTTTCAATCACTCCACATTTGTCACTTATTTTTAGAAAACATCAGTAGTTCAAATATTATTTTGTTCATATATATATATATATAACATTGTAACTTTACATTGACGGTGGATCATTTTCTTAAAATATTTTCTAGATTTCCGTACAACAAAATTATAATTTAGAGACCAATTTTTAGGGATCAATTATATTTAATTTTTAAAAATATAAGTATTAGAGACTAAGTGATACTAGTCTAAATTCTTATTCATTTGAAATTAAAATTTTATTTGTGGTCACTAAAAAGTCATTCTTTAAAAATTAATGAAAAAATTTTGGTCACTAAAAATTTTTAATGGCCAACTTGTAAGGGTCATAAGGATCAAAATATTTTAGTCTAAAAAAGTATTAAAGATTAAAATTGAAATTCTAGAGACTAATATGTTTGATTTCTAAAAAGTTTTTTTGATGTAGTGTTTTAAATAGACTCATTTTATGTCCCATTAATATATATATATATATATTAAAATAATTATTATTCAATCATGATATAACATTCTGAAATATTATAATTCATAAATAATATATTTGACTAAATGAGATAAATATTAAAGTGATGGAAACAATTACTGCAATAAATTTAATAAGTGCTAAGTAATAAAAAAATATTAAAGACAGTTGCATTAAATTTTTTTATCATGATAGTAAATTTTTTTAATGTATACAATGAAGATTTGTACATACTCGTATATAATTATACAAACTTGTGTAAAATTATACAAAAGTCTGTAAATTCTAATAGTCTTAATTATTTAAAAGTCTATATGGATTTGACTGAGTGTTCATAATTAAACTAATATTAAAGACTAAAATTAATATTTTAAGCACTAATGTGTTTGATTTCTAAAAAGTTTTTTTGGTGTAGTGATTATTGAGTTTAAGATATTGAATCATAAATAAACAGATATTTTTATCAGAAGATACTGCACTTGAAATTGCGCGTTTTCTTCTCTAAAAAAGAAAAAAAACAATTTGTTTATTATTTAATAAACGTTAATTAGTTTGTTTACTCGTATTTATAGCTCTATGCCTATAAATTGGGAAATGTAGCAGTGCTCTTTTTTATTTTTTACTTTTTATTTTTTGTATCTCAAGAAGCTGACCAAACGATTCTGCTTGCAGTCGCCGTTATGTGGAAAGGACTTGTGAAGATTTTAAGAGCAAGTAAGTATAGTCATAAAAAAAGATTAATCAATTTTGACGTCGAACAATTGCTATAGGATTCCTTCGTTAAGATTTTTAAACGAGCACGTAAATCTAATTCTTTCTTAGTTATGCAAAGCTATTACTAATATATATATATATATATATATATATATATATATACATATATATATACATATATATATATATATATATATATATATATATAATGTATTGAAAACTTATACGTACATGTCTGTTAAACTGACTTTTGATCATCTCAAATATATACAAACACATTGACTATATATTTATTACGAATTATCAGGATGTTTCCATTTTTATTCTCATACATGTTAGTCACATTCTACCTCTAATTGTTCGGATTTTAAAAGGATAAAATTAGTCATACAAACAAATGAGAAATTGATAAACTATTCTTTTTGCTTATAGACATATGTAGGTGCATTCATTTCATCACAATTGTTGGATGTGATTAAGACGACTAACGGTTTTGATCATCTCAAATATATGTTAAAATATTTATATATATGCGCGCGCTTAAACACATATTATAGGAAGAAAATAAAAAAGAAACATAATTGGAGCGAGTTCACATGGAGAATTTAAGAAATATTATTAATTTACACTTCTAAACTTATCTTTGCCATATACATTAATCAAGTAAGTCATTTCCTTAAATTTGATTGCAACACATCGAAATTTATTTTCAAGGGAACAATTCATGAGAATTACGTAGCTTTGGTCTAAATCAATATTTAAAACAGTACTTCTCGGTAAGACAATTCATCAAAATTTCAGTGTACAGTTCGACAGGAAAATAATTTCCTTTTGACAAAAGAAAAAGAACGATAAATTTAGCAAAAAATATATTGCTTCTATTCTTCAAATGAATTCATTTTCATCTCACCCGACCTCTTTTCGTCATATGTCCAGTACTATTTTCTTAGAGGTTTATTTTAATCAAAATGAATGGAGCCAAGCTGTTCGGCATCAAAATTAATATTTCAAATAGCGTTTAGCGATTTAAACATTAATTTTTTTATTTAATAAATAATAAAAATAAGTAGCGTTTAACGTTTCATATGAAAATATTAAAAAATTATTTCTATTGGCTTTTAGCATTTAGAGGTTAACATTTTATAGTTTTTTTTAGTTTTATCCTTATTCAAATATGTTATTTTTTTCTAACTTATCTTATTATTTTTTTATTTTTATTTTGTAATCATTTAGCTATATTTATTTTTATATTCATGCTTTATTAATTACAAATTATTTATATGTTGACTATGAATAAAAAATAATTTCAAAATTAATATTTTTATATCATGAACGCACTATATAAAATTTATTATCAATATAAATTTCTATATATTTTAACAAAAAAATTAATTGTGAAATTTTATTTTATTTAATTAAGATATAAATATCTAATTTATTGTATTATAATACAATTTATATAGTGCTTAAATTAAATATTTTATCGTATGTCTAATTATGTTATATATTTATATTCATCAACTAATTCTACCACTAAATTTAATAAATACTTATTTGTTATAATCTCTAACCACTAATAATTATTCACTAGTTGAATTGCTATCCGCTTATCAAATCGTTAATAACGTGAAATAGAACCGCAGACTTACCTTTTTATATAATGCTAAGGAAAGAAAAAGTATTTGATTATTTATGCAATTTATGTCATGGAATAAGGCGTGATGCGATGGTTCACATATTAACCCTTCATAAAATGTACTTTATGTTTCTTTTTTAGATTATTTTCATATTTTTTTTGTATCTAACCTCAAATTTTGAACTTATTTTTTTATCCCTAAATTATCGTAATTTGTTCATTTTAATCCTAAATTTTCATAAAATGTACTTTATGTTTCTTTTTCTAGAGGAAGAAATAATTTAGGGATAATTTAGGGAACTAGACGGAAGAACTGAAAAAAAAAATGAAAAAATGCAACAGAACTAGACAGAAGAACTGCAAAAAAAATGGTGATAGTTTAGGGTTAAAAAAATAAATTCGTAGTTCAAATTTAAATGTAAAAAATCATGATAATTTAAGAGAAATTTATAAAAATAACCTTTCTTTTTTATTATTTCAAACTCATATTTAATTTCTTTGCGTGTTTGGGTAATGAAAAATAATGATTAAAATTAATAGGATACTCAAAGATAGAGGAGTTGTGTTCCCTCAAGGAGAAGCATAAGGCTTACATGAAGCTCATCGCGTTCTTGGCTCATAAGCCCTCCTACTGGGACTTCCTCGAGAAGGGGAGATCTGGTGGCCCTGGGTCGGTACTGGTGTCGTCCACAGGCGACGCCTCGCCACTGAAAGGGACATCCACGAGCTTACATGAGGTGAAGACTAAGGAGGAGGAGGAGGAGGAGAAGAAGAAGAAGAAGCAGAAGAACAACCGTTGGAATGAATCTCCGCTGACCCTGGGAGCAAAGATGGGTCTCTACGAGTTCGTGGAGCAGATTCTGAAGGTGTGCCCAGTGTCCTCGTTCGTCCGCGACCAGGACGGGCACAACATTCTGCAGGTGGCCATTGAAAATGGCCAAGACAGGATTGTGGACCTCATCGAGTTGATGGCCTACGCCCCCAATCCAGTTCTGTCGTCGTCCTGGTTGACGTCCGCCGTCTCGAGCAGCGAGGGGCAGAGCATAAGTCACTTCGCCGCCCACACTACCGTCAACGAAACATACGCGTCTCCTTTGCAATTGCGGCGTGAACTGCGATGGTTTAAGGTGCATACACGTTAAAATAATATATATATATATATATATATATATGTATATGTATAATGATAATGAATTATTGATTAATTGTGGTCGATCGATCGTGGCGCATGCAGAGGGTGCAAAAATTGCTGCCCACATACCTTCGGTACAATCGAAACAATGAAGATCTGACCGGGCTTGAGCTCTTCATAAAAAACCACAATTCCATGCTCGAGAAAGCCAAGGAGGAACTAAAGAAGACGGGGGAGATGTGCAGCGGCCTCGTGGCGGCCGTCGTCTTCACCTCCAGCTTCTCCATCCCCGGCGACAAAGTGAACGGCAAGCCGATGTACATGGAAAGGGTGGCCTTCAAGGTCTTCTCGCACGCCTACGTGATCGGACTCTCCTGCGCCTCGACAGCGCTGGTGCTCTTCCTGTCCTTCACCGTCTCGCAGTACAGGGAGGAGGACTTCGAGAGCTACATCCCCACCAAATACCGCTTCGCCGCGTTCTCTTTTGTCATAGCGTTGCTGGCTCTGCTGGTGGCGTTCTCCTGCAACATCTACCTCAGCATATACGGGGGTGAGAAGGTGGAGGCCGCCCAGGTTACTCCATTCGTGTGCGAGCTGCTCGTCCTGCCCACCGTCTTCCTCCTCTATCTGATTATCCGAGGAGGCAAGGAGTACATCGTCAGATGGTTATTTTGAACATATATATATATTGTGTGAATGCATGCATGGCTGCAACTGAGTGCAAGAGAATAAGGTCGTATGAGCCTCAGCCATGTTTTTATCCAAATCATAAGTTTGCCAAGAAGTATCTTATTACTATGCATGTATGAGTGGTTTGCTGTTGTTCCCCAAGGCCATTTTGATAAATAAATTTAGTAAATATTTTATGTGGAAAATCTGGTATTTAAATAAAAGTCTTTATTTTGGTGGTCCCCATATAACGTGCTCTATGCCAAGAATGATAAGGACTCCTCTCAACCTTTTCAAAGAACGATTATGACTCTGATAAATCTTACGATGGATGATTATGAACCATGACATGAAATTAAGAATGATAAGAAGTGGCAACTCCACCTTTTCGGTCGACCGATATGATTTCGATAGGTGACCCGTAACCTTCGGGCTTCCGTCGTGTGGACCGGAAGTGAAGATCTTTCATCTTGACCTGATATTAAATGAACTTCCGTCCACCTTATTCCTAAGTAAATGAAATGAATATAAGAAAATAAATTTTCTCTACGCCTTAATCAGTCCACTGATCGAAAGATAAGCCCATGTATGATGAGGGAAGATGTTCCAGCCTCGTAACAGGCCCTCCCTCACGGGTTGCCATTTGCTCTATCTAGGCGGGAGTTTCTCCCATACGGATGTTTCCACCGAGGGCGAGGTCATCCAGCCCAATAGGGTTTCGCCGTGCCACCGATCACCCATTGGTCCATGATGTCTAGATAGTAGTATCTCACAGTGCATGCAATGGCATTCCCCTCAAGAATGAAGAGCTCTTCTAATAAAAGAATGAATGAGTGAAAGAATGAAAGAATGCATGAATGAATGAAAGTATGAAAGCAAGCAAGTATGAATGTATGAAAGATAAGCATGACAATGAATACGTAAAAGAACGACTGAAGAAGAGAAATGGATATGAAAATATGTTCTCTCTTGTGATTTGATTTTTTCTATGATATTGATGTATGATCTCCATTATGCCATGACTGATGAAATCGATCCATGACGACTTGATCCTGTTCTCATGTTGATTATGATTTATATGAACCCACACTTATTTTTATGCTAACAGTTGAGCTTGCTCCTCTGTGTGAGTCGTGAAGTGGTGATGCATGTGTGGAGGACTCAGTTAGGTTTGCTGTTGCATATGGTCCTAGTCGAGCGTAATAGTAGTTATTTACTTTTTCGTTATATCTATTGGTGCATCTTTGCAAATGGGACCTACTAAGTCCTTATGGATCGGAGTCATTTTTATATCTAGTTTAGTCTTGCATTTGTGAGCCACTATTTTTTTGGGCGGATGAGTACACCTTTGGTTCCCGCACCTTGATTAGTAGTGAGACTCTCTCATACTGTCACCTTTTTTAGATGTATTTTAGTCATCTTTTGGATGTATGTGGCTCATATATTGTTGCCTCTGATGAAGGCTAGTTGAAGTATTTTATATATCAGCTTCCATATTTTCCTTTACATGTCGTATTGTTTTATTCATTTAGTCTTCCGCTCTATTCATTTAGTTTTCCGCTTTATTCATTTAGTCTCCCGCTTTGCATTTCCCTTCGTGTTGACCATTTGGGTCAACCAAACAGTCCAAGTATGAAAGAAAATCCTAATTATAGAAGTTAAAGTCTAAGTATGGTCCATATGCAACCACCCGAGCTGCCGCCATGCTACGCCATCACAAGTAAAGTAAGACATGTTTGGTTTTCAAAGTATGATTGTTTTATTGAAATGAATTATTCAATGTTATAGATGGCTCCCATGACACACTCAGTGGCCCAACACGGTAGAGGCCGTGGGCGCGGACGAGGTGGAGACCGTGTGACGGCCACCCCGAACACTATGACTGAGGGACCTAGGGGATGACTTACAACAGGCACTATCTCCTGTGCAGCCATAGAAGCCCTACCACCATCACAATAGTCGGCATACTCAGTGCCAATGTACCAAGCACCACTTCCTCCTCCAGCACGACTGATAGTTCCTCACTGAAAGGATACGATTCAGGAGTTTCTGAAACTGCACCCGCCGTACTTCAGACGGGCAGTGAATTATGAAGAGGCAATCTAGTGGCTTACTTGGATGGAGCAATTATTCGACACTGACATATGTGGCGAAAATAGAAAGGTTCGTTACGCCGTTCACATGCTCACCAATCGGGCCAATGACTAGTCGAAGGCAACATGTGTGAATAGGTTTCTGAACTAGAGGATTATTTCATGGGAAAGCTTGAAAGAACTATTTGAATCCCAGTATGCCCCATCCTATCGAAGTTCAAGGAATTCAAGGAATTGCGCCAAGGCAACTTGACAATAGCTGAATACCATGCTCGCTTCATCTAGCTAGAGCACTATAGTAAGGATAAGATGGATGAGACAGATCGCACCGAGCAGTTCATCGATGGTCTCCACCACACCATCCATGAGAGAGTCCTCTATGACGCAGAGATTGACTTATATGGAGTTGTTCGAATGGCATATAGGATCGAGCGTGAGATCCGGATGCGGCATGAAGAATTAAAGAAGGAGCCGACACGAGCTGTAGAGTCAGCTAAGCCGAGATGGGAGGACCGTCGCCTAGCTCGTAAGGATGCACGCTAGGATCACCACCACCAACCCTACGAGCAGCCACGTCGTGAGGCTCCCCACCAGCCAACGCCTCGCCGACCTCAGGTGAAGTGGAGTTTAGTAACATAGATATATGCTTAAGTATGACGCTAACTGATAGTGAACATGAATATAGCCTCAGCCTCAAGGGCAAGCACTTGCATAGTAGCCTCCCCTACAACTACCAGCACCCCCGGAGCAGGCCAAGCCGAATTGCACCTTTTGTGGCAGGTATCACTTGGGGGAGTGCCGTCGGAAGAATGGCCCTTGCATCGGATGTGGGAAGGTCAGACACTACGTTCGAGATTGCTTGGCTAAGAACCAACAAGGCCCAGGAGGAGTACTAGGACGTCTCTACAACATCCAAGCAGACACGACTCCGCAGGATAACGAGATTATCCGAGGTACTCTTTCTATCGTAGGCTTGCCTATGTTAGTGCTATTTGATTCGGGTGCTTTGCATTCTTTTATTTCTAAGGCATATGCTTCCACCCTTACTGTAATTATAAAAGGAATGGAGCATAGCATGAATGTAAAGACACCGATGGGATTGGGGACCCTCCACGATGAAGTACCTTCTCGAGGTGTAAATTGTCGTGGATGGGAAAGATTTTTCTGCTGATTTAATTATAATTCCTATGATGGACTACGATATTATCTTAGGTATGGATTGGTTGTCATACCAAGATGCATTTGTAATATGTAAACAGAAGAAGCTCATCATCAGCACCAAGGAAGGAAAGAAGACAATGATCAGAGGCACATCGAAGCCAGACAGTGGAATTTTATTGTCAGCCATGAAGGCACATAAACTACTGCAAAAGGGTACGTTGCAGAAGGTACCTGGCCAGTATGACGATAGCCGATGCTCCTACACCAGCTCTACAACAAATAGATGTGGTATGAGACTTTTCGGATGTCTTTCCAGATGCCATCTCCGGATTACCACCGAAGAGAGAGATCGACTTCAAGATTGAGTTAGCACTAGGGATGACACTAATCTCGAAAACTCCATATCGTATGACCCCGATGGAACTAGAGCTAAAGAAATAGATTCAGGAGTTACTCGACTATCGGTACTATTTGTAAAGAAGAAGGACGGATCACTACACCTCTGCATCGACTACCAGATGTTGAACAAGGTTACGATCAAGAATAAGTACCCACTGCCCAGGATCAACGACTTGTTCGATCAACTATCTAAGGCTTCAATATTTTCGAAGATTGATTTGAGGAGCGGTTATCATCAGTTGAGGATAGTAGAAGAGGATGTGCCGAAGACTGCCTTCCGATCGCAGTATGGCCATTATAAGTTCACAGTCATGTCTTTCAGAATGATGAATGCCCTAGCAGCGTTCATGGATCTGATGAACAGGATATTCAAGTAGCACTTAGATCAGTTTGTGATCGTCTTTGCAAATGAGACCTACTGAGTCCTTATGGATCAAAGTCATTTTTATATCTAATTTAGCCTTGCACATGTGAGCCACTATTTTTTTGGGCGGATGAGTACACCATTTTGGTTCTCGCACCGTGATTAGCAATGAGACTATCTCTCATACTAAGTCACTTTTTTAAATGTATTTTTGTCACCTTTTGGATGTATGTGGCTCTTACATTGTTCCCTCCGATGAAGGCTAGTTGAAGTATTTTATATATCAGCTTTCGCATTTTTCTTTACATATCATATTATTTTATTTATTTAGTCTTCCGCTCTATTCATTTAGTTTTCTTTCATTTAGTCTTTCGCTTTACATTCTCCTTCGTGTTGACCATCCGTGTCAATCAAACAATCCAAGTATGAAAGAAAGAAGAAAAGAACCAAAGAATCAAAGTAGTGCCATGGAAGAAGGTCGCGTCGCGTGACGTGGACGAATCACGGGGTGCTACATTTATATCGTGCAATTAAAGGTTGACTGTTAAGTCGTACAGGTTTGGGTTTTTGTTTTCTCCGAGGATCGCCGGGTGCATTTCGACTAAGTTATTAACATTACAAGCATGAATTTACAGAGCATTTAAAGTCTACACTACGTAAGTATCATACTAAACATGCATCCAATCAGTTCGTTCATATGTGAAGATCATGGCGTGGAACATGTAAAACTTCATTCATAGGTTAAATCAAGTATGGTACAGTTCAGGGCATTCGTTTGGCATGTTTACTTCGTCAAGAACATGAACTATGATAAAGATCCCAAACTACACACACCTGTTAGCCTACAAAGTTGGGATTCATCCTCGTTGTGTCGGTACTGCGCTCTGCCTCCCACGTCACTGGTGTCGAAGTCTATCGCCGACGCTGCCCTCTTGTTCTCTATTGTCTGCGCGAGTCAGGGAGGAAGGAATGGGGTGAGAAACGAGTTAGAACGAAGGGGAAACAGAGAGGGCATAGAGGGATTTCTCACCACGTCGATGTCTCTCTCCAACTCCTACGTCATCGTCTGTGTCGAAGGTGACCGCCGACGTCCGTCCATGCTCGGGTCTCTCCGCTTGCCAGAGAAAGGAGAAAATTGAGTGAGAGCTTGAAGCTTGGATCAAAAAGATGAAGTAGAGAGGGGGAGAAAGAGGGGGCCGAGCGCCTTTTGAAGGGGGTGTCTAACTGTTGGCTTCTTGCATCGGTGAGGGAGGCAATCAACGGCCGGATCTCTTTCTGCTCGATGCAGAGGTCGGCCATTGGGGCGCTGGGTGGCAAGGAGAGAGAGGGATAGAGAGGAAGAAGCCACAACAGAAAGAGACAAAGAAGAAGAATAGAAGAGGAAGAAAACAAGTAGAACATGACAAAAACTTGGAAAATGAAGGGTCTGTCTTACATTTCCATTTTTTTTGTTTTTTGCAGCAGGTGTTACAATAAAGTTTGCTCTATTGGATTGATGATAATAAGATGTTATCTATTCAGCTTTTTTAGTTCTTATTTAATTTGTAACCTGTGCTAATATTAGTTAATTTTCCGCTGCCAATGGAAGGCAAGTTAATTTATTTTTTCTTTTTTTTTAAAATAATTAATGGAGGGCAAGTTTTGTTTCTTCAATTCTTATGCATATATTATTTTACATAATTAAATGTGTATGTTGTCGGAGCACGGTATTGTCTACATGCATATTTGGATGACAGACAAAGCAAGGAGCAGTTCCGCAGCCATTTAAGTAACATGACAAACGATTTAATTTTTGTTAATTCCAACGATTTTTCTTTCCTCACATGATTCTCTCACATGCCCTAGTTCGTACCGGATCACCTTGTCGACACCCATGACCTCATCGGACCACCTCGCTTGACACCTAGCCCTCCTCACTCCCAAGATCGTTAGCACCCACAATCTCCTATTATTCGCTTCCAAACTCGCTGACGTCCACAGTCTCGTCTCCTATCCACAGTCGTCGGTGGCCTCCTCATCCTCGCTCCTGAAGCTTACTCCTTGCTCCTAAACTCGGTGGAGGCTACGATCTCACCTTCGTTACGTCCTCCTTGCTCCCTCCCGAACTCACTAACGATAACCACGTCCTCACTCCCTCCCTAATTTGTCGACGCATGCAGCCTACTCCTGCTCCCAAACTCATCGGAACCTACAATCTCCATCCTCACTTCCGGACTCACTAAAGACAATGAAATCCTCCTTGCTCCCTCCTGAACTCTCTAGAAATGAGGACGTGGACGATGATGATGTGGTCTGGTCAGTGGATTAGGACAACAACCGATCATGCATATTAGAGGAAGAACTTGAAAGCTTTTTAACAACTATTGGAGTTTCCTGCACGACCTCTTCCACTATTTATAGGCTCATACACCGTCCAGTCCACCCCTTGAACCGTGCCCGCACCATTTCGTCGGCAGTCACCTTTTCTGGCAACCGTTCGCAATGGCGAGCAATCGCATCACTTCGCTGGTAGTTGCTCTAGCAACTGCCCATGACCAGGACGATCACAATATAACATCTCCCACTTGACCGTTTTGGTCATGCAATTGTGACACTCTCACTATTCGTGTAGTGCAATTTGTGACTTAAATACTCCCATTATTCATGGAGTATGAAGATGATATCTCGAAACTCATTATTTATGAAATTTCATTATGACTCAATTATTCCTGAGTCCCATTAAACGAACATGTTTAATAAATGTTCCAGCAGCAATTCCCTTGGTGAGAGAATCAACTAACATGTCACTAGTAGGCATATAAGTTACGGTCACTTATTTCTTTTCCACTATATCTTATATATAGTGATAGTCGATCTCAATATGTTTACCTTTGGAACTATTTGCTCCACTGTGTATCAAGCTTATCCGCAGCTTGATTATCACAATACATCGGCAGTGGTCCACTGCATAGATTTAGCCTAAATTCCATAAGGAAACGTTTGATCCATACCACATGAGTGGTTGCCATACTACAGACTATATATTCAGCTTCTTGTGTATGCCTCGCCACACATCCTTATTTCTTGCTACCCCAAGAAACAACTGCACCACCCAACATAAATAAGTGAGCCAATGTGGATTTTCGATTATCAATATCTTCACCGAAATCTGCATCCGAATAACCTACAGCCTCAAGTGTATCAGCTTGATATGTTAGTTTCAATAGTGTAGTGCCTTTCAAATATTGCATAATCCTCTTTACAGCTTCCAAATGTACCATCCCAGGATTACTTCGAAATCTAAACTAGACTTAGTAGATAAGACAAATATGGCCTTGTACACAACATAGCATACATCAAGCTCCCCACTACTTGCACATATTAGACCTCTAACGATTTTTGTCCTGAATTATGACACTGACTCTTGCTGAACCTTTTTCCAACAACGAAAGGTGTTGGTGCTGAATTGCTGTTCTGCATTCCAAATCTCACCAGTATCTTGTTCAGATACTGTTCTTGACTCAAGCTCAATGTCCTTGAGGTTGTCTCGAGTAATTTGAATTCCAAGGACATACGAAACTTCCCGTGTATCCTTCATTTCAAATTCCTTACTCAACTTTTCTTTAACTTCATCAAGCATTGTCACATCATTTTTTACGAGCAAAATGTCATCGCATATAATGACATTATAACAAACTTGCTTCCACTATTCTTGAGATACACACAATGATCTAATTTATTTGCGACGAAACCAAATTGGATGACCGTCATATGAAACTTTCTGTACCATTAATGCGATAATTATTTCAAGCCATACAGTGACTTCTTTAGCTTATCCATATTCTCCTTTTCCACTTGAAAACCATCAGGTTGTCACATATATATGTCTTCATTCAACTTTCCATTGAGGAAGGTAGTCTCAACATTCATTTGAAATAATTTCATATTCATATATCCTACTATCGCTAAGATGATCCTGATAGATTCAAATGCTACCAGAGAATACGTTTTCTGAAAGTCTATACTGGCTTGCTGAGTATAAGTCTTGGCAACTAATTTTGCTTTGTGCTTCTCAATGGTACCATCTGCTCGGTACTTTTTCTTGAATACCCATTTGCACCCTATACATTGCCGACCTTCTAAAAAATCACATACTTCTCAAACTCCGTTTCGATTAATAGAGTTAATTTCTTCTCCCATGGCGACCGTCCATGATTCCGACTCAACCGAAGTCATTGCTTCATTATATGAAATATGATCTGTACAATCCTCTATATCTACATCCATGAAGTAACATGAAGTCTCGCATTCCTACATAACATACTCATCAAAATGTGTGGGTTGTGTCTTGAGTCTCTTATTGCCGATTATACTCGTGAATTTTATGAGTCCACCCATTTTTTCCAAAGGATTTATATCTTATATAGAATCCTCCTCCACCATCGGTACCTCAGAGTCGATTTCATTATCACATCGGATAATTAGAGGGCTATTGTCTTTTTCTTTATGCATTACTTTCTTTTATTTTCAAGGAATGTTGCATCACGACTCTCAATTAACCCTTTTTCTATGTGGAAGAATCTATACCCTTTGGATTGTTGACTATATCCAATGAACATGCATGTCAACGTCCTAAAATCAAGTTTGTCCCTCAACTGATTAGGAACTAGAACATGCGCTTTACATCTCCATTTCCAGAGATGGCCTATATCAAGCTTCCTATCATTCCATAATTCATATGGTGTAGTTTCTACAGAATTTGTGAGAATTCTATTTTGTATATATAATTTGCAGTTAACACTGCCTCTCCCCAAAAATTGCATTCATCAATATTTTATTTTTTCTTTCTGTCACGCCATTCTGCTGTGGCGTATATTGCATTGTAGTTTGTCTACTAATACCTTCCTGAATGCAATAATCATTAAATTCCCACGAGATGTTTTCCCCTTTTCTGTCTATCCGTAATATCTTAATTCGTCTTTCTAATTTCTTCTCTACTTCCATCTTATATCTCTTGAATGCTTTAAAAGCATTCGACTTCTTGTCCAAGAGATAGAAATAGGAGAATCTTGAAAAATCATCAATGAATATGATAACGTACTTCTTATTCTTGAGTATCATGACACTAAGAGGATCACAAATATCAGAATGAAATAATCCTAATAATTCCTTTAACCTTATTAATCCCGAAAATGGCTTTCGAGTTATTTTTCCTGTCAAACAATATTTACAAGACAATGTTCTTGCACTTGAAATTCTAGGAACTAGTTCATTCTTATAATTCGTTCTTTGTCTTTTCTGGATATTCTAATCGGTCATGCCAAAGATCATAATTAGAATATTCAAACATATAATAATCAAAATTGATGCCCACATTCATTGATATATTTTTAGATAGGCAAAATAAATCATGTCTGAGAATAAATCTCCCGACAGTACGAACTTTCCTGTCCTTACCTATAGTTACACTATCATTGTAACACCTGACTTCAAAATTCTTCTTCAAAAGTATGGGAACTGACATGAGATTCCAACGGATACTGAGAGCATATAACACATCCTTAAGTGTTAAGATGCAATTTCCCAAATCTATCCTATAATTCCCCATACCTTTTACATGAAGGTAGGTGTTATTACCCATGTATATACTATTGTTCCTCCTTCTTCAATTCTTTGAAGTCAATTATTCCATCTTTGGTCTTGACGATATGACGGTCCCTTCCAAATTGATCCATCATCCCATGGATTCAGTATTTACAGCGTTGCATTCGATGACGCCAACGAATTTGGGCTTCTTGCCTTTCTTACCTTGGCTTTCCCCTTTCTACCCTTTTCTCTTGGTGCAATTTGATTTGAAATGTCCGAACTTTCCATCAACATAACATTCTCCACGCGGTGGCTTTTCACGTTGTTCCTTTGACTACTTGTTGGAACCAAACTTTTTGAAGCAAGCAACATTCATCTTCTTCTACGTCGAAGATCTCACTTTTTCTTTTATTGTTGGTCATGTTCAATGGCCAATTGTGCTGGCAAGTCTCATGACAGCCATGCCAAAACTAGAAGAGAGATTATTTAACATGGTGACAATCTGTAAGGGTCCAGGAATCATCGTACCAGTTGTGCCTAAGTATTTAGCCCACGATGATATTATTGACATGATCTATCATATTTTCTGACTCTTTCATTTTACAAGTGTTATACTTGTGCAAAAATAACTGAATATTTACTTCAATTTTAGAGTCATATTTGACCCTTATACCCACCCATAGATCATATGTTGATTTTTGCGTATCAAACACCCTTATCAAATTATATTTCATGTGCATCAACATGAAAGATCTTCCTTTTTTATCATCTCTCTCCTTGTCATGTGCTTTCTCACGTGCCTCAATTTATTTTGGTGTGACATTCTTGAAAAGCACAAGATAATTATTTTCAATACTCTTATCAAGGTTATCGTGCATAAGTCCATACATCATCTTGCCGCTCCACATATCATAATTCACGTCATTTAGGCATTCAAGTTTTGCCAACTCCATTGCAAACAACTTTGACATCATTTTCTAAAATTGAAAGAAAGATGAAAATTTTTATGAGAAGCAATATACCTAAGTTTAAATAAATGCACAGATAACACAAATGATTTATTAGGTAAAAGTTAAAATAAGGATTATGGCAAAAATTGAGTCCTAAATAAATATAATTAATTTTAAGAACATTAGAATGCTTAAAAATACGAATTCAACAAACAGAATGTAAGTCTAGAATGTTTATACTAAAAAATAATTGAAAACAGAGGTCAATTCAAATGAATTAATCCTATCATAGATAACTACTATACAAAAATTAACCAATTACTCTATGTAAAAGGAAATTAAAATTCGGCAAAGATAATACAAATAAGTTAAGCTAATACAAATGACGTATGTAAATAGGAGACAGATAAATAAAATATAACAGTGGCCGGTGGTTGCATAAAAGAATAATAATTTGGAAATACTAGTGAAAAAAAAACATTAAACAGTGGTGGGATAAAAAATAAACCTCGTAGAGTATCAAAATACAAGTAAAAAAAACGTATGTAATTATATTAATATTGAACAGGAGAAATATAAATCACTGAGACCTAATTTTAAGGTTATTGATCTTACTGATTTATAATAATAATAAAAAATGCGATTTAAATCACTATGGATTGCTTAGCGTGAATGCACAAATTATAAGTCCACTACAGCAATAAAAATATATTCCTGAATTTTTTTTGTAACTCAGAATATCATAAAATGTCTAGAGAAAATGCGCAAGTAAAAACAATAGAGTAATAGAGATTATGACTTAGTTGTAGGATTTATAAATAAAAAAATTAACACTATAGTTAAATTCAGGTTCACAAAAAAAAACTAAGTCGTAAAGTCGATGTGTAAGAGTATTAACGAAAATTAAAAGAAACAGATATGACTCAGTAATGAAAATAAGATATAATGAAAAATACTGTCATACTAAAATAACCTCGGTGGAGGAATGAACAAAAAAAAATAAAAAAAATAATAGCAACTACAAATTTATTGAGTCAAGAAATTGACAAATAAAAATATTTTGTTATGAAACAAAATGAAATTATAACTACCACGGCAATATAAAATTAACCAAGAAGAACGAAACTCGGAATTGCAGGGATTTTAAAATAATAATATTCAAATAAAGTTAAACTACAAACTTGTGACAAAAATAGCAGTAAAAAGAAATATGGAACGGCTGGGATCAATAACTTAAGAGATCAACCGTCGGGATTGGATGCTACAGTATGATATTGTTCATCTTCCTTCTCAGGTTTATGCGCACCTGTTCGACGCTTTGCGCAGGCGATCAGGGGAGTTCCAATGTTTGAGAAAATCCGACGATTTTGACGACGATGACCGCTGTATCTTGTGGGGGAAAGTTCTCTGGATGAAGAGAGACTTGCTAGAGGAGATAAGAGAAGATTTTTTGCTCAAGCACTTGTGTAGTTCGTTGAAAGCTTTTTCAACGATTGGAGTTCTCGTGGGCGGCCTCTTCCACTATGTATAGGTGCATGTGTCCCGGGGGCTTCTCCCCGGGGCACGTCGAGTTATCTTATCATGTATTTTCCTTTTCAACTCACTTTTGTACTTAGTTTATTTTCTAAGTGTGATGGTGGCAGTTTTGTTACACTCCTGAAAAGTGCACCCCCGAAGATGGTCCTCCACATCACACGTCGCAATTCTACCACCCGAAACGGTGGTATAGTAGGGGAGACCCGCTAGTCCTCCCCCGAAGCGTTGTAATCATTCCTATTTACTCAACAAAGATTTCAAGCTTCCCTAAATCTAGCATCGTGCCTCAAGCGTGGGGTGGCAACCCACAAAAGAGCGTCCCAAAGCGTTCCAAGCGATCGAGCGTTACGCTGAGGTGCCCGTTTGTTCACAAACGCCTCCACCGAAGAAGCGTCCGCTCGGGACCGTGCGTCCCAAAAGTTGTGGCATACGAAAAGTGGCATAAGCAAGTTTCTGCAAAGCGCTCAAAAGAGCTTGCCTAGACGTTGGGCACGTCTAGGCGCCGCACGGGTCGGTCGAGCGAAAAACGACCCCGTGACAAGTTGGTATCAGAGCAGCGTTTCTGGGACCGCTCAAGTAGGCGTTCGGCGATCAAGGTGAAATGACGTCGAACTCGGAGATGACGAATGAACCCGTTGCACTGGAGAAGGGCCGCCAGGATCGAGGGCGCGCCCGCTCGAAGGACACTATGTCCGCCTTCGAGCAACGCCTCGGCCAATTCCAATTGGACGTGGGCGAGATGCAAGACCAACTCGCAACACACGAGCGGGAGTTGGAGAAGACCGTGGATCTTGCCACGGTGCGAGAAGAGATGGCGCCGTTGTATACGCGTCTCGAGTCCATGGAAGCGACAATCATGGACATGCGGGAGACCTTGGACAATGGTCTTTCAAACATGCAGTTCGAAATGGAGCAAGAGTTCCAGACCTTCCGGGAGGAGCTCAAGCGACGCTATGGAGACGGGCGGCGCCCCGAGGCGCCCGCCCCGCATGAGGCGAGAATTGATGTGCCAAAGCCGAGGCCCTACAAAGGCGAGCAGTCGGCAAGGGAAATCAACGACTTCCTGTGGAACGTCCGAAGGTACATGGAGGCCTTGGACGTGACGTCCGAAGTAAGGATGGTGAAGACCGCATCCTTCTACTTGCAAGATGCGGCGAGTCTATGGTGGCGGTGCCATTGCGACGATGTGGAGCGTGGCATTGTGGGTCCCATTGAGAGGTGGGACGACTTCAAGAGGCAGCTTATCAACTACTTCTGCCCTGCCAAGTCGGGACTGGAGGCCAAGATTGCGTTGTTCAACATTTGCCAGAAGGGCACGTTGAAGGAGTACGTGAAAGAGTTCACCGAGCTCCGCCTACAGAATTCCCAAGTGGACGAAGACATGTTGTTGGCGGTCTTCGTGAAGGGTTTGAAGCCATGGGCTAGAACGGAGTTGGAGCGACGAGATTGCCCCAACCTCCGCTCGTTAGTCGCCGCTGCTGAATCGCTCGTGGAGTACGCCAAAGCGAGCACTCCACCACCAAAGCCCTCGGGCAAGGGCAATGGTGGGGGAGAGAAGTCCAAGTCACAAGGAGGCAAGCCGCACTATCAGGACAAAGGCAAGGGACACCAAGACGGGAAGTCCAACAATGGAAGATTCAAAAGGGACGGGAAGCCGCCAAAGCCTTGCTACATTTGCAAGGGTCCACATTGGACGAGCGATTGTCCGCAAAAGGCGACAATCAACGCAATGTATTGCCCCGACGAGAAGGAAAAAGAGAAGGAGGAGGCGTGTCTCAGCTCGATGCACGTCCTCAGCGCCATCAATGCCTCGAAGGGTCCTTCATCGGCTCCGCGACTTTATGCGGATATCGAGTTGAACGGGCAAGTCTTCAACGCCCTCATTGACACGGGTGCATCGGAGTTGTTCGTGTCAGAAGTGACCGCCAAGAAGCTAAAGCTGCCACTCCAGAAGACTAACGCCACGTTCAAGACGGTGAACGCGAAGTCTATCTCGACCACATGAATTTCTCCGGGAGTGAAGGTTCGCATCGGCAAGTGGTCGGGAAGCTTCGACGTGACGGTGGCACCAGTGGATGACTACGAAGTGGTGGCGGGCATCTCTTTTCTGTGACACATTGCTGCATGTGTCATCCCGCTCACCAATTCGATGGTCATCTTCGATCCCAAGGGACCTTACAACGTCCCTGTGAGGTCAGGCGGAGACCTCAAACAGAAGACCCTCTCCGCCATGCAAGTGACGAAGGGGTTGCACAAACAGGAGCACACCTTCCTGGCGACCGCCATCTTGGAAGATCCGGGGCCCTCCACTCCAACACCTCCCAAAGTCCTTGAAACCCTTGAGGATTTTGCGGACGTCATGCCCCCGGAACTCCCAAAGCGGTTGCCTCCGAAGCGTGAAGTGGACCATGTCATCGACTTGGTCCCAGGATCTAAAGCCCCGCATGGAGTCCCCTATCGGCTCGCCCCTCCGGAACTCGCAGAACTCCGTAAGCAACTTACCGAACTATTGGATGCAGGATATGTTCGGCCTTCAAAATCTCCATATGGCGCCCCGGTTCTCTTCCAGAAGAAGCATGACGGTTCCCTCCGGATGTGCATCGACTACCGGGCGCTCAACAAGCTTACGGTGAAGAACAAGTACCCCATCCCCTTGGTGGCGGATTTGTTCGACCAACTTGGCGACGCAAGATGGTTTACCAAATTGGACCTTCGTTCGGGCTATTGGCAAGTCCGAATCGCGGAGGAGGATGTGCAAAAGACGGCGTGCGTCACAAGATATGGCTCCTACGAGTTCCTCGTGATGCCATTCGGCCTCACCAACGCCCCGGCGACCTTCTGCACTCTCATGAATAAGGTATTGCAGCCATTCCTTGACAGGTTCGTGGTTGTGTACCTCGACGACATCATGATCTACAGCCGCACCTTGGAGGAGCATATCGAGCACATTCGGCAAGTGTTCGAGGTGTTGCGGCAGAACGAGCTCTACGTCAAGCGGGAGAAGTGTGCCTTCGCTCAACCGGAAGTACACTTCTTGGGACATGTCGTCGGAAGTGGGAAGTTGAAGATGGATGGCGCGAAGATTCGGGCCATCGTGGAGTGGGAACCGCCCAAGCGGGTTCTCGACATGCGTTCGTTCCTTGGCCTGACGAACTACTATAGGCGGTTCGTCAAGGGGTATTCACATGTGACGACCCCTTTGACGAATCTCCTCCGGAAGAATGTAAAGTGGGAGTGGACGCCGACATGCCAGGAAGCGTTCGACACCCTCAAGAGGGCCATGACGGAGGAACCGGTGCTCGTCCTGCCAGACCACACCAAGTCCTACGAGGTACAGACAGATGCTTCTGACTATGTCATTGGAGGAGTTCTTTTGCAGGAGGGGCATCCCGTGGCGTTCGAGAGTCGCAAACTCAACGACACGGAGCGGCGCTATGCCGTTCAGGAGAAGGAGATGACCGCGGTGATTCACTGCCTTAGAACATGGCGGCACTACCTTCTCGGGTCGCGATTTCACATCAAGACGGACAACGTCGCGACAAGTTACTTCGAGACACAGAAGAAGCTCTCGCCGAAGCAAGCAAGATGACAAGATTTCATGGCGGAATTCGACTATGTCCTGGAGTACAAACCTGGCAAGACGAATGTCGTTGCCGACGCCCTCAGTCGACGCGCGGAATTGGCGGCCATGAGCTCCTCTCAGGCCGACCTCATCGAGAGGATCAAGAAGGGATTGGAGTCAGATCCCACGGCAAAGAACTTGTTCGAGCAGGCGAAGGAGGGTAAGACACGCCGCTTTTGGGTGGAAGATGGGCTGATCTTCACCAAGGAACGTCGCATATACGTTCCACTCTTCGACAACTTGCGGCGCACTATCATGCAAGAGTGCCATGACTCAAAGTGGGCGGGACATCCGGGCATCCGCCGCACTTTGGCACTCATCGAAGACAACTACTTCTGGCCAAGGATGGAGGATGACATTGAGGCCTTCGTGAAGACATGCATTGTTTGCCAGCAAGACAAGAACCTCAATCAAGCGCCCGGCGGACTTCTGGAACCCCTGCCTATCCCAGAGCGTCCATGGAAGGATGTCTCCATGGACTTCATCACGGGCCTGCCCAAGTCTGAAGGAGCAGGTACCATCATGGTGGTCGTCGATCGGTTCTCCAAGTATGCCATCTTCGCCGCCGGCTCCGCAAGTTGTCCTGTTACTGAAGCTGCAGAGTTATTCATGAAGCACGTAGTGAAGTATTGGGGCCTACCACAAAGCATCGTCAGCGATCGGGATGGGCGATTCGTTGGCAACTTCTGGAAGGAATTGTTCAAGATGATGGGCTCCAACCTGCATTTCTCGACATCACTTCATCCTCAAACCGACGGCCAAACTGAGAGGGTGAATTGTATTCTGGAGATCTACTTGCGGCACTATGTGAGTGCCAATCAGAAGGACTGGGCGAAGCTACTCGACATCGCGCAATTCTCCTACAACCTACAACGAAGCGAGTCGACCAATCGGAGTCCCTTTGAGATAGTGACGGGGCAGCAACCTCTGACGCCCCAGGCCGTCGCCACTTCTTATGGTGGCAAAGTCCCCGCCGCTCACCGCATGGCGAGAGAATGGCATGAGCAAAACGACATGGCGAGAGCATGTTTGCACAAGGCATCGAAGCGCATGAAGAAGTGGGCGGACACCGCCCGACGGGACGTCAACTTTGAAGTCGGAGACTTGGTCCTGGTGAAGCTGGTCCAACATCTTCGGCTAAGTGGGAAGAATCTGCACAAGGGCCTTGTTAGGTGTTACGAGGGCCCCTTCAAGATCCTGAAGAAGGTAGGCAAGGTGGCCTACAAGTTGGAGCTCCCGCCTCAGATGCAACAACACCCCGTCTTCCATGTCAGCCTGCTCAAGCCCTTCGTTGAAGACACTGAAGATCCCGGGCGTGGGGTTTCAGACCGCGCCCCGCCGGCCATCCGTCAGCAGTTTACTGATCAAGTTGAATAAGTACTCGCCGTCCGCACGAAGAATCGGAAGAAGGAGTATCTTGTTCGATGGAGCGGAAGACCGGACGCCGACACAAGTTGAGAGACAGCCGAAGACTTGTGGCAGTTCAAGCAGAAGATTGAAGAATTCCAAGCCACAGCTCCAGGGACGTCGCTGACTTGAGTGGGGGAGAATGTCCCGGGGGCTTCTCCCCGGGGCACGTCGAGTTATCTTATTATGTATTTTCCTTTTCAACTCACTTTTGTACTTAGTTTATTTTCTAAGTGTGATGGTGACAGTTTTGTAATTTGCACTCCTGAAAAGTGCACCCCCGGAGATGGTCCTCCACATCACACGTCGCAATTCTACCACCCGAAACGGTGGTATAGTAGGGGAGACTCGCTAGTCCTCCCCCGAAGCATTGTAATCATTCCTATTTACTCAACAAAGATTTCAAGCTTCCCTAAATCTAGCATCGTGCCTCAAGCGTGGGGTGGCAACCCACAAAAGAGCGTCCCAAAGCGTTCCAAGCGATCGAGCGTTACGCCGAGGTGCCCGTTTGTTCACAAACGCCTCCACCGAAGAAGCGTCCGCTCGGGACCGTGCGTCCCAAAAGTTGTGGCATACGAAAAGTGGCATAAGCAAGCTTCCGCAAAGCGCTCAAAAGAGCTTGCCTAGACGTTGGGCACGTCTAGGCGCCGCACGGGTCGGTCGAGCGAAAAACGACCCCGTGACACATGCACCGTCCAGTTCACCTCTTTTCGGTGAACGGTCGCATTGTCCAGTCCACCCCTTTTCGGTGAATGGTCACACCGTTTCGCCGGCAGTCGCCTTCTCCGGCAATCGTTCGCGATGGCGAGCGGTTGCACCGCTTCATCGGCGGTTGCTCTAGCAACCGTTCGTGACCAAGGGTGTAACGCCCCCAAAATTCGGCCCCAATTTAGTTGTCGAATCCTGGACGATGTCACTTTGAACTTGACCTAATTTCATAAAACTTTGCGGCGAAAACGTAATATAATAAACTTAAGACAATAACATCATGAACAGCGGAAGACTTCGTGAATAAATAAAATAAACCCAAGATAACATACTGGTCCATGGGCCTAATAGGCTCTAACGTATACCCAACAAAAGGTTCTTACAACATAATGAGTTCAAGTAAAATACATGACTACATAAGGCCCATAAGCCATACATAAATGACTCATACAAGAGTTCATCATAATGATATAATAACAGTAAAATAACTTGGGCCGTAGCCCGACTCGTCCATGTGCAACGTCTTCGTCAAGAGGCCCTCACTGTCGAACCTAAGCCTCATCCATACCTGCACGGATCCATAAGGTACAGGGGATTTCTCCCATTAGAGTATGTTGAGACTCATGCATGCTATGATCTTATAACATAATCTCTACATGGTATGGCATATGCATATCATCATCATGGAACATAAATCATATGCATGCAATGAGCTACTTATGCATATTATATAGTGTGTGAGCATATCATCATGACAAAATAAAATAACATGTAACATCATAATATTTAAATCAAGCATATCATAATTTATCATTATGCTCATGCATATCATGATCTTATCTTACTTTACTTTATCATCTTTCATCATGTCATGATATGATGCGACAAGTGGACATTTACATTGCATCCTCATAGGTGCATACTTCATCATACTTCTTTAACATCTTTACTTTATGTCCCAAGTCATTCATCATTCATCTTTACTTAGATATTTTCTTATCTTGTTGATTGGGAAGACCATGTTGAGTTCGTGGGAAAATGACTAGCTAGGCCATAATTGAGTTCGTGGGAGGCCAATAGAGACGCCACACTCAAGGGTGGAACTCGCCTCCTGATTTCACGTAGGCCCAATAGAGCTGCCACGCTTAAAGGTGGAACTCGCCTCGACTTATGGAAATGCCACACTCAAGGGTGGAACTCGTTTCTTCGAAAAATGTCATACTTAAGGGTGGAACTCATTTCCCCTCCTCGATTACAACAAGTCACCTTCACACCAATCTGTCTTTTACTTGCTTTCATCAATACATACAATCATTCAATACATGTTACATGTTTTAACCCTATTTAAGGTCATACATACTTCAAATCATACTATGTGTGGACGTTCAATCATAGCCAATTAGCTTCCAGAACGGACGATCATTTTGGGTAACGGTCAACATTGGAAGGGTATCAGACGATCGATCGAGTTATCGATCGACTGTTATGGTCCTTTCGGACGATTGAAATCAGACTTTGGTTCGTCCGCTAATCACAAAATGTGACACTCTTCTAAATCGGACGACCTCTAGAATATCGGTCGACCGCTATAGGTCTTTCGGACGTCCGAAATGAATTTCGGATCATCCGCTAATCACAGAATATAATTGCTATTCAAATCGGACGACCGAAATAAGGTGCTCGAACATCTGCTAATCACAGAATGTGTCGAACATTTTGACTACACATATTGGACGATCGTTAGTATATCGGTCGACCTTTACATGGCTATCGGACGACCGAAACAGGGTGTTTGGTCGTCCGCTAATGACAGAATGTTCGCCCCTTCCAAAATGGACGACCATTATAGAATCGGTCGATCGTCGGACAGAGTGCGAGACTACAAATGGTCTCCAGAACAGTGGATCGATACATCAACATTTTGGACACATATTGACTTCCAAACATCATATGAGGCATTCCATAACATTCTTGACACTCTAATCATGAACCACATGGAATTTTCACATGAAAACATTTAACATGCTAATCAAGTTCATAAATGTACATGAGCTTTAAACAATTTCATTATGAACTAACATAACAACAATAAATACTCTAATATTAAGCAAGATGAGCAATAGAGCGTGAAGCTATAATACACATGACATTCTAAGCATAATTAGTAATGGAACAATAATCTAAGGAGCATTACTTATAAAATGCACATTTCCCAAATCTTCACTCCAAGAACAAAGGGTATGTTCTTTATACCCTAATCCATACATGCAAATATCATTAGGGAAAAGATTAGAGAAGTTTGGATCCCCTCAAACATATCTTTAGGGCTTAGGTTAAAACCCTAATCTTAATCCTAATTTCTTTATTCTTTCTCTCTTTTTCTTCTTCTCCTTCCTTCTTCTTCTCTTCTTCTTCTTTCCTCTTCTTTTTGGGTTGACTTGATTGCTCCCTTTTTGTGCTTGCTGCCGTGAGTGGAACAATAGTGGGAGAGAGATGTGAAAGGTGCTATGTTTAGTTCGTGAGTGGAGAGAGAGTAGGAAAGTAGAGAGTGGAGAGAGGTGCTTGGCTCCTGCTTGATGCTGCCATGAGTGGGCAGGAGAGAGGGAATGAGTGAGGGAGTAGAGAGATTGTGAGGGGGAGTCTCCTTGGGGCTGCCGGCTGGAGAGATTGGGAGAGGAGAGAGAAGAGAGGGAGAGGAAAATGAGAGGAGTTAGGTGAGTTTTAGGGCACCTTAAGGCTTTTATACCTTAGGTTTAGGACTTATTAGACTAGTGGACCTCATAATGGGCTTTTGAATAACTTTAAATTTTATTATCTATTTTCTTTTTTTTCTTTCCTTTTTCTTTTATTTAATTTCTGAGAATATTACAAAGGGTCACACTATAACAGAACTTGGGTAGAGCAGGCAATGTCGAACTATGATAAGGTTGTCTCTTGGTGACGGTGGAGACTTCGATCAGAGCAGGCGAAGAGGTTGTCACTTGTGAACTACTTGAGACTCTCAACCACGCTTGTGAACCACTATCTCCTACTTTAACCGTGTTTGAATCGTGCATGAATTGTGCCTATTTACATCCACCCTCCGCAAATGATCCAACGACAGCCATGATAGGGAGCACCATGCTTGGGTAGCATGGCCATTAAACCTTTTTTGATGAATCTCAATTATTTTTAGAAATATTTATCACAAGTATTAGTCCTGTAAACAATAGTCCTAACAAATGCTGCGAACTCATTTAAATTTATTTCTCAAAGTATCAAAGTTGTGTCAGCAACTTTTATAATTTACCCAAAAATTATTAAGTCAATGATAATCTTAAATATACTCAACATTCAATGAGTATTAAATAATTAACTTTATTTAGTTTAAGATGGACCTATGGTTTTTTGCTTTGACAACATGATACAAGTTTAAGTTGATGAGCTGACCATACTTTTGCTGAAATACATGTGACGACCACGTCTCTTTAGTTTGAGAAAAAAAATATAAAACAAAGAAGATAAAAGTTTTAAACTTTATGGAAAGGAAAGAAGAGAGCGAAAGAAACACAAAGATAAAAAGAATTTGACTTTAAAACAAAAAGGAGAAAATCCTTATCCTGAAGTTAAACAAAAATTGGAAATCTTCTACCCCATAAAATCAGACTACCAGCCATGTTTTCCTTTTGTTTTGTCCTCACGCACATCTCTCTCTCTCTTACGCACTTGACGGCTGCCAACCTACAAGAGAGAAATCAGGGGTAGGGACGCCGACTACTAAGCACTGAGAGAACAATCAGAGGAAGAAGAAGAGGAATGTGAGGTTTCAACAAAAATTTCATAAAGTATGAAATTATGTTAGATTCGTCATAAAAACTTGATTTTACACTTGAAATATGTTGTTAGTAGTTCTTGTTAATCCCTAGTCACAATCCATTGTTATATGAAGATGCTTGACGCCAACAATCGCCGAAGAGATGATCGAAAAGTGTATTTACGTAGTTTTTTCGCATGACATAACTTAGCTTGGGTTCACGATAACCTGACCCGGGTAATACCTTATCCGGACTGAGTTCCACGAATTCGGCTAGGATATGCCATTGTCAAAGCTTCCAAGCTCAGGTATCAGGATGAACCCAACCCGAATTGAGGATGACATGGCCCGAGTTTAGTCCCTGACTGCAGAATGGGGCGACATTCACCCTACCGGCAGATTTCCCAAACCCGACTCAGGTATGACATGAATGGGTTACCTACAAATTTTCCATGACGATGAAGACAAGTCAGGTGTGACTTTCGCCTGACCGATCAATGTCCAAACTCGGCTTGGGTGTTAGTCAAATGCGGCCCGGGTTTCGATGCAAATTACCAAGAATAAGATATATGAACTTGTCCTGGCTTCCCATGCAAATTACCAAGAACAAGATGTATGAACTCGACCCGGGTTCCGACTCTACTATGATGATTTTTAAGCCTAGTGGCTCCTGACTTATGTCCTTAAGTTTGATCTATTGTACGATGATGCTTACCATGATTATACATCCTAGATTTCTCTACATGTATCATATGGGTGTAAATATAATGTCATATATGATTATAATGATGATGTTCAATATGACCCTATGATTGTATGATTTTCTTGTGTTATGTTGCTTCAATTTAAATCCAATCATATCTATGATTAGACTGATTCATGTCCATTAATTATGATCTATCTTATCATGATGATTATGATGTTCATGCACTTGATTACTCTTCATGATCATATCTTGTAGCCCTAAATTAATTCCATACTATTATGATGATGATGTTCACTCAGGAACCTTGATTATCACTACAAGAAAACTGCCGATTAGCGAAGCAAAATAGCGTCTCCATTGCGAGTGACGCTAAGTCGATGCCACGAGCATCGTTATAACGTCTAAGTTGAGTCACACAAAAGAGATGCTACTTGCCTCCTAATAACATCACATTAGCATTTCCATAGCGTTTCATGAAATGGACGCTACTCGAGGCGCCATGGAGATGCCAATGAGCCACTACACATGCAATACATACAACGCTTAATTGACACTATTTTAACCGTACTTGGCGTCTCATAACTATATATGTTTGAGGAACATATATGTTAATTAAGAAATAGATTAACTATACACTATCTATATTTATATAACTATATGTTATCTATTTTGAAGCAAACCCATATATGTTATTTATACTATACTTTAACGAATAAATTAATTAAATACTATATGTGTACCTTCAACATATATATGTATTCCTACATAATTACTTATATATGCCTACATATGTGTGTTCCTAAATATATATTTGTTACCTATATTATATATGTTACGTATGCATACAATATATATCATATCTTAGTTATACATATATATAATTTTTATATTCTTAATCATGGAATTATAATGGTTGAATTAAGTGACATGATTTGCTATAAAATATCCTATTTTAAGGACACCGTAGAGACTCAATAGCGTCTAAAAAATGCCACATTAGAGCTGCAATGATAGTCAACGCTACAGAGGCACTATTGTCGTCTCCCTAACGTTGCAATGTTGAGACGCTACGCTAGGGTGTCGCTAATATCTTTAGTGTCTCATTAGCATCTCTATAGCGCCACATTAGCCGACTTTTTATTACACTCACTTAATCGGGCACATATAGACATATAAATACACATATATCCTTATACTTGTATATAATACGTAGACATATACATATTAATCTCGCACATATAAACATATACATATATATATACTTATAATACGTTTACGTATACACGTTATTGTCGCTTAATCTCGCGCATATATATACATATATATACTTATCATACACATACATATACACAATTTTGTCCTATACACATATACATATAGACTTATAATTTTATATGCATATACATGAGTAATTATGTATGCATTTCATAATTTGCATAGTGTGGGAAGGGAACAAAACGACTGGAATGGGGGCACAATGTGATGAGATGCTATCTTGAATATATAGAGCTAACATACATACACACATCATATATATACACACACACAATTACATACATAGAATTAGAATATAGAAAATATATTTGAATATAAACTTATAATATAATATGAACAAAACAGTATAAACCTATTTGAATAGAAGACAATAAAAAAATTAAGAATACTCTTTGGCATCACGTTAGCGTCTACTTAGCGTCGACTATGCTTTGTTGCTTATAGAGTCACTTGGGTATCGACGTAGTGTCACAATTAAGTTTATTATCTTTTAATTTATTTGTTTGTGCCTATGTAGCATCGCATTATGTCACGGCGCTAAAAACTTACCTTAAATCCCTATCTTCTTCATTTACTTTTTACTTTTACTGTCGACCTGATAGGCGACTTCCACCGACTCAACCGACCATGACCCCACCTCTTCCTCCAACCCTGACCATCGTCGACTCCTCCGACCCGGACTCCTCCTCTGTGACCTTGACTCCCTTGCCAGCCGTTGCCAATTCCTCCGACCCTGACCCCACCTCCGCTGCCCTCCTTTGACCCCAACCCCGCCCGTCGTCGATTCCTCCGACCCTGCCTCCGGCCTCCTCCTTCGACCTTGACCCCACCCGCTGACCGCTGCCGACTTGTCCGACCCCCTTGTTCTCTCTGCTGAATGCCACTTCATCCATTGCCCTCTCAGCCGCTCCTATGTCGGACGCCTCCCTCCTTCGCTGCTGCAGTCGGACGCCTCCCTTGTCCGTTGTCGCTCCTCTGCTGCCCTCCTCCACCTCCGAACAGCACCCTTTGCCAACCTCCGCCGCTGCCTCTGTTAGACGTCACCCTCCTCCGTAGCTGGACACCGCTCTCGGCCACTCCACAGCCGGACGCTGCCCTCTTCGGCCACTCCTCCACTGCCGCAGTCGGACGCCGCCCTCATCGGTTGCCCCTCCTCCGCCGCCCCAGCCACTCCTCGAACACACCCTCCTCCGACTTTCGCTGCCCTCAAATGGATGCTGCACTCTTTCACTGTCATTCCTTCGCTGCCCTCGTCAACTGTCGCTCCTTCACCAGACGTTTCCTTCCTCCGCCACCCTCGTCCGTTGCCGCTCTTCCGCCATCCTCCTCCGCTGGACAGTAAGTCCCTTTTTGTTAATTGATTTTTTTTAACTTGAAATTGAAGATGGTCATGTTCTTAATTATGGCTTAATTTAGATGAACATTGTGACATGAAAAATAGATGAACAAATAAGATGATGTGACCGATGTTCATGAAACATTATGAAATGGCTTAATTATGGCTTAATGGTAGATGATCATGAAACATCATCCATATAAAATGATGTGGCCTGAGATGATTACTATCAAGAAAATCGAGTGAATGAGACGATTGATGTAGCCGATGAAGTTGAGAATATTCAATTAGTCGATGACGCTGAGCTAATGGAAGAGTTCAATTCAAATAATCTTTTAGAAGTGAACTTTGATCATTTTATTGACGATGATTCGAATCAATATTATAGCGACGATGACAAAGATGATGAAAATGAATTAGAATACGAAACAAGCAAATGAATCTTGTAGTTCTTCTAATGACACAAGCTTGTTACCTTTTTCAGTTATATATGGTTACTAATAATAACACGAGTTCGTTACTTTTTTTTAGTTATGGTTACTAAAGGTCGAGCTTTTGGGTCATCTCGCTCTTCTAGACGTTCACTCCAAATAAGTGAGCCATCACGACCACCAAGTATTATATTTGTTGTCAGTTGCTTATTTATAGTTGCTTATAATAGTTACATTCATTTTTTTAATAGTGTTAGTTGCTCCGCTGTCGATGGGGCACGTAACAGGATTGTCACATAGTAGATGATCCATTAGTGGGTCGTCTCCACATATCACTCCAGGTATGTATCACATAGTAGGCGAGACATAGTAGGCAATATAGTTTTCTAATTATTTTGTTGTTGTGACAGTTGCTCCACCATCGATGGGGCACATAGTTGAGATGTCTCGATTGCACGACGAAGATCGGCATATCACACTAGGTTATTTTCTATATATTCCATAAATTTAAATACATGCAACTATTTTAAATATTTTTTTATGACAGTGCCATTGCGAAATTACCGGATGCTTTACCACATTCCAGCATTGATGAGTGACATCTTACCCTAGGTGATATATTTATTATTATTAAAATTATATTTCTTAATTAATTATATTAATTATTTTTTAATAATGTCAGTTGCTACGTCGCTGATAGCACAAGCACCCGGCTTGTCACATTCTGACGAGCAGACTGCCACTGGTTATGCAGCGATAGACATCACTCGAGGTGAGAACTTTACTGTACATATATTAATTATCACTAATTTAATTTGGTATGACACTGGTAGTGATATTGGGGGTGTAGTGATAACTTGCTGGTTTTGGGGTCAAATTTTAGATTTTTCAATTTTTGATTTAACTCTCTATTTCACTCTCTACTGCAAGTATACAGGTCAAATGTAGTCTACCCAAATGTCGTATCCACAGTGATTTGAAGCCTAAGACTCCCTAAACAATCTAGATTAGCCTTAACTAAAGTTAAAATTTCAAGAAATTGAAAGAAAGTGAAAACCGATTTCTAAAAAGGGCTAAAATGATAACTATTTTTAGATTTTTGAAAGGTTATCAAAACTAAATTGTAAATGCTAAACTAGAGGCTCAATAGGGTTAACTATCAATGAGGAAGGTTCTCCTAGGAGTTGGGGTTCATCTAACTTAATTATGGATGGAATGGAACAAATTATCAATACATTGTCAATTTTAACTCATCTTGAAAAATTTCTATTTTCACAGCTCAATTAATTCAGAACTAATTATCATATTCTCATATGATTGATTAGCCAAGTTAAATTAGAAAAGATCCTCACTGAAATCAAGTCAACATGATGCTCAAAATTTAGTCCCTTTGCTGAATTTCAATAATTTAGTAAAATCTGAAATGATAATTTTCAATTGCACTTTGAAAATGATGGAAATGCTTCAATCAATTAAACAGGGATGAAATCAATCCAATATTAGTGCAAACGCTTCTTGATTTATCTCTAAACTACAAGAGAATTTTAAATCAGCCTCTCAGTTGCAAATTCAAATGAAATCCACATTTTCACTAAAAGATTGGATGAAATCAGCACCTAATTATAAATGGGAATTCAACAAATGTCATGGCCTCTTGGTCATCTCTGAACAACAAGAAAACCTTATGTTCACCTCTCAGTGATTAATGAAACCAGGGATTTAACAATAACAAGGCATATTCCACAATTTCAGGATTTCAGATTTAAAAATCAGAATTGAAAACCAGAAATCAGCAATGGATAGTTTGCAATAATTCAGGATTAAACCTTGGAATTACCATTGTCTCTTGATTCATTTCTGAACAATAATAAAACCATAAGTAACCTCTCAGTTATTAATTAAATTAGGGCTCCACAATGGTGAAAAAATATTCAACAAATTCAGAAATCAGAAATAAGAAATCAGAAATCAGCAATTAGGAAATCAGATTCTTAATTTGGTTTTGAATCTAGAAACTTGACATTGGTTCTTGATTCATTTCTGAACAAAGATTAGATCAAAGGACAACCTTTCAATTGTAAATACAAGTAGGATCTTGCAATGAAAAGAACAGATTCATATGAATTCATAAATCGGAATTGTAAAACCAAAAATCAGATTTCAGTGCAGGAAATCAGATTTGTCCATATCCCATCCATAACTAATTAGACTACTACCCTATCCTAGGAGAAATGGAGTTTAGCTCCTCATAATTACAAAGATTGATACACAATAGTAGGAAGAATTGATATAGAACATCCTGAACTAAGAGTTGTCGACAGGAGAAATCAGCAGCAGCACTTCAGCTCCAAACTCTTGCTTCCTTCCTGCCCAAAATCCTGCAATGACCAGCCTCTCCCTTCATTCCAGGGTTTCTTCAGCTTATATATGACTCTTGTCCACCTTGGATGTAGATTAGAATGTCCCCTTCCTTTGATTCAAGCCACCTGTTCAGTGGTCCTCAAATTCCAGCAGAAATCAGCAGCTTTTGGACAGCAAATCAATGGTCCCCCCCCCCCCCCCACCTTTTTCAGTTGAAATAAGATTTATATTCCCTGCTACAAGGGCCAAAACAGCAAGCATCAAAGTCCTTGAATGGAAAATAAACAAATAAGGATGATGACAGCTACTAGGATCAGCTCAAACATCAAATAGGATTTAGTGTTGTGCAGAAATGAAAACCAAAATCAAAACAAATGATTTTTGGAACTCGGAAATGATAACTTTGCACTAATCATGAAAATTATCCAAATAAAAGTGGTTCAAGGCATTAAAGGCATCAAAGGGATTAGTGTGGCAAGTGAATGAGGTCAGAAATCAAATGTAGATAAGATTTCATAGTGTTGATAACTTAGTGACCCGGAATGATAACTTTTAGCCACTAAAATGATAATTTGTCATAACTTTGGTTGTGGTTATCCAAATGAGATCAAATTTGAACAGCAATGAGTTAAGACAGTAATTTAGTGATTGCTTGATGCCTTTGTGCAGATTTGATAGTCTTGCATATCGAAATGATAGTTTTGCCCTTAAACGATAACTTGGCATTGAAAAATGATAACTTGTGAAATGGATTGATAATTTTGCACAAGTTGAAATATGATCATCCAAATATGATTCATTCATGATGGCAGTGGATTTAGGGCAAAATAATCACTAAAAATCAGCTCAAGTAGAAAAATGATAACTAGCACAATGAAATAATAACTTGGCATAGAATTGACATATAAATGGATTTTAGCAATTCAGAGCCTCTATGCAAATATGATCAGCTGGTTATCATAATCCTTTGCATTCTAAACAAGATTAGCCAAAAGTTAGGCAAAATGAGGGCTCGATATATGTATTTTGAATAGAAAATGGGATAAAAACCTATTGTGATCGGCTAGTGATCAGACACTAATGATTTATTTTGTACTAGGGCATGTCGATGATGTTGGACCTTTTCAGCCTAACCCAGCTATACCGGATGATGATTCCTCTTTAACAGATGAAGAGGGATTACACGATAATGGGGTGGTCACCGTGAATAATATTGCTCAATCGTAAGTTAAATAAGTTGTAGAAATTTTATTATAGTTTTTCTTATCATTGAAAATTAATTCTTCTTTATAATTTGCAGAACCACTTTCATACTTGCTAGTACCGTGCGGATGTCAGTGCTCTTGTTCTTTCCCACTTGCCGAAAGGGGCAGGATCATAGAAAGATGTCCTTCAAGTTTGGGATGACATTTTTTGGGACTTTACGGTGCGATCTTCTTTTTGGATTACATAATTTTTTATATTATTTTTAAATTACTAAGTTTTATAGTATTGTTTAAGAGGCAAATCAATTTCATCCGGATCTTAGTTTGGAGACGATCTGGAGAGTTTTTGAGGAGATGGCTACGAAACGCCTCCGAAATTGATTATATAAGTTTCGCAAGATCATCACATTCGTCGGACTCACTTTTGAGCAGGGCATACAAAGATACCCAAGGCATATTAGGCGCTTAGTTTGGGAGTCCTTATGTAGGAAGTGACAAATATGTTTACATTTAAATTATTTTTATTAAATTTATAAATTTTCAAAGTCTAAGTATTTGATGTTCATATAGGATGGATGAACAATGACAAAGAAAGTCAGAGAAGGCAAGAGTTAATTGATTTTTGAAGTCCGAGGCCCACATCCATATAGGCGGATCGATGCGATTTGACGAGCATCGACGATGCATGGTAATTTACATACAAATTCGAATAATCAAACTTTTAACTTATACTCATTTTATAAAATTTGAAACTTTATTGCAAGAGGAGAAACAAGGAGATCCTGTGGACTTTCGCATGGTCTATGAGGCCACGCATAAGAGTCGAAAGACTAACGACTTGGTCACGCCCACTGCTCATATGCTTCTAGTAAGTCTCATAACATGTCCACTTGGTTGGTGACGTTAGTGCAAACGATTTTTTAAATGCGCAATGTTTAAATGTTTTAGATGAGTATAATGTGAAGATGTGAAAAGTACGTAGATGATCTGAGTACTCAGCCATCATGTAACGTTTCTCGAAAGTGATTCACATTTTTAATTTATGTGTTTTTTATGTTCTATAATTTATATAATCTCTAATGTTTATATATTGTATAATTTTTCTATTTCATAGAGGACCCTTTTGTTTGAGAGAAGGTGGCCGGCATGACACGAGGAGGATACCTACGTAGCCTAGGCTCAACTGCTCAGGTGCCTAGGAGGAGTGGAGGATATGCAGGAGGCTCATCTACTCCGAACTCATCCGCTAAACCTGATGTGATGCAGCTATCACAGCAGTTATCACAACAGATATCGCAGCAGGTGTCGCAGTAGCTATTGCGGTAGTTGGCTCCTTTATTGCAGGAAATTCAAAGATTGATCTTGCCGCAGAATCAATTCCCGCGAGGCCAAGGATCGAGCACATCGGGATCGAACGTCCGGAATGACAACAACAACTCCCAAAGTTATGATAGAAATTTTTGCAACTATACTTTTGTTACTTATACACTTGTTATTAGATATACGTATAGCAATTATACTTTTGTTAGTTCAGTTTATTACTTTTCATATTCTTATCTTAGATATTATTCTTGTGATGAATATTTTTGATATTGTGCTTGTGATGAATCATGAATGCATTTATATGCAGTATATAATTATATGGTGTGGGAAGGGAAGAAAATATGATTGTAATGGGGCAAAAATATCTGACATTAGCTCCTCCGTAGCATCTCAATAGAGTCACATACATAGTCGACTCTAAATTAAATATATCATCCTTCGCATCACCAAAGCATCACATTCGCGTCGACATATAGAGTGTCATCTTAGCGTTTGCCTTGGCGACTCCATTGACATGATGTTAGCCTCACACCGACTGAGCGTCAACTAATGCATAAACTTAGCATCTCTTGAGCACCGGAATAGCGTCTCAGGTTTTTGTGCCTCTTTTGCGTCGCATTAGTGATGCCAATCGACTACTCGCAACGAGACATTATGCGTCATCTTAACGTCCATATAGCATTGATTGTTGACGCTAGTAGCGTCTCCTTGTTCATTGGATCTATTGTGACGCTATTAGCCACCGATTGCAAGCGTCTCATATTGTCGGCACAAAGTAGATGCAAAAGAGACGCTATATTTTATAGAGACACAATAGCGCCGTAATAGCGTCTCTATCATTGGGTCTCTATTTGCTGATTTTCTTGTAGTGTATTATGATCTCATGATTCTTTTGATCTTTTCATATGATGATTTGACTCAGATTCTTTATATCGTAATAAAGATTAATTAAAAGTTACAAGATAAAAGATGAAAAATGTTAAATGGAGAGTTTTATGATGATGGATTATCAACGACTAGTTACAGGTTGACTCTGATCAATTATGGACTGACTTTGGTCAGTTATGGGCTGACTTTAGTAAGTTATGGGTGGGCTCCCCTAGTTATGATGATGGTGATGTTAGGTTGAGATTTTTCTCCCTTTCGGATTGAAACATAGTTCATGATAAGTCAAAGATGAATAATAAGATGATGAAGAAGATAAAAATATATTAATAATGAAATCTTCTTATGATGATTATTGACTCTTGTCACTCTTGTGATGATTTTCTTGTGATCTCTTAATCTTATCTTAACATGTTTTAACAAAAATGATTCACTTCATGATTATCTACATCTACTTTTATAATTATTTTCATTATTCTTTACATGATGATGGCCTCATAATAATGATGATTGACACTCACCATTTTTTATTATTTATTATGATCTATCTTGATAATTGATTCTATAATTTCAAGAAGATGACACATTATGAATCTCTTATGATCATTTTTTTTATTTCTTATATGACATTGTTGATGTTCATATGATTTACCTTCCTATCTAGTATCATGATCTTATGATGTATTTACTTTATTTACATACTGAGTTGCAAAACTAACTCGGAGGTTATCTCCTCTGCATTTTCATACGTGCAGGACTAAGTCTTAATGATGAAGGTTGTCAACGATGACAGATCGAGCTCGTGATGATAGCACATGAATGTCCTGAGTCCTTTCCTTGATGTACTAGTCTATTGTTTCTTGATAATAGAATGATGTCTTAGATTGATTTCTCCATACTTATATGATAATTCTTTTATTAGTCTTCCATATATATATTGTTATTCCTTTTTATTATTCATTTATGATTTCACTCTTCAGCATATGATGTTATTCTTAGTTGACCAATCAAAGTATTCTTTTTTGTCAATATGATGTCCATGTACATATCATAATGTCCTCCAAGGTGTATTCTACTATGTGGCGGGGTGTGATTTGAGGTGTTATAGTAAGGGATCAGAGCCTAAGATCAAGGCATTCTTATATCATATTGTCTTTATGATCTTATGATGTCATGATCCATGTGTAAAGTGCTATGAGTAGTCACCACACCACCTGATACAATCCAACTAAGTTATTTCTTCTACTCATAAATACATGATGACGATGACTCCTATTTCATGATATTGATTTTAATGATTTTTATGATGATGACCAATGACAATATATTCTATGAACATAAAACAATCCCATGATCTGGCAATTGACATGCCAACATTTATCTCCCATATTAGGATAGATTACATGGATCATCCTCCAACTTTGAGTCAATATCTTAAAAGTCTATTAACTTCAATTTGTAATTAGAATGTCCCCATACTTTAATTTTCTTGCATGCTTCGTCCACTTAAGTGTTGATAGTGAGTTTCCCGATCACCTCGCTTACATGGCCACCACACACAGCATTTCGCTTTCATCCACGTCATTTAATAAAATAATATATATAAATATACAATAAAATAATATTAAAAATAAAAATAAAGCAGACCCCACTTCTCCATCGGCGCAGGGTGGGGTGGGGGGGGATGGGGTGGGGTGGGGGAGGAGGGGGGCTTTCCCCCTTCGCTGATTCGCGGCTGGCCAAGCTGAAAAGGGGGGTCGAGGCCCCCTTTCTCCCTCATGACCCTACGTGCATGCATGATGACCGCGCTTCGGCGACAGTCATTGTCCTATGGCGCATGACGATCGAGCGACGTCAAGCAAGCAACGGTGGTGACCATTCGCGCATGTTAGTCATTCGTGTGCAGAGGCGGCCGATCCGATTTGAGACTGAGGCGGCAGCGACAGTAGCGCCTGATGTTCACTAGAGACGATCGTGGGACGACAGTGGTGATTGATCAGCTTGCGTGACTATTGCATGGCGCGGACGATCATCCTCCAATGACAGTGGCCAGCCTACGATGATCAACAATTAAGCGACGACAGGATCGGTCACGCCGGCGCGACCTTCGCGCAACTGTGATGATGTAATCCAACATCCCATGTCGGTGATGGGAAACTAACATGTGGTGAACTGTATCCTCGTCCATTGTTGTCCAGTGGAAAGATCTGCCACACCTGCCCAACGTTCACGCAGAGGTGTCGACGATCATATGCGCGACCATCTTGCACAGAGACGGCCCCTCTTGCATCCAACGATGACCTTCACCGGTGGGATCGGCCACCCATGCATGACATTTGCGCATCGGTGGCGTCGTAGACTGACGTTCGACGCCAGTAGCCAGTGGCGAAGGGTCCAAACCCTCTTTTCTGCTTCGTCGGCCGCGAGCGAAGGACAAAAGGGGGGCCGGCGTCCCCTTTTCCCCCCTCGCCGATCTCGAAGGAGAAAGGGGGGCGCCAGCCCCCCACTCGGCCCCGATGGAGAAGGGGTCACCACCCCCCCCCCTTTCATTATTTTTATTTTTAATATTATTTTATTACTTTGTAAAATGATGTGGATGAAAGAAAAATTGTGTGTGTGACAGCCACGTAAGCAAGGTGACCTTGAAACCCACTATTAGTGGTCAAGTAGATGAAGCGTTCAAGAACAACAAAGTAGTTACATATTGAAGTTGGGGGACCGTTGATATATTGATTCAAAGTTGGGAGACGATCCATGTAATTTACCCCCCCATATTATCACATTATATCTTTTCCATGTCACACTTCATATTGTCCATCATATTAATATGATGAAGTAATGATCTAATGATGATTTGATAAAAAAATTTCTATTATTGATCTCATATGTGACCTCGTATATATCGTTGATCATGTTATCAAAGAACGACCCTTTCATGATGATGTTTAAAAAAAGGTCACATCAAACATAGGTCATAGTGAAAATTATTGATCTAAATTGATTTATGATGCTTGTCATGATTCCATTTCCAATCTTACCAAATATTATGATGATGTCATTATCTACGATGATGGACAACACTCTTAGTGAGCCTATTGTTCCTTGTATGACATAAGCTACTTATGAGGATGAAGACCCTATGGAAATAATTGCATATCATGAAGTACGTCCTAGTAGTATATTGAAGATAAGATATTCTCTTCACAACTGTTGGAAATTTTTAGGAGGATTATGATATGCTTTTTAGTATTAATTAATTTTCCTCTCATGACGTTAAGTATTATGCAAGAAGAAGAAGCTAGCTATCGGTACTCAAGTGAATAAAAAACTATAGCCAGAAGTTGAGTGTCATATCGATCCCCTTCCAAGCATGATCCCGATGTTAAATGCCCCTTAGAGAATGACACTTTTATAAATGTATGAATTGAAGAAATAAAATTCAGAAACTTTAAGACAAAGGATTTATTTGGTTCAGTGTTTCACCTTTAGGCATTCCGTTTTTTTATAAAGAAGGATGTCTATCTATGATTAGAAAATGTTAAATATGGCACTAGTATTCTTCAAGATCAATTTACGAAGTATGTACCACCAACTTAGAGTTGCCGCAGAAGATGTACCGAAGACAACCTTTTTTGTCAATGTACAATCATGATGAAATTTTAATGATTCCATTTGGATTAAAGAACACTCTTAATTTTTATGGACCACTTGGTGTTCAAACTATACCTAGATTTATTAGAGGGCCCAGGGTAATATAAAAAACATATGAGCATTGTATTGGAGACATTAAGATGGCATAAATCCATATGCAAAGGCATAAAAGATGAATTAGCCGACTCATGAATATCTCTAACAGGTTGTAGTGTTATCTCTGAGGATTTGGAGACATTACTTATATGAAGTTCCTAAATGATTCTAGGTTCTTCATGAATTACCATATTGGTAAGGCGAACTCGGTGACACATGCACTCAGGCACGAGTGGGAAGGCGTGCTAGGCTTTATGAGGCTACGTGAGTATGAAATGATGAATAAACTAAGCATGTGGGTCCAAATGATGAAGTCCTAAAAAGAGAAATACTAAATGAATGCTATAAGTTTGTGTTGCGATCCATTTGGAAAAGTACAAAGACGTATAAAGATGTATTAATAGTTTTTGGTGAAATAATATGAAACACGAAAACTCGAAAATATGTTTTAAGTACCTAATATGCCAGTAGGAAAAAGGTAGAACACCAAAAGCGTTATGAAAATATGATGATCATATCATATTTTTATGATTATAATGATTATAATTAGGAGTGTTCACGAGTCGGGTCTATGATTAGGAGTGTTCACATGTTGGATTGGACTTGACCCGTGAACAAATCTGACTCGACCAAATTTGGTCAGGTCGAGTCGGGTTGGGTCGGGTCGGGTGGTCCAGATACCCGACCATCATTTTTTCTTTTTTTCTTATTATTTTATATTATTTATTATAAAAAATATTATTTAATATTTATTTTAAAGTATAGAATAGTTTGTTCAAATATTTAAATATTATTCATACTTAATTTTAATATTTGTTGACATTATAAATTGAATATAAGCTTAAAATTAATTAAAATTTGTTAAAACATAAAAAAATGGTCAAGTCTTCAAGTCGGATCGAGTCGAAACCCATACTTGACCATCTTTTAGTTTGGGTCGTACCCGACCCGACCCGACCTATAACTCGACCCGACCCAACCTAGACCGGGTCAAATAAGATCATCGGTTCATCGGGTCGATCCTACGCGGTGAACATCCCTAATTATGATCATGGATTCAATCATGAGATAATGTTTTATCTCCTATCCATCTATGCTTCTTGATTATATGTTATGCTTCATGATGACTTTTAATGTTAAAGATGATTATGTCGATTGCAAGATTTCCCTTGAGACCTTGTATAGGATATTCTACCGCTCATCTACATGCTGACATGAGGTAGGTGAAAGAAAGTTTCTAGATGTTGAAGAGCTGAAATAGACAAATGAATATGCCATGAAAGTTGAATGATATAAAGAGGATGAAGGCAACACATACACAATAGAAATACTATGCCAATAAAGGTAGAAATGAATAGATCTTTAAAACCATATGATCAAGTGTTATTAGAGGTTTCTCCTACCAAAGAAGGTGTTTGATCCAAATTACTGATTTGATCTGAAACCAAAATATGTCCATATAATTTCATGGCATCCTCATATTTTCTCAGACCTTGCTACTAAAAGTCTTAATTAGTCTCATGTAATCAAAAGATAGGATGATAGGTTAAGATAAAAGATGAAAGATGGATTGGAACCTATCTAAAGAGGAGTTTTACAGTCATGGGTGAGGTAAACACCCCTATCATGGGGCACCCACCACGACACTTTTTTCTCATTGACATATTGATGACTTAAGTAATACACATTATTGTGTTTACATTACATGTCCTAAATCAGAGAATCTTTCTAACTACATGAACAATGAAATTAAAAGATCAATGACACAATAAATGAAAAGATGAAAGCGAAATGTTATATGATGAAAGGACATTTGCCCTAATAGATATGATGACGAAATGACTACGTTCTTAAGAAGATGAAGATGAAGATGAAGATGAAACAATGATAAACAAAAACTTTTCTAAGTGTAAGATGGACTATTACATGGCCTCAAAAGTTTCCTTGTTTGTGAATTTCTACTGATAACTAAATTCGAGGACGAACTTTATTTAAAGAGTTTATAATGTAACGATCACGTCTCGTTAGTTTGAGAAAAATATAATAAAACAAAGAAGATAAAAGTTTGAAACTGAATGGAAATGAAAGAAAGATAAAAAGGATTTGACTTTAAAACAAATCAAGAGAAAATCCTTATCTTGAAGTTAAACAAAAACTAGGACTCTTCTACCTTATAAATCAAACTACCAGCCATTTCCCCCTTCTTTTTCCTCCCTCACACACATCTCTTTCTCTCCTATGCACTTGGCGGATGCCAACCTACAAGAGAGAAATCATACATCGACTACTGAGCACTAGGATCGAGAGAACGATCAAAGGAGAAAGAAGAGGAACGTGAGATTTAAACGAAAACTTCACAAGGTATGGAATTATGGTAGATTCTGATTTTAAGTTTAAAGCATGTTGTTAATAGTTCTACTTAATCGCTAGTCGTAGTCCATTATTATATGATGATGCCTGACACTAACAATCATCGAAAAGATTAGCGGAACATTATAAGAAATCTGTCGTTTAGTGATGAAAAATAGTGACAGGAAAACACGCGATACTAATTCGACTCTATGTAGATGCTACTATCGCGCGCTAGGATTGGAAATTGTGCCATTAATTATAGCGTTGTATTAATGTCGACAGAACGTGACACTAAGTTAGCGTCAACAATATTGCGGCACTAAGTCGACGCAAGTTCAGGAGGTGATTTTGGCATTCGCAACTTGCGTTGTATTGGTGTCAACTATAGGTGGCGCTAATTAGCGCCAACAAGCATGCGTCGCTAAGTAGATGCTAGATCAGACGCGATTTTGGCGTCTGCAACTTGCGTTGTATTGACGTCGACATTGGTTGATGTTAATGTGACGCTGAATATTTTGTGGCGCTAATATGAAGCTAATGCGGCACCCATGTTAAAATATTAAGAATATACAAGTATTTATATAAGTAATGTTAACTATTATTCGTATTTAGGTAATGTTAATTTGTATAAGTATATTTGTTATTTATATGTATATGTACTACCTATAATAATTACTACTAAATATATGTATATATATGTGTTACCTATCTAATAATAATTAATAAATATATATACATATACATATTACATACATATATATATATATACACACACGTAAACATACATATACATGTACATATAGACATATATTATACATACAATATATATATATCATATCTTAATTATAGATAAATTATTTTATATTCTTAATTATGGAATTGTGAGGGTTGAATTAAATGACATGATCTCTTGACTCGAAATAGGAGCAGTGACAACCGCCCGTTCCTGCAGCGGGGTACAATCAAACCTATTTCTCGATTCAATAGAAGCCCCAAAAAGACCCCCCCCCCCCCCCCCGGAAGGTGAGCAACTCGCTGTAAGACAGAGGATGCAAGTGTTACAAATATGGAAATAAATAAATTTAGCGTCATAGTAGCGACGAAATCGCGTCGACATAGCTTCAAAATAGCATCAACATCAGGTTCGATGCTAACATGGCATAAATTGGCATCACTTTAGCGTGCCAAAGACTGTTGACACTAAGTTAGAGTCATGGTTGCACCATCCTGACACTATATCAGCGTCACACTATTTTGACATCATGGTAACACTATAATATTTAGCCACGCGGTAGCGTCTCAATAGCAATACATTGTTGAATCACTATTTTATTTAGCCGACTTTTTTTTATTATTCTCACTTAATCATATATATATATGTATAAATTTCTTATAATTTAAATAATAACAAAATTATACATATGTATATGTACATATATATGTATATATATACATATATATGAATATGGAATTAAATGATAGGGTTTTTCTTAGTAGTAGTTACATATACATATACATATACATACATGCTTTATGCACATACATATATATACATATACATCTACATATATACTTATTCATATATTCGTACATATACACATACATATATAAAATACGTTGGCGCCACGTCAGCATCGCAATAGCGATGCAAGCTTCCGTTAGCGTCGTAATGTGACGGTGCCAATACGATGCTATATTCTATCTTATTGTCGTACCATTGGATTCACTTTTTAATGTCGCAATGTTGAGGCGCTAATTGGTGATCCGTGTGCTCATGGAAGAATGAATCCTAACCCTCCATTCTTTTAATCCGATGCTTCACGTTCACAACCTCTTTCCTTTTTCTCTCCTCACGCTCAATCCTTTCTTTCTTTATTCATTTCTTTCTCTCCTCATGCTCTTCATCTCTCCGACAACCACCACCGCTCCAATGCCCGCCAGATCTGGTGCCTCTCCTTCAATGACGCACCGATGGCCCCATCTTCTCTGTTATAATCTTCGGTGCCGTAGGAGATGGTTGCCGATGTGACACGGACACCATCCAAGAGGCCATCCAGGCATGTGCGGTGGCTGGCGGCAGACACGTCATCTTCCCATCCGACGGCAACTACCTCATGGCTGGTGGCGGATGCGTCGTCTTCCATCCAGCGACAACTACCTCAAAGTTGGTGGCGGACGCATCGTCTTCCCCTCTTTCAAGGGATGGAGAAGATGCAGGTGAACACGTGGTCTTCACCAAATGAGGATCGCAATGGCGTTCGAGCGCGTCATCTTCACCAAAAGAGGATAGCGGTGAACAACGAGTTGCAGGCGACGTCTTTGAGGAGATCAAACAGATTGTAATGTAATATAATGTGTTGATTGCATCGATTTTATGGATCAATATGAAATATAATAACAACGCATCAATTGTATCACCAGCAATGCGTCGATTGTATTAATAATAATGCGTCAATTGTTCAATTTGGATCAGCATCGATTCTTCATTGTCTAATGTAATGGTTCAATAATAATGCGCATCGATTGTGTAATGTAATGGTTGAAGTAGCGAGAACATTTCACATATAAACATATCGTATTTTGCATCACGACAGCATCACCGTAGCGCCGCATATGTTAGCACCATTTTAGCTACTCCATAGCATCGTACACTAGCGATGCATTAGTGTCTAATTAGTGCCACAAATTATGACAAGGAAATAGAGTATGCAATTTTCTTAGCATCATATTAGCATTTGAATAGCGTTCACATTTAGCACTGCATTAGCTTCGCTTCGCCACGTGACTTATAGAGTCATAATAATACCGGACTAGCGTCGACTTGTGATGCTAGTATCGTCGTCATGCTCTTTGGTGCCATGGTGACGCTAATGGCTACCGATTTTCGGCGTCCCTTGTAATGCGGCGCTAATATTTTTAGATACAAGTTAGCGCTGTGTTAGCACCGCATAGGTGGTGTTGATATTTCGCAAATTTCTTATAGTGGATAGTCCCCTGCGTATTCATATAGTTTTTTCGCATAGCATAACTCTACCTGGGTTCACTACAATTCAGGCCATTACATGGCCTGGGTGTTACCCAAATCCGGTCTGGGTTCCCATGCAAATTTCCAAAAACATGATGTATGAACTTGGACTGGGTTCTGCCTATACTCAGCATGGGTTCCAACTCTGCTATGATGATTTTAAAGCCTAGTGGCTCCTAATTTATGTCCTTAAGTTTGATCTACTTTTAGCATAATGCTTACCATGATTATACACCGTAGACTTGTTTCCATGTAACATATGGGTGTAAATATAATGTCATATATGATTATAATGATTATGTCCAATATGACCTAATCATATGATTTTCTTATGCTGATTCAATTTAGACCAAATTGTATCAATGATTACACTCATTCATGTCCATTAATCCTGAATCTTATGATGATGATTATGATATTCATGCACCTCTAATTACTCTTCATGATTATATCTTGTAGCCATAAATTAATTCCATACTATTATGATGATGATGTTAAATCAGGACCCTGATTATTATGATATCATGATCCTTTTGATCTTTTCATATGATGACTTAACTCGGATTCTTTATGTCCTCTAATAAAGATTAATTAAAAGTTGCAAGATAAAATATCCAAAATATTAAATGAAGAGTTATGATGGACTAGCGATGGTGGACTGACTCTAGTCAATTATGGGTTGACTTTAGTCAATTATGGATTGGTTCTGTCAGTTATGATGATGATAATGTTATGTTGAGACTTTTCTTCCCCTTGGGTTGAAATATACTTCATGATAAGTAAAAAATGAATAATAAGATGATGATGAAGATGAAAGTATATTAATAATAAAATTTTCTTATGATGATTATTGACTCTTGCCACCCTTGTGTTGATTTTCTTATGATCTTATATTAATATGATTTAATAAGGATGATTCACTCCATGATTATTTGCTTCTACTTTAATAAGAATATCCTTTATATGATGATGGCCTCATAATAATGATGAGCGACACTCATCATTTATGATGATTTATTATGATCTACTTTGATCTTTGATCCTATGATCTAAAGAAGATGACACATTGATTTATGAATCTCTTATGATCATATTTTTATTTCTTATATGATGATGATGATGTTCATATGATTTTCCTTCCTGTGATCTTTTGATGTCTTTACTTTATTTACATACCGAGTTGCAAACTCACTAGGAGGTTTATCTTCTCTGCATTTTCATACATGCAGAATCAAGTCTTAATGATGAAAGTACTCAATGATGACATATCGAGATCGTGGTGGGGTGTTCTGAGTTCTTTCCTTGTATACTAGTCTACGATGTTATTCTTAGTTGATCAGTCAAAGTTTTCTTTTTTATCAATATGATTGTCCACGTACGTATGATCATATCGTCCTCCAAAATGTATTCTATCATGTGACGGAGTGCGTTCACATTAAGAATATAAAAGGTAATCACATTAACATTTAGTTTCGAAGAAGCAAGAAAGGACATGGATTAATTTGTTTCCCCTCATTATTATCCTTTTTCTTGGGGTGTCGTTCCATGGGCTTGGGAGGTTTTCGATGTCTCCAAAGTTATTAGCGTGATTAATTTGAAGCCCGAAAGATAAAATAGTACTAATTTATTTCTTTACAAACGTGATAGTTTCAAAACTTTAACTTGAGTCTATTAGCACCCGTCAGCACGTTTGAAACTGAACTCTACTGACCGAACCAACAAAAGTATAACATGAAATCTTTCGTCATAAATGAAACAAAGTATAAAATAGAATATTGAATTTTGAGAGGCCTACATTGACAAATTGTCACTCCAACAAAGTATAAAATAGAATATTTTCATCACAAATTAACCAAAACTTATCACAAGTAATCATTTGTGACCAAATTTTATTGTCTCATTTGGTTAAGCGACAAATTTTCTTGCGAGGGAATTTGATTAATTGTTATAAGATTTTGTGATGTAATTTTTCATAAAAAATAAAAAATCATCTGCCACAATTATAAAAAATAAAAAGATATCAAATTCGGAAAAAATGTGATTGTAAATGTGATATTCGTGATAGATTTAAGATAAATCTAATTATGACGAACTTGTGATCAACGCAATTATAATAGATTTGTTATGATCAACATAACTCTTGGCAAATTTGTGACAGGTTTCTTTATGTATTATTTGTCGTGGATTTATGTCAAAATTCCAATGCATTTTTAGAATTTTATAAAAACATTTGTAATATAGTTTAACTCGTTTAATATGGAATTTATATATACGAAATTTTAAAATACTACTGTTATTAGAATTTTAAATAATCTTACATAATATTTCATAGGTTTAACACTAGTATAACATGGCCACATTGACAACAATACAGTAATATATTTATCAGTAGAAATTTAGTAGGATTAACTAAAATAAAAATCCTTTTGGCTGAAATATCCTCTTTTAAAATAGATAAAAGGAAAGTTCTGTCGAGTAATATATAATTAATTAAAAAATAACCAAGATTAAATACTAAAAAATTAATTTAAGAATATGGAAAATATTTTTAAGAAAATAACAAGTGGTGTTAATACAAGTCAGAACACCACTTTTAAGAAAATATTTTTAAGAATATGCTCATAAAATTTTACATATTTTAATAATATATGTACAAGTAGATTATTTAGTTGCATTTAGTAAAATATTTCCATTTTATATTTAAAAACAAAAATAATGGTTAAATAATATATTTATTACTGCATATTAATTGAGGTTAAATATAAAAAAAGTATAATTCAATTTGACCAGAAGAAAATTTTGTTGAATTATACTTTCCAAATGAAAAAATAATGACAAAATATTGCAGCACATACGCACATACACACATGCTTGCATCTATGTAACCTATGTAGGTACAAGTTAATTTAATATAATTATACAATCATCTTTTAAAGTTTTCTTTCAATACGATTTTAATAATGCAATTGTTTTTATATCGAGACATTTTTTTCTCAAAATTGTTTGTTAAAAAATTAATTTTGAGAATTATTAAAGTTAGTAATATCATGATTATATAATAATTAATTTCAAAGAAACTCAACTTGGGACTTTTTTGTTGAATTAAATTTGGTAAATATCTTTTGTAAAAGAAAAAAGAGATAGACATTCACAATTTTTTAAAAATTTAGTTAGTTTTTTTTACAAAAAAACTATAATAAAAATATTGCATATATATAAGTAGAGTATAATTATACTATGATGTTTTTTTATATAGAGTCAACATTCTTTTCAAAGTAGTTTGATATATTTTATCAGTTCTATTGTTATTAAATAATATTTTAATAGTTCTCAATTATAATCCCATAATTATACAATAGTTACCTTTTATAATTTCCCTATTTTTTATTAGCTCATTCAGATGATTTAACAATTTAAATAAAAATTCATAAGTTTATTCAGTTTTATAATTATATAATTGAGTTTGTTAACATAAAAAATCAACTAACTATATTAAAATTTAAAATAGAAATAAAAAAATATGTGCCAGAGAGACAGAAAAGAGAGAGAATGGGAAATTCAAGAATTTTAAGTAGTGCGGACAGTTCAATCAGCACGACGCTTGTTGAAACAAAATTTTTATATTTCGATGATAGAACCTCAAAAGATTTTGAGTTATATTTAAAATATTTAAAAAATATTGAAAAATAAGAATTGCTTCGTGCACTAGACTTTGGGTTAACATTTGTCTATGTTTTCATAATATTTATTTGAAGAGGTGAATATAAAAATCATAGATAATTCACTTATCATAGAATCACCTCATTTGGACAATCACGTAAAGAGTTATGTTTAAACAAGTGAAGCTCGACAAATTCAATTTGAAGTTCATACTTTTATGCGCTAAACTTTCACTTAATATTTGAGTATGCTATCATCATATTTGGATCAATAGATTAATGTAAAAGTTATAGATAATGTTATTAACTTTTGAAAAGTTATATATAAAAGAGTAAAAGACTAAAAAGTTTAGTTTGAAATGGACAACTTTATGTACTGGACTTTGAATTAATATTCGACTATGATCTCATCCCATTTTGAATAAATGATGAATATCAAAGTTGTAGATAATTCTATTAGTTTTTCATAGAATTCAAAATCATCCCAATTGGATAACTGTGCAAAAGGTTATATTCAAAATAGTACAGGATAATTGATCTGTCAGTTTGTTGAATCGATCGATTGGTCAGGTGAACAGATCGGCCGATCAATATGGAAATTGGTCAATATTTGAAGTACGATCGGTCGGATAGTCCCGACAATCAGTAGCCTTTCCTTTCGAACCACCGATTGATCGGTTGGACCTGGTGCTCGATCAGATGACATTAGTGTTGATATTAGATGAAATGATGGTTGACTGAAAGTTTAATCAACCACTCAACTGGTCATTCAATGGGTCACTCAATTGGTCAGTATGCAAAATTCATTTTTCCAACGACTATGTGGACCGATCGACCGATTGTTAGAATGATCGATCGGTCAGCACGCAGAATGCACTATAATAGTCATATTATGACTAAAAACTAGAAAACAAGTCTCACAGGCTAAATGGAGTTAAGAAGGCTCTAAAAGTTCTTAAAAATTGGGAAGAATATTTGTGAAGACCATTTGAGCTTTATGTTGTAAATCTTTAATCTCTTTCTCTTTTACTCTTGTGTGAGGTTCCAAATTGTAAAAGAGAGATTGTTGAGTGTTCTTATGATATTTTAATAGTTGTATAGCTCTTGAGTGAAAAGAGGCCGCTTTCAAGTGGGAGAGGTCTACCTTACCTCTTGAAGTGGAGAAAAGGCAATAGTTGCAAAGGGTTTCTTCCTTGCCCCATTTGTAATGAAGGAAGAGTGTTAGTGGAATCTCCGACGATCTCGAGGTTAAAAGTCAGAGTAGGGACGTAAGTCAAGGTGTGGTCGAATCTCGTCAACAAACCACCATGTCTTTTGTGTTTGTCTTTCTCACTTTCTCTTATTCCTACTCTATTATGCATGCGATTTAATTGGTCTTGGGTTGATTTAAAATTTAACGAACTGAGTTTAAGCTTCCACGATAATTTTTGAAAATTTGATAATTTCAATTTAACACCAATTCAACCTCCTCCCCCTTGGTGCCTGGTGATTCTATAATTGATATCAGAGAAATATTACTTTTATTTGAAAATTTTAATCATCTTTTAGAGCATGACATCATTTTTGGAAGAAGGTTCTTCCATTTTTTATCCATCAAATTTTTCAAAACTATTCTTTTGCTTCTTGGAAAATAAGAATGAAAGCATATTTATGTTCAATTGATTTTGACATGTGGAAAATTATAGAAAATGATTTTGAAAAGTCAAAAAAAAAATTTAAATGGTGTTTTCATTGATCTTTCTTTTTTTGAATATGACGATTTTCAAATGTTGATTGAAAAAATTTGGCAACAATGTCAAATATGTCTTTTACTCCTCTTTAGATTCTTGTAGCATGAATCTTATTTCGAAATCTTCACTTCTCATGAGATTTAATAACTTTTGTTAGATAGATATGAAGAGAGCAATTTTTGATAAAAAGGGCACATCAAATGAGGACAAAGAAGAAAGTGATAATTCATCATCCACAATATCCGATGTTGATATAGACTTATGTTTAATGGCAAAAAGCAAGGATGACGATGTATCATCTAACTCTTGTTATTACTCTAGTGCTAATAGTGATAATGATAACGAGAATAAAAATATTAATTTTGATATGCATAAGGAATTTTCCTCCTTAATTAAAAAACATCTTGCGCTTAAAAAGAAGGATGGAATGTTAGTGAATGATTTTCATATTATGAAAAATGACATTTATATTTTGAAAAAGGAAAGAGATGTATGCCTTATTCAAAATGATATGTTGAAAAATAAAATTGATTCTTCTCATGTAGTTTGTACATGCATCTTGTGATAAAGTGAAATGTGAAAATGCAAATTTCATCACCTTGATTGAAAATTTGAAAGAAGAAAATGATGCATGTGTAAGTAAATGAAATTTTTGATAAAATAAATTGGTTCACTCTCATTGACAATTAAAGATTATGAAGTTTTAAAAGTAGAGAATTCAAAGTTGATTATGTTACATAATGAATCACAAAAAAAATAACTTCTTTGCAAAAATGCTTTACATGATAAGATTATTATGCCTTTGAAACATATTAGAAAAGTTCAAAAGCCTATTAAAACTTTTGCAAAATCTATTTTATATAGAAAGAAAATAAAATTAAAGAAAAATGTTAAAAACACAAAGGGGTATTACATGAAATATTCATATTCTTCGTTAAAACACAAGCATGATACTAATCATCATCATTTGAAGCATAACCATTTCTATGATTATTCTCTTAATGTAAAAGGCTCATATGATCGTAATGATATTTTTAAATTTGAACATGAATGATTATAATCATTTGTTAAATTATTTATTACATGTCATTATTGTAATGCTTACGGTCACTATTCATTTGAATGCCAAATTAGAAAATTTAGCATGAAATTGATATAGATTCCTAAAGAACCAAACTTCATCATATTAGACCCAAACAAAATTTTGGTACTAAAGAAAATATGATGTGTTTTGTAGGTTGCTTCATAAGGAATGAAGATGAAAATGATTCAAGTAAAGTGAATGAACACACTTTTTGATAAGAATATCATTGAAGCAAATAAAATTAAATGTAGTTAGTGCACATGTGATTTGAATTATAGCTTCTTATATTTAAAATGTGCATTTGACTTTTATGTGTTCATTCTTGATAATGATTATTCACAAGATTAAATGCATAAAAGTGGTGGAATCTTCATGTTCGACAAAAATGTTGATACTTTATATGATTAAGTATGCATTTGCTTTTTTATTTGATATATTAAAATTTTAATGATTTTGTGACTTGAACTAAATATAATATATTAAAACATCTATTGCAAGTTGCATATTAGTATCCATTTTGATAATAAGACTTGCATATGAAATTGGGATATCACAATGATCTTTCTTTGAACCATAAATATTTAAAGTATTTGAACTTATCTTTGATGTTTTTTACATAATGATGATACTTTGGACTTAAAATTGTGTCATAATTATTTTGCTTTGAATTTGTTCACTAGTTATCACAATTTCTATACAAGATTATAATTTTTGGAAAGTAAATTTTTGTGATGTGAGCAAGTATATTTGATTATGTTCTTACTAGTTCTTCTTTAGACATTGATAGATTATAATTTTGAAATTGAAAGAATTTAAAATTTTGAAATTTAGATACAAGAACATTTTTTTAAAAAAAATTGAAATAAAGTTGGAGGGAGTTTTAAATTTTGATATCGTGATAATGTATTTGCAAAATATCTTTGTTCACATGTCAAATAAAATAAACCATATGCATATCCTAATCCCTTGCCATATTTATTATGATTGTCATTTTTTATTTTGAAAAAGAAAATGATATATGTGAGCATCTTTGGTAAATCATTTTATCTATTAATATTTGACAATCATTTATGCAATGTTAACTTGGATACATAAACATTTAATATGATAATAAGTTTAAGAAATATTTTGGACATCATTATATTTACATTTATAAATTTATACATGTCCATGATAATGCTTAAAATATCATTCTATTTGTTATGCATATGAATTTCATGATCACTATGCTTTTCAATGCAAAGTTGAAAAAACTAATTGGAATGAAATGAGTTTCAAAAGGAAACATGACTAACAATCTTGGACCTAAGTTATTGTGGGTACCAAAATTCAAATGAACTTATGCTTGTAGGTTTGTGTCACATGAGGTGGAGGCATAAATTTTGAAGTAAAAGTATTTTAGTATATGAATATAAAAAATTTGAACTCATTTTGGTATTATGCATACTCGTGTCTTGGATGTGTTCATTTATTATCATAATATGCGCAGAAAGATAATAATTGATCAAAGATTAGGATCCTTGTGCATACTAAAATTATCTTGCTCATCTAATCTCTATATTACTATTTTTGACTGAATATGCTTAATAAAAATATGCCCGTTGAATTTTGCATGATGGTTGCTAAGTTGACATTTATCAACTAGATTGTTAATTCAATGTGAAAATCATATTTATATTAATATTAAAGTTTGCATGCATATATGACTCTTCACATACAAAATATATTAATTTTGACATTGAGCTTGAATCTTGTATAATACTTTGCATCTTGACATTTGTGATTCAATAAACGTATGATTTTAAACTATAAAAGATGCATATTTATGAAATATGAGTGAAAACAATAAATGAATTTGTTTTGTTGAAATTTGATTATCACATTGATTTAATATCTTAAAATTAAAACTGGATATCTTTTTAATATTTAGAAATAAAAAATCAAGGAGAATTTTTAAATTAATACATAATATTTTCTTTTCAACTTGTGATAATATATTTGCAAAATCTATGTTGTTCACATGTCAAAGAGAGTTATATTTTTATCATAGTCATGTTTATTATCACGACTATTCTTTTAATTTGGCAAAAAGAAAAAAAATATATGAAAATATGATTGTTAAGTCTTATAAATTTGAATATTTTTTGTTTATCATTGAAGAAGACTTCATATTTAACAGAAATATGTTTGTTTGACATAATTTTTATATGACTCTTGTGTTATGAGCTTCACTTGCATGAATTAATTATGAATTTTGACTTGTTATACTATATCATTTGGGTATGCTTGCACATATGATTTTTTGACAAATTAATTTCAAATAAGATGATTGATATTAGTGTGTAATTTCAAAATTGTTGCATAATGCATTTAATTGTCAAACTCCATGCTTATCCACATGTTTGAAATTAAGTTTATTACTAAGGAGATCATTTTCAATTTTCTATACATATCTCCTATCAAATTTCATTTATGTGTTCATCTTTGTGAAATATTTTTACATGACTATTATATTTTTATATTTCAAATTACCTCCTCATTCATAATTTGAAATAGCTACTATCACTTTAATTGGAGCATGTAAAAGACTAAACATTGAATATTTGTTTTTAGTTTTATTTCTTGTCACTAATTTTGATTATTGTCTTGTGATAAAGAAAGACAAGGAAAAATGAATTTAAATAAGTGAAAGAACAAATTTTATGGCAAAAGCGTTATTTAAATAAGTGTCACAATTATTTGTGCTTTAAACTTGTCTACTAATTATCATAATTTGTGCAAAAAGCCTATGCTTATTAAAAAGACAATTTGAGTGTACTATGATATGTTTGACTTTGTAAATGCCTATGCTATCTATCATGTTTATTTCTTAAAAAGTGTGAATATCAATATTTATTTAGACTTTTATTACTTGTCATTTAGATATTTGATGCTTTGTGGTTTTGCAACTAAAAGAAGTCATGGTTTTGGAAATTTTAAAATCATTTTTAAAAAATTATATGTTTTATTTTTATTTGTCTTGACATATGGACTCTTGTGCTATAAGATTGATGTGCATAAATTTATGTGATCATAATTTGTTATCTTTCGAGTAAGACATTTGTCCATCCAATTTGAAATGATATTTAATTGATATCTCTCTTGAACAAATGAAAATATATGTAATACTTTATGACTTGCGTAATAATGTGTTCACATTTGAGATATTTATGTCATACCATGAAATATATCAATTATTTAACTTACATATGCATGGATCTACATTTTTATGATTATAAAATTATTTTATTATCATATCTTGGCACAACTCATGCTTTAAGTTTAAAATATTCATATTATGAAAATCAAGTTTTGCCTCCATTCACAATATTATATTGTTATTATTCCTTTGGAGAAAATGGGGACATATGAAGAACTAAAAAAGGTGATAAAAGAAATAAAAGTTGTCATAATGATAGGGAGAGCTTATTAAAAAATTTGAAATATTATTTCCTTCACTCACTTTGAATATGATTTTGTTACCCCTATTGTGAAATCCTTTAATTATTTGATATGATTCAATTTAAATTTAACATATTATTGTCATCTCAAAGTTTAATATTTTGATTCATTATATAAGTTTTTGAAACTTATGTTATTTTATAACCCCTAAATCAATTTGATTTTACAATTTTCTTTTATGAATCAATCATGTACTTATGGGGACTTGTTTTTTTCTCTTATGATGTGACCAAAGAATGAAAATTACTTTTCCTCTCTTATGATATTTTACATTACAAAAATCGGAGAATGAAAATTTTAGGAATATGACATGATTAAGAGGGAGTTTAAACTTGCATTTAAGGTGTAAACTAATTTTTGATGAGACAAAAGGAGAAAAATATAGGAGAAATATGATAAAAATATAAGAGAAGTTTATTATTATTATTATTATTATTATTATTATTATTATTATTATTATTATATATTATATAACAACCCAAAAAAAAAAAAAATGAAAAAATGAGACAAACTTGAAACGGCCAGCAAGAAGACAAATATAGGATTCCTATAATTGTGGGATATTGATTGGTGCAATTAAGGGAAGAGTCAAAGGGGAGAAGAAATCTGATCTCAGGGACTAATAGATAAGGAGATGAAAACCACCAAAATCTTGTTTTCTACCACCAACCGAAACTTTTTTTTCTCTCTGCCTGCTCATCTCGAGTTCACGCCCATTAGATCTCGCACTCATCTCTGGTAAGGGAGGCCGAACATCGAAACTTCCCCTCCATACGTTGCCACATTTCCATGATGTGTTCCTCACAATTCTCGCACTTTGATTCATCTGCAGGATGCCTAGAAGAGCAAGGGATGAAAAAGAGGGCAGGGAGGACACGGTCTTTGATTCAAACTATCAGCGGGGAGGAGAGCAAGCACGATTAGAGGTGGGTGAATTGAAATCACCTTGCATGACTTTCGAATAGATTACGATCCTGCCATAGTCGAATTATGCCAAGAAAAGTTACGAAGTCAAGGAAACCTTTGTTTTGCCCTATTTTTCTTCTTGATTGTATGATTGGTTGATTAATTGTTTGTAGGATTTGATTCTTGTTGTTGTGTTTATGCTTTATTGATTCCTAGGTTGTAGAAATTAGTCTAGAATGAAAGTATGTTAACAATTTGGGTAATTTTCGTATTGAAATTGGCCAGGAACTCTCGTCGTCACGGTCGTGTTGTCCTTACGGCACGCCCATGCCACAATGTAGGCACGCCCGTGCCAACGCTCGAGCACGCTTAAGTGAAACATCGGTCAGCACCAGTCGACTGAACGCTCAACCGGTCATGGCCATGTCACCCTTCTGGCACGCCCGTGCCATGACCAAATTCCTAGCCGAATGACTAAGCATAAAACTGGTCGACCGATGCCTTTGAACCGGTCGACCGCCCTTACCCTCTATCGGCCGTGCCACCCTAGGGCATGCTCGTGCCATTTCACATGCCCACTAGCACGCCTACGCCACTATGGTTATGATCGTGCCCTTTTCATTGGCACGGTCGTGCCTCTGTGTTGTTATGGTCGTGCCAAGCCACATAACAACCCCTGATTCCACCCATACATTTCCCTTGTCCCTGATTTGAATGTTGTTAGTTTGCTTTATTATTAGACATGATTAAGATTGATTTTAATGTCAAGTCCTCACCGAGATCCATCCCGAATTTCAACATGAATCCTTTTTACTGATTTACTTACTATTGATCTTATCAATTCTATTATATGAAGAACAAAGGATAACAAGTTTCTAAATTGGTTAATAAGTTAAGATGAAAGATGAATAATGGATTGCCAATCCAAGATGTGTCTCAAAATAAGGATCACTCCCTTAGTCATGATTTGATTACCCATTGATCCGCACAAGACTGTATCATTTGCTCCGAAAATCACCTTGATTGTTCTAAGCATGATTTAAGATCAAGAAGCATGAATAAGTAAAGCAAGCATGTTTCAAGTAATGATAAGTAAAGCAAGCATAAATTTCAAGTCAAGTTATTATGTCATGATTCTCAAGTATGTCTTCAAGTCCAAGTTTATCAAGTATTATGTGATTGTACTGATAATCAATGTTTATTTATCATCCACATTATGATTTATGATGATCTTATGCTCCACCTCCTATCAAGATAAGTACACTGATTCACTTCTGATTTCTCTATTAAAGTTATACTTGCGTGGTTTCCCACTAGGCTGTGAAGCTTACAGGAGGACCTCCTCCTCTGTGTCTGATTTCCACAGGGCTAGGTCAGTGATGGTGTTAAGTTGGTGTGCTGCGATAATGCTTTAGCGACTAGAAAGCACATGAACAACATGGCATATTTAGTTGTTTATTTTCCTTCCGCATTTATGAACCTATGATATAAATCTTAGGAAATTCATTTAAAGTTGATGTAGCCACTTTTTTAGACTTCCGCAACTTATATTATTTTCTTTATGTTATTATTTTTCCCCTGACTTGTCTCAGTTCTTGACTGAGATATGGTCAATAAGATGGTCAAAGTCATAGCATCCATAGCGTCTTCAAATTGGTCTTAGTCACATGGCGGGGGTCGATTTTGAGGTGTTACATTTATGATATCAGAGCCTAAAGTCGGGACTCTTTTGACGTCCTATTGTATAAGATAGTATGGTAATAGTTCATGCGCTTTCGCCGAACAATCGTCACACCCTCCACCGTAAAGTACAAGTAAGACTTTTCTTGCTTTGTGTTATTCTTTATTGATGTATTGATGGATATTTCATATGAATGGTTGATTCCTAAGGAGGTTATTTGCATGATAGGAATCAACCTAAATTGTGTTAGTGATTATGCAAAAGGTTATAAAGGTTGTGAGGAATTAGGAAAAGAATAAGTAACAAACATGTGGATGATTATTATCTACATGAAGAATCAGTCCTATAGATATTTAAAGAATAAAAAAATATAAGAAATATTTTTGTTTCTTATAATTCATATTTTCTATCTCTTTCATTATCGTCCTACTCACAGACTTCTTCTGCTGACTGCAGCAATATGAAGAGGAAAATGAGTAGGTTCAACATTTGCGAAGAGATATAGATTTAAGAAAGAAACGAGAAAATTATAAGAGTAATTAAAAGATTCGACTCATACAACAAGTAGGTGTGAGATGATATGAAACCAAGCATGCCTAAGTTATGATTTACTATTATGACTCATATGGTTCCATTGATTTACCAAGATAGGGGTTTAATGAATTATCGTATATGTTTATATTGATAAGTATGGAACCATAAGGCTCGTTGCGCCTTAGACTTCGTATGAACCCTATATTATATTGATAAAGGTCATAAGCAAATCCAAACTAGTTATACAAATTCCTAGTTAGAGTACCTTATGTTGAAAATAAGAATTAGAATTATTAATTACGTTTAAGTTATGTAATATTAGTTAGACAAGATTTTAAGTATTAGTGAGCTGCCCAAGAGTTATATAAAGTAGGAATAGATAAATATAGAAGTTCAAAGGATTAAGAAGTGACTGTCTGACTTAATAAAACATTTAGATTTAGCACACTCATACGCATATGTACATATAACATAGTATACTTATATGTATATATATATATATATATATATAAAAACTAATTAACTTAGTATAGTATATAGTAGATTTGAAATTTTATTAATACGAAGTATATTTTATGTAGCCATTATTAAAGAATGAATTCTCTATCATCGTAGTGTAAATATATTTCCAAGATGGACTAATATGGTTGCTAAAAGAAAAATAAAAGAATTAGATAAGAATAGGCAATGCATGAAAAGGGTTAAGTGAATGGAAGAAATTTTCAAAAGATTTAAAGTCTCTTAATTGAGATATCATTAAGGAAGATATGAGCCCCAACCATTAAGTATTAAAAAATCAAAATAGTGAGCAAATTTTAGAAAGCATTGTGGGGGGAGGGGGGGGGGGGTTAAGGTAAAGTATGAGGATTCCATAAGTCCCCTACAAAATTACTTGAGAAGCAAGTTAATTACTGATGGATGATTAGGAAGTACACTGTAAATTATCTTGACGATCGATATATTTATAGTTTTTATAAGGTAACTAATTATATAATCATGATCGATAGTTCAAGTGGGAAAAAGAAGATCTTTAATTATGTAAGTCATCGGAGGATACACATGAGATTTATACAGGGATAGGTTAAAGAAAGATAAAATGAAAACCTGTCGTGTTTAGGATGTTCTCCAAGATACCTCCACGTCCACATGATGAATAATTTTCTTAGTTTTGCCTCGATCAAATGGATCAAATTACGATCCTAACCATAAGTCTTATATATGGATGAATCTCCTTATCGACTTCAAAGTAATGAATAACATCGTTAAAGCAAAAGGTAATGGAGTAATTTGCAAGATTTTGTAATAATCAAGTGGACCATGTATGATCTGATCATATATCTTATATATGGATTGTTTTCCTTTACAACTTTAAGGTTATCTTAAATCTCTCCCATGTGCTACAAGATATCGTTATTGCAAAGGACGATGGAAAAATGTACAAAGGATAAAAATGAGTGTTTATCTTGTAGTTGGTGATTGTTTTGTTTTCATGCCTTACTATTTGAATCCATTCCATGTGTTTGTCTGTATTCATGATGTTTTACTAAGGACTTATGTTAGGTAGTATGTATAAATTATTTTGTTCATTATCAGTTGGATCTTACCATGCACTTCATCGACCAATTGAATCATCATCGTAATCGTAACGTTGATCCAGAGTGTTTTACACTCCCCTAAGATTATTATATTGGTTCATTCCCCTATACATGGAATGAAAGACAACTCCAAAAGGATAGAACTTGTCATGGTGATATATAACCACTGGCCTTCAATAAAATTATATGACATGATATTACAAAAAAATATATCAATAGAAGATATTACAAGATAAACCAAGAAGTTAAAGTTAAGTAACTCCCATAATTAAGTTATCGAACGAAGCACTGATACAAGGGATCGAGACATATGAAGGATAGTGAATGACATTGATTAATGAATCATCTTATTTCAATGATATAGATTGCCAAGAATGATCCATCTTCAAATGATTTATAAGACTTTTGATTGATTCCAAATATAATTTTCTCATTTGACAATTACCTATAGTTTGTACTTTGCTCAATTCCTCGAGATATTTGATCTAAGTCGAAGATCAAGTGATCATACCCCCACACGACGATCATCGCATGATACCACCAAGATATCGACATTGGATGATGCAAATCGTTGATTTCAATTGAATCAAAATTACGAATCCTGAATCCTTATGGGTTAACCCACATATGCATGAATCCTTAGAGCTTACGAAGTTATGAAATAAGAAGGGATGAAAGTCTTAATTAATGGTAAGTATAAGGGTCCAAGATGCCAATAAGAGCAACTAATTATTTATATCTATAGTACAATTATCGTAGGTTGAGGTTAGAGTGGAGATGATGATGATGATGATGATGATGATGATGATGATGATGATGATGATGATAATAATAATAATAAATAAATAAATAAATAAATAATAAATAAATGATAGTAAGAGTATGTGATGGTGAAAATTTTTATTGAGTGGAATCTTAAAAGAATAAATCTTGGTACTTGTGCATTTAAGTTCAAATGTACTCATAACAAGTATGTTCACTAACACTCCTTTTAAGGAGGTTATTGACCCAAACAATTATAATATTATACACTAAAAGTTGGGTAGATAAGAGAATACGCGGAGAGCAGGTACACTTGATTAGCATGATAACTGGAACAATAATTTACCTATGACTGAATTTGCTGATGATAACGACCACCATTCAAATATTTTAGGACATACTCAATTGGGTGAGATAGGCAAAGAGAAAACCATGAATGAAGAGAATATGCTAAGACAGTTGAATTAATTAAGGGTTAAAAAGAAGAAGAGTTACACAGACGAAGGTATACGAGAGCATATCGTTAATACATAGTGATCAGATGCTATTGAAAGTTTCCTATATGAAAGAAGTAAGGTAGATAAGTAAGCAAGGAGTAATTAGTCCTCACTGTGATGGACAATTTAAATATCAAAATTAGTCGGCAAGGTGACATATAGGTTGATACTACCCTCTTCTTATGGAGGAGTGCATTAAGTATTTCATGTGTTACAGCTCAAGGAGTACAAGCATGATAATGCTAACATCATTTGGATTAAAGGGCCTAATCTAGCCGTAGACCTCATCCTTGTCAAGTGTCCGACACATATTATGGAATGCAATGTACAACATCGAAACAATAAGCATGTGCCCATGATCCAAGTAGCCTTGTGTTCCACCACGATGAAGCGGTAACATGGAAGCTCGAGTTGGGAATGCGCCAAGAGTTCCCTCATTTTTTCAGTAAGTCCTCCACCTCATACAAAATTCGATGATGAATTTTTGTTAAGGAGATTATAATGTAACAACCCCCCCCCCCCCCCCCCCCCTCCCCAAAAAAAAAAGAAGAAACAAACTTCAAACGGCTAGCATGAAGATAAGTATAGGATTTCTATAATTGTGGGATATCGATTGGTGCAATTAAAGGAAGAATCAAAGGGGAGAAGAAATCTGATCTTAGGGACTAATAGATAAGGAGATGAAAACAACCAAAATCCCGTTTTCTACCACCAACCGAAACTATTTTTTTTCTCTCTGCCTGCTCATCTCGAGTTCATGCCCATTAGATCTCGCACTCATCTCTGGTAAGGGCGGCCGAACATCGAAACTTCCCCTCCATACGTTGCCACATTTCCATGGCGTGTTCCTCATGATTCTCGCACCTCTGATTCGTCCGTAGGATGCCCAGAAGAGCAAGGGACGAAAAAGAGGGCAGGGAGGACACGGACTTTGATTCAAGCGATCAGCGGGGAGGAGAGCAAACGATTAGAGGTGGGTGAATTGAAATCACCTTGCATGACTTTCGAATAGATTAAGATCCTGCCATAGTCGAATTATGTCAAGAAAAGTTACGAAGTCACGAAAACCCTTGTTTTGCCCTATTTTGCTTCTTGATTGTATGATTGGTTGATTAATTATTTGTAGGATTTGATTCTTGTTATTGTGTTTCTGCTTTATTGATTGCTGGGATGTAGAAATTAGTCTAGAATGAAAGTATGTTAACGATTTGGGTGATTTTCATATTGAAATCGGTCAGGAACCCACCCTTGCCATCATGGTCGTGCTGTCCTTACAGCACGCCCGTGCCACCCCTGTCATGGTCGTGCAACAATGTGGACATGCCCGTGTCATCGCTCGAGCACGCTTAAGTAAAACATCGGAAGGCACCGGTCGACCGAGCGCTCAACCGGTCATGGCCATGCCGCATGCCCGTGCCATGACCAAATTTCCAACCGAATGACTAAGCATAAAGCCGGTCGACTGCCCTCACCCTTTGTCATGGCCGTGCCACCCTAGGGCACGCCCGTGCCATCTCACATATCCACTAGCATGCCTGCGCCAATATGGTTACTACCGTACCCTTCTCGTCGGCACGGTCGTGCCAAGCCATAGAACAGTCCCTGATTCCACCCATACGTTTTCCTTGTCCCTGATTTGAAAGTCATCAATTTGCTTTATGATTAGACATGATTAAGACTAATTTTAATGTCAAGTCCTCATCGAGATCCATCCCGAATTTCAACATGAATCAATTACTGATTTACTTACTATTGATCTTATCAATTCCATTGTATGAAGAACAAAGAATAACAAGCTTCTAAATTGGTTAATAAGTTAAAATGAAAGATGAATAATGGGTTGTCAATTCAAGCTGTGTCTCAAAATAAGGATCACTCCCTTAGTCATGATTTGATCACCCATTGACCCGCACAAGGCTGTATCGTTTGCTCGGCATACCCCAAGAATTAAAGGCACCTAAAGTCACCCTGATTGTTATAAGCATTATTTAACATCAAGAAGCATGGATAAGTAAAGCAAGCATGTTTCAAGTATGGATAAGTAAAGCAAGCATGAATTTTAAGTCAAGTTATTATGTCATGATTCTCAAGCATGTCTTTAAGTCCAAGTTTATCAAGTATTACGTGATTGTATTGATTATCGATGTCTATTTATCATCCACATTATGATTTATGATGATCTCATGCTCCACCTTCTATCAAGATATGTACATTGATTCACTTGTAATTTCTCTATTCAAATTATGTATTGTATACTTGTGTGATTTTCCACTAGACTGTGAAGCTTACGGGAGAACCTTCTCCCTTGTGTCTGATTTCACAGGGTCAGGTCAGTGATGGTGTTAATTTGGTATGCTGCGATGATGCTCAGAAGACTAGAAAGCACATGAACAATAAGACTTATTTAGTTGTTTATTTTTCTTCCGCATTTATGAACCTATGATGTAAATCTTATGATATTCATTTAGTGATGATGTAGCCACTTTTCTAGACTTTCATAACTTATGTTATTTTTCTTTATTTTATTATTCTTCTGCTGACGTGTCTCAGTTCTTGAATGAGATATGATCAATAATATGGTCAAAGTCATAGCATCCGTAGCGTCTCCAAGTTGGTCTTCGTCACATGACGGAGGTCAATTTGGGGGCGTTATATATATATATATATATATATATATATATATATATATATGGTTAAAGTCATAGCATCCGTAGCGTCTCCAAGTTGGTCTTCGTCACATGACGGAGGTCAATTTGGGGGCGTTACATATATATATATATATATATATATATATATATATATATATATATATATATATGTATATATGCCTAATTTGTTATGTTGATTTAATTAGAAATGGACAACTTTATGTACTGAATTTTGAATTAATATTCAACTATGATCTCATCAAATTTTGTATGAATGATGAATATCAAAGTTGTAAATAATTCTATCAGCTTTTCATAAAATTAAAAATTATCTTATTTGAATAACTGTGCAAAAGGTTATATTCAAAATAGTGCAAGATGAATTGGTCGATCGGTCAAATGAATAGGCCAACCGATCAGGATGAAAAACGCAAAAATTGATTAATATTTGAAGTTCGATCGATCAAATAGACCCGACGGTCGACCGGGTGACATAAATAGCCTTGTCGATCGAACCATCGGTTGATCAGTTGGACTTAGTGGTCAATCGGACGACATTAGTGTTGATACCGGATGAAATATTGGTTGATCGAAAGTTCAACTGGCCACTCAATTTTTCATTCAATCAGTCACTCAACTGGTCAGTATGAAGAATTCATTTCAACAACTATGTGGACCGATCAATTGGTGGTCAGAATGGTCAACCGGTCTGCGCACAGGATGCATTATAATTGTCATATTTCAGCCCAAAAAATGGGAAAGAAGTCTTGTGGCTATATGGAGTTAAGAATCTAAAATATAAAGAAATGATTAAGACTTCTAAGGAAAAGTGAGAAGAATATTTGTGAAGCGCATTTGAGCTCCAAGTTACAAATTTTATTTCTCTCTTACTCCTTGTGTGAGGTTTCAAATTGTAGAAGAGAGATTGTGGAGTGTTTTTGTGATATTGTAATAGCTGTACTGCTCTTGAGTGAAAAGAGATTGCATCTTACATTTTGAGCGAAGAAAAGACGAGTGAAAGTTTTCGAGTAGGAGAAAAGGCAAAAGTTGTAAAGGATTTCTTCCTTGCCCCAATTGTATAAATGAAGGGTGTTAGTGAAATTTTTGGTGGTCTCAAAGTCGAAAAGTCGGTAGGTCAAGTGTGACCGAACATCATCAATAAATTACCATGCATTTTGTATTTCTCTTTCTCACTCCCTCTCTTTCCTATTATATTATGCATGTGAATTGATTTCTCTTATGTTATTTTAAAGTTTAATAAATCGATTTAAGCTTCCACGATAATTTTTGAAAAAATTATATTTCGATTTAAAACTAATTCACCCCCTCTCCCCCCCCCCCCCCCCCCTTCTTGGTGTCTTGTGATCCTATAATGCTGACAATTATGCAACTGTCCATAAGTTAAAGGTCGGCCCACTATCGAGTTCAATAAATCTGATAAGGTCATCACACTTCACGTACCTGATAGGTGAGGCTCTCAACAAGAATTTTTTGTATTCACATGAACTTGAAGTCAAGATCTTACTTAAACGAAGAAGAACCGCTTACCACTCCACCCAACCCTTGTTGGTCTCATCTTCTCTGTGTTAAAATGACTCAGCTTCAGTAAAATGTTGGAATCACATACAAAATCAAAATTTCCTAGAAACTAAGAAATAGTTCAAACAAAGTTCTACTTGTGAAACGTATTATGCTTTCCTCTTTGTTACAGTCAAAATTGTGTTTTGCCTTTTTATAACATGACTATGTTTGTCATAACATGAAGCATTAAATTTGAACCTAATTATAATAATTTGTCATAACACAAATATTGATGGGCACATGAATAAAAAAGAAGCTTGTACATCAAATTCATTTGACATCAAAGTTATTATAACATAATTTAGGGAATCAATTCTACTATAGGATAAATTGTATAAAAAAAAGTCCAAACTTTGCTTTTACTCTCAAATTTAACCTAAATTTTTATTTTTACATAAAAAATCATGAACTTTGATTTTTTTTTCATTTATAACATTCAAAATTTTAAATTGACCAAAATGCATTAAGTAAAAAGGATCTTTGGGACAGAAGTGACATCTAGTTAAAAAGCAAAACGTAGATCAATATACCCTCAAAAGTAAAGCTAGTTAGAGGGCAAATTTTTCATATGGCAAAAAGGGGATGAAATATCACCAAAACTCCCAAAACCCCCTTCATTCTTTCCCATTCTTCATCCATTTCGACTGCATCTCCAAGAGCTCAAGAGGATTTTCATGGTGATATAAGTGTTGGCAGACAGCAAGGCGGAGGAGGACTCGGTTGGGGGCAAAGGAGAACTAGAATAAGTAGAAACGTCCCTAAAAGTGTTTAGGGATTAAGGTATGTAATGGATGAACCCACACATTTCTCGTTCTAATCATTCTTGGAATGAGTATGTGATTGAGCTCTTTATAATGGATTTGATTCATTTTCATGAGGGTTTCCATTGTTCGTTTTAAGGATTTGAGCCTAAACATTTTAAGTGGAAATGAGGGTCGTTCTTCTCGGATTCGTTAATGTTGATCGTCGTTTTATTGTATAGAAATGTTAGATCAACCCTAAGATGCCTATATGTGTGATTGTGTTTGTGAATGATGGATTACATCGTCAATTTTCATATTTTCTGAACCTAAATCGATCGATTGGTTGAGAAGAGCAGTCGACCGGTCCATGGGTTTTAACATACATGACTGCCACTATTCAAATTAGACGAGGCATTAGGTCGATTGACTGCGAAGTCAGAATACTTCTATTTAAATCGATCAATCAGATCAAGAGCAGTTGACCGGTCCATGAGTTGTTACATATGTGAATGTCACTGTTCAAATCGGACAAGGCATCGGGTCGACCAGTCCATGAGTTTTTACAAGTCAGATGAGACATTGGATCGACTGAATGGTCGGGCGACTTTGAAATTGAATGCTTCTGTTTAAATCAATTGACTAATCCAATGAGTGATTGACTGCCCCAATAGGAGAAACAAAGGTCGGAAGCCACTGTTTCGATCGATCATGCATCCGATCGACCTAAAGTTATGATTTCAACGATTCCTCTACCCATTGTTCATTAGTTGACATCATTCTATGCTATGATAAAGGTTCACTTGATTGATAACCTAATCACAAAAATAGGTTATGTGGCAAGAATATATAGATAATGTTATAATTGGGCATTTCAAATAGTAAATGCAATGGATGTTCTTCGCCACTATGGATATGATTAATTGGGCATTAAATAATATTAATGCAATGGATATATGGAATTGAAATATGAAATGGATAATTGGATGTTCTTCGCCACTATGGATATGATTAATTGGGCATTAAATAATATTAATGCAATGGATATACGGAATTGAAATATGAAATGGATAATTGGCTTTCATGATCTATTTTGAGATCCTTATTGTTCATTGATTATCGTTTAAATCGAGATATTTTATAGACTATTGAATTGCTTATTTTTATGACCCTTACATACATCTAATGAGAGGTGGGCCTCTCTTGCATTCGGGTTCGTGCATGTATGGAAGAGTAGGTGAAGTCGATGGGGAGCTTATGACGGCGATTAGGGAGTCGGCCTTATGTTGGGCCATAGTATTTCATATTATTTATGAGTCATGTATGAGTCAGCCTATGAGCCTTACTATGTGTCTTGTTAGATTATGTCATTTTCATAGACTTCGAGTCCTATTATGTATTTGGGTTATCCATCACAGTATATTTTGATGTTATTGGGCTTAATATTAGTCTTTTATTGCTTTCACTATGTTTTCAAGGTGATTAGCTTTTAAATGTTTTCATTTTCCATTGCTTATTCTTGTCATGAGTTTCATTGACTTAGTGTCAACCGACGTGCTCCGGAATTCGCTCACGACACATGTCGTGGGGCTTATTTCGAGGGCGTTGAGCTTTGATTTTATTCTCTAATATAGTCTCAACTTTTATTTTTACATAAAAAAGTCATAAACTTTAATTTAATAATCAAATATAGCCTAAACTTTTATTTGTAAACTTGTAATTTGGTTACAAATTTAGCCCATTATTATATTTTTATTTAAAAAATAATATTCAGAATCACCACATAGATAAGTTGTAAAAAATAAAAAAGGGTAAAAATTAAAAATACTTTTTACAACTTTTGCAGAAAATTAGTTTAGATTTTAGCCTATTTCATAACTGGATAAAATAATATTGTTAAGCATTGAATTTGGCTAAAATTTAATCTAATTTACTATCAAAATTATAAAAAATATTTTAATTTTTACAACTTACCTATGTAGTCATCGCTAAATTATTATTATTTTAATTAAAAATATATGTAACCAATTTAAAAGTTTTAAAAATGAAAGTTTAGGTTAGATATGAAAATTAAATTAAAACTCATAACTTGTTATGCAAAAATAGTACTTCAGAATTTAAGATGATAACTTTTTACTCAAAGTTAAGAGTTCAAGTTAGATTTGAGATTAAAATCAAAGTTCTAACTTTTATATAATTTATTATATCTCCTATATTGTTTCTAGTCATTGAATTAAAAATCTGTATATCGTATTTAATTCCATCCTTTTTAAGAACTCACTACAACACAAATTGGCTTTAACGACGTTTATTAAATGTCATCAAAACTTTATAAAATGTCACAAAAAATCGTTAGTGACGTTTATTAAACGTACGTTACCGAAGCCAAGTCATAGAAAGTATAGATGATGCATATTGTTTAAACATCATTAAAAGTTTAAACGTCACTAAACTCAAACTTTTGGTGACGGTTAAACATCACTAAAGAACATGAATGGGTGACGGTTAAACGTCACTAAATGTATTATAATATTCACTAATAATATCAAAATGTCACCAAAGACAATTAATGATGACATTTTCTAAACGTCACTAAATTGATATTTAAGCATCATAAAAAAACAAATTTGCTATACTTTGTACATATTTGTAAATATCAATTTCACAGTATCAAGTAATGATATTTATATGTATTGTAGACAATTAATTTATAGATATACATAAATAGAAAAAAAAAGAAACAACAACAACAACAAAGCCTTATCCCATTAGGTGGGGTCGGCTTTGTTTTCCATATCAAGAAATAATTCAACATGCCTTTGTTTTCCATTTACACAAAGATAAAACATTCACACATAAACAAGACATCTTGGATACTAATAAATCAATAACTGATAGATCCCAACTTTCTTCTTGTGTCAAAGTATATCCAGTGCATTGTTATCATATGGTTAATGTCTGCTCTGCCTGATCTCATGAGCTCTCATCCCTCTTCCTTTTCTGCACACAGTATTCTTTTCCTCTGCACAAAGCCATAACTATTAGTATTTCGAGATGTAGCATGCGTGTATTATGGCTTTGAATACTAATTGTTCTATACAAATAGTGTCATACTTAAAAATTGATGGGTTTGGCTTTTGAAATGACTGTTTGATAGAATTACTCAATTTTTGGCACATACATGATTTTTCAAATGATCATCAAAAGCCTGCAATTCAGCAAGCAAGCTTGCTCTGAACCATCACTAGGATCCTTGCTCTTCAAGAACTTCATGCAAACAGTATTTTTTATCCCCTGAGATGCCAAATATGGAAGTGTGTTAGAGTAGCTGACAATATCATATCGATATCAACATAGTTACATAGATATAAATAACGCTGACTTGAGATGGAAAATATAATTGGATCCTCTGACATCCGGTATAAGCCTCTGACATATTTGGCATCATAGCGCATAAAATTCACTGTAATATTGTAATAATGCTGATATAAATATTGTAATTGAGTCTTATTTGGCAAATATAAATTACTGTAATATTTGGTATCTCAGCCTCTGATATTTTGGCAAACAATATGTATAATTTACTGCCTACCAAATACAATTCATTGTAATATTTGGCATCTCATATATAGGGGTGAGCAAAACCGGGTCCGAGACCGGATTTCGGCTGACCCGGTCCCGACCCGATTTGCTCCGGGTTTTTGAAAATGCAGACCCGGTCCCAGACCCGGTCGGATCCGGGACCGGGTCGTTCCGGTCAAACCGGGACAAAAACCGAGAATTCTCGGTTGTCCCGTTTGACCATAAAAATGTAAAATAAGAAATAGAATAATAAAAAACTTAATGTTATTATATAAATATGATAACTATTAATTAAATTATATATATGATAATATAAAATAATGTATACTTGAGATATATACCAAATAAAATGTTAATTTTTATTTAAAATAAATATAAATATACTATTTAAAAATAATTTAATATTAATATATATATTTAACCGGGTCGGGACCGGGTCTCAACGAAATGAGACCCGATCCCGACCCGATTGATAACCGGGTCGGGAAAAAACCTGAAAAATTCGGGTCGGGCCGGGGCAGGTGACCGGGTCGTCCCGGCCCGTGCTCACCCCTACTCACATAAGTAATGCTGACCTGAGATGTGCAACACAATTCACTGTAATTTACGGCTTTAGTCTTCCACCCTTGGATATAAATCACTGCTTCATATGTAGTTTATATGACCAAAATTCTTCAATATTGACTCAGAGCCGCCTTGAATTAAGCCAAACATAAAAATTAGAAAAGTCCTATAGGATCTAACTCTGTGGAATTAATCCAAAGAGAAAAAAAGTATGTACCATAGCTTGTTCCTCCTTGAAACATACTGCAGACATGTCTAAATCTTTATCACATGAGTTGTTCCTCCTTGATGTAGCAGCAATCACCTCCTAAAAGAGCAATATGATACATCTAAACAAATACCTATGGCTCATATGAAACATCTTTTCATTTTAAACAACAAAAAAATATGAGACATTTAAACAAACACCTATGGCTTATATGAAACCCCCATTGCATAAGCGTCATTAATTGAATGGAGGAATAAATTTCCATATAAATTGATAGTATTGTTGCCTAAGAAAAAAATTACAATATAATCAACGTAAAAGTCTAATGCCAACAAACAAGAGATTACTTTACCAAAAATGGGGACTTTATGTGCAGGAAAAGAGTAGATCCTATTAGCGCATGTGTCATTCATACGAAACCATTGCCATTTTGATTTGGCTGATGTCTTAGCAGGAGGCTTCCTCTGCTTACAAAAAATTATTGCTGCTCTGGTTCATCGTCGATGAGCGGACTCGGACCATGCTGCTCGTCTTCTCTCGGCAAGGGCCATTTCAACTTGGTGGTCGAGAAATTGGACAACAGTCGATCGATTGGGTGGTGTCGTTGAGTCATTGAGGTTTTAGGAATCCAATAAGAAGCCTTTGACATCATCGAGGATCGAGTATCCAATTTCAGCATTGAGGATCGCCTGATAAGGCACGAGCTGGAGGCACAGTTCAGATCGGCATCGAGGATCGATCGAGCGATGAGATGAGAGAGAATGATGAGAGAGGAGAGTTGGGAGGAAGAGGGAAGAGGGAAGAGAGAGAGGAAGACCAGACACCATTAGATCATCAATGCAAGGAGGAAATGAGATCTACTTGTTTGGAATGATGCTAACATTTTTCAATTTTTACTTATGTTTTAAACGTCATAAAACATCCCAGTATTATTCTATATAAATAAAACGTAACTAATCCTATTCTACCTGTAATTTGTTATGTTTAATTAATCATAACTAATATTTTTAGTTTATAGTGACACTTGTAAAATCTTCAAACGTCAGTCATGATCAATTTTCTTATAGTGACTATTGATATTATTCATAGATCGTGGATCTGATGAACAGAAAGAAGGTCATAGTGTCCCTGCTCTCCGTTAGGTCGATCCTTTATATTATATATATAATCATAAAATTCTGAAGAACCTATCGCGTGAATTTGGACGGATTGAGGAAAAGATATCAAACTTCATTATAATGTTGTGTTATTCAAGTTGTTGACAACTAAACATACTTTTTTTTATCTAACTAAATTATGATATGATAAAATGATATATGATGTTGAAAATTATAAAATAAAAAATCGCCTTTGTTTTTTCTTTTTTTTAAAATATTATATGTTGCTTATATAATAAATATATTTATTTAAAAGTAGAATATCTCCTATTTGGATATCACTTCAAGCTTCCATAGAAAAATAAACTGAACACAACCATATATATCACATATTATAAAGTAGATCTTTTAGAAGCACATACTCCTCGGGGGGGTCGATTAGGACGTGAGCAATGGTGTAGCATCAGATCCCAAAGATAGTGAGTTCTTTTTTCTTATAGAGGAAAGTCTTTTTCAATGATTCTATATGAACTTCATATATGAAATCGGGATAGTTACCTTTCAGAAAATTCGAATACTATAACAGGCTATCTGTGCTTCGTTCTTCTGAAGGTGGGAGGAAAGATAAAACTTTATTATTGATCAAATTTGGGCTCTTTCATAAACTAATGAATTCCCTAGGAACCTCTATAGTAAATGGAATATACAGAATTGTAATCAATCAAATATTGCAAAGTCCGACATTTTAATCTTCATCGTCGATGGTGTCTTGGACGGCCGAGATCGATTGGAGGTGGCATTGTCGGAGGCGGCCATCGAGGAGGGAGAGGGCATACCGGAGGCGGCGGTTGCGACGCAGCAGATGGTCGATCTCGATGTTAGAGGGAGTGTGAGGGCGAAGTGGAGGCGGCAGCGGCGCGGCATAGGCGGCAATGACGTTGGGCGAGGGCGACAACGACATCGATCTCGACGGCGACAGCGATGGTGCAGGGCGACGGCGGCGTCGATGTCGACGGCGATGGCGATGGCGATGGTGCAAGGCGAGACGGTGTCGATCTCGTCAGCGACGACGTTGGAGGCGCTGAGGAGGGCTAGGGCGGGGCGAAGCGAAGGAGGCGGCGACAGTGTTGGACACTCGAGGAGGAAGAGGCGGCATTGCGACAGACGATCGGAGATGGTGAAGGCGAAGACGCGACAGCCGACGATCGACGAGGAGGCAACGGGGAGGACGAAGCAGGCAGAGGCGGGCGAGGAGGAGGGTGCAGATGGAGGCGGGCAGGGCGGAAGTGAAAATGAACACAGAAAAAGAAAAAAAAAGGGCCGTCGGGCCCAAGATGCGCTCCGCGGGCTGCTTAGCATAGGGGGCTAAGAAGCGCCTCTTTCCTCTTTTGTGATTTGGTCATAATGTCGAATCGAGCTTTAAGCAACGGATGAAGTATTAGATAAAACAATATGCATGTTTCTCTAAACAAAATCATTAACATCACGATTTGATTTAATTTAAAGACGTGCATATTAAAATTGGAATGCATTTTATAAGTAGAATCGGTCTGATCCTTTTACAATGTTATTCTTTTTTTTTTTTTATCAATGGCAACATTACTTTTATAGAAAAAAAATTAAGAGACTGATTATTGATTATAATTAAATTTTTAATAATTTTTTTATATATAAAAAAAGAAATTTAAAATGTACGTTAGAAGTTTTTTATAATGATACTCTATATTAATTGTATTCTGTTATTTTTTGTCAGATCAGTTTAAATTATTATCATATAACTAATATATTTTAAATTATTATCATATAACTAATATATATTTGTAGGAAGCATAGTGATTAAATTAATATTATCTGTAATCTATATTATACGAATTTAAATATTATCTGGATAAATAGGTAAAATTGTATGATTCTCGATTTGACGTTTTTTTTCGATTAGGATCCCCGATTGGAAAACAGTGGACAAAATATGTAGAGAGAGAGGGGTTACAAAAACCTTCACCATCCCACAATTTCCTTGTAAACAAGGTTGCTAATCAATTAATCATCATTCACAAATGCACAATTTGCTCACGATCACGTATCAAATGGAACAAAAAAACAAATAACTCATCTTTTTTTTTTTTGGGTAGTAAACTAATTTGTTCAGAACCTCGTTTACTTACCAGGTAGACGTGGAGATTGATTAAGAAACTGATTCAGACACAAAAACCAAAATCACAACAAACTACAAGGTTAGGCGACATTTGTTAATGGAGAGAGAAAATGTTCAAACTTCGAATTACTAACTCCCAGCTCGAAGCCGGCATGACACAGAATCCAACCCAGAAACAAAATGTTACACACAACAAGGTGAACTTCAATACACATGGCGATATTAATTACACTACTCAGAGATAATTGCAGGTTCCAGTGACGCGGGTGGATTTTCATTGTTTTGGGTGATCCTGGGGAGAGAGGGGGAAGGGGAATCAACCCATTGCATATTTCTGAGTCCATGATCTTGCAGTCTCTTCGTACCGGGATCTCTGGTGTTTGTAGTTGTGGGCAATCTCAGGAACGAGCGGGTCATCAGGGTTGGGATCTGTAAGTAGTGAGGAGATTGAGAGCAGCACTTTGGATATAGTCAGAGCCGGGCTCCATTGCTCCTTCAGGATATCCAGGCAAATGCTACCATTTGAGTTGATGTTAGGATGGTAAACCTGCACCTCGGTTCAAAGAATGGCATCAGTATTATCGAGAATGATTTTCTGGGATAAAGAATGGCTAGAAAATATAATCATAATGGAGGTAGCATCATGTCAGGAGACGAACATTCCCAAATGAAAATTTACATCCTCTCACATGCATGGCTTGGGCGTTCTTTTTTCCTTTTTTTTAACCAGGAAAGTGGTCATTCCTTTTAAATATATACCAACATCAATTTCCAATAAACAGAATACTAGAAAAAAAACACGTAGATACTTCTTTTCAATTAATAACAATGGATGACTACAAATGTATGTAGACATACTACCTTTTCTCAACACACACACACAAAGCACCCAAATCTTATATCAGATCTAGATCATGTATGATTAGTCAAATGCTTTCAATTATCATATGCACATATCATGTTGTCATGAAATGAGATGAGATTTTCCATGTCACTAAGAAATCCATTCAAATCACCCGAGCATTAATCTTATCGCAATTGCCTTGAAAAGCTCATATGGTTGATAGAAAGATAATTGAAATTTGAATAGTAGCTTCAGGCTATCACTGATGCAGCGACGATTGCAATGAATGATATTACATTCTTTGAACGAGTTCAGAAAGAACTTGACTAATGCCTTTTACTACCACCAAATGACAAACTCACACACTCGAGCCTTTCTAACAACATGTTCCTGTAGAGGCCACATTGTATTTTGTCTAACCAAGTAACACAGCCTTAGTTTTCTTGGCTTTCTTTCTCTTGTTTTAGGCCCATTTTGTTTGTACTTAGTTCTTGCAATATCTAATAGTACATTATAACTAAAGAGGAGGGAAAGTTAAAAGTCAGCTGAGCATGGAATTAACAAGGAACCACAAATAAACAGAACCACAACCTGACGATCGAAACATAAGGCTGCACTTACCTTGGTCTGAAAGTTGACTTTGGGAGGCTTGAAGGGATAATCAGGAGGGAAATGAATCATAACAAAGAAGACGCCTCCTGAATAAGGACTGTCAGCAGGACCCATTATAGTTGCCTGCCAGTGAAACAAATCTTCCCCAGCAGGTCCGGCACTGCAATTTGCTGGAGGATCTCTTTGTAAATCCTGAAGTTCCTTTTGGATACGCCTACTAGCCATTAGCGCACCTGGACAAAAGTTAAGAATTCAAATAAGAAGGCATTATTTCCACACATAAAGTACGATGAAGATAAAGCAGCAGTGCGTAAGGTGAGAACACAGTGACAAGATAAAACAAATAAAACAAAGAGAATTATATAACCAAAGCAAACTATGAAAGGCAGGATTCAGAAGTTAAAATAAATAGTTAAAAAGGGAAACTAGAGAGACAAAGATGAATTAGCTTTGGTCTTATTCCAACTTTCACTGACCAAAATATAAGATTCTTTACAGGTTATCATTGTAACACTCCTGGCCCAAGCAAGATATTGCTTGCTTTGGACTTTTGACCCACACGAATTTAAAACGTGTAAACAAAGAGGATAGTTACATATAAACCAATGATTACCTCCGTTGCCCACGTCGGACTATTTCATTTTGATCCTTAAAACCTTAGATCGTTATAATCTTCCTCCCTTAGGGGGCTCAACGTGCTCGTTGAGCGATCCGTTAGTCCATGTCCCGTATTTTCTACATAGCTCAAGTGAGCATGCAAGATTAGCTCTGATATCATTCTGTAACACCTCCCAACTCATCAAGATATTGTTTGCTTTGGACTTTCGGCCACACGAATTTAAAACGCGTCGTAAAGGGGGTAGCTACGTATAAGCGCACGTGTTTTGCCCATGTGAGACTATTCCATCAAACCATCTTGGTCCTTAAGACCTCATGTCGTTACAATCACAATATAGCATAAAGGGTTATCTTGAGATAGACTAACATATCACAGTTCCCAATACATTTACTTCCTTGGAATGCTGTAAGGTTCCAACATTCAGCTTTCTTTTCATGACCTCTCCAAAAAATTATAACATAGTCGACTAAAATATTGTCAAGTTAGATATCCTCATTCTTGAGACATCTTCAATTTCTCCCTGTAGAAATCTTCGCAATAGTCATTGGTTACCCATCAATCAATATTTTATATGGATGCATTCGTCTAATGTGGATGACAACAGAAAGTAATCAATAATCAATTCATGTTAAGATGACATCCCAATGGGAAGACAATGATTTATCATTTTCTCTCTTTTATCCTACAGAACAAAGATAACAGAACAAGGGTGTCATCTTGCATTGATCCCTTCTCATGAGAACTCGAGCTCAGCAACTTCTCATTTCTATCCTTTTAGAATCTGAAGCAGAACCACATATATAATCACGAAAAAGACTTAAGATGCATGCAATTTCATTGGTTGTTACATTTCAATGAACTTATTACTACATCCAACAAAACCAGGATGCAAGAACGAAAATCAGAAAAAATTGACATACATCAGAAGTCCAATGATTAAAACATAATGGTAACTCTAAAAAGAAATCTCCAAATGTATCTTAACACACCAATCCCCACTTTTCTTTCTGCTCTATTTCATTTCTTTTAATTTGTCTTCCTCTAAGATTATCAAGGTTTAGCTAATAAATATAAGTCCTCGAGAGAAAGAAAAAGGAAGAAATACTATGCTTCCAAGCCAACAAAATCTGCCAATCAGAACAACATAAAACATCCTTTCCTACGGAAAAGGAAAACCAACCAGAGCACAAGCTTCATCTCAGCATCTCAGAGATAATTAATCATGGAGTTAGCTTGCTATTACAACATATGAATAAGCATAAACATCCAGGAACTCCAGCCTAACTAACATCCAAGTACAAATTAATGACACACATAATACCCAATAGCAAAGAGAAAAAGTGAACAATGAACTACAAAGTCTTCGACCAATTTTTCAGCTAGCTACGGTTGCCTAATCGCAAATTCGTCTCCTTATCAAAGCATCTGCATGCTTGAACCCCTTTCCGAACATACCAAGAGAACAATATATACTTGACATTCTATCGGAACCCAAAACATAGGTCATTCAAATCCCCAAAAGGCGTCAACTTTCCTCAAACACAACCTAATTCACATCGACATGCAAGTATGCAACGAAATCTGCCCTCAAACAGAATAATTCAGACTTGCAGAGGTAGAACAGAACGATACAAGATCGGTCTGATCCAAGAACAAAATTTAACGCTTGCTACATGTCCTACCAGAGCAGAAGGATCGAATCACTTACGAGAGCGAGACGAATTCGTCGCCGAGGAGCAACTAATTAGAAGAAAATTGTGGAGTAAAAGGGAAGGAAAAGTTTTTTTTTAAAAAAAAAGTTGATGACCAAGCAGAGGGAGGTGCTTGATTTATAGGGGGGAGAGAGAGAAAGCGGGGACTCTGTTACCGTCTGCGGCGGTTGGATGCGGCGCAAAAGTGGAACTGCCGAGTTCGAGTTCCGGGTTTCCGAAGCCGCGTTAACGCCAGCTGGCAGTCACATGGTGGTCGGATAAGCTCGTGAAAAAAAAAGAATAGGAATATTTATTTTGTCATATATTTTTTCCTCTTTTATTCTTTATTTCAAAAGTTTAATTTGACGCAAGTGAAAAAAGTTTGCACAGCAGCTTCTAGAAGGATTCTTCGGCTGCTTCTTTATTTTAACTAAGGGTGAACAAATTCGACCCGACTGTCGCGGATCTAGGGGGTTGAGGGGTCGGATCGGATCCAACCCGATCCGATTCGGGTCGGGTGGTCGGATTACCCGGCCACCTAATTTTCTTTTTTTTAATTTTTTTCTTACTATTTTATATTTTTTTAATATAAAAAATATTATTTAATATTATTTTAAAAGTATAAAATATGTTTTCTAACTATTTAATATTATTTCTGCATTTAAAATATTTTATTTCAATTTTTTTAAATTTTTTTGATCAAATATAAGCCTTAAGTTTAAATAAAAAAAGAAAAAAAATAAAATAAAAATAAAAAATCGGGTCAATCAGGTCGGATCGGGTCAAGTCGGGTTGGATTTTTTGGTCGGGTAGAGTTCGGGTCGGATCGGGTCATCGGGTTCATGGGTCGACCCGACCCGGTGAACACCCCTAATTTTAATACGAATTAAACTTACAAGATTTATTTTTACATCCATATTATTTAGATAATTAGTATATAACTAATTTAAAAATAAATAAATCATAATCATAGTAGTACTAAAAAGTTGTCATAATTTTAGTTGGGACTAATAACATTATGAAAAAATGATGAACAATGGATAAAAATAATGTTCAATTAATCAATCCACCATTCATTATCAATTGAAAGATGATTAATTAAAATATGATATGATCGACCAGTCCGCTCATCAATATGGTCCAAAGACGTTTTATAGCATCACCAAAAATCGAGCATGCAATCAAATCAAATTGGATCAGTCAAGACGGGCCAAGAATTAATCAAAATCGATTAAAATAAGAAAGAACTATTTTTTAATCAAATAATTATTTTAATATTTTTTTGATGAAATTTATATTTTAATTTGAAAATAATTTTTTCTATATAATAACTTTAATATGTTGATTAATTAGTCTCATCCTTAATTAATACTTGTCCCTTTACTTCTAACTTCCTACTATTGTCATATTATGTTTGTGGGACTATATATGCATATTAGTATTATGCTTGTTTCTTCCTTTTCCTTTGTGTAGTTTATAATGTGTTAAACTTTTAACTTTTTATTTTGTATTAGATTATGATTGTATTTAAAATTCTCAATGTCATATGTATATAATATGAACTAATATTATATTAATTATATGATATATAACATTTATCATATTAGATAAATTGGTTAAGAATGGAGAGATGAAACTTGTATAATATAAAAATAGTACTATAGTATATTTAATATATATTACATAAAAAATAAGGGTTATTTCCTCAAAACACACCTAAACTATCACGATTTTTCAAATCTAACCATAACTACAAACTTCATTTTTTGGGTCCCTAAATTATCATGATTTTTTTAATTTAATCCTTCCGTCCAATTCTGTCATGTTTCCCGTTAATTTTTTTCTATTTGTGAAAAGTCCAAATTACCCAAAGGGCAACGTTCCTGCTAACCTTCAAAATAATACATAATAAATATAAAAAATAATGAAAAAAGAAAAAAAATGCAAGGGCAACGTTCCTGCTAATGTCAGCGAGGGGGCACCAGCCCCTCTTTGCCAACTCGTCGGCATGCGAGCTCGCTCACGGGGGCCTATGCGCGAGTCCTCCGTCGCCTCCATTTTCATGTCCTGCACGTGCTTTTCCATCTTGGCCGCGTGGTCTTTCTCTAGCACAGGCTGTGTTACGATCTCACAGATGTCCTTGATGCTTACGTTGTCGTCGACCATGTTCTCTAGGTGCTGGCGAAGCACGAAAGCTTGTCGGTCCAAGTTGCCCTAGCTCTATTCCTCTGCGGATCTCTGATGCTCACGCTTTTATTGCTCCCGCTTCTGCTTTTGCTTCTTCTCCTGGCTGTCGTGCTTCTGCTTTCCAGCATGAGCTCCTCCAACTTTTCCTCCAGCGACGCGATCCGAGAGTCCAGCTCCTCTGTCACCCTATGGCTTTTGTCCCTGATCCATCATTGATCGTCGTAAGATTAGAAAATGAAACGAACGAGAGAACAAGTAAAAGAGAGGTGAGCGATCATCCATACCGAGACTATGGTTTCCACGGCTGAGCATAGCACTTCACGGTCATCATCTAAGCCCGGCTCCTGTCAAGCTTCTTCAACGCTACCCCCCGCTCCATCGCTCAGGGGGGTGTCAGCCCCCCTTTTCTTCCTCGCACGCGGCGAGGAAGAAAATGGGGGGGGGGGGGGGGGGGGGGGCATCGGCTCCCCCTGAGCGAGCTCGCCGCCAGGATCTCTACTTACCACCTCCCGCTCCATCGCTCAGGGTGTGTCAGCCCACCGTGCGCGAGGAAGATAATGGGGGCACTGGTGCCACCCGAGCAAGCTCTCTCAGGGGTCACCGGCATCCCCCTGCGCGAGCTCTCTCAAGGGGGCGTCGGCCCTGCTTGTGGGGGGTGAGCCATTGCCGACGATCGTAGGGGGATCCTGTCGCACCGGACCCTGATCTTGATCTTCTTTGCCTTCGCGCCGCCCACCTTCACTACGGCCTTCATCTCCAAGTCGATCTCCAGCGGCAAGGTGGTCTTCTTCTTCAGATCCAATGTCGTCGTCGCGTCCAGGGTCTGCCCTGATGCTGAGGTGATGGTGACGACAAGTAGGGTCGTGTTGTTGGCCTCGTGGACGAATGTTGGGAACAGCTCGTCGCTCTTTTCTTTAATTATTTTTGTATATCTATATATTATATTATTTTAAGGAAAATAGACTAGCACTTCAATGTCTCTAAGGCAGGGGTACAATGGACTTTTCATAAATGTAGAAAATCAAAGATAACCGAGATGTTGACGTAATTTGACGGATGGATCAAATTGAAAAAAATCGTGATAATAGGGACCTAAAAAAGGAAGTTCATTGTTTGGGATTAAATATAGAAAATCGTGATAGTTTAGAGGTGGTTTGAGGAAATAATCTAATAAACAAAGAAAAATTTAAATTTAATATATAATGTTGATCGTAATAGTTATGAATTTGATATATGTACATTACTAATTTAATATAAAATATATTATTTTGGTATAGCATTCCGCCTGAGATTTATTTTTTTTTTATAAATTTATAATTTATTATCGTTATTTTTCTTTCATATAATTGAATTTTGACATCATGTAAGTATGTATATAATTAAAATATGATAGCTTGACTTAATTTAGTATACTAAAAATAATATTTTATTATTATCTGATCCAATCGGTTCAACTTGAAATGAACATTCATCTGGGTCGTTATCCAATCCAATCCTGATAATATTGGTATAATGTTACTACTTACAACCCCTTAAGGAGTAGCACAAACATTAAACCCTAAAATTTTATGACCTCTCCTAAAGAAAGTTGTCACCATCTTATAACTCATCATAAACATAAAAAACCTTGACTAAATTTAATAAAATTATTTTACTTTTATCTTTTATATATTACTCTCGCTCACGTTAATTGTAACATCAACAGTTCAATATTATCTTGCAAGGTCTTTCATTATAATTGAGTTTTATTTTTTGCGTAGATCAAATTATTGTAGTTCTTAGGCTCTGTTTGGCAATACCAAAATTAGTGTTTCAAGTAACGTTTAACGATTCAAAGTTATTTTTTTGTTTGATAATTGATAAAAATAAGTAGCATTTAGTGTTTTGTAGGAAAATATTGAAAAACTACTTATACTATCGTTTAACGATTATAAGTTAGTGATTTATAATTTTTTTTTACAATTCTACCCTTATTCGAATACATTATTTCTTTATCAACATACCTTATTATTTTCTCATTTTTTTACCATCATTTTACTATATTTCTTTTTATATTCATGTTTAATTAATTACAAGTTATTTATATGTTAACAATGAATAAAAAATAATTTAATAATTAATATTTTTATATCATGGGTGCATTGTATAAAATTTATTGTCAATATACATTTCTATATAGTTTAACAAAAAAATTGTAAGAGTTTATTTTAGTTAATTGAGATATAATAATTTATTTATTACATTATAATAAAATTTGCATAGTGCTTAAATTAAATAATTTATCAGTTGTCCAATTATGTCTTTGCATATTTATCAGCTAATTTTATCGTTAAATTTACCAAGCACTTATTTGTTGAACTAATCATTATTCGCTGTCTGCTATCAAATCGTTATCCACTTATCAAATCGTCAATAATGCCAAATAGTATTTTTAAAATTAGACCGTACCTGCCGGTCCGACCGCGAACCAGTCGTCGGTCCAATCCGGTTCAACGTTAAAACTCATTTTAAAAAGTCAAGATGGACCAGTTCAACCTGGATAAAATTGGGTTGAACCAGAAAATTGATTCAAACCAGTTTTTTTTCAAAACAATAGAAAATAAGTTATTTTATGAAAAAAAACTATAAAATAAGTAAGGTATAATGGTAAAATAAATGTGGAAAATAGAAAGTATATATAAAATTGAGTAAATTATGGAGTGTGAATTAAAAAAAAGGAAATTAATTATAGGATAGATTTGAAATTTGTGGGAAAAATATAAGGTGAAAAAGTAGAAAGTATAAAAATTAGGAAATTAATACCAAGGAATCTATATTTGAAATTTGTAAATATAAAAGTAATATATATATATATATATATATATAAAGAAAACATATTCACAAAATTCTAAACAAAATATTTTATAATAAGAAAAATAATTGATTAAAATTATTGTAATAAATATATGTTTCAAAATTTTTTAAATTAATTTTTAAGTATGTTAAAATAATAATTAAACATGGTATTTTATTATTTTATATTTTTATAATTATACTTATACTATATTTTTTAAAAAAATCTATATCTTATTATTTTAATGAAATTTAATTTAATCAGGTCGAATCTGATTAAATCGATCGAACCATGACCTAGTTACTGATCGGTTTGATGTCCAATACGATTTTAAAAACATCGATGCCAAAGAGAGCCTTAAGCCTTACTTGTTTGGTTCAAATTTCTAAGGGGAAGGGAAGGGAATAGATGAGAAGGAAAAACTATGAGAAGGGAAAGAGAGAGAATAGAGTGAAGTATTCACCTTATTTAGATTAAGTAACTAAACTAAAAGAAAAAGAATAAATTTTAGTAATACTTTTTTATATAGAAGATTATGTCATTCATATATGTAATTATATTTAATTTAAGTACGATCATAATAGAAAATATATGGTCTTCTTTCCCTTCCTTTCCACCTCATTTTGGAGGGGAAAGAAAAATAACATAATGGAAGGGAAAAAAAGGGAAAAGTTTATTCATTTCCCCTTCTTTTCCATCCAACGTAAATTCAATCAAATAAGGGGAATGCATTCCTCCCTTTTCCTCTTCCCTTCCTTTTAATATTTATATAAATTGTTATATTGTGTTTCTCAATATATCAAAATATAGTAACTTTGGAAAAGTTATGAAAAAAATATATGAAGTATTTTGTATTAAACATATTATTTATTCATAGAGTATGATCCTAGATAAGCAATCTAGTAACATTTGATTAATTCTATGTTTGGAGAGGAGTAAAACAATAAATTCTATCTCAATTGATGACTTTAGAAACTAAATTTGAGACTATTAGCTCCGTTAATTTTGGGACAAAACTCTTAGTTGCACTAATCAAACTTGATTTACATTGTGTTATCTTTTTATACGGAATTAACATTATATATAGTAAACAAGTATTTAAAATGTTTAGATAAAATTTATTCTTATTTTTGAAATAAATGATTATAATTGACTGTAAGTACTATAAACAAATTGAATAATTAGATTACTTGATTTCATCTAAGTAACTTGATCCAATGAGTGTCAAGTTAGAAGGGATGGATGTTTCTTTGTCATCAACTTCAATTCAGATTTGAATTAATTTGAAATTAAGGAGGTTGATTTTGAATGGATGATATACATGTAAAGTTTTGAGTAATTCATAACAAACTTGGGTTATAGTACAACTGGATTCTCCCATCTATGTGTGAAGCACTTATTAGTTAATCATTAAATTAATATCATAATTATAAATTATGATCAAATTAATCAAATAGATGAAATAGTATATGTTGACTTTTATAAATATGATAATGTTTCTCCCTTCAATAATTGAAATTTAAAAAGTGATAGTACATATCTAATTTAACATAATTTTATACTAAAATGTCCATCCAAATCTTATCAAAAGTCATACTAAAAACATATTCTCTCCCTTTGTTTCTCAAAATATCAAATATGTTAATGGGAACAAATATTGAGTCGAATATTAGTGAATAAAATTATCAATTTTAAATTAATCATTTTTAACAATTTAAATATACAATTGTGATTATTCAAAATTTATATTAAATATACGGCCTTTTCTCCAACACGCCCTTTCAAAAATAATGATTCTTCAAATAATTTATATATTTGTCAATATGTATACAACAATTTTTTTTCTAAACTAGAACTCTTGTTTTAAAAAAGTAAGCAAGCTCCACCAATATTTTTCAAGTATCATCGTTTTACAAGTCATTTGTCAAAGTATCCTTCTACAACCCAATAATCCAACTTTGTAAAAAAAAATTAAATATTAAATAATTTAAATATGTCCTAATTGAATTGCTTGAAATAAAATAAATAACATACCCAATAATAGCATTAATATTGGAAAAAATGTAAAGAATGATATTAGATTTTTATTTATTAGAAGAAAATTAAAAATTTTATTTGTGCTTTCGATATTAGGTATTGAGTTAATTACTCATGTGCATTTGTATTTTGCTCGAGATGGTTCCTATAACAGCTTTCAATTGACGAATCCAAAATTAGTTGCTTATATTGTGAGGTAAGAATCTCAAACGGTCTCATTACTATAACACATCAAGGTTGCAAATAATAATTTTAATAGCATATCTAGTTTAACATAATTTTATAATAAAATGCATATTAAATTAATATTGTCAAAAGTCATACTAAAAACATATTTTCTCCATTTGTTCTCAAATATCAAATATATTAATGGAAGATATTCAAATAATGAGTTGAAGATTATTGAATAAAGTTATCCATTCTAAATTAAATATTTTCAATAATGTAAACATATAAGTTTGTTCATTTGAGATTTATATAATCAAAATGTAATCGGACAAAATACAAGGCATTTTTCCAGCACGCACTTTCAAAATAATAATCTTTAAATAAAATAAAGCAAAAGTAGGTAACTGTTCAATCAAAATAATTTAGAAAAATAACTAAAAAAAATTATGCATGTATTGATAAAAAATACAAAATATAGCTTAAATATCATATGCAATATATGTATGTATGTATAAATATCTATATGTGTATAACAAATTTTCTAAACTAAAACTCTTGTTTTTAACCAAAAAAACAATCAAGCTCCACTGGTGAATCATGAATAAATCATCATCATCTCCATCATATGATTAATATTTTTCGAGTGTCATATTTTTACATGTCATTTGTCATATAAATTTCACAAAAAATCCTTTAACTTTGGGAACTTTTCCAGTGCTACCATCAAACTTCACTTTGTAAGAATATTATCTTTCATCTTTTTAACTTGTTTCATTAACTATGATTGCGCTATCGATGTGAAGAGCAAATGACGATTTTATTTCTCCTCCACGCAAATAATTTCATTTAAGAAAAATAATATAAAAAAATTAAGACAACATAGGGGAAGGGGGGTTCGACCCCTCTGCGATGACCTCCGGTGAGGTCTTTGCCTACGTCGGTGAGCACAATCATAGAGGGGGGAGAGGGGGTTCATCGGTCACCTCTCCATTATTTTTCTTTGACCGAGTGACATGTACTTCCATGGTGATCTAGCAATTGTGCTCCGTAGAGGGAAAAAAAAGAGGGGGGTGGACGGGGGGGGGGGTGTCAGCTCCCCCCTTCCCTGTGTCATACTTGCACTCGTCAGCAACCCCCTATTTTTTATTGTTATTTTTTTATTCATGCCATGTCAAATAGTTTCTTGCATGGAGGAGAGAGAAAATCATCGGGTGGATGCCATGTCTCGAAAAATGATTGATTATAAAAGATGAAAAATAGTCTATTTACAAAATAAAATTGGAGGATAGCGCTGAGCAAATGTCAAAGTTGGATGGGGTAGAGTGAAATTTACTGCCATTTGCCAAATTATCCCTCCAGAACCAAATAATCCAACCTTGTAAAATTTCTAAATATTAAATAACTTAAATTTATTACACTTCAGCTTGTTGAAATAAAACAAATACCCTATCCAATAATAACATTAACGTTGAAAATATAAATAAAGAGTAATGTTATTTTTTATTTATTAGAATAAAAGTAAGACTTTTAGTTGTGCTTTTTAAGGCTAGGTAGTTATTTAACTAATCATGTGCTTTTTCATTTTGCTCAAGATGGTTCATATAATAAACTTTCAATTGAGGAATCCAATATCAATTGCTTATATAATTAGGCAAAGATCTAGTGCGGTATAATTACTTGAACATGCAAAGGTTCCAAATAACATTTACAATGACCATATTACCTTATTCTTAATTATTTTTGTCACATTATTATTATTATTATTATTATTATCATCATCATCATCATCATCATCATCATCATCATCATCATCATCATCATCATCATCATCTCATTTACACTTTTCTTCATTCACAACTTCTTTTATTCCATCATTTTTCACACACTTTTTTTCATAAGTTCACAAAGTAATATCTACTTCAATAAAAATGTTATTATTATTGAGAAAAAATATGAAAATGAAACAAAAGGCAAGCATAAACAAGAGTTAGTAGTATAAGTCTCGGTAATTCCATTTGACAACAACTTCATTTCCAATATACCAATTAGTGAGTCAATAAAGAAGGTAAAATTATAAATAAAATTTCACAAATGCACAAAATGTTCTTTGACTTTTACTCAAGTACAATTAAGAAACGTCTGGACCCAAGGCACTCCGAAGTAAAAGATGCTCTCGCACTACGAGGTCTTGCAATAGTTTCAATTCAGAATTGATTTATTTTTTTTATCACAAGATAGATGTCATATTTTTGTGGGATTAATATATAGTTTCAATCGGTCTGTAATTTTTATTATTTATAAATGGGAGTATTTATATAAACTCTCTAGGTGTTCAAACAGAAAGTAATTCGTCTTGTAATCCTCTTCTATTTTTTCATCAAATAAAACTCTGCGTTGCCTTAAATTTTTCAAGTTTTCTTGCGATGCATAATTTCTCTCATGCAGAAATCCAAATGAAAAAAAATGGATATTGGTCTCTCTTATCTAGTTATGTTTGAATAGATAATATATTATTTATGCATATAAGAAAAATAATTTATGTTTCTTATGAACTCTATCGTGATCAAGCAAATTTAGGCCCAAAGTTGTTATTATATAAACTTGAAACAAGTTTATATAATAACAACTTTGGGCCTCGCACAAGACTTGTTAAAACACTACCATGATTATCATATGATGCAAAGACATTATAAGTTGTACTTATCTTTGCTTCCATCAACTCCAGAGTGGGATTACCTAATCATTTCTTTTTTTTCATTTTTTTATCTTTATTGTGTCTTTGAATTTTACATTTTATGCTCCTACCTTGCTTGTCTAAGAATGAGAACATTTTTTAGCTCAAGTTTGATGGAGGTTGCATTTCATACATCATATCCATTTCTGCACAACATTACATATTTTTTAAATTTATTTTTAGTATTGCATATTTGCTTTATGCCTTGTATCTTATGAACAATTCAAAAAGGAAAAAAAATCACAAAATATCATTCATCATCATTTTTTGGGATAAGATTCAAGGCATTATTAACAAATCTTCACCTTGAATTGAATCCTCTAATCAGATATCTAACACTCTCTAGCGCCGCGCAGTCTCAACTTAGGGCTACTACCACCTATAAGTTCAAACAATGTTGAAACTTACTAGTAGGAACTGTCTTGGTGAATATGTCCGCTAGATTATCTTTTGTACCGATCTTCTTCACCTTGTTCCTCTTCTCAGAACGGATGAAGTGATACCTAATGTCAGTGTGTTTGGTTCTTTTATGATGCACTTGATTCTTGGCTATGCATATTACACTTAATCTATCATAATACACTATAGCTGATCTTATTGTAATTCAAGATCTTTGACAAGGACTTTTAACCAGATACCTTCCTTAGCAATTTCGATCAAAGTCATGTACTCTACCTCTGTGGTAAATACAATGTAACTGATGACTGGAGTGTGACTTTCCTAACAAAATTTTCAAGAGTGAAGACATAGTCTGTCATTTATCTTCTCCCATCAACATTTATAGTGTAATATGAGACTGGAACCAAACACTTTTTATCACTTCTATAAATGAGGCCAATGTCAGACATTCCTCTCAGATAACGAAAGATACGTTTTATTGTCTGCCAATGCTCATTCCCCTGAATTGCTCATGAATCTACTAAGTACACTAACGACATGCACAATATCAGGTCTTGTGCATATCATAACATACATCCACCTTTCGACTGCACTGACATATGGACCTCGAGACATGCATTTCTTTTCTTCAACTGACATAAGTTTCGTTGTAGAAAGGCACAAATTTGAAGCTGATGGAGTACTTAAGGTCTTCGTTGCAGACATACCAATCCTGAATAAAATCGTCTGAATGTAACTTTTATGAAACAAAAAGAGTTTATCATTTACGCGATCCCTGTAAATCTTCATCCCTAAAATTTTCTTTGCTGCACCAAGATCCTTCATATTTTATTCTGCACTAAGGAGCTTCTTCAAATTTTGAATGTCTTTCATGTTTCTAGCAGCAATTAACATAGCATCAACGTACAAAAGCAGATAGATAGTGGAATCATCCCCCACCTTCTTGTGATAGACGCGACAATCATAGGAGCTTCTATTGAATCCTTTACTGATCATAAAATTATCTAATCCCTTGTACCACTATCTCGGTGATTGCTTCAAGTCATATGTGACTTTTTTTAACCTGCAGACTTAGTCTTCTTTATTTGGGATAGAGAAACCCTCTAACTGATTCATGAGGTTTCTGACTATAGTCTTTAGAAACTAGACATGCTTTGAATTTGATGCCTTCACCTTCTGGACTTTCAACCTTCTTCTTAAAAAATTTACTTGCATCTAACGACCTTTCTACTTTTGGTAATTTGACTAACTTCCAAGTCTGATTCTTGTAAAGAGACTCCATCTCTTCACTCATTGTCATAATCTACTATTTGATAACATCCTTGTAGCTCGAAGCTCCGGAGACTCCACCTCTTCAGTTAGAATGCATATGCAACAATGTCCTCAAAGCCATAATGTTTAGGAAGACATACTTGTCTGCGTGCACGTTCAGCAGCTAGACTTGTTTATTCTTCTGCTTGCTCTTCAGATTCTGGTTGTTCAACTTAATGAGATTCTTCTGCTCCAGTCTGAATTGGAGTTAATCCAAATTCCACTTGTTTGTTAACACCCTCCTCTATTGAGTCAACAACATCTGATTTCTCCTTGAACATAAATATCTCATCAAAAAATATATTTTTACTATGAATAATCTTGTGCTCTGAAGGAGACCAGATTCTGAAGCCTTTTACACCTTCACATATCCCATAAAAACTTCCACAAAGCCTTTCCTTCACTGACATGATAATATGTTAAACAACAAAAAATTTTCAGATTAGTATAATCAATAGGAGTTCTTGATGCGTCGATACAGAAGCCGTGGTGCGGCGATCGAGCGTGAAGGCGGCCATCCAAATCACAAGGTTGAGGTCACCGACGATCTCTCTCACTCTATCTCTATCTCTCTCGGCCATGATGACAATCTCTCTCGACCATGGTGGAGATCTCTCTTTCTCTCCCAAACTCCGATGAGGCACTGACGATCTCTGTCAATCTCCGACAACTCGATCTATGGTCGCCCTCCGACCAGGCAAGGGCGAGGAGGGAGCTCGGCTGGAAGTCGAAGCCCATGATGACTACGACGATGATAACTACAACATAGTTGGGGCGAGCCAAGCGAGCGGCGTCGCGATCGGGCGGCGGCTTGGGAAACGGTGCAAGGCGAGAGTCGTTGGATGAGTGAGAGAGGGAGGGATCAATGGGGAGAGAGAGAGGGAGGAGTGTATCCCATGAGATGAACAAGAGTCGTTGGATCATATTTTGATCATATCAAATTAGGTTTGATGTGAACCATTCGATGTGATTTGGACGACTTTGATCGTACTTCACACAGTGTGAAGCAAAGGGCTCAGCATATACATTTTGCCCTTAATATTATATAATATATGAAAATTTTAGTAATGACCATTGTGTTATAGCTATATTATTTATTTATTTACAAGTCTTCATACTCAACGTATAGATATTGATAGGTTACTATCAATTTTTCTCTTTATTATTTACTATCATGGATGATATATTGATATATTTTATTTTCAATAACTCTTATTTCTATTTTATTTTCATAAACACTTTTATTTTACTTTTTATTTATTCGCTCTCTTATAGTTTTCTTTTTTTTCATTTTGTAATACTTGCCTTTGTCATTTTCCTTTGTATTTGATTTTGAACCATTCTTTCTCTCCTCTACTTTATTTTTAACATTTTCTCTTTCCTTCTTTTACTATCATAATTTACTGTTTTCAACTTTTTTAATGTTTGATTTTCAATCGGGTTTTCCTTACTTCAATGAATATGGCGATTCAACCAATTATTTCCCAGTCCAATGCCATCTCCAATTTGATCTTAATTAAATCGAATTGGACCAAGAATCGATTCGTGATTAAACTAATCAGACATTCGATTTCGACAACATTGTCCCCGTGAAGATGATGCTATCCTTAGTCAAGAGTCTAAGAGTACCTTGCGTATCGTCCTTCCTTTTAGGTGAGTCATGGATTTTAAGGCAAGTAAAAAGGGTACCAACATGATTAAAGAAAACATAAAAAGTGATAGAATTCCTTAGCGTTAATAATGCCTTGAATCCTATCCCAATTGGAAACCCATCTAGATCCAACACACTCTGAAGTAAAAGGTGCCCTCACACTACAGGGACTCGTAGTAGTCCTAATTCGAAATTGATTTATTTTCTTATCACGAGATAGGTGTCCTATTTTTGTGGGATTAATATAGAGTCCCAATTGTTCTGTAATTCTATCATCTATAAAAAGAGAGTGTCTATATAAACTCCTTAAGGGTCCAAATAGAAAGTAATCCGTCTTGTAATCATCTTCTGTTTTTCCATCAAATAAAACTCTATGTCATCTTAATTTTTTTAGATTTTCTTGCGGTGCATATATAATTTTTCTCGTGCAAAAATCCTAACAAACTGGTATCATAGCGAGGCTTCATCGTCAGGCATAGAGATGGTATCACACAATGTGAAGATCAAGAAATTTACAGGGTGAAATAGTTTGAGTCTCTAGTAAATTAAGATGCGGGCACTTTTGAAACAACAAAGAATTTGGGCGCCGCTCGCGAACGTGTAAAAGAACAAATCAAAGGAGGATGACTCGAAAGTCAATGAAAAGGATGCCGATCTCACAAATTTGACAGCATATGAAGAGAAGGTGCACTCTGTGATCCTTTTTGCTTGGCGAACATGGTGATTATTGAAGTTGCCGATCAAGAAACGACCGCTGGTCTGTGATCAAAATTTGAGAGTCTTTACATGACCAAATCTCTTACCAACAAGTTATTGTTGAAACAACGTTTATTCACCCTCCGCATGCAAGAAGGTACCCAAAGATCATATTGATCATATTAATACTCTGTTGATGAAATTACGCAATATAGATGTGAACATTGAGGATGAAGATGTTGCCCTACTTCTATTAGTGTATCTTCCTCCACCACAAGAAAATTATCATTTTCCGACGGACAATTTCCGACGGATAGAAATCCGTCGTAATTTGCGATGGATTTTGCGATGGAAATGTTTCCGATTTCAGAATTTCTGACGATTACAATCAGCGGAAATGAAAATAATAAATTATATAATTTTTAATATTATTATTTTATTTTTCTACGATTAAAAACGTCGATATTTTCGACAGATATCCATCTGTCATAATTTTCGACGATTACAACCGTCGGAAATGGAAATAATAAATTATATAATTTGTTATATTATTATTTTATTTTTCGACGATTAGGAATGTCGATATTTTTTACGGATATCCATCCATCGCAATTTTCGACGGAATTTTTGATGGTTACAACCGTCGTGAAAATAATAAATTATGTAATTTATTATATTATTATTTTATTTTTTCGACGATTAAGAACATCGATATTTTTTACGATCATAATCGTCGGTAAATGTATAATAATATAATATAAGGAGTATTTTATTAATATAATTAGCAGCAGTCCAAATCGTCATAATTTTTGACGGTAACGATCGTCGGTAATAATAAGTGACAGTTCAAACCATCGGTAAAATAAAAAATAAATATTATATATAACTAAATATAGTATTTTATTTTTATAATTAAATAATTTTCAACGATCACAACCGTCGATAACTTTAAAAATAATTAATATTTGCTTTTCCGATGGTCAGAGCCGTCGATAATTAAAATTTTATTATCTCACTTTTTTTTTCCATTTTTCTGCTTTCTCATCTTTCCACCTATATATATAATATATATATCTATATATACCCAATCCCTTTATTTCTTTCCCCCTCTCCTCTCTCTCTCTCCCCCTCACCCTCTCCCTCTTCCTGCAGGTGAGCCTCCCGACCGAACGTCAAGCGTCGACCGCCGGCGACTCTCTCCCGTCGGCGTCCCTCTCCCCTTCTCTCTCTCCAGCCCGGACCGCTAGGCGGTCGGATCTAGCCGCTGGTAGCCGGATCGACAGGATCCGGCCTGCCGCGGGCGGCCGGATCCAGCTACGGGCAGTCGGCTGGCGGCCGGATTCGACCTCGGTTGACTGGCGACTAGATCCGCCTGCTCGACTGCTGGCGATCGGATCTCGGCCGCTGGCCTTCGGATTGACCGCCTGACGGTCGAATCTGGTCGTCGGCTACCAGCGGCCGGCTAATTTTTTTATACTATAAAAATTCTTTGCGATGATTTTACCGCCGAAAGTTTCGGCGGTTTCGTCGACCGCCGTAAATATCGGCGGTCACGATCGTCGAAGTTTTGACAATTTCGTCGACCGTCGATAACCGTCGGACTTTCCTTGAAATTTCTGATATTTTTTCCAACCGTCGAAAATTGATTTGCGACGACCATTTTTCGGACGAATCGATTCCGTCGAAAAAACCATCGAAAATGACGTTTCCGATGATTTTTGGGGAAATTACAAACGGTTTTGACCGTCTGTAATTCCCATATTTCTTGTAGTGCTCTGTCATATGAAAATTTTGTTCAGTCATCGGAAGATACACAATTACTTTAGAAGAAGTAAGATCGAGTCTACATATTTGTGAACTTTGTCTAGGGCTTCTAGCAAGGGCGTGGAGACTCAGGCCGTAGAGTTGGTAACAATCGCAAAGAAGGGACATCATCCAAATCCTAAGAAGATTAAGTCGAAGAAGAAAGAACCGGGCCACTGAAAAAAAGATTGCCCCAAGAAAAAGAAGGATATGATTGCTGCAGTAGTATACTAGAGTAGCAAATTTGATAATGACGATTTGGCTCTCATGGTGTCTAATCAAAGATGTTTAGAGGAGAGTTAGGTTCTGGATTCAGGATGCTCTTACATATGACTCCTCACTAAGAGTGGTTCTCAACTTATCAGAATATTGATGACAGTCATCATGAGCAATGATGTAGCCTATAAAATAGTTTGAATTGGCTCAATTCAAATTAAAATTCATGACAATCGGGTGACAGAGGTCTATCATGTTAAACAATTGAAGAAAAATCTAATATCGTTAGGAGTTCTGGATTTCAAAGGATGCCGAATGAATGTTGTAGAAAGTGTTCTCACGGTCACCAAGGGTGATGTTGAAATCATGAGAGGAGTCAGACAAAAGTCCTTATACATATTATAACGCATGGTAATTTCTAGCGTGGCTGTAGTAGGTAGTTCATCCAAATCAGAATTATAAACATCCAAGTTGTGGCACATGCGACTTGAATATATGAGTCAGAAATGGATGAACATCCTCAGAAATCGCAATCTTTTGAATAGTCGAAAGATATCTAAAATTCGATAGTACAAGCACTACGTCTTCGACAAGCAAAAATAACAACAATTTAGTAAAGTTGTGCACAAGACGAAGACAACACTCGATTACATCCACGCTAACTGTTGGGTCCCTCTCGTGTTCTATCTCTAGGAGGTTATAGATACTTTCTATCTGTGATAGATGATTACTTAAGAATGACATGAGTATTCAGGATGAAGTACAATAGTGAGGCATTCGACACTTTCAAACAATGAAAGACTCTGATGGAGAATCAAACATTAAGAAAGATGAAACACTTTCATATCGATAAGGACTTAGAATTTTGTTCGTCTGAATTTGATTAGTTTTGCATCGTGAGACATCGCATCGTCAAAGACACATCGCATCAGAATGTTGTAGTAGAATGTATGAACATAACTCTTCTGAAGAGAGGACGGTGCATGCTCTTTAATTTTGATATGAACAAGTTTGCTAAAAAATTAACTATTTATACACATCTTAATTAGTTTTTTTAAATATAGTATAAATATAAGGTTTGCCCCTTAATTTTTCCTCCCCTCCGTTATATATATGACTTTGACTCATGTTAGAATAATATTTTATGTTGGGCCCACGAATCTCTTGGGCATAATTTAGAAACACTTTAAGGTCGTGACAAATATTATCGACAACAAAGTAAGAGTTGGAGTGTCCTTCTGTGGTGTCCTCAACAACCATTTACAAACTAAATATATGAGAACGTCAAAAACGAGAAAAATCTAAAATAGAACTTGCCTTAATTACGAACAAAGAAAAACAAAAGAAAAAATGATTGGTTATAAGATTCTCGTTAAAGAAAAGAAAAGAAAATATTCAAGCGTCTCAAGGCAAATATTTATTAAGATAACGAAATGACACAATCAATTAATTGAAAAACAATGCAGAAAAATTTCCACCGAAAAAAAAAACAGCAAAGAAGACGCACATATTTTTATTCAGAATTGAGAAAAGACGAAGAGAGACTGTAGCAGAGCAGAGTCTGATATTGCAGTTGCACCACCTCCGCCGCCACCAGGTCAAGAGTCGCCGGTAGCGGCCGGCGTCAGCGACCGCCTCGTGAGGGACGTGATCGAGACCTTCGGCTCGACGCCCGTTGGCTCGACGCGCGCGGCGAACGTGTCGTATCTCAGGAACATCTCGGCCAGCAGCAGGCGACCCATGAGCACCACCATGTGCTTTCCAGCGCACACCTTGTTCTCCGCCGTCGTTTCCCCCATCTCCGGCCCGTTCGACCACACCACGTACTTGAGCAGCTTCTTCCCCTCCTCCCCCACGAACCTGTCGGCCACGAACTCGGATCCCCGCTCGAACACCCGCTCGTCTCGCGTGGCCATAGTTTGGAACTCGAACAGCATCTCCCCTTTCTTTACCCTGAACGCTGCGTCGTGGCTTTCTACCACCATGTCCTTCCTCGCGTGCCCGTACTGGTACTCCACCGGCGGATCAAGTCGTAGCGACTCCCAGACCACAGACTTGACGAGCTCCATCTTCTCCAGCCCTGCGGGGGTCACCTTGCCGCCCTCAGTCTCCACGACGGTGCGGACCTCGTCCGCCAGCCGGGCGTGCAGCTCCCCGCCGGCCTCCACTATGCGCTGAAGCAGCCACGGGAAGAAGACCTTGAATCCCCCCGAAGCGTTGAACATGGTGGCGAACATGAGGTTGTGCAGCACCTCTTCCCGGGAGAGGCCCCGTCTCTCAGCCTCATCCAGGACCGGCGCGGCGGCCTTGGCGTAGAAGTTGCGGAGGTCCTTGTAGTCGGAGGAGATGAGGAACGGTGGGAACTTGAACGTGTGGAGAAGGATGTCGTCGAGGAACTTCGGGAGGCCGAGCATGAAGAGAGGGTGGAGCTGGAAGAGGAGCCCATAGTGTCGGACGGAACGACTCCGTAGAGCGCCAGGCTCACGAAGTCGAGCGCGGCGGCCTCGTTGACATCGTTGAACACGACGGGACCGGCGGCGAGCTTTTCCTCGATGGAGTCAAAGAGCTTGGAGTAGACGACTTGGAAGGAAGGGATGAAGGTGTCATGGCGCGAGGCGAGGAGCCATAGCAGGAGGCCCTTGATCTTGGTGTGCTGCTCCTCGGTAGCGTCCATATAGGGGAAGATCCGGTAGCCGCCGAAGAGTGCGGCGGGGGGCAGGAAGGTGCCGATGAGCAGGTCCCTCTTGTCGACCTTGGAGCTGTCGAAGAGGGTGGCGAAGCTCTTGGCGTCGAGCAAAGCGACGACGCGAGGGTCGCTGGAGATGAAGGGCCCCGGCGGCATGTTGACGCGGAGCACGGTGGAGTTGTGCTTCCGGACGCGCGACTGAAAGAAGCGGTGGCGGCCTTGGTTGTAGAAGAAGTCGAGGCGGTCCTTGATGGGCGAGATGAAAGGGATGCCGTAGCTCCCAGGGATGGCCTTGATCTGGAGGCCAGAATCGCTGCTCTCCTCGCCCGCGGCCGCCATCTTCTGCTTATCGTCCGACGACCTACGTAGACTGTGGATCGATATCAATACTTATGACCTGATACAACATGCTTACCTATTCGAGAACTATATATTAACATGCAACGTACACAAGACGACTTACTTAATTAGATATTTAATACATTTGTGGCACGTTCATATAATCTCTATGCTTACCATTCTACTATATACATGTGTAGTTGCGTACATGGTGCATATATATACGATAAAGGTATGTGTAGGTTATTATTATTTGACATATACTATATTATTGTTTCACAACCACTATCAAAATTAATGTCGAGAAAAATAATATATCATTATTATATATATATGTCTCGATTAGGATCGATATATTTAGAATTGTTGAAGGGAGAAGTGAGCCAGTAGCCACGACAGGGTTAAAAAACGACCATGAAAAATGTGGTGGTGGTGGTGGTCTCAGATGGCGTGGAACCACAGGGTTAAAAAACGACCATGAAAAATGTGGTGGTGGTGGTGGTCTCAGATGGCGTTCCACGCCATCTGAGGATGCAGATTTGTGGGATTCCCCAAGTTAACAGGATAACTTTGCCCATGCGGTCTCATTTTTCTAACATATCTTTTCCACCTGTCGTACGTGCCATTTTCCCACGAAGACAATCCTATCACGTGTGGGGAACCTGAAATAAATGTAACATAATAATAAAAAAAAGAACATAACAACAAATGCCAAAGTCTGAAAGTTTGAACAATAGACGACGGTATTTCATTCTGTATCATCGACTCGTGGTACATGGTTAGGTCATTACCAATCATTAATTCGTGACTCCAGAAATTATATACGTGTGGAGAAAAAGATAATTTTATTCAACGTGAAAATATAATAACAACTAAAATTAATATTTACTTTAGAACGATATGACATCAAGAAAATGAAACGTTAATTGGAATGTATAAGTTTACGAGTTAAGAACAAAACCTTTTTGGAGAGTTTTCATAAGGTTATATATATATATATATATATATATATATATATATATATGTTCTTGGGGTTTCTTCAACAAGGAGAATAAAAGTAACATTGGAAACTACTAATGAAAATTCGAATTTGGATCAAAACATCACCGGAAAAAAGATACTTATTTCCTTACATTCCTATCGGCAACTCGGAAATAAAAGTGGTGTGTGATGTATGAAACCCAAGATTCCGTAGGATCAAGTAGTTCTAGGAGCAAAACTATTATTTGCTGTTACTTAATCTGTCATATATATATCATATGTTATGTTCTCAACCAAGATGAAAGCTTTCAGAAATAAACTAATGAATTGTAAAATTTTAAAAGCTTTTACCGAAATAATGCACTCGTTCAGCTAGACTGACAGGTTCGGCGATTAGATCGTGTATGAATATTTTATCATCTCCTGCATCACGCTAACTTTTTTAAATTTGTCTTCCCATACTGTCTCTAGCTAGGTTTGCATGATGTATTCAGATGCAAGTTGGAATCTTAATTCTCATCTCTAGAATTTGGTCAGACAAACAATTCATGCAGATGGTGGTGGAAGATGGATTGAGTCATTGTCCCCAGGTCCTTAGTATATAGGATCAAAGATTCGGAGGCAATATTTACCTAATTCTCGACACAAAATTTAGGAGTTTAAACACTATCTTTTCTTGTATTGGGTTGATTTTCACGAAGTTATATGTCACACACGGACGTCCCAGATCTTTGTGTTGAAGAATAGCCAAGAACATGTGATTTGTCTTTCGAGTTAATTATCACTTGGGATTCAAGATTTAGTCCATTCTTTTATAATTATCTCTATTTTGAAAGTGCTTCAGTCCATTCTCTTTAGTAAAATAATATTGGAGTCTCTCATGAACACACAAAATATATACATACATACATATATATATGGATATAAGATTATGAGCGTACAATGCGATGTTCAATAAGTCGATCGATTTATTGTATAGTAAAAAAATTAACTTCACAATAGGTCGATCGACCTACTTCAAATGATTAGATTATAATCATTTTTGGCACAGCATATTTTTTTCCCATACATACATATATATAATGAGCAAAATTGAACTATACGACTATAATGAGCAAAATTGAACTATAACTTGTAAACCACAGCACATGATCTTGGCTATTTCACGAAGAGAAGTTGGAATCATTCTCCATATCCCTAATAATTAATAGTCTTGACTACAACTATATACTAGAATAACAATTGATAGACTTGAATGGAAAAGAAAATGGCAAGGGGCATAGTAGAGTTATTAATAACTAAATATCATTCAAAAAAAAAAAAAAAAACTGACCCAGTGCAACCGGAGCAGTTGAGTCGGTTCACGATGACCCCATCAACCCAGCCGGATCAGAATTCGATCTTATGTCAAAATCAAATATCGGTTTGAACATCTTCAATCTGATTCAAACTACCTAATATTTTATTTATTTTTTTAAAAGGGATAAATAATTTGGTTTTATATATTAAATTAAAAAATTTAGACGTACAAAAATGAAGTACTTCCATGTTAGCTTCTCTCTCTCTCTCTTTTTCCTTCGAACACAAAATAGCTGGAATTTATTTCATGCTTTTAAAATATTATGAAATAAGATACTGTTGGGGCTGGTAAACGACAAAAAGAAGAAAGAAAACTAATCTGGTGACAGAAGTAGATTAGTGAAATAAGTTCCATGACACCCTTCAAAAGTAGGTGCATTTGACGTGAGTCAGATGCCTTCGCACGATTTGAAGCCGGAGGTTCTGCATGTAAGAGTGTTCATTAATTGAGTCTCAATTAGATTCATGAACAAATTTAATCTGAATTGATCCGATTAAATTTTTTAGAGGTTGTTTGGCTGTTACAACTTACAAGAATAATCTTGAAATAAAAAATCTTGACTCCAAAATGAAGTAAGAATAAAATGGGAGCAAGAAAATTACAAGGGGAGGCAAGAATATTTTCTATATTTGCTTTATGTTATTCTTGCAAGCATTTAAAGCTAAGTCCAACACAACATTCAAAATTATGTTTGGATGAAAAAATAGGAACAATGGGTTAGTTCTTATTTTATTCCTCTACCAAAGAGCCCCTTAAGGGCAGCAAGTTTAATCCAACCCGATCCGATTCGGATCGGATTGGATCGGGCTGGATGATAGAGTCCTCTGAGCATTCTTTTTTTTTATTTTATCTTAATTTTTATATTTATTTTAATATAAAAAATCAATTAATAATTATTATAAAATATAAATATGTTTGTTGAATATTTGAGCATTATTTTGATAATTAAAATATTTTATTTTAATATTTTTCATTTTAAATCAACTATAGGATTAAAATTAAATAAAAAAGTAAAAAATAATAAAAAAAGTCAGGTCGAATCAAGTAGGATCAGATCGGATCGGATCATCAGGTTCACTCAACCCGGTGAGCATCCTTAGAACAAAGGGCGGAGAAAATATATAAAATAAATTATTATCTATACATTGATTTTTCTTATAAATGCTAAAAAAAATTGTTTGTCTATTAATGTTAGATGACGGACGATCTAATCAATTTAGTTAGATTTGAACTTTAATTTATGCACAAAGGCATATAAATGTTACTGTTGTGTAAATTGGAAATTAAACGCTTCCTAACTGAAAAAAGATTTTGAAATTAAATTAGAGGTCGAGTATTCACCGTAGATTCCTTAATATTTTTTTAATATTTCAATGAAATTTTAACCTTTATCTTTTATCTGAAAGATATTATTAATTTTTTTATATTACTATTATCATTTTTTATATTTCTTTATGTAGATCAGATAAAAAAACCTTATAATATAATATTTTTTCAGTAGTAGATTTCTTGTTCGCTCAGTAATTTTTTTGTCCTCATTTAAAAAAAATCACGCAACTGATTTTGTATCTTGATTTAATTTAAAATATTATTAAATTATCTCATTTAAATTTATGCATAAAAAAGATAAAAATAGTTTCGCAAATCTTAGTTCAGTCTTCTTTTCAGTAATGCTATCCGAGTCTCGTAAAAAATTGCATAATTTAGCTTTATAAATTATAAGTTGTTTTACAAATTTAGAAATGATAAGAGCAAAATAATTTTCAGATCTAAAATCGATTCCATTAAGGTGCTTCACCATTAGGCCTCTTCACGGGTCGGGTTGGGCCCGACCCGATTTTCAACCCGAACCAACCCAAATGAATTTATTCGGTCAGAACGATTCGGGTCGGGTCTTCGGGTTATTAATTTTTTTTTATTAGTAGAACTTTTATAGCTCTAAAACATGCACAATAAAATCCTGACCCGAGAAAGGAGTATCTATAGAAGACAAGCGATCTCAAATTGATTATGAAATCATGATAAATAGCCAGCAATTGCACCTTTACAAATTACACAGAAAGACGCCGCTCCATGCCTCCATCTACTTCCAAATGCCCACAAGAGTGGAAATTGCATCCATCCACAGACCACAAACACACAAATGACACAACCACACTATTCGTATCTCATCCAAAAAACATATATAACTATCATTGAAGTAAACCATTAACTAGAGAACTTAGCACATTAAACATATGATGTTGAATTTGTATCAAACTATCGATCACAGATCACTTACTACTATTGGATGTTGCACCATATTTCCAATCAACTAAATAACAAGAAAAACAAAATAAAACAATAGCAAGGAAGCAACATAGTTTTCACTTTTCAATATTCACTTATCACACAATAGCTAACTCAATTTCTTCTTAGATAATACAAACATCACCCATGCCTATGAGATTAACCTTAACTTCTCTGCTTCCTGAAAATATAAGGCATATTTGAAAGAATAAAACTTGCTTACTTCGTTAAATTTGTGAGATAAGTGAAAAACAAAACTGATCAAACATATTGCATCCCTTTGTTTCATTAGAGAATCTTCAACTTGAAATCATATAAAAGCATCAGAGAATCTTTACATGTATGGAACATTTGTTGGCTGGCAAATGCCTCACGTGGGATGTTGCAAACTTGTAGCACTAAAAGGACTCAGTTTGCAGCACTACAAGGACTCCACCACCATTGTGCAAATACCATATCTGGCTTCTAAGATGATGAACAGAAATGAAAAGGTCATTACCCTCTATAATAGAAAATGCTGATTGTATAAATATATCTCAAATTCACATAAAAACAACAATAACATTTCTTGAGAATATCACTTAACGACCCACCCTAGAACTAGACACATTGAATACATGTCTTTTTTTGTCTCTTAGATGTATATATCCCATGCAGTTCTTTCTTGACTTCAGGCAGATTTTCCTATTATCAAAGTTTTAACAAAGGGAATAAGAAATCTGTTTCTCAGTGACTCGGTGTTTAGCTACAAACATATAAATGACCCATATGGACTATGGAGAGGCAACATAACTAGAGAACTTGCAAGCAATTAAGAAAGTCTTAAGGATGATGCATATAAACAAAGAAAAAAATATTAATCCCTTGTAGCAGCTAATCATGCACAAGCACAATTAAACATTTGGAGATAACAAAGTATATTTGAAGAAATTTTAGTTTGCAACAAAGTTAACAAATAACATCCCATGCAAGAGTCCAGCCCAAGATTAGGAAGACACATTACTTGAAATAACTCTTCTGGAAATCAAATAATCACATATTTAGTTGCCAATGAGAAAATAAAAGAAAGTATTGTTTGTATGCCTTTAGCTGTGTTCTTTAATCAAGAACAAATCTAAAAAAATTACTTTATCTTAAATGTAAAAGGAAAACAACTTGTTCATCATCATAATCTAAAAAAGAAGGTAAGAACCCAGAGCCTCCAATAAGAAAGATATAAAATAGCATGCATAAGTTGTGCAATACAACACAAAAATATAGAGCACTTAACTCCTTAAGTAGTTACGTTGGTAAGTCCAATATAAAATATTTCTACTCAATCCAAAAAGAGTACAACAATAAAGACAAAAGGTTGTCTATTCAAAAAAAGAGAAGAGTAATAAAGATTCACTAAATATTGTCCATTATAATAACATCAAGCCAATTAGAAAGCATCAACTTCATTATATTAAGATCCTGCAGAAAGCAAACAAGCTCTAATTAGAAGTAAAATTGTAATAATAATATTTTTCGTATCAAAAGATTTAACAAGACAACAACACATTAACTTTCAGTTCACCAAGAAATCACATTAGTTTTACTTACTCCTTCAACTTCAAAATCTGTCGGACATGTGATGAAGTAAACAAATCAATTACATGATTCATTATCCTTTGTTCTTAGCAACCCTATAACAAATAACATAATCAATGCGAGTCAATAAAATGAACAATCTAAGTAAAAAAAGAAGTTATTAATAAATTTTTGTTACCTTCTTCAATCTTCTCTACTTCATCAAGTTCAGGCCGAAGATCACTTAACTTTAGGGGAGTTCTTAACGAGTTTTGAATGCAAACCAAAGTCTTGATGGTGATAGGGCGTAACTACTACGAAATGGGTCGAGAACTCGACCTCCTGTGCTAAAAGCACTCTCAGATGATACAGAAGAATGGGAACAACTAATATATCTCTAGCCATATGAGAAAAAATATAATATTTTGATGCTTTTAATTTCCACCACTTCAAAATCTCAAATCCATCACTATTTTCCTCAACATCATCCTCCATGTACCTATCTAATTCATTTTTTTTTCACTTCACCTTGTTTTCTTCTTACTTTCAATCTGAATTCATCCTTCCAATCAATGTCTTCTCTAGAAGTATTGGATGTTGACTTTGTTATGGAGGTCAAGCAATTAGAATCAGCCCTGTCTAGAGGAGTCGATATTTTGTACTGTTGAAATAATCTATGGATGAATAGTTTTAACTTTTGTAACATTTCTTTGCTTCTATTTACACTATATATTCGAGTAAAACAAAACTTGATATACTCCAACTTGTAACGTGGATCAAGGAAAACAACCACAAATAGAAGATAATTCAACATTTTATCATTGTCCCAATATTCATCAAATTCCAGTTGCATTTTCATTGTCATCATTTGCAGCACTGGATCTTCATTGTGTCCCCATTTTATCAGTTGCTTCTGAATGTCAATCAAACTATGAAAGAAAATATTGGAACTGACGTACAATGATCCTGAAAATAATAGAGTAGCATCATAGAATATTTTTAAAAATTTTATAAACACCCGAACACGGGCCCAATCTTCATTTGTAGGAATTGATGCCTTAGCATCTGTAAAGAATGCTATGTATGAGTCATCATGATCAAGTCTCTTGAATGCTTTCTCAAAATTTTCAGCAACTTTTAATATTAAATAAGTGGAATTCCACCGTGTAGTTACGTCAAGTATTAGTTGTCTTTTACAACTTATGTTCTCCATTTCTATGCACCTCTTAAAAGTAGCCAATCGAGCTAGAGAAGATTTCACATATTTGCATGCAGTTCTCAAACTTCTAATAGATGCATCAATTATAGACATTCCTTCTCGAACAATTAAGTTTAAAATATGAGCAACACATCTCATATGCATTAACTCCCCCTGAAGAAAAGTTGCACCACCCCAATCACCCATACCATTAACTAAATAAGAAATAACTAGTTTGTTGGAACTTGCATTATCTACTGTAACACAACCAATTTTCAAAATTTTCCAATCTTTTAGACATGTTTCCAGAGCTTTCCCTATAATATCAGCTTTGTGATCACTAATCAAATTAAAACTGATAATATACTTGTGCAAATTCCACCTGTCATCTATGTAATGAGCAATGACACACATATAATTCATATTTTGAATCAAAGTCCAAGTGTTTGTTGTTAAAGAAACCATTTGCCGATTTTCAAAAAAAAATATTTTTAAATTTCTACTTCTCAAGTTTAAACAATTGCATCAATCTCTGGCAATAGTTATATGAGAAGAAATCTGAAATCTTGGTTGATATTCAGCAACAAATTCTTTAAAACATTGATTCTCAACAAATTTGAATGGAAGCTCTTCAACAATAAACATTTTGGCAAGTGATAAACGAGACTTTTCTTGATTAAAGTCTACAAGTTTCATACAAACATAATTGTTTGGATCATCTTCACACTACTTGCCAACTGCAATTTTTTTTGCTTTTTATCAATAACATTATTGTCTGGATTTCTCACACAATTCATGTTTTAATAAATTTGAAGTTCCATGAAAGGCAGCATTGCAAGCATAAGATTTTTGACAATAGTTACAAATAGCTCTATCATTTTCTCTCTTAAAATGAACTCAAGCATTAGAAAGAGGCCTACAAGGTTTTCTTTTTAGTAGTACCTCTTTATCTATAGTAATTTGTTCCGACAAAGCAATTTCTTCTATTGTTCGAGGATTAGTTGTAGGTTGTGTGCCATCTGGTTCACTTTGAGTCAAACTTGTTGGATTAGGAGCACTTCCAACTTGAGTTCCGCTAGTGTTTTGTGCCAAAATTTCTCTCTCCTTAATTATTTTAATAAGCCTGTATAAAAAGGAAAAGTATTAAATAGTAAGTTCATAAAACTTATTAACTCTATTTAACAACTTTACATGCAAGATTCCAATGATAACTATGCAGTGCACATAAACACATGATTATTGATTATAAGAACCTAAGAACCTTGATACCTTGATAGTATAGGAAAAAGACAAAATTATGAAACCCATGCAACACAGTCGTGACTAATGGTAAGTGCATAGTGGTTTGCTGGTAGTGGTGAATCATGAAAACATGCCACGACAAAATACTAAGTTCCAAAAAAGAATAATTATTTGGTTGCATGTCATTTGGTTGGTCTGATACACAACATAGAAGCAAGCTGCAACGCTGCATGCTTGCATGTCGTCCAACACAACATAAAAGCAAACTCTGTCTCTCTCTCTCATCTTGAACTTTTACATAAAAGTAATCACAACTCTTGTTCTGTTTTGCGAAAAAATTGAACAATAGATAAAATTATATGAGAAAATATTCCCATCAAGCAACCAAAATTTCTGCAACAAGCAATCGATTGGCAGAGCTACAGAAGATCCAGAATGAACCTAGCAGAAAGCAATTGCAGTGCAAGGAGCCAATGACGTCTATAAATGTTGCAACACAGCAGTGCAGCTATGCAGGATGCCATTGAAAGCACCAACGAGGGGACAAATCGATGCTGATTTCTGAAGGAAGAGGCGAAGAGCAAAAGATCCAAAAAGAAAGAGGCGAGGTGGCGAATCTATGCTGATTTCTTTCATCTGATTTTTGAAGGAAGAGGCGAAGACCAAAAGATCCAAAAAGAAAGAGGCGAGGGGACGAATCGATGCTGATTTCAGAAGATCGAGGTGAAAAGCAGAAGATCCACACGATGAAGAACAGAAGATCCAGGTGAAGAGCAAAAGATCAAGAGGGCCAAAGGCAAAGAGAAAGAGGAAGAAAAAATTGTCGGGTCTAGGGTTAGAACGTAGAACGACAACTTCGAGTCGAGGAGGACCTATGTCGTGTGACTCCGTGACTAGAGTATTGACTCGTTAGTGGTTCGAATCATACGGGTCAGGTCAGTTCATATCGGGTTGAAAAAATTTAACCCGAACCCGATCCGTTTGTTCTCGGATCAGCTTCGGGTCAGATCGGGTCCGACCCGATGTCAGATCCGAATTGATCCAAAAGAGTTTGGGTCGGTTTGGGTACTTGGGTTCACCGGGTCAAACCGACCCGGTGAACACCCCTATTCACCATGTTACCAATTAACATTAATGAACCCCCATGTTACCATAGAATAAAGTATATTGTCTATGAACAAAAATTTTAATATAAAGTACAAATATTATCATTCTATTGCATACATCTTGACATTTTTTTTAATAATTAATTACAAGTAGTTCTAGTTAAAAATCATTTTTAATGATCAAGTTTAAATACTATTATTACTTAGTTCATTACTCACAGTAAGAATATGTTGGTCTCCTTAAACAATTATTCACCAAAAGTCAACCGAAAAAATTATGCTCCAAAAGAAAAACAATCGTTAAATGTGATGAAAAATTGCATATTCAATGAAGGAATGAAAATATATGTATCGTTCCCAAATTCGACCCAATTTAGAAATCAAGCCCTAAGCAGCTACTTTCATCCAATTCTTCATAACCTAAAGGCGTAAAACATCGCAGCAGAAACATAATGCTAACTTAAAACGAAAATCTTCATAAGCAAATAAATTTTAAGATAACAAACTAGCCTATGAGCCATATAACCTTTAACATAAGACCCAATATAGGATTCACAATACATAAATAAGTTCATATAAAGTAGATGACTCAAGGGCCCATAAGTCATACATACTTGACTCACTAAGATAATGTAAAAGACTATGATAATTTGGGTCATAGTCCGACCATCACATGTGCAATCTCTCCGTCATCAAACCTCCACTGCTGAGCCTATGCCTCGTCCATACTTGTACGGATCCATGGGTGTAAAAGATTTCTTCCGTTAGAGTATGTTGAGTTTTATACATACGATGATCCTATAACAAAATATCTACATGTCATGGCATATGCATTGCATCATAAATGAACATTGAACATATGCATGCTATGAGCTACATATACACTCTACATGACCTGTGAACAATATCATCATGAAAAGATAAGATAAACATATAACATTTTTACATTATGTTAAAGCATATCATGAACTTATCTTGTTTAACTTTAACATCTTCATTTACATCATGATGTGACAAATGGACATTCATTTGCATCCTCGTATGTGCTTACTTCTTCATCTTTATATCGCAAGTCATGAATCATTCATCTTTTCATCTTTCATCTTTACTTTGATGCTTTCTTATCTTGGTGATTGGGAAGATCATGATGAATTCGCGGGCATTGGCTAGCTGGGCCTAGATCCTCGTAAGTTCATTAAGATGCCACCACTTGGGGTGGAACTTGCCTCAGCTTTGGAAATACCACCACATGGGGGTGGAATCCATTTCTCTTCCACGATTACAACAAGACACCTTCATATCAATTCATCTTTTAATTTCATACATGAATACATACAATCATTCAATACATATTGCACATTTTAATCCTATTTAAGGTTATACAAAAGTCAAAATTGACCAAGTGTGGAAAATCAGCATACATAAGCTTTGTGGGCATGTCATGACACCGCTCTATGTCATGGTCGTGCCCACACATGGACACGGGCGTGCGACAATTGAGGCATGACTGACACTTAGCCATTCTCTTAGACATGATGTGGTCACGACCATGCTCCAACGTGTCATAGTCGTATCGGTGTTACCCATTCACATATGTTGTCCACGGTCTGAAGATCGTATAGTCACGGTTGAAAATGCTTATAACTGTACCTTCACGCCGTGACAGAAGAGTCATTTTCCTTTTGTTTTCAAAAATATTCCAAGGTAAACGACTCTCTCGGGTGTCACGACTGTACGACCCCATGGTCAGGGCTATGACAGAATACCCAAATTTTTTTTGGATGTTTCAATGCTAAGATAGGGGATTCTAAGGGTGTCACGACCGTGCCTCAATGTGTCACGAGTGTGCTCGGGGCTCCAGCAACATTTTCCCTATTTTTACCTCATTTTCTCTCATTTACACATATATACAAACACCTTCAAGACATACATTCATCCATGTATTGAACACCCAATTTGTTCTAATCATCACAAAGATCATACATGAGCATTTTAACACAATAAGCATGAATTACATAAGAATTTACATGGGGAACATCAAACCTAGTAATCACATTCATATGGACCATTGAACGACTTCATTGTGAGCTAGACATACATGGAAAAAATTATTTTAGTGCTAATCATGCTTGTCAATGAAACAGTAATCATAAGGAAAATAGATGAATCTATACCCTAATGCACAATCCTTAATCTTCCATCCAAGAACAAATGGCTTGTTCTTTAATGCCCTAATCTAAACATTCAATCGTCATTAGAGGGGGATTAGAAGGGTTTTGAATCCCCTCAAACATACCTTGATTAACAAACTCAAAACCTTAGTTTCTTCCTCTCATAGCTGAACTAACATTCTTTGTTTGATAAGCTCCACTTTGTCAACATACATTTGGACTAAATTTGGTTCAAGATATCTTTCTTTTTCGGTTTCACTCCAACATGCCATAGAATGACAAGGTCTTCCATATAAAGTTTCAAATGGTTCTATCTTGATAGTAGAGTGATAACTATTAATGTAAGCAAATTTCACCAAAGAGAGGTGGTCATGCCAATCTAAGGCATGAGCTCTAAGCGAGTTTGAATCGTTCTTTCACTTTAACCATTGGTTTGAGGATGAAATTCCATGCTAAAATGTAGCCTTGTTCTAAACGCATTTTGTAGACCTGTCCAAAATCTTAAAGTAAACCTTAAATTTATACCCAAAATAATGGAAGACGAAATTTCGTATAAACGGATAATTTCATTCACATAAAGCTCAACCATACTATCCATAGATTGATTCACTTTCATAGGAATAAAGTGAGCCGACTTTGTCAAATGGTCCACTACAGCCCAAATTACATCATGACCCTTTCGGGTCCAAGGTAATCCTACTACAAAGTCTTGATACTTTGCCAATTTCATTCCGGAATAGGTAATGATTATAAGTTGCCACAAGGGCTTCGGTATTCAATCTTGACTTGTTGACAAACTATGCACTTGGCCACATACTTAGCAACTTTCTTCTTCATGTCTTCCCACCAAAAATTCTTTGCGAGTTCATGAAGATTTTAGTGCTTCCGGGATGAATTAAGAATTCGAACTTGTGATACTCATTCAAAATCTCTCTTCTTAATGCTTTGTCCTTTGGAACCTACAAACGGTTCTTGTACCTAATTTCCCCATCTTCACCATACTTAAAGTGATTTCTTTCTCTTTGGCAAACGTTGATCATCCTTGCATATTCTGGGTCCTTTCTTTGAGCTCCAATGATTCTTCTACTAAACTTGATCCAATTACATGATGGGTCATGCGTATGATTCTTCGCCCACAAATATTTGGAGCTTATTATACTATAATTTCCACAAGATTCCTGTTGTGAACACTTAAGCATCCAAGTGATCTTTCTCACTTGCGACTTAATGCATCGACTACTATATTTGCTTTTTTCGAATGGCTATCTTCTTTGCCGTATGTTCAACTCCTTTTGTGAGAACACATACTTCAAGATCTTTGATATGTGTACACTTCGAGATCTTTGCCATACAAATAGAGACGCCATATCTTCAATGCGAACCCTACCGTCGCTAACTCTAAGTCATGGCAAAGTACACAACCTAAACCAGTGCCACAACATCACTATAAATGACATAATCGCCACTTCCCGAAGGAATGACTAGGATTGACGCCATTGTGAGTCTACTCTTGAGCTCTTGAAAACTTGCTTCACATGCTTGTGATCAACTTCTCGGCTTTTCTTGTTAACTTTATGGTGCGGCTATTTTGAAAAAAATCTTGAATGAATATTCTATAATATCTGGCTAGCCTCAAGAAGTTTTTAATCTCGGTCACATTCTTGGGGTTATTTCAATTTGTCACCGCTTCTACCTTTGCCAGATTCACGGACACACCATGTCTTGATACAATGTCTCCAAGGAACATCACTTCTTCGAGCCAAAATTCATATTTAGAAAATTTGTCATAGAGCTTGTTTCTTCTTAGAATATCCAACACAATTAGGAGGTTTTCTTAATGCTCTTTCCGACTTGGTGAGTAGATAAGGATATCATTTACAAACACAATCACAAATTTGTTCAAGTATGGATGAAAGACTCTATTCATCAAGTCCATGAATGTGGCGGGCACATTCATTAGTCCAAAAGGCATAACAAAAAACTCGTAATGGTCATACCTTGATCAGAATATCGTCTTTGGAACGTCTTACTCGGTTACCCTTAATTGGTGGTAGCTATTCGATAAGGAAGCTTTGAAATCGATGCGGTGCTCGGGAATAATTCAATATTGAACTTAATTTCTCTTCTTGGAAGCAATCCCGTTATGTCTTTCGGAGAGACATCGGAATATTCTCTTACCATATTCAAGAATTCAAGTACCTTGAGTTGTGAATCCGTCTTGAGAACACTTGCCAAGAATTTTCTTGTCTTTCTTGATCATCTTACTTACCTTAGTTCCTGAAATCAACACTTTAGCTTCCTGAGAGGAAATTCCTTGAATCATCATAAGCGTCCCATGATGATCACCTATAAAAATTTTCTTCTCTTTAAAATATATGCAAACATTATTATAGGATAGCCAATCCATCCCTAAGATGAGATAATAAGAAAACTTCTTCCTATCTATCTCTATAGGTACATTAGGGACATATCTCCTAGTGGCTACCATGCCAGTAGGAGTCACTACTTCTAGTTGACAAGTTGTAACTAGAGGTCTTACTTCTAACATTCTAACAAATGCATGAGATATGAAAGAATATCTTTCACCCGAATCAAAAAGAACATTTGCATAATGTCCGGCGAACCTTGGATCACATCATGTGCTTGGGTAGCTTCATCAACTTCCATAGCAAACACCCTTATCGGAGCTCTTGGTGGGTTTGCCACCATCTTTTCCTTGTCACGATTATCCCCATGTTTTTTCGAACAATCTCTTATGTAGTGGTCCATCTTGCTAGATTACAAGCATATTCCGACCTTCATGCGGCATTCACCAAAGTGAGTCCTTCCACAATGAGAGCATGTTGGCTTAGTTTGTTCCACCTTCTTTGGAGAGTGATAAGGTGACTTCCTTGAGCTCTCCCTTTTTGTTCCTCTTCATACATCCTGATGGCTTTGCCTTTGACAATCTTCTTCTCCACTACAAGAAAACAAGTCTACTGTGACAAATTTTTTTTTACAAAAATAACTCGTAACAAGTTATGACATATTTGTGTCGAATTAACGAGGAAAATAAATGAAAAATTATTTAATGTACCAGTGACGATTTTGTGATGATATTACTCGACACAAAAAGGTCCATCACATTTCCATTACAATGATTGTGATGAATGTGTAACGGAAGATATAACTAATTTGATTATTGAGAGATTAGTGATGCATTTTATTCTATCATATATATATTTCTCTCACTAATCCATCATTCATTTTATGTTTTCACTAAGGAAACAAATATGTAGCTAATCATCTTATAAAACTATATAAAAGCAAAGTTGAACTTTTTTGGTATTTCTTGATAATGGACAATAACATGCCATCAAAATTTTTACAAAACTATGTAAAAAATAAAGTATCTCTTAATTCATCCATAATTTTATATATAAAAAGATCTTTGTTAAGACAATCATAAAAAACTTTATTGAAACAATAAAAAATATTTTTTATTTCTCATAATTTTTTGTTTACCTCCACCAATCTTTTAGGGAAAAAAATTAATTTTAAGCATTATGATCACTATTAAATTCAATTAATATTTTAAGAAGTATTTATATTTTTATAATAAGAATACGAAATATATAATAAAAACTAATTTAAGATATAAATACTTTCATTTTAACCTAATATTATTTCTATCGCGGGAGAGGGCCACGGAAGAGCATACTCTTCTCGAAGAGGTCGCTTTGCAAGGTTGGTATGTTCTTCTTTTTATCATATTCTCCATACGTCCCCTCTATTATTTTTATGTCTTGTATGTTCTCCTACTCCTCTCTCCTCTTTTATTTTGTTTTTTTTCTTTTCTCTACGTCTATGTTCTCCTCCTCCATGTCTCATCCGCGGTCAATCCCTCCGCAAGGGTGACCCACAGCCGTGTCCCTGCACGAGAGCGACCCGCAGTAGCCTTGGGCAAAGGCGACCGCCGGGGGCCTGCGCCGCGCGATAGGCGCCTTAGCGGCTGCCTCTCAAGCAAGGGCGACCGCTGCGGGTTGCCTCCGCGCCTAGGGGATACTCTGTGCATTTTTTTACTTTAGTGCATTCATTTGTATACAACTTGTATTCAAGTAGGAGCATATTATTTCCTTCTCAATGCAGCTTGTTCTTGAGAATAGTTCTGTACAAAGGATCTAGCAAAAAGTTGAAGTTTTAGGCATGTCTACAATGGGCACCTTAAGTTTATTTCCATTTGACATAATCTTTTTTGTTTCAAAATGTTATTTGTGATTTTCCTATTACCACCTATGCTGATCACATTATCCTTTGATGTGACCAACAATTTATTGAATGAAATGATATTTCTTTTAAAATCTATAAAATATAACTAAAGGAGCAAGCTTATCATTTTGGCTTAGAATTTTATAAAAGTTGCATATGCATTTATATGTTTTCCATGTATAATGAAACCCTTGTTATATAATAGCATTTTTTTCATGGTGGAATTTAATGATTGTATTATGACACATACTACGTGAATTAAATGTTCCTTATGTACTATGAATTTTAATGCGATTAGTCATTTTTTAAAATAGATTGTTCTTATATAAATAATTATGCATTGTCAAGTTTCATTATTTGACATCTGATGCTCTTGGAGAACAACCTCACATCACATCTTCTAGCCCAAGCAATGAAGTTTTAGACAATTCATATAGAAGTATGGTAATGTATGCTTTAGAGTATGAAATTAATCAATACATTGATGGAAATGAAATGGATATTGAATTGAACAACCAAATCAAGAAGTTGCAAAATTTTATGCTTTGCTTAAAGATGCTCACGAGCCTCTTTGGGAAGGTTGTACAAAGCATACAAAGTTATTAGCTTTGTCACAATTATTAAATTGCAAAGCTGAGTTCAACGTTAGTGAGAGATGCTATGATCACATTATTTCTTTAATGAAAGAAATGCTGCCCAAAGGTGAAATGTTGGAACCAAATTTTTACAAGTCCAAAAAGAAAATGGAAAAACTTGGTTTAGGTTATCAAAAGATAGATGCATGTATTAATAATTGCATATTATATTTTAAGGAAAAGCAGAGAAAACATTTTGTCTGGTGTGCGGGCATTCTCGATATAAACCTAGAACAAGGCATCCTAATAGGAGAAAGGATGTGTCGTATAAGATGTTGCGATACTTAACATTAGCGCCACATCTTCAAAGACTTTCATGTCATAAAAAACATCGAAATATATGACATGGCATGCTTTTAATTGATGTCAAGAAGGATACATGGCACATCCATCTGATGGTGAAGCATGGAAGCATTTTGATCGAACTCATTCTTCTTTTTCTTCAGACCCACGAAATGTACGAATAGGACTCTGCATTGATGGATTCAATCCCTTTGCGCAATTTGGCACTCCCTATTCTTGTTGGCCAGTGATTATTTCTATATATAATTTGCCTCCTGATATGTGCACAAAAAGTCCCTACATGTTTTTATCTTTTATTATTCCTGGTCCTAAAAGTCCGGATAAGCACATTGATGTATTCTTAAGGCCATTGATTGATGAGCCCAAGGAATTATGGAATGATGGAGTTAACACATATGATACAAATAAGAAGCAAAATTTTCAAATGAAGGTAGCACTTATGTGGACAATTAGTGACTTTCCAACTTATGCAATGTTATTTGGTTGGAGTACTCATGGTAAATTAGCATGTCCATATTGTATGGAGCATACCAAGTCATTTAGGTTGGTTCATGGAGGGAAAACCTACTTCTTTGATTGTCATCGTAAATTCTTACCTCAAAATCATCCTTATAGGAAACAAAAAGATAAATTCAAAAAAGGAGCTACGGTTTAGACTATATGACCATGAGATGTTTGCTCAAATTTCCTTACTTCCAAATATCATATTTGGAACACAGGTTGGCAATAAAAAAATTAGTGGATTTGGTCTACAACATAATTGGGTAAACAAAAGTATATTTTGAGAATTACCTTATTGGTGTAATAATTTAATTCATCGTAATCTTGATGCAATGCACATTGAAAAGAATGTCTTTGAGAATATTTTTTCACGTTATGGATGTTAAGAAGAAAAACAAAGATAATATTAAAGCAAGAGAATACTTGTCCAAACTTTGCAATCGTCCCGAGCTTGAGTTGATATGCTCAAATGGTAGAGTTATCAAACCCAAGGCTTCTTTTACACTAAGTAAGGGTGTTCGCATTTGGCTTAAAGACCTTAAACTTCCTAATGGCTATGCTTCTAATATATCTCGATGTGTAAGTGTTGATTATAACAATATTTTTGGACTAAAGAGCCATGATTGCCATGTGCTGATGGAGAGGTTGCTTCCTGTTGCCTTTTGTGATTGTTGCCTATTCCAATATGGGACACATTAACTGAAATTAGCCATCTTTTTAGAGATATTTGTTCAGTAGTTTTATGAGTTGATCATATTGAGATGCTTGAAAAAAATATAGTTGAAATTTTGTACAAACATGAGAAGATATTTCCCCCAGGATTTTTTTATTCAATGGAATACTTAATCATTCATCTTGCTTATGAAGCTAAAGTTGGTGGACCTGTGCAATATCGTTGGATGTATCTTTTTGAATCGTAGGTTTTTACATCCTAATAGAATTTAATTTAATTATAAGCATTTAAAATGATATATTATATTTTATTAAATTTTCTCTTGTAGGTATATGCACAACTGAAAGAAAATGGTTAAGAATAAAGCATGTGTCGGAAGATCTATTTGTGAAGCATTTATAATTCAAGAAATTTCGACATTTTGTTCATTTTATTTTGAACCTAGTGTTCAAATAAGGTTAACTCAAGTACTTAGAAATGATGATGGTGGAGATATCGAATCATTAGGAGTCTTTCTCTATTTTGCCACCCTGGCCGACCACATGGTAGTTACACAAAAAGAATGATGTCTGACGCTGAGATGGATGTTGCACACACACATATATACTATTAACTACATTTGAAATCATGCCTTATATTGAGTCAGTACGAATTTCCTTTAAATTATTTTTTTATTTTTAAGTATTACATTTTAACAATGGTTATATTTGTAGAATATATAATGAAATTCTAAGTCAATTGTATCTGAATATTAATGAGGAAGAAAGAGAAAAGTCACGTGAGGAAAAGTTTGCAAACTAGTTAAAACAATATGTAAGTATAATATTTTAGATTTTTTATTTAAGTAAATATTTTGCATATGTTAATATTTAGGTTTCTTTAATAGGTGATGGACAATAAGAGTCATGTAGATAGCCGAATAATGGAAATTGCACAAGATCTTTCACGTAAAGTAAAATCCTACAAAGGATACTTTACAAATGGATTCCTATTTGACATCCATCAAGGTCGTGGAAGAAAAACCATGAATAGTGGTGTTTGTATAAAAGGAAGTTGTTATAACAATTTTACAAATGGATCCCTATTTGACATCCATCAAGGTTGTGGAAGAAAAACCATGAATAGTGGTGTTTGTATAAAAGGAAGTTGTTATAACAATTATGAGCATGATTATTATGGATTGTTAGTTGATATAATTGAGTTGCATTACTTTGATATAAGAAATACCGTTGCTTTATTTAAGTGCAATTGGTTTGACACAAATAAAGGAATGAAAGTGCATCCACGACATGGTTTAGTTAAATTTCGACACACATCCAAATTCTCAACAAATGAATCATTTGTTTTGGCTGAACAATTTCAACAAGTATATTACATGACTTATTCATCTAAAACTCGAGAAAGGAAAGACTGGTAGGTTGTGTGTAAAACAAGATCTAGGTAGAGTTGATATTCCTTTAGATAATGTAGAAGATGAAGATTTGATACCTTCCAATGAAGGCCATTATCAAGAGGATGAGATGGCTAATCCAATTATAGTTGAACCAACAATTGAGCTTGATGATACACGTGTTCTTGTTGATGGAGAGAATTTTCATTAAGAAGAAGAAGAATAAGAAGAAGAAGAAGAAGAAGAAGAAGAAGAAGAAGAAGAAGACGATGACGATGATGACGAAGACGATTATGATGACGATTGAATAATTTAAATTTGAAGTGTATGTCTTGATTTATAATTATATTATTATCTTTTGGTATTTCATCTATAATCATATTTTTTTTTCTTGCAGGAATAATGGTTAGAGGTGGTGGTGTTTCACGAGAAAGAGGTGCCAACAATAGAGGTGCTATAGGGACAAATTCTAGAAGGATTTCTACAAGATCAACACAAATAGAAGTAGAAGAGATAACTCAAAACTCCCATTTAACTATTATTGATGAGACATCAACTCAATTGGATGGAGAGCAAACTCTTACCATAGTTCATGTTCAAGATGATGCATGTTGATGCATCAATGGCATCTCATATGAGGGGTATCAACCATGGGTTTGATCCGGTTACAAATCAAGCTGATCGACCATTGACCAAACTTTTTTAGCACGATTTGGATTGTATATTATTGTGTTAAACATTTATATTTTTAATGAAAACTTATGTGTATTAATTGTCCTATATTTAGCTTCTTCCCAAACATGGTCACTTGAACAATTGGTACAATATTGAAACAATTCATAAAAAGACCTTGGATCACTTGGAAGAAAGTGTCAGATCGTGTTTGTGATGGCATGCGGAATGACTTTCAGGTGAAATATATTTACTTCTTGAAATTAAAATTTTATATTTTATTTGTCTTCTATGAAACTATGTAATACTTTATCGGTTTATCCATTCACCTCTATTTTTTATATTATTAGACCAGATATGTTTGGGATCGATCAACTGTGGTGATTAAAAGTGCTTTCTTTCAAAATATTGGCAACCTTTACTCTTCAACCTTATACCAAGCATAGGTTAAGGCATTAACTCAACAGAAGAAGTCTTAAATTGGTGAAACTAAAGGATATGGCCCTGAATGGTTGAGAAATTATATATGGAATGAAATGGTTGCTTTGTGGGAAAAGGATGAATGACAGAATAAATATGAGGCCGTAAGAAGAAATCGACTAACGGATAAGGATGGTGGGATCACAAAGCATACCTTTGGTTAAATACTCATTGTCGAACATCCACTTAGACTTGTATGGTGGATGTACTTAATCTTTTAGTTAAATATAAGACTTCCAAAAGTATTAATCTTTCTTTTGTATAATTATGTTTACTTTTTGGCAAAAAGAGAAGATGGATAGAGACCCAAGTGAATATGAGGTATTTGAATATGTTCACAAGCATCAAGGAAAGGATGGTAATAATGAGTACGTCGACAAAAAATTTAAAAGAGTTTGTGTAAGTTAAGATCAACTTTAAATTAAATAGTGTAGTTGTCATGCATATTTGTAAGTTTTTGACTAATTATTGTACAATGAATTGCTTGAATTAGGTGGATTATTTCTCTTCTCTTAATAACAAGTATGGATTAGATCTTTCATCTCAGCCAAATTTTGATATTGATTCATGGATTGATGCAACTGGAGCTCCGACAAAAGGAAGAGTTTATGGATTTGGAAAAGGAAAATATGCTATGTCTATTATGAAAAATTCAAGTTCAACTACTTCATAATATCCAAATGATTCTACAACAAATATGACATCTCAAAATGACTTACAATGCTTACGAGAAGATGTACGTGAAGAACTCTGTCAAGAATTACAACAAGAAAGAGAAGAAACACAACAAAAAATGCAACAAGAGATGGATGAACAAATGTGAATTATGAGATCAGAAATGCAAGAGCAAATTCGTGTCACGATGTTGCAGTTTACTAGACATGAAAATAATTTACACCATTCAGAAACTTCATCTCCTCTCGATTAAGGTAAACCTATTAATCATAATTTATTACTTAAAGTCTTTTAAGTTGATTGAAAAATATAATGTTTAATTATGTCAATATCATATATTAAATTATGATTTTCTTGTTCTATTTTTTATTTCTTTGTATGGAGGCTAAACATTTATAAATATATATAAAGTTTTAATTGCTTCCTTTATTACTAAAAAATATTTGTATTGTTCATAGGACTATTTTTCTCTTTTATATGAAAAACTTTTGTTGTGTGTGAATATTATTTTAGTACACATATTCAATGCAATATCTTTTAGAATTTGTTATATGAATGCTACTTGTTAGTGTAAATTTCATATTTATGTTATTTTTATTTTTAAAAAATTATGTTATATTACATTTAATATTTGATCTATTTTGTAGGTTATCTTAGAGACAATTAGTATGGAGTAATTGAGAAGAACCAAGTCATGTTGATTTGTTATTTTTTTTCAAAAAGATAGCATTGAAAACTAAGTGGTTTTTTTAAATTTGCTCTAGATTAATGATGTGATAATGCACATTTTAGTGTTTTTTGGACAAATTATAGAATTTTTTTAGTAAATACTTTGTGTTTGTCAATTCATTTGAAAATTAATATTATTGAACCTATTGAGCTTCCAAATTATACTGAAATTAAAAAAATCAATCATTCACAAATTATACAAAATGATATTAATTTTAAATTTTAAATTTTTTTCTCACAAAGTCATCACATACATGTTTCAATTTTGGCCACAATTAATGACATATAATGTCACAAATTTTCTCTCACAACATTGGTCACAAATATTTCATCACATATCTATCAATAATAAATTCGACATCAACAAATGTTGTCACTAATATGTCACAAATTGTTGTCACCAATGTGTCACAAATAATGTCATCATAATTCTGATATAATTGTCACAATTCTATCACAATTACTGTCACATTTTAATTCTGTCACAAATATTTCTATCACTGTTCTATAATAAATCTTTCACAACTTGTGATGGAAACACCTTTCTAAAATGGTTTTCTATTTTAACTGTGATGGAATTTTTTTCCCTTTTGTGAATAACAATTCATCACATAAAGTTTGTGATGAAAAAAAAATTTCGTCACAATATTATTTATGACTTGATCAAATGTGACTGAAATATATCGACACAAGTCTGTCATAAATAGTTATTTGTGACGAACTTCACTCCTTCTGTGACAAATAATTTTGTCACAAAAGGCTTATTTTCTTGTAGTGTTCATTGTAAGTCCCATTGCATCATTCAAATTGGTGCAATGTCCACTTATGACCCTTGACTTTGGTTCGAGATTCAAATAAGCATATCATGAACTTATCTCGTTTAACTTTAACATCTTCATTTATATCATGATGTGATAAATGAACATTCATTTGCATCCTCGTAGGTGCTTACTTCTTCAACTTTATATCTCAAGTCATACATCATTCATCTTTCATCTTTACTTAGATGATTTCTTATTTTACTACAAGAAAATTGTTGAATAGCGAGCACCCGCAGCGACGCTATTGCGTCGCTAATGCATGTATGGAAACACTAGCATCTCCTTCGCATCGACCTAGCATCGACAATATGAGACGCCTGAAATCGGTAGCTAATAGCATCGTCGTAATGCCAAAGCAAATGGAGATGCAACTATCGTCAATTGTAGATGCTACCTAGATGTTAAGATGATGCAAAAAATGTCATCGTGTGCAGTCGAGTTGCGTCGCTAACGCGACGTGAAGGTGGAGCAGAATGACGTGACGCTATGCCGACGCTCAAGTGATGCTAAAGTTATACTGATGTCGACGCTAGTTCGACGCGACAGGTCTCCAAGGCGATGCTAAGGTGATGCTAAATAGCATTACGCGAAGGTGACGCTAAGTTGACGATAAAGATGATATATTTAAAATAACTATAGAGGCGCTAATTTCAGACATTTTTGCCCCACAGCCATATTTTCATTCCTTCCCGCACCATATAATTATATAATGCAAATAAATGCGTTCATCATTCATCACAGGCATCATATCAAATATAATAATATGAAAAGTAATAAACTAAACTGACAAAAGTATAACTACTACACGTATATGTATTAACAAATATACAAGTAACAAAAGTATATCTAATATCATGCAAAAGTTTCTATCATAAGTTTGGGAATTGTTGTTGTCATTCCAGACATTCGATCCCGACGTGCTCGGTTCTTAGCCTCGCAGGGATTGATTCTACGGCTGGATTAATTCCTGAATTGCCTGCAATAAAGGAGTCAATTGCTGCGATGGCTGTTGCGACACCTGCTGTGACACCTATTGTGATAACTGTGTGACATCAGGTGCAACGGATGAGCTCAGAGCAAATGGGCTGCCTGCATATCCTTCGCTCTTTCTAGGTACCTGAGCGGCTGTGCCTAGGCCACGCAAGTACCCTCCTCAGGTCGTGCTGGCCACCTCCTCAGTAGGGTCCTCTACGAAATATAAAAATTATATAGTCATATAAACATTATATATTATATAAATTACATAACATAAAAAAACACATAAAGTAAAAATGTGAATCGCTCTCGTGAAACATTACCTGGTGGCTGAGTTCTCGGATCATCTCCATACTTTTCAACCATCTTCGCATTATAGTTATCCTTAAAAATTTAAACATTGCGCATTTAAAAAATCATTTGCAGTAACGTCATCAACCAAGTGAACATGTGATGAGACTTACCAGAAGCCTAAGAGCAGTTATGTGACCAAGTGGTGTACAATACTAAATATCCATCGAAAAGAACCAAGGATGAATGGTGGGCATCATGCAAAGTGAGAAGTAGACTATTATAAATAAGCAACTGACTAATGTAATACACTTGTTACACTTTTGATGGATCCGAACTCTTTTCTCTAGATCGAACCAACGACAATAAAAATAGTCTACTTCTCACTTTGCATGATGTCCACCATTCATCCTTGGTTCTTTTGATGGATATTTAGTGTAGTACACTTATTGTGCTTATTCCGTCAATATGAATGGATCGTATGACTAAAGTCTCGATGGAGAGTTAATATCCACCAATTTAAACTTTTGATGGATCCAAACTCTTTTCTCTAGATCGAATCAACTACATTTTAGCACCACGACTTTGTTCATTTTTTCCAAATAAGACAACTCTATGATGTCTTCTATAACATCGCAGTAATCGAAGTCGTTGTCCCCATACATGCTTCCTATAACACATATGCCGCTATTAATAGTTGAACATTGTCGGTTATATTCTTCTATATGGAATCTATATCCATTAACTATGACGCCACAGTAGCTAAAAACTTGTTTCTTCGATCCATGGCTTAAATCTCGAATATTTATATTTGTGACTGGGCCATTAATAACCTACAAGAAAAATAACTAAAAGTTATAAATGACAGTAATAATTACGAACAATCGGAAAGAATTTTGACTTAACATCTCAACCAATCAACAAAATATTCGTCTCGTAGTTTCAGTAATTCATCGTTTGAAACCAATTGATTGATTTCTCATTGTAATTCTTCAAATTTCCTAAATATATAATTGTCAATATTATAATAAATTGTCTTACTCGAGATACGGCGTCATCTCGCTATAATTTGCAAGGACATAATTCTCAACGATGGTTAGATCTTTGTCACTCAAGACAACTTTGCATCATGTACCAAGAAGTCGGCATGATTACTTGAAGATGGATAAAGTATTTATGTTAATTTCTCTTTCACCACTGTCATCATTTTTTGAAACTTCAGTGTGTCGTGATTGTATGTGTGGCTCAAAGTACTTTGGAGTGAAATTTAACACCTCCTCAATGAAATATGCTTCACATATAGAGCCTTCAATCATGACCTTATTCTTCATTTTCCTTTTCAAATATAACATGCACCTTTCGAAAAGATACATCCATCGATATTACATCAGGCTTGCAACTTTTGTTTCATATGTAAGATGTACAATCAAGTGCTCCATCACATCAAAGAAAGAAGGTGGAAATATCTTCTCAGCCTTGCATACGATAATCACAATAGAAGATTCTAATCGAGAGATGTTTTCTTCTCTAATGGTGAATGTACAAAGTTCTTTAAAGAACATGGATAACTCTATTAAAACTTCCCAGATGGTCTTTGACAAAAGTTCTTTAAAGGCAATTGGAAGCAGCCTTTATATAAAAATATAGCAATCATGACTCTTCATTTCATGTATCTTCTCATTTTCCAAGTTAAAATAATGAGATATGTTTGACACATATCCGTCGGAGAATTTCAAATGCTTGACCCATTCAAAAATCACTTTTTTTTAATCATTGCTCAAGACATAAGTAGCTTTTGGCTTTTTGCATTTACCATTTTGAAGATGAATGATATCTAGCTCTAGTCTTTTGCATATAAATTTTATGTCTTCGTGCGCTTATTTGCTATTTTTTGTTCTTCCTTTAACATCTATAATAGTGTTGAAGATATTGTCTAATACGTTCTTTTGCACATGCATGGCATCCAAAATATGACGTACCAAGTTTGAAGACCAATAATGCAACTCCCAAAAAATACTTCTTTTTTCCCAATTATGTTCACTTCCAAACCTAATTTGCTTGTAAGAACCGGCCTTCAATCGGAATAAGACTTCATTAAGCTTGTTTACTTGCTCTAGCACTTCTTGTCCCGTCAAATTACTTGGAGGCAATGTGCACTTGGTTATATTCTTTTTAAATGAGTTTCGGTCGCGACGCATCGAATTCTTCAATGGCAGAAACATCCTATGACAATCAAACCAACAAACTTTTCTACTATTTTGTATTCTTTTCACGTATGGGACAAATAAGTTCATCTTTTGTGCTCGAACCATTCAACATTCCATATGTTGGAAAATCACTTATTTTCCACATTAATGTGGCTCTCATAATAAAATTTTGCTTCTTAGATTTGTCATAAGTAACTATGCCATTATTCCATAAAAGTTCGTCTGCGTCTTCGTGAAAATTATAAAACTTAGAAGTCAAAAGATTCGGATATTCATCAATCAATGTTTCGTCAACATTTTCTCCTAACATTGCATCTCATATCATGTCCCTGTACAAATTGCTCGACTCGTGCACATTGGTATCTACATTAGCATAAACTCTTGTCTCTTTATCCCATCTTTCTTCGCCACGAAAGAATTAATTTGTGTATGATAGTAAGAAACCATTGTAATATAAATCTTTTTTGCACATTATATCTTACTTTCCACTGATAACATTTACATTTCTGGCATAGATATAAGATTTTGCCATATGAAGAAGCAACGTCTTTATTTTGATATGCCACCTTAATAAATTCATCAACACCATTCTTATATTCTTTTGTTATAACACCACATTTATCCTTCCAATGACAAATCCAACTACGATCTGGCTTTGTCATTTCTGTAATGGACAACAGTAATCCATATGTCAATAAATTCTTGTACTTGATTTTAAAGTTATGAAGTCCAAAATCACATGTTTCAAGTATTTGATCTTCGTTACTGATCAATGAATTATCATATTCTAATATCTTTTTTCAATGTTCTCATTTTAGTTAACAAGAATGTGAACATGATCAAAAAGACCAAAATTTGATAATAGTTTATTAGTATTTGATTTCAAGTTGGGTCTCATCGAATATAGATTTGATGCATAATTTGAAATAATATAGTTAATTTGTTCATTTATTTTTCAAGTCACGATGTTCATCTAATTGGAGGCATAAATTTAAGAAACAATATAGTTTGTTCATCTATTTTTCAAATCACGATGTTCATATAGTTGGAAGCAGAGTTAAGAACAATATAATTTGTTCATATAGTTCGTCTATTTTTCATGTCACGATGTTCTTCTAAATTAAGGCATAATTAATAACATGACCATCTTCAATTTCAAGTTAACGAAAATCAATTAACAATAAGGGACTTACTGTAGTGTCTGACGGAGGAGGGCAACAGAGGAGCGATAGTGGACGAGGATGACGAAAGAAGGCAGCGTCCCACGGAGGAGGGCGGCGGAGGAGCGGCAGCAGACAAGTGCGACGCTACAGTGATGCCCATGTGACGCTACAAGTGACAAAAAAATGTCGATGCTAAGTAGACGCTACATAGTATTCCTATTTTTTTATTAATTTATATTCAAATAAGTTTATATTATTTTGTTCATATTATATTATAAGTTTATATTCCAATAGGTTTTCTATATTCTAATTTTCTATTATATGTATGTAATTGTGTGTGTGTATATATGATGTGTGTATGTATGTTAGGTCTATATATTCAAAATAGCGTCTGATCACATTGTGTCTCTATTGCAACGCTAAGGCGATGCTAAATACCCATGCCCCATTGCAGTCGTTTTGTTCCCTTCCCATACTATACAAATTATGGAATGCATATATAATTACTCATGTATATGTATATAAAACTATAAGTCTATATATATATATGTGTGTGTGTATATCTATATCATGTCTAATGAAGTGGGAAAAAATAACACGGAAGTCGAACAACTAAATTAGCCACGCGCAAATGCTTCGCTACTTCGGTGCTACGTCGTGGCTAATAAATCTAACGCCCGATTAGCACTGAAACAACGTCTCAACTTGTGACACTAAAAACTAAAGACGCTAAACCGACGTCATTGTGACTCTACATTGGGATATTGCAATACTATTTCAATGCCATTTCATTTATATAGTGTGGCACTAAGTAATGTCACTTAGTTCAACCCTAATAATTCCATGATTATGAATATATATATATAATGGGTTTAAGTAATATGCAACCAAAATACCAATATGCATCCAATGAATCTGAATCGTTGGATGATGATTACATATGCAGGTAATACATATAACGTAGCTAACATATAGTAATATATACATATTGAAACAATATATCAACGCCATCACTAGATTATGTCACCTAATTCAACCCTCATAAATTCCATGATTAAGAATATAAAAATAACTTATCTATCATACATATATGTAACATATGATGTAGGAATTTACATATAATGTAACTAAATATACTATATGAATTCATACATGAAACTTATTTATACGAATTTAATTAGGAGGCAGTTAGTCTCATTTCGATGCTAATTTACGTCGCTATTAGCTAGTTTTCTTGTAGTGTGTGTGTGTGTATATATATATATATATATGTGTGTGTGTGTGTGTATATGTATATGTATTATTAATAACATATATAGTTATACAAATTAACATTACCTAAATACTTATATAAGTACTTGTATATTCTTACAATTCTAATGTTCGTGCCGCATTAGCTTCACATTAACATCGTATGTATGCAACATCACATTCGCATCGACTCGTGTCGACGTCAGCACAGAATCTAGCGTCGACGTAGCGACGAAGATGTTTTGATGCTAATTAGCGCCACAACATGTCGACGCCAATACAACGCAAGTTGCGGATGCCAAGATCGCATTTTTTTTACGCTAACTTGTGTCGAGTCCTATCGATGCTAATATAACATTATAATTTATCGTGCAATTTTCAGTCTTGGCGTGTAATAATAGTGTATACATAGCGTCTACATGGCGCTGGATTTAGCGTCGACCGATTGTAACACGAACGCGATGTTATGTCGATGCTACTGGTAGGCAATTAGCGTATGATCTTGTCGACCCAATGTCGTCGCTATTTAGCTGCTAGTAGGGTCGAATTAGCGTCGTGCAATTTTGCATCACTATTTTGCATCGCTAAAAGGTAGATTTCTTGTAGTGTTTTGGTGATTGGAAAGACCATGTTGAATTCGAGAGCATTGGCTAGCTAGGCCTGGATCCAATTGTTGAATCCTCATAGGTCCAATTGAGATGCCATTAGGGTCGAACTTGCCTCAACTTTGGAAATGCCGCCAATTGGGGGTGGAATCCCTTTCCCTAGGAAATGCCACCACTTGGGATGGAACCTATTTCCCTTCCACGATTACAATAAAACACCTTCATGCTAATTCATCTTTTAATTACATTCAATAATACATACAATCATTCAATACATGTTGCATGTTTAGTCTTATTTAAGGTTATACAGGAGTCAAAATTGACTAAGTGTGGAAAATTAGCATACATAGGCTTTTTGGGCATGTCGTGACCGTTCCACTCTATGTCACGGCCATGCCCACGCATGGACATAGGCGTGCGACAATTGAGGCACGATCGGCACTTAGCCGTTCTCTTGGACATGGCGTGGTCACGGTCGTGCTCCAACGTGTCACGGCCGTTCCGGTGTTACCCATTCACATATGTTGTTCATGGTTTGAAGGTCGTACAATCATGATTGAAAATACCTATGGTCGTACCTTCATGCCCGTGACAGAAGAGTCATTTTCCTTCCGTTTTCAAAAATATTCTATGGCAAATGACTTTCTGAGGTGTCATGGTCTTGCGACCCCATGGTCACGACCGTGATATAACGCCCAAATTTTCTCTGGATGTTTCAAATGCTAAGGCAGGGGATTCTAAGGTGCACGATCGTACCTTAATGTGTCACAATCGTGCTCAGGGCTCTAGCATCATTTCCCTTATTTTTGCCCCATTTTCTCCCATTTACACATATATACAAACACCTTCAAGGCATACATTCATCCATGTATTGAACACCCAATTTATTTTAATCATCACAAAGATTGTACATTAGAATTTTAACACAATAAGCATCAAGTACGTAAGGATTTACATGTAGAACATCAAACCTACTAATCACATTCATATAGACCAATTAGCAACTTTCATGAGCTACACATACTTGGCAAAAATCATTTTAGTGCTAATCATACTTGTCAATGAAACAGTAATCATAAGGAAAATAGACATGAATCTATATCCTAATACACAGTCCTTAATCTTCCATTCAAGAACAAATGCTTTGTTCTTTCATGCCCTACTTTAAGCATTCAATCATCATTAGGAAAAGATTAAGAGGATTTTGGATCCTCTCAAACATACTTTGATTAGGAAGCTCAAAACCTTAGTTTATTCCTCTCTTTTCTCTTCTTCCTCCCCTAGCCGAAATAGTCTCTTCCAATTGCTTTAGCTCCTCTCTCTAGGCCTCCTTTTCTGTCACGAATGGAGGGTTTAAGACTCCATGCTAGTGGTTTAAGGGGTTTACTGTAATCGTGGGAGGGGATTTGGGAGTGCGCTACCGACATTGGGGTTTGTGGGAAAAGTATGTGAGGTGGTTAGGTGGGAAAAGATGCTATGTGTTGGGCTAAGTGGGCTTTTCTTTCTTTGCTTTTTTTCATTTTCAAATGGGTAGGAGGTTACAACATAAGATCACAATCTCAACATTTGTCATGGAATATTGTGATTGAAGTAAATGAAGAAGTTCTTAGAGCCATGATCGATGGGTCCCCACAAGAGTACTAAAGTAAAACAAAAAGTTGGATGTGATTACTGCAACAAGTTAGAACACTTCAAGGAGTGTGAAAAACTAAAACATGACAAGTCACATGAAGAGTATGATGATACTGAAAAAAGAGTATGTTGATACTGAAAAGGAAGACGGACAATGATGTAAACGACATTGCAATAGTTACATACAGTTGTGTTATGCAATAATGCATTAAATTAAACTAATGGAATTACGTCTAGTAGAATAGAAAAAAGTGCTTCAAAATTGATCTCATTCCTTACAATTGAATTAATTATAAATATTTCTCTTTGTTTTACAATAACTTATATCTTTAAGTAAAAATATACTATTTTTATATCAATAACATATGCATAATAAAAATTAGGAATTATTTTTAGAAATTCAGAATTCCGCCGTGTGGGAAAAGAGAATAAATATTATAAATAAACTAAAACATGTTGATATTCTTCACCTATCATAATTTGACCATTTCTTTTTTGTTTCGAGTGCAGTAACTACCAGTCCCTCCAAACTAGTGCTCTTAGTAGTAGGCATGTTTGCATTTCCGAAAATTTTATTCTCGAAATTATAGTGGTCAAGGTATCCAATTAATTTATAACACTTATTACGAGCATGAGGTATGCATTAGATTAATTTCACATGTGTAAGTCATACGGAAGTGATGCTGAATATATATGAGAGCATGTTTTTCAGGTGTGATGTGTTTTGATAAAATCGTACGGGTCAAGGTTCAGAGCGGATAATATCACACGCTGATAAAAAATGTTATGCCCAATGTTGTAATCCTCTTTAGGTTTGTATTACCATTAAGTTGTCGTTTAGCACCAAAGTATGTCATCTAGTTTGATACATTCAATTAAATGCCAAAGTCGGATAATTTTGTCTTTGATCCGCCTCTGTCAAGATTGTATATGCTTGATTAATTTTAGATTGGGGGTCATTAACATGATTCATGACTTGGATTTTTTTTTTTTTGAAAAACTCGTTCAAATCCATCAAGAACTTGTACAACTTTTGTTGCACGAGATATTCGAAGTATTCTTTCCATTGATCCATGCCCACTAGCTATGGAACCATAGTAGAAAGTTCTTTCTGGAAAAGTTCCATGCATAGTAATAAAAATGTCAAGGATCCTCAACATAGAGAATATTTCTCATTTTGAATTTTGCAAGTTCATGTTCCATTGTTTTTTTCAAAACTTTTCCTTCCATATGGCTCAAGGTCCTGCATATATGTTATGATGCTACCAAGTTCCTTATAAAAAATTATTAAAGATAGCATTAGTGCACTACACCTTTGCCATTAAGAATGCAAACATCCGACGAAGTGGCTTTGATCCATCTTATAATTTCCATTAGCAAACCTATATTTATTTTTACAAGACGCAAATAATACAAATTGCGATTTACTTCAAACTAAATAATTATTAGAATCCACCAGCACTGTTGGATGCATGCGCCCTTTATGGGCCTTACATGCATAACTGCATGGATGCAGTGCAGTTAGCAATCACATGGCTGTGATTTCTATAACTGCATACTTAAGTGCACTATAAAAAAGTATGATGTTCTTTTTTGTGTAATGGGCTGCTTTCTTCGTGTGTGATGCTGTCCGACGAAGTGTCGACAACATGCACAAGTGCATATATTATGATGTTGTTCGTAGATGTGCGCAAGTGCCATTCAGGGTCGTCCACACTTTGACATGTTGCTCCACTTAGTATTCCAACCTCCTCTGAAAAGTAAATCAGATTGTGCTAGTGTATTCTCCTTCCGTTACGTGATCGAGTTTTCGACGATAATTTCAAAATAACGTAGAAAAATCTCAAATGATCCATTCTTCTGCTACGAGATATTCCGATAAATACTTGTATTTTATTTATGTCAATTCCCTTGACCAAAGTGTTTAAGCCCTTTTTCAAAGAATGAGAGATATTTAGAAACAAGCAACTTGACAATAAACACCCAGTTTTCAACGAATTACTTCAGAAGATAATCACAAGACGGAATTGAACAAGATCCGAAAACTTGTCAATGTTCAAATATCAGAAAACAAGAGATCAAGAACCCTGACCAGATGTAAGTCTTAGATCAAATCGATGTTGAAGTGTTGCATGTGATCACCTTGTGCAATGTAGCTTCACGTCTGCTGATCAGATGGACGTAGAGAACCAAATCAAGAAGGGGGAAGAAGAAATCAGGTGGAAAAAGAGTTTTAGAATACTCCAATGCAAAGCAGAAGTGCACTATTTATACACCTATGTTTTGTGATAGTTTAAACTAACTAGTGATATATAACAGAACTTACTATCAGACATCAAATAAAATAGCTACAACACACATAACTCTATGATACAAATTATTACGATATGAATCTACACACCTCTATTCTTCACTTGTAGAACTTATGTTTCATTCAATTTGTCAAACACAAATTTTCAAGAGAGGCTAATTTCTAATCTATTATTCGGTTTGCAAGTTTTCTTTCTCGCCCAATCAAGTGGCCGAACCTGAAACTTCCACTTGAATTTTTTGGTTAGTTTATATGATGTGTTGAGTATTTTCACTTATTCAAAAAGAGCTTCAAATATAAAACAAATATTCCTAATTAATATTTAGTTTCCATATAATTAATCATTTATTTTTTGGCTAGAAACAAAATAGTATCTATTTTATATAACTTTAGTTAATTGGTATAGCCTTGTTTATTTAAAAAAAACGCATCAGAATTTGATCCAACTTTTGGAAACTAATTGTCCAACTTAATAATTAATCAAGTTAATACCAATTTCTATGCAAAGTTAACATCAGGGAAAAAAGTGCAAGATTAAACTCAACACAAACGCCATGCATGCAGAATTCTACTACGTCCATTGATGAAAAATTTAACACGACTATCATATTACCGGAGCACAATTCCTATCTATACATCCAAATAACCAACTGAGAACAAAATGTACAGCAACTACAGCAATGATCGATATGTCAGCCGAAGAACTTGGGGTCGTAGCCATTGCTGGAGGTGGCGAGGATGTAGTAGGCCACGATGTGGCCGAGCGAACCCCAGGCGAGCACGTCGACGATGTTGAACCCGACGGGGTCGTTGGACTTGAGGATGCCGGCGAACTCCTTGGCCCGGCTGTCGCCGGCCTCGAAGTGGGTCACGCCGTTCTGCTCCGGGAGCCCCTGCTTGGCCACGTTCTCGCGCTGGAAGTTGAAGAAGACGAAGCGGCCCAGGAAGAGGGAGAGCCCCGTGCTGAGGCTGATGACGAGGGAGGTGTTCAGCTCCGCTCGGACGACGGCGCCCCGCCTCGCAGCCGCCCTGCCGGGCCTGGCGGCGATGGCCCGGGACTTGGAGAATGATCCGTCGGTGGGCTTGAGGGGGCGGAGGCCGTGGAAGGAGTTGGAGGCAGGGGGGAGGAGGCCGGACTTCGCGGCGACGGGAGAGGCGAAGGTTGGGGCGGAGAAGAGAGCGGACGCCATGGCTGCGGTCCTGCTCCAGTCGCTTGAGGTGGCTTTTGGGCTTGGGGAGGGCGTGGAGTGGAAAGTGAAGGTCTAAGATTTCGGTTTAGTAGGGAAGAGGAGGAAGAGGTCGCTGGGTACGACGGTACGTGGTCTGAGAGGAGAGAGGGTGTGTTGGGATTCTGGGGTGATGAGGTGGGAGGAGTTGATTGGAGTGGTGATGGATAACGCATCTGACTCCACAATCTAAGGCCCGAAAGAGATCACAGCAGGAAATAAAGACGACTCGTGTGGTCACGAATCATGATAGGAGGCCTAGACTTTTCCCGCTTGTTTTCTTTGTCACAGAAATATTTATTTAAGAGACTATAAAAGAAAAAAGAAATATTCAAGAGATTTTGTAGGAGAAAAAATTTGAGCGTTATTTTTATCATTTGATTGGATTCACTCGTCCCTCGTTAAACATTATCTTTTATTTTGAGAGAGAGAATCTTTTCTCCTTCCGTGTCAAAAGTTGTCAAAATCAAACTTCACAAATAAAATGTAGATGTCCTTAATCCCATCACATTCTTTTATCTTACCTTTTTTCCTTTAAGAAAACATGTAACATCTCAAAATTTAGAGAAAAAAAAAACTGGTGCTTGCGTCACTTTCGGACGTCCGAAGTCAAAGTTCGATCATCCAAACTTTTATCAAAGGACGGAAGATGAATTTCATCCAAATTTAAATAATAACGATTCATAGAGGTGATTTTGGGACGAAGGACATCATTTTCACCCTTCCATCTGAATATAGGCATTATTCTTCACGTACAAAAAGTATAATTCTTATTAGTAAATAACATTTATTAGAATCAAAATACTACTATAAATATTTTATAATTTTTTTTATAATAGTGTTTAGAAGTTTAAATACAAAACACTATAAAATATTTCAGATAGCATTTTCATATTTTATTCCTATTTTATTCTCATTCTTTTTAAGATAAAAATTTTATTTAATTATTAAACATCATATATTATTTTTTCTTTTAATATATCACGTATTTAATTAGTTTTACTTACAACCCAAATAGAATTTTTATTTTGACATAATCAATTTTTTATATAAAATAATATTTTAAAACTATTCAAAATAAAATATTATAAATTAATTATTATGAATATGATGTGTATAGAATAACCTTAAATATATTTTATGTCTATTTTTACTATTGCATATAATACATTAATTTAATCGTTATATTTATCAAATATTTTTTATTAAATTTATAAATAAATCGCTATCCGCTATTCATTGGTAGCTAGCCACTATTTTCTAATTAATTCATTATTATCCGCCAATCAAACTGATATTCTTAAATCAAATCGCTAATTAATTCAGCCAAACAATACTATAATATTTCTTTTCTTCTTCTTTCTTTTTAACTATTCACTCATTCTAGTCTATCTCTCTCTTCTTTGTTGCACTTGTGTTCTGCTCGATCCTCCATAGAACAAGAGGGAAGTGGTTGGATGTGAGCAAAATGGACAGGAAGGAGAACAAGGAAGGAGCATATAAGAACAAAGAAATGTCAAAAGGAACAAAAAATTTGGCAACAAAATTTGTTAATGAGATTTAGGTCATAGAATTTCGTTCCGGAGGGTAATGCCACTACAAGAAAACCCACGTTTTTCGACAGATTATTTTTGACGGGCGAATTTTTTTCTAAAGTATCGAAAAATTTTTGACATGTCAAAATATCCGTGCTAACTATGGACGGAGCAGTTTTCGACGATCGCGACCATCTAAACTTATGACGGTTTAGTAACCATCAAAATTTTCGACGATTACAATCGTCGAAAGTTTAGAGGGATGAACACCTATGAAAACTTTAGATGCTCGTAACCATCGAAATAAGGTGGATGACCGCGAATAATTTTCCATGGCATTTTTCGACGGCTTAGACCGTCCAAAGTTTCGACGGCTCAGTATCCGTCGATATTTTTTACGGTTGCAACCGTCGATAATATTATTACATTTATTTCAAATGATGATTAATACATTTATATTGTAGGCGACATGCAATGTATACATTATTATAATAAATTGACAATAAATTGGTAAATTTATATATTTCTCAGACACGATAAATTCACCCGTCGGAAATGAGTTCACTTATTCTTTAAGTTAATGTTCTAATATCATCATTAACCATAGAGCTATCCATTCATATAGCATATATAAGTCAAATGTTATATGTCACATATATGAGTTCTTTCATATATAAAAAGTTATACCATTATATATCATTTCATACTTTTTAATTACACAACGAAGTGTCATTAAAATTTATCAGCATACATAAAAATTTTTACCTATTAAATTAAAATTTCAACGATATATCTTGATATTATAATTTATTGAGTTAATGTTATATTTTTTGTAATTTTAACTTCCGACGGTGTGAACCATCGAAATATTGAATAATATATATTATACCTATTAATGTATGAGGGTTAAGACAATCATCGGAACCTCCAATAGTCTGAAACATATGATTTTATAGTATTGATTTAAGTTCTGACGATTCTCATCATCGGAACGTTAGATAATGTATATTATATATGCAATGGCAATATACCTATTAATATAAATATTTCTCATCGTCCGACGAGCTCACATAGGATAGTGCTGACACGGTGCCAGCGATGTCATTTTTTATTTTCTATTCATTTTTATAATATTCTTTTATTAAATTTTATAATTTTTTATAATTTTGTATTATGTCACGTCAATAATAGAATCTGAAAACTAATTATCACCGGTCAAGATAATGATGCGTACAAAAAATTTTTTTGAAGACAATCTAATTATCAATTAAAATTAAAAGACCGTTGAAATATTGATTTAAAATTGAGAAACGATCCATATAATTTATTCAAATGTCAGCCATGGAACCTAGATAGGTTCACCGAGATCTTGACAAAGATTTCGAAAAGCCCAGGCCAGGACACACTCAACCTTGGATGAATTTTGTAAAACCCGGGCTACTTGCGAACCTAGGGCGGACTACGCTAGTCTCTTGTCGATGTATTTAGGGACATGAGTTGTGGTCCTATTTTTAAGATATCTTATTTAGGAGATTCTAGCTATGGTCCAAACAATACGCAATATGACGGGCAGGCAATTGACCAAAATTGTTATGTTTGGCTTTGGCATCCTCCAATCAGGGACGAACTTATGAGACCAAGACATATTATAAAAATAGTATATTATAAAATAATATTTAAAATGTATAATTAATATATAATATAGAGTAAAATGGCTTTTAACTTAATAAGGGATGTCAAATATGGGTAAATTACATAAATGGTCTTCAAACTTTGAATCGATTTCCAATTGGTTCCCCAATTTTAATTTATAATCAGAACGTCTCTCATCTTTTATTTTCTTGCACGATTAGTCCTCTTGACCGGTGATAGTGGATTTCCCGTTGCCTTGCATACGTGATCGACACGTCAGCCGTTTCTCTCTCATCTAGGTCATTTAAGTCATTTACGTCATTTAACGCTTCAAACTAGATAAATTACATGAATCGTCCCCCAACTTTGAATCGATTTCTAAATAATCCTCCAACTTTGATATTATTACACGATTCATCAACTTGACCGATAAGAAACAGTCTTTCGATTATTTTACGATGTGGCATAATAAAATATAATAAAAAAATTTAACTAGCTAATATCACATAATAAAAAATATTATAAAAATTTAAGGACGCGGACGAGCTGACAGAGGGGAAGTGTTGACCCCCTCTCTAAGCTCGCCTTTTGGCGAGTTGGCATAGGGGGCGCCGACCCCCCTCTCCAAGCTCGTCCACTACCGAGCTTCGCACAAGGGGCATCAACGCCTCATCGCGAGCTCGTTGACGACCCTAAACGACTCAAAGTTAAGAGACTATAAAAAATAAAAATGATAGGAGCGCCGACGAACTCGCGACGGAACGTTAGCGCTCCTTGTGCGAAGCTCGCCAGTGGACGAGCTTGAAGATGGGGCCGGCGCCCCCTATGTCAGCTCGTCAAAGGGCGAGCTTGGAGAGGGGGGCCGACACCCCTCCTCTTCCAGCTCGTCCGCGTCCTAAAAATTTTATAATAATTTTTACTGTGTGACGTCAGCTAGTTAAAGTTTTTATTATATTTTATTATTTCACGTCGCAAGATAATCGGGAGACTGTTTCTTACCGGTCAAGTGGATGAATCGTGTAATAATATCAAAGTTGAGGGACTATTTAGAAATCGATTCATAGTTGGGGGACGATCCATGTAATTTACCTGATTTGGAGCGTTAAATGACGTGGATGACTTAAATAACGTGGATGAGAGAGAAACGGCTGACGTGTCGGCCACGTATGCAAGGCAACCGAAAAACTCACTATCACCGGTTAAGAGGACTAATCGTGCAAGAAAATTAAAGATGAGGAATGTTCTGATTATAAATTAAAGTTAGAGAACTAATTAGAAATCGACTCAAAGTTGGGAGACCATTCGTATAATTTACCCGTCAAATTATAGTTAAAAGTTGTAAATATATGATAAATATGCATATATAATATATAATATATATTTTGTCAAAAAAGTTGGGGGTGGGGTGGCCCTGCTTCCAAAATACCTCAAATTGATAACTTCTACACAACCCTTGATTTTCCTACTAATAATGGAGGAAGCTGTTGTCTTGCTGCCTTGAATTGTGTGTATAACTCTAGTACTATGTTCTCTAATATCATGAACTATGATAAGGCAAAGGACACAACTTTATGATGTCTCGGTGCGTTTGAAACGAGAAGAGAATAAGCGTGTGAAGTTGGACACGATGCGGTAGGAAGGAAAAAACGTACTCGTGAAAAATTAACTTATAAATTTGAGATGCTTCAAAGAACACCCAAATTATTTTTAGGAAAAGAAATCTAGATGGTTGCTATTTTATGGAATTAGGAATTAGATTCATTACTATTTAAATAAAAATCGTAAACATAAAATTTATTTTTTTAATCTTCGGAAAAAATTAAAATTAAACTATATCCAATTTCTTAATTTCACTTTTCAATTTAACCATACCAAATTTGAGGTATATCACATTACAATATAGGTAGGGGTATTCACCAAGTTGGATCGATCAATGAATTCGACGATCCGACCCGATTCGATCTGAGGAGTTCATGCCGGGCATTGATTAAAAAATGTCAAACCGAATCGACTTGATGAATCAATTTTTCTTTATTGTTTTTACTTTTTATTTAATTTTAATCCTATATTTGATTTAAATTAAAATATATAAAAATATTTTTATCACGAAAATATATTTATTTTTATAATAAATATTAAATAATTTTTATATTAAAATATAGAAAGTAAGAAAAAATAAAAAAGCGATGATCGTGTGACCTGACCATCCGACCCCAACTTGATCCGAACTGAGTCAATTAGGTTAAATTATCCGCTCTTAGGGACTTTGACCCGACCCAATCAAGTTATCACGTCCAACATGACCCATGAATACATTTAAATATACACACTAATTTTATATTCAACTATATAAAAATAATTTATAATACTCATTATTCTGATAATGGTGAAATATCAATAAAGTCAAACATCATCAGAGAATAAGATTTAATCAATCAAATTTCATTTTTTATTGAAACTACTTTGAAAATTCAGATATCATTTTGTTAATGCACCATATCAAAATATTTATATCCTTTCCTTTTTGGAAAGAATAACTATATTCTCGTTGTTTCCATATTTTAATCATTTTAATTTAACCATATTTTTATGATAATAATAGTAAATGTCAAGTATTTATAATAAAATATTTTAATTATAAAATATTATATGTTTAAATTTTATTCCTTTTAAACCAAACAACGGGTATAATAAGGATATAGCTACTTTTTCGAAAATAGTATATTCTTCTATTTTATTCTAGCCAATTTTATCTATCAACCAAATGACTCATTAGCGTTTGGTTGCAGAATATGATGAAGAATAAGTGTTTATTCTGGTGAATATCGTCAAATAAATAGTGAAATAAAATTAAGTCGGTCAACGATCCTTTTTTGTAAAACCATATTGGAAATTGTAAAACGACTATTATATTCTACAAAACTGCAATATTTGTATTCCATAAAAATGGCGGAATATATGTAACGTTTTCATCTTTCTTTTTTTTATTTAATCGTATATTATTACATTATTATTTTTATAATAATAGTAATAATAAATGTCAAGTACTTATAATAATATATTATTATTCATCAAAAGTTATTCTTCATCCAAATGGCAGACGTTGTCTGGTTGTGGATTAAATACGACTGTATTCTTAGAATACAATCAAACAAGAGCGGGAATTGAAATATGTTGATCAATAAGAAACAACATTAAAACCACCTACTTTATCCCCCCAAAATAGAATATCATTATTTTTCAAAAACACAATAATATCTTAATTTCCTTTTTGATCAACTTTTTAAATCCTACATATTTTTATTTTTACCCATACATTGTTTTATTAATATTTCTACTACTATTATTATTATTATTATTATTATTATTATTATTATTATTATTATTATTATTATTATTATTATTATTATTATTATTATTATTATTAGCATCCGTTACTTTTAATAAAATATTTTAATAATAAATATTATATTTTATTCTCTTTGAACCAAACATGAAGTGAAATAAGATTATATTTATTTTTTCAAAATACGCTATTATCTTACTTTATTCCATCTACACAGTTGTGGAATAAATTGAATGAAATAAAATAATGGAATATTATATTCTTGAAAAAGTAGAATATCTGTTTGATCCAAATAGCTTGTTTGGTTCTAGAATAAACGGTAAAATATCTTCATACTTCGAGCATATGGGCAAATGCGAATTAGAAGAAAATTATTTTGATAAAATGCTGAAAACGTAAAACCACCGATACTGATGATACTCGGATTTTATTATGGGAAGAAGAATATATGTATTCTTCTTATATAAAAAAATGGCAGGTATATCTCTATTCCAACTATTTTCTATTTTTGTTGTCGTATTTTTTTTTTTCATTTTTAACACATACTATTATATCATTTTTTTATATTTTTATAATAAAAAATATCAACTATTTATAATAAAATAATTTAATTAAAAAATATTATAATTTTATTTTTTATTCTCTTGAAACCAAACATAACATATAATAAAAATATATTCACTTTTTTTAAGAATATTATATTCTACCATTTCGTTCCATCCAAATTTATCCTTCAACCAAACGACTCAGAGAATAAATTTTAAAAATAATATTTTATTATAAATCATTGATACTAATTATTATTATAATAAAAACTTAAATAATAATATGTGAATTAAAATACACAAATAAAATATAATTAGAAAAGAACAATATTCTCAATTCGAGATTACACATCGGGGTTTCATGATTTTTAAGAAAATAAAGTTTAATCATAATATTATTATTCCACTTTCCTTTGACTATATTCCGAGAACCTTATATATTTGTTTGACTATATTCCGACGTACCAAATGTATTTAAATATAGTATCTTAACCAAATCAAATTTCTATTAAAGCTAATTTTAAGTATAAATGCTAAAATATAAAACACTATCACCAGTCACAAAATCAATAAACACATAAATATGTCACTTACTTTTAAATGTAACATTTATATTTCGTTAGACAATTTTTTTTCTCTTCGCTATTATAAATTTTCTTTCACTTTGATTAATTTTTTTCTAAAGAAAAAGGAATTTACAAAAATAATAAAATTGGAAGTGTTAAGTTATAAAACAATTACCTCCAACACCAAAAGAATTTAAATTATGTTTGTGTATTTATTTATATCATTTTATAGGTAACGACTGCTATATTTATCAAAACGCTTACAATCAATTTATTTACTAATAAAATAAAATGACGTCGTATGATCTATATAGCCGATCCCACCTAATGAGATAAGACTTTATTGCTGCTTACAATCAATTTATTATCAAATCATTACTCATTATCCATCAATAAAATTGTTGTACCCTAATCAAATTGTTATTCACGGTATCAAACAGAATCAAAGTCAATAATAACACGCAATTTAATTAATGTGTGCGAAGATAAAAGTTAGAAAATAACATTTGGTTCCAATTGGACGCCTCTTTTCGTAGGATAAGTTTTGCGAGTAACGTTCTTTTGGTAACAGGGTGATCAAACACATATGACCTTCTAATACAAGGCAAGTATGATCAATGAAAATAAAGATTGGAAACAACAGTTGCATACGGGAGCCACGTCAAGCTTCAGGTCTAGAGCACACAGAGAGGTAGGTCATCTTGCAAATATTCCTTTTTTTTCACCTGATCAAATGAACCTACGCATCTGTACATTACTTCATATACTTCCGGAAATGAAATTTATTCAGATTAAACATAAAAAAAAATTTCTAGATTCCCATCGATTCCTAACCTGACACAAAAATAGATTTGCCAAAAATACCCCTGATAATATACAACACTCGGCATTCGATCACAGACCATTCATGGTCACAAGGTGCGACACACATGATTTGCACATCATAGCAATGAATCGAGATATGAGTAATTCCTTGACCTACTGTACTGCAAGAGACTTCCATAGGTGCGATCCCACACGCCAACAAAGAGAGCCTCTGTGTCGGGGCTGAATGACATACCTGAGATTTCACCAAAAAAGTCTAGCTCCTGTTGCTTGCCATACCCGCCGCCGACGTCATAAATGTGAACAAAGTCCGCAGGCTCCGCCATGGCCATAAATTGACCATCGGATGTGAACCGGATCGATCTTATGGCGCCAAGGTTGCCTCTCAAAACAGCCACAGATTTGGATAAGTTCCTGGTATCCCATATTCGGCATGTCTTGTCCTGGTTACCAGTGGCAAACGTGTAGCCTCTCGGATTCCAAGCTGATGCAAATGAGAAGTCCAAGTGACCTTGCAATTCATGTACGATCTGCAGGAATCCAAAGTTTCAGAAAATATAATAAGGAATGTCCTCCAAGTGTATTCCCCTGAAACTCATTCGCCATAATCACTTGTTTATCCGATGGACAGATCCTACTAACCTTTCCAGTATGAGCATCAATCAACAGTCCTTCAGGGTTGTCACCCACGACAATGACAAGCTTTCCATCTGGACTAAGTGAAGTGTGCTGCCAAAAAAGTCAAGTTACATCCAAACCAAGTCGAATATGTGCTGTAACGATCGAACATATGGTAAATAAATCTGCTATATACAGATCAAAGGAAGACAAGCCCCATCAAACCCAACTAAATGGGATTGACTGCTCAGTTATTGTTGCCACAGCAGAAATGGATGGAGTCCCAACAGATACTAACCATAATTCTTTTGAGAATGATGATCATAACTAATTTAGCAGGACAGTTTCTCTCTCTCTCTCTCTCTCACACACACACAAACAAACCATAATTCTTTAGGCTGATCAAGCCAAGATTTCGTAGTGGCTGACAGACACTTGATACTTACATTCACTGGCCATTGGAAGCGGAAATGCTTGCCAAGCTGAAACTTCTCCATGTCAAAGTCTCGAATTCCACAGTCATTATTTGAAGCCATGAAATGGACAGCACCACTGGGCAAGTTTTAATCCAAGTCAGATACCCAAAAGAATCAAGAATATCAAAGTGCAGAAGAATATATAGATTACCTCACACTATCATAAATCTCCACAGCATTGGTGATTGCATTGTCGTCAAATGTAGTTCGACAACAAAAGCTTATGCCTTCCCGATCCAGATACTGCAATATGCCATAAAAACCAAGACAATTGCTGATCAAATTTATTGACACAACATAGTAGACATATGACCAACAACAGTATATATGAACACAACATTATGTCAGAAAGCACGGAAGACATAAAACGGCACCACAAATTTTACCACTATCATAATCATTTAACAGGATCCAACATGCTGAAAGTTGTAGCTTTGAACAAGCCCCTCACACATGCTTGTCTTTGAAAATGGAAATGACTCAAAATACATTGCCTTGAAAATTTCAGTTTTTCAGAAAAAAAATAAAGTTCAAACAAACATTTGGTACTGGACTGTGAATTCAAGCTTTACTAATTTAGCATAGTAACTTAGATACTCCATATTACCAAATTAAATGACCCTCACTTTCAGCTGCATAACTTATGCAAAGAAAGTGATTGAACAAGCGACACCCTGTGTCATACTACAGTTTATATTCTTGATTCAGTAAGAAATGGTTGGAGGACAACTATATCAATTGCTTACAAAGTTTGATTGGCTTACAGTTGTGCCTACTTTGAGACTACTACATATTCAAATCATGTTTTATATTTGAATGAACATGTTTCCATCTTCATTAGTATCTAAGTATGCCTGACGTTGCCTAATGCATCAACTGTCCATTTTTAACAAAGTTTTTCCATCTTTTCCCCATTAATCAGCATCCCAGATAATTTATGATTCTTATATACGTTAACCACGCTGTCGTGGAAAAGATCTTCCCCCATGCACCATCTTTCAAACCAGCAGAAAACAATAATATAAGAAGTTCCCAAGGACAGAGAAAATATTAATTGATAACTGGAACCTACACTCTTCTCTTATCTCTAAGAGCTGTAAAACCCCCTTCAGTTCGTCCAAACAAAGGTAGATGCACGTGACCATGTAAACACATAGGAAACAGTTACCTTACAAATAAGCTCTCCTTGAAATCCACCAGCTACAAGCAAGTTATCTTTTACTGACAGTGTACTGACTTGCGTATGGGAAAACCCTTCTAACAAACTTCCTGGATGTTTCTGTAGTCAAACAAGAATATATATTATACATATGAAACAGCTGATATTGAGAACCTTTATCAAGTGCAATAAAGCCTATCTCAAATTGTATGAAAAAAAAAATTAACAATCTAAATGCATTCACCTCACGTGGTGTGATATGTCCTGCAACATCCATAACTACACTTCGCTTAGAGGTCAAAGTTGACCAATGTAACACCGAAGAGTTTGACATTAAGTATACATCATGTTTCGATGTAGCCCAAACCAAATTCCTTAACTGAAGCATTGCAGCATAACCAAACCAGGGTAAGCATGTTGATCAGATATAGAAATTAATCATAAAATATCTAGCATGATGTACTACAAAGAATCAAGTTTTCTTGCACCATCACAACCTGAAGTGAACCACACAACTTCAAAAAGAAAAAAAAAATCACGTACTAAATATCAGAACGTCTCAAATTAAGACAACAGTAGCAGCAATATCACTGGAACTTAAACAGTATATTACAAGATAATGAACACAAAATGAACTACACTCTTGCATCTTACTTTATTTCTTTACCATACAAGATAATGAACACAAAATGAACTACACTCATGCATCTTACTTTATTTCTTTATCACCAAACAATCAGCTATTTCAGTATACTTCAATAGCTAATGACAGTTATCACTCAGAATATTAACAGTACCAAGAAGAATCAGTGCACGTCAAGTTCAATCTCTCTCCAAAATAGAAATGTGAGTTCAATTGACAAAATAATGATGTTGATTCTTTTTCTTTTCTTGAGAGAGAAAATGGTGCTGATTCTTTCCAAAACATTCCATGGAAAAGGGATTAGTAGTCCAAATGAAATTATAGGTCACTTTCAGGAACCAAAGAGAATCACTGTAGCATAAAATGAACTGCTAATTTATATGATTTTTCAACTGAAGAATTTTCAACTCATTCTGAACATTAATTCAGTTCATTAGTAGAACTTGCAATAACTTCATTATTCATCTTCCCTGAAAAGAAAAATTCATTGTTCATCAACCCAGTTACATAGCACGATTTTCATCAAATAACTACCAGCAGCAAGTATGTCGAAACCTTTTTTCCCCAATTTATAAGTTCTTCAAAGAGATAATAACATCTTATTTAGATACAACGTTTCTTAGTCTTTTTTTTACATCTACCTCAACCAGTGTATCAAGTTCTTTTATAACTCAATATATCTTATGCCTTCTTCCACGAAAACACCGATTCTCTATAGAGTTCAGATACTGTCACTCTGAAATTCAATATCATGCATATACATCATTTATCTATTCCTATAGAATACTTTGGAGTTTCATCGAGAAGCTCAATTGCAGTCAGTCCCAATACAACAACAAGCCGAGGAACCTAGAAAGTGTTAGAATGCAGTCCCCATACAGCAACAAGCCGAGGAACCTAGAAAGTGTTAGAATGCATACTTATCAATGCACTGATGGCAAAAGTCATCCAGTTAATGATGTCAAAGAATTGAATCAGTACTTTCCAACACCATAACACCTAACTTCCCAGTGAAACATTCATAGCCCACGGTTCAAACTCCAGAGGTATTATGGTCCTCACCTGGAAATGAAGAATAGTTGACTTTACAGATCTCGTATTTCTTCGAAACTCATAGTACATCCCCCCTTTTTGAGTTGGTGTACAGTCCTACGCAAAAAAAAAGTAACAACATAAAATAGAGTAACGAGGAGGTACTGCCTTTATTTCAGTTTTCTTGTAAGCTTCATACCTTTTCTGATGCTTCTCCAGAATTTGGAACGTTCTCATAATTCTTGTATTGCTCTAGCCTTGTTTGTCTGTACTTCTCCCTTGTTATGCTTAGTCTATCCCACGGTATTCCTTGAATATCTTTTCCTTTCCGTGCTTGAGCAGAGGAAGTATCATTAGCCCTTCCGTTCTAAGAGTGATTAAAATAGTTGTTAGACGAAAACCCATACAAAGTAACTTTTAGAAAGTAAACAATTGTATCATAAGAATTCTGTAAATATTTATGTGGCCATATTAAAAAATTTCATTAAAAGCATTAATGACCAAAGCTACAAGAAGAGCAGGTTCACATAGACGTACAACTAAGCCGTACTCTTCATCGTCAGAATCTGAGTCTCCCATCCCTCTTCCTTGAAGCTCTTCATCTGAGTCATCATCCTGGTAACCCACTTCATAATCCTCCACCATGTCATCACCATCTTGGTAGCGCGACATTTGTTTAGCACGAAGGTGTATGCCTCTGTCATGCACTATTCTTCATAAGTACATCCGCTAGTCCATTCAACATCAAAGGGACAAATGCATGACACAACACAAATACTAGAACATATTCACAGTCAATTCACTTACATGTCAAAGGAGAAAAAGAAAATGCAACGGATAGCTACTAACAACTCCCAGCAAACTTTTTTTGACCACACTTTCACCTAACCCTATGTCTTCACATTTGAAATAAATCGCTCTAGAATAGGCAAACATGTAACCATTTTCTCCCAGCATACTTATCTCGCCAGTAAACAACGAACTATATAAGGTCCCCAAATTCCGACCGTCACTTAAATGAAAGGAATGAAATCTAGAATACGCCTCAAACATGGATAAAAAGCACGACAGAACACAATTCCATACTCCAAATTATCCTGGACAACAGAGAGACTCCTCCAGGAAGCCTAAATTCGAGTCATTACAAGCACGAAAAGCTTCCCCTTTGCCAGTTCCAAACAAGGGGAGTAATCATTGCTAACCAAAAGGCGCACGCGTCGTTACAATCAGAATTAAAAAATAAGCCACCTTTCTCTCTTGGATTACAGAAATATTGCAGCGGCAAAATCATAAGAACAAAAACACTGGAAAGAAGATTAGAACATATTTTAATCGATCCAAACCTGCGCTGAGGAATAGAAGCGAACGGAGATCTGGATCGAGGATGCGACGCTGCGCATGAAAACCTGGGGCCGAGGATCCGAAGGATCGGGCGCCCCTCCGACTCGAATCGGACCAAATTTGGAGGCGAGACCGACGTGAACTAGGGATCGATTTCTCAATCGTTCGATTTTGTTTTTCCCCCTCGCAGATTTCCTCGGAGTTCTTTCTCTTTTTTATTTTTGGAGAAAATTCCTCAACTTTTCTACGTCACAATGCGGAAGAGGTGGAAGAAGTGAAAGAGAGATGACGATTGACGAGGGCCTGCCGAATGCCGATGGACGAAATGGACAGTGAGATAACAATGACCCTCAAATTCAAAGCACAATTACCGTAACTGCCATCTGTTAGGCGGTTCATATTCTGGGCAGTGTATTTTTCTATGATTTTTTTAATAAATTATCAAATGTAAGCATAATTATTCAATTAAATGATATAAAAATATCACTACGGTACAAGGTATACGATTGTCTTTGAATTTTTTAATTCAAACGAACCGACTCGAAAATTTTTTATTATGTTTTCTCATAAATTTAATTCCTTTATATTTGATTTAGTGGGTAAATTTAATCTAAATTTTATTTAAATAAAATCTTTTAACTCATATTATTTAATATAAATATTTTAAAATTTTGTTTTGTGTTTAAAATAAATATTATAGATGAAATATTCATATCAAATATTAAAATCAGAAAGAGGAAAAAAATGGATTATCCGACTTTATATAGAACTTTCATGAAATGAATATAATTCGATCAAGTCTGATTCTGATTGGATAGATGGCTCCACCTTAACAGCATGTATCAAATGATGGTGCCCGTGCGATCAAGCAAAAAATATATTTTTTTGAAATGAGATAATATATTTATAGAATTTTTTATACATATAACAGAATTTGTGAATTTTTAATTTACCAGTTGTGTGAGGCAATAAGATTATCACTTTTTTAATCAGAACAGGGACGGGGAGAGTTGGAGATGACAATGGCATCATTGTGAATAAGGAGAATGTTAGAGGCATTCCTCAATGTCGGTCATATTTTCTGATATCATCACGAGACACTCGAGTTCTGATGATGACGACATATGCCCGTATGGTGATGTTATGTTTTATAGAATCTCGAGCACAACCCGGCACTCAACCTTTGCATCCATTGCCCAGCGACTTATCCACCGTCCAACTGAACATATGCGGCCAAGATTTTAATTAGACTAAGTAATTAATCGCGATCGTAATTTTGAAGATGTTAAAGAGAATGAAATCCCTAGCCGCCCCACGCCTTCGGTTCTCTTCTCTCTCTCTCTCCGTGCGTTGCAGGTTGTCGTCATCGTGAAGGCCGGAGTTGTAGCTTCATCTTTCCTCATTATTGCCGGTGCCAGTACTAAACCACTTTCCCCTCTGCCATTGCTGGCCACATTGCCCTATCGTGCTGTTGTTCTGCCTTGCATTTTTGCTGGCCATACTGCCCTATCGTGCTTCTGTTCTACCCTCCATTGTTTTGCTCCATCGTGCTTATGTTGCTCTTCTGTTCTATTACAGTCCGGTTGTGTTGTTTTCTTTATTGTGTTGCATACTGCGCCATTGTGTTGTTGTAATGATATGATATAGGTTTAGTATTTTTTTTTCTATCAAATTATGGTTTCCTGAAAGTGATGCAATGAAGTCAATTTGTAATCCAGTCTGATTTTCTGTAAGTGTTGCGATGAACTTAGTTTTAATCCATTATGATTGTAACTTCTCGTTATGCAGTGTTATAGATTTTTGGAAGAATTTTATGCAAGTGCCCATCTTGATTTTCTTCAAGTTCTGTAATATCTTCAGTTATTCTAACTGAAATCTTGGCCGCAAATCTTCACTTGGTTGGAGGATCAACCGCTCAGCATGGATGCAAAGCTTTAGTGCTCTGTAGTATGGTATGATGGATGAATTAAATAAAGCACCTATGGGAGTCTAAAAAAAAAGAGTTTATAATATTAGATAGCTTTACTTCGTCATGACTTTACTAAAATATCTCATATTTTTAAAACAAATATAGAGAGTACTCTATGTATAAAGAGTCTAACAATTGAGACTTTTCTCTTTAATATATACTTTATTTTAATTTATAAATATTATGCGGATAATATTTCCCAACTTTGTTTTGCGGTTAATAAACATAAATAACAATTCACCGAAAAAAAAAACATAAATAACAAAATACTTTATTTATTTGACTTACCTTCTTTGCATGATAGAGTAATACGGTAAATAATAATATTTTCTAAGAGGGCATAAATGTATTTTCTAAGAGGGCAATAATAATTTGACTTACCTTCAACAAGCAAATAAATATGGCCTCATGCGAACTTCATGCTTGCCATCCCACGAAATTAGAGCTTGAATATGATGTCAATCCATTCTTTAATATGTCAACGTGTATGACTTTTTGAATGCTTTTCAATAATCTTTCTTGAATTATTTAAATATCTGCCTAATATCTTAGTAATATATGTAATATTTGCACATGTACAACTTGAGCATATATATGACTTCCTAGTGTTCATGCATAAGTAATCTTTAACATTTTCACTTTTTTATAATCATTTTTAAGACACTAGTCGAGACTAAACATGTATCCTTTAAATATAAGGGTACTATCTGACTTGCATTCTTGCATGCCATATATTTTTACAATTTGCTCGCTATGGAATTTTTATAATAATCCTAGGATGTATCGAATATGGTCTCGATATATCTAAATTTCTAACACAAAAGATGCATGTCTAAAATTTTTCATCTCAAAATGCTTTATAAAAAATCTCTTGATTTCTAGAAATAATCCTACATCATTTGTAGCAAGTAATATGTCATCGAGATATAAAATAAAAAAATGTACTTACTTCCACAAAACTTATGATATACACAATAATCTATTAAATTCATCTTAAAACTAAATGAGATGATAACTTCATGAAATTTGTTATACTATTATCGTGATGCTTGCTTAAGTGCATAGATGATTTTTTTTAATTTGCAAAACATAAACTTTGCATTATCAAATACAAATTTTCTATTTGCACGATATAAATCATTTTATCAATGTCACCATTAAGAAACATCATCTTTATATATCCATATGATGTAACTCAAGATCAAGGTGTGCTACTAAAGTTGTTATAGTTTTGAAAGAGTCCTTAGATGAAAAGGAAGAGAATGTTATAATCAACACCTTCCTTTTGCGTAAAGCCTTTAGCAATAAGTCTCGTCTTATATTTTTTTATATTGCCCTTTGAATCTTTTTAAATTTTAAATATTCATTTAAAACTAATAGGTTTCACACCTTTTGACAATATGGCAAAATCTCAAATATTATTATAGTTCATATTTTTATATTTCTTCATTCGAGCATCCCTTTTGAGGATTAATAATTTTCATAGCCTAATAGTAGTTGATTGGTTCATCCTCTATTATGCCAATATCAAAGTTATGTTTTTGGAGATATACACTATAATAATGCGACTTTACATTTTTCATCTTTTTAGCGGATCTTTTTAGTGAACAATATCAAAGTTATGTTGATTGAATCTTCATGTTGTAGAGGTTTTTCCCCTGAAATGATATTCAAAAGAGAAAGTTGTGCAATATTTTCTTAATTAGAGACATTCCCAATAGCAGAAATAAGTTTCTAATGAATGCTAGTGAGAATCTTCCTAATATTATCTCCTTCCTCAAATTCAACATCTTTAAAGAATTGAGCATTACATGTCTCAAACATTAATTTGACTTTGGGATCATAAAACTTGTGCTCCTTGAAACTTAATTCAGAGTATCCAACAAAATTGTAGGATTATGTAGCACCAAGAGGGGGGTTGAATTGGTGTAAAAGGTTAAATCTTAAATTTTAGATTTTTTTTTTCAAAATTGTTTTTCTTAAAAGCTTTGTGAGAATGCTAATGCAATCAAGACACAAAAGTAAAGAAGATATGTAGAGAGCAAACACAAAATTTGTTAATGAAGTTCGACTCAACTTTTTGGCTACGTCCTCGCTCCGACTCCACGACCTTGACACCATCGGATCTTCACTATCTTCCTCCTTTTTCAAAGGGAGAAGGAAACTTTGTTACACCAAAAACATTCTTCTTCACTCAAGAGACAAGGCGAACCTCTTTTTACATAAGAGCATTCAAGATTACAAATTATTAGTCTCTCTTGATCTCTCTTTTACATATGCTCACACTTTTGAATCAATGGAGAGGATGAGAGCTAGGGTTTGCAAGAGAAAAGTCATAACGAACTTGATCTTCAATTCTCTTTTGACTTCGTGTGCTCACTTGGATGGGTCTTTCTTCAACCTTCCAAATGTCTTTTATAGAATTCTTCACAAGATATGGCCGATTGGGAGAATCTTTAAAATATTTGATTTAAAAACTAGTTGTTATTATAACAAATAATCATGTCGAGCTAGTCGACCAGTTCAACAAGGCAGTTGATCGGTTTGTAGTTTTTCATGTTATTTGAAGTCATTGTTTATTTCGGTCATGTGTTTGGTCGATTGGTCCTATGATCGGCCTCTCATCTTCCAACTATTTTAATTTTCTATTTATTTCGGATGTGCATCTAGTTGATCGGTTCTACGGCTGGCTTCTTATCTTCAATTGTTTTAGCTTACTATTTATAGCGAATGTACGTTCGATCGATCAATTCTTTGATCGGTCAATTATCTTCAGTGTTTTGGTCAATTTGGTTGTACATTCGGTCGATCGATCTTTGAATGATTGTGTTTTTTCATTGTTTATTTGTCGACGTCTTTCATGTTAAACTTATTCCTGTATGTGACTTGACAAACTTATTAGTAATATTTTTCCGCCATTTTTGTTTGTTATCATCAAAACATGTGAATAGTATATGGGATTCAACAATCTCTTCATTTTTTATGATGACAAATATTTTGGTCGATGAAGAGTTAATACAAATAGTTCATCAATATAATTTTTCTTCCCCTAAATATATGCACATTACTTTCACATTTATGATAAACATAGTAAGCAATGTTTATGAACGTGAATTTTTTCAAAATAGCACAACCATCCTTTATTTTCATAACATAAAAAAGGTGCATGTTCCACACTAAAATTACATAGCATAGCATCATTTATGCCCCATCCATAAAACATATGCTAAACATTGTGCCCATATATCAAAACATATCTCCAGCATACATCTCCATCTTAATATAGATATTCCCCTTTTGACATCATCAAAGAGGGATACAAAAAGGAGAGCCTACACTTTGTCGGGACTGTCATCCTCACAAGCTCTCATGGAAACAGACCCCTAAGCTACATAGTAGCTAGATGTATCGCATGTCACGACCATATAGCCAGACGACGCTCTACAAGGTACTCACCTCACGAGTAAGCTCAGTCAGGTTAAACACGCTAGAGGATGAGGTGCACTGGCAGCAGAAGGAGATTGCTGGTAAGGTTCCTCCCCTTGAGTGTGATTCGTGTCGATGGCTTCAAAAGGCACATCCTCGTGCTCTGACACCTTCAACAACACGAGTGCCCTATCCTTGTAGAATATGTTTGCGGTGCAAGGTGTCACATGTGATAGTATCCCAAGTCCAAGTTAGGATAAACTCTTCATCAGTAGGAATAATGGCCCCAATGGAAACAAGTATCTTAGTAATCTAATAGCCCAAGTACAATAGATGGTTTCCTAGAGCTCTGCCGGTAATTTTCTTTTGAACTACTTGGAGGCGATGAAGAAGATAGTGCGGAAAGCTAGACATAAAGCATCACGAATACAGAGGCAATAAAAAAAGAAGAGGTCAAAATGGTAACCTCTGTGAAGTGGTCAAGCAAGGGGTGATGATATGACTCATTATGTGATGTGCTCTTTTGAGTGGAGGAGGAAGATATTGATGAATATCAACAGTTTTGTATTGGGGTGCACGTCCACCAAACACTATCTCCAATACTACTTGAATGGACGGAGAACCAGGAGGTCAAATTGGATGGTGTATACATGAAGTCCCATTTGGGATAGAGGAAACTAAAAGATTTAGCATAGATCATTTGGGTTGGCGGTGATATGATGTCCAAGAACAAATGTTACAAGACATCTCAGTGGTCAAGTTAGCCAAAAAAGGCAAACAAGATGTGGATATACGCATTCACGTAAGGTCACAAGAGGATACCAACCAACATTAGAGAACCAATAAAGAGAAATTGCTCATCTGACCTCACGAGTGCCGTAAAAGGTGTCATAGGGAAGAGCATGCGCTGGACAATGAAAAAGATTATCGTCATAGTTAGTAGGTGGTGGAGACTCGAAGAATGATTCAAAAGGTGAACGACGACTCGGTGGAGGGCGACGTGCATGACCTCGAGTACGACGACGGGAAGACGAAGGTTCGATATGTGCGTTCTTAGTATGAGGGGTCATTTTGGAATGATTCAACAAAAATAACAACTAATTATTTTATAGTATTTTTTTTCATTTGGCCTACAAGGCCTAACCATAGTTGGACATCCTCGTATGAAAATGATTTAGACTAAACTTTTTTTGTTAGTCTAAATCTCATATCAAGTTTTTTGTGGTTGCTTTTGCTGGAACTATGTTTAGAATATATGTTGCAATCATTAAGTATTTCTCCTTAGAATGATTATAGTAAGGTAGAACAACAAATTATGATTTCACTGTATCTTTAAGTGTTTTATTTCATCTTTCAGTTATAATGTTTATGTTATATGAGGTCGGTATGTCATATTATGGGATGATACGATGTTGCTATAGGAATTTAGCAAAAGATCTTTGATGTTATTCTCCTAAATTATCATATCAATTACAGTGTTCATCAGATTTGACAGCTTTAAACTTTTTGCCAATTGGTTATCAACTTCAACTTTAAAAATTTTGAACTCGTTCGGTGACTACATTTTTTTTTATAAATGAGGTATAGATAGCAATACATAGAATAACCATCTATAAAACTTATAAAATATCCTTGATCATTCCAATGAGAATGTGCCACAAAAATTTGTATGTATAAGTAAATAAAAAATTAACCGAAATAAGACTATATGTTGTTGGATTACTAGTCACCAAGAGGAGGGAGGGGGTGAATTGGTATTTTACCGAAAATATTAATTTTATGGAATATGTTACGAAAGCAAATTCATCAAAAAGTTTGCCAAAGCCGCCACCCAGGGCCCTCATCGGAATTGTCTGGGTCGCCCCGGTACCTCGCTATCATCGAGTTTCAGTTTCCTCGGGTCGATTGCCGGTGCCAACTTGTCACCATGGTGACAACTCCAAATCCCATGAAACCAACTTCGTCGGAAAAGTTTGCCAAGCTGCCACCTCGGACCCTCGTAGTGTCGTCTAGGTTGCCCCGGGTCCCTCTCTTAAGGTACCTAACTATCACCACTACAATGCAAGGGATCTCTCAAATAAAAATTACTTGAATCAATATTAAAGTTCCATTTGCAAAGTTTACTTAAACAACATTTTAGATCTAATTTTATATTAAGAATAATTATAATAAATTTACATTTGTTCTTTTAATTTATCTAATTAATCAAATAACACATTCTATCAGAATTATGATTAAGGACTTTCATATGTTGCCTTAACGACTATACGAATTAGACCCCTTTCGATTTTTCTAATTGTGACATGCGAGAAATTCACGTTCAAATATGATTTTTGTATTAAAATTTCCATCATTGAAAAGCCAAACACAACGGCATCAACATTATAATTCCATTGTTATGGTAAGAGATGTCTCAGTTGTTGTTCCCGAAGGCCTGGAAAATTACAGACAATGATACTGTGCACTTCCTTCCAACCTTCTTATTCAGTTAAAGTATTACATTGTACAAAATTCCTGCCAGAAAGGTAACATGCCCACCTCATACGATATACAGATAAGAATAAACAGCTGAGTCCATGTGTAATGACAGTACGACGGAGATATCATTTAAGAAAAAATGTTGCTTTGCTTCAAGAAATCAGGAGTGATGTTACACAAGCCACCAAAGAAATGATGTTACACAAACGAGAACATTAATAATAGAAATGAGACTATAATGTACGAGGGCACCAATTGACCTGCCATTTGCGGACTGTGGAGAACTAGCAGGACATGCGAGTCCTTTCCCTTCACGGCATTCGCAGGCAAAGAGACCCGGTGGGTATTTGCCATTGAGGTTAATGTAACTGAACATGGAAGTTGCAGTCATTTCTTTGGTCATTTAATTCATCAGCATATGGGCATGCAAATTCCTTGAAAGCAGCACGACATTTATCAGCTGGGTATGTCGGACCCTTGCACTGGGATGTGAGGATGGTGTAGTTAGCAAACTCAAAGCTAAGAGGGCAGCCTGATCAAGGCATCACAATAGGAGATTTAGAAATATGAACAATGACACTGACTCTGAATCTTCATATGCAATCACTGTGACAAAGATCAAAGAATACTTTATACACCGCATGTGAAATACAACTTACTTATGTGGGCATCAGTTATGTAGGCATCAGTTGAACTACAATTTGCAGACTGAGGCCTAGCAGGGCATGCAAGTCCTTCCTTCCCTTCACGGCATCGCTGGAAAAAAGATCAGGTGGGTATTTACCATATTGGTTAATGTAACTGAACATGACAGTTGCACAGTCATTTGTTGAGTCATTTAATTCATCAGCATATGGGCATGCAAATTCCTTGAAAGCGGCACAGCATTTATCAGCTGGGTATGTTGGAGCCTTGCACTGGGATATGAGGATTGTGTAGTTAGCAAACTCAAAGCTAATAGGGCAATCTGTTCAAGGCAACAGGTGATTTAGAAATATGAACAATGACACTGGATTTGACTCTTTCTATGCAATCTATCAAAGATCTCTAGAAGAAGGAATACTTTATATCCCGCATGTGATAATACAGCTTACTTATGCAAAGAAATCACCATTTTCATATTATGTTGGAAAATAATACCAAATGCATGTGTAGTTCTAAAGAAAGTAATTAGCAAGAAAACCCTGAAAACATATCACAGATTTTTAGACCATCCATCTTGAGACATAAACTAGAATCAGAATCACTTGCAACAACAAGATGTTAGTAAACGAAGATAGAGGAGACCATACAATGGCCAGGCCTAACATGTAACATTAACACTAAGAAATTTCAGCAGTCGTAATATAAATTTCAAGCTAGATAACAATTGTAGTAATGGATTTCGATTCTTTGAATCTTAACCCACTTGTAAATCATTTGTCTTATATATAGGTGCTCAAACAATGGGGACGGCAAAATACATATGGGTCTTGTTGAATTTAGGGTGAACCACCAAATCAATAGAGCCGTCGTCCAAAGACATAGCCTTAGTTTTAGGAAGAACCTCATAACTCTCTTGTGTTCTTTTCTATGTGGATCTGTATCTCGCTCTTAATACAACACATTTTGTAGATAAGGGGGAAAAAGGAAAAAAGAGGAAGAAGAGAAGAAAGCATATTAGGAACTTAAGAAAGAATGCATAGGAGGAGGGTACAAAGTAATAGACAAAAGAAATGTAAAGTGCAAGTAGTGTAGTCATAAAGAGGGCAAGGTGTCGTATCACGTGATATTTATTCTGAATCACATCTGAAATATGGAGCATTAAAATTCCTTGAAGGAAAAAGCTAGTCAAAACTAAGGCATATGTTTTACATCACTTTTGTTCACCTCTAGCAGAGAGGAGAATCCACATAGTTTCTTCACCTTATCAGGCATGCCATCCAATTAAGCAGTGAAATAGGTTATGAAGAAGAGTAGCCACCAACAAGAGATATTGGTTCCACTAATCATCCTTTGTTTAAGATTTATGTTACTAGCACTTGGCTGAAGTATATATACATACATGCATACATACAAGCATGAGATCACCACAAGTGACATCATAAGATGATGATACATGTCAAATTTTTATATAAAGTAATATACATACAAATCTAATTTAATTTTTCTAGAAAATAAATAGTATCTTATAATGCTTTGCTATATAAGGTAACAAAAATAAATGAAAAATAAATTTATGAGCATTTTTATTATTGTCAGAATTAAAAATAATTGAAATAAATAATTTAATTTGAAATTAATATTAATCTTTACTTTTATCAATTGGACTATGATTACAATAATTAATATTATCTTTCTAAAAGAATATGCGACAGAAAAAATAATTTATCTTTAAAAGATTAATTATTAAAATTAAAAAATAATTTTAAATAAAGAATTCAGTTTGAGTGAAATTAACATTAATATTTTTTTATCACTTTGACTATGATTAAAATAAATAATCTTCCATCTCTAAACGGTAATGCATAAATCATAATAAAATGAATTATATGTAATTTCCAAAATAAATAATTTATTATTTTAGGAATAAAAAAATAATTTAATATAAATCAATCAATTTGAACCAAATTTAATCATTCCTTTTTATTAATTTTTGTACGATTAAAATAATTAATATTTTCTTTCTAAAAGATCATGTACAAATAAATAATAATTTTTTTTAAAAGATAATTTGTTATTTTCAGAATTAAAAATTACTTAAAATTAAGAATTCAATTTGAATCAAATTATACTACTCTTTCCTTTTTTCAATTTTACTATGATTAAATTAAATAATAATCCCATACTAAAAGATAATGCACAAAATATAATAAAATGAATAATATGTAACTTCTAAATTAAATATTTCTATATTTGGGGTCAAAATAATTAATTCAATTTGAGTCAAATTAAAAATAATCTTATTTTATCAATTTGACTATGATGAAAATAAATAATATTTTATTTCTAATATATAATGTGCAAGTAAATAATAATTATTTTTAACATATAATATGTTATTTTCGGAATTAAAAATAACTTATTATAAAAAAATTCAATTTGATTCAAATTAAGATTAATCTTTCCAATTTGAGTGCGATTATAATATTTTCTTTCTATAACATAATTTGCAAGTAAATAATAATTCCTATTTAAAAGATAATCTCTTATTTTCATAATTAAAAATAACTTAAAATAATAATATTTTAAAAAAAGATAACGTGTTTGTTATTTTCGGAATTAACAAATAATTTAAATTAAATAATTCAACTTGAGTCAAATTAAAATTAGTCTTTCCTTCTTATCAATTTTAAAAAATTAAAAATCTTTCCTTTCTAAAAGGTAATGCACGAAATATAATAAACTGGATAATATGTAATTTCTAAAATAAATTTTGTGTTTTTTTAAAATAAATAATTTAATTTGGGTATAATAAAAATAAATAATATTTTCTTTCTAAAAGATAATGTGCAAGTATATAATAATTCCTTTTTAAAAGATAATTTATTATTTGGAATAAAAAAATGTCTTAAAGTAATAATATATGTTTTTAAAAGATAATGTGTTTGTTATTTTAGAAATTGACAAATAACATAAAATAAATAATTCAATTTGAGTATGATGAAAGTAAATAATATTTTCTTTATAAAAAGTAATATGCAAGTAAATAATAATTTATTTTTAACATATAACTCGTTATTTTTGGAATTAAAAAATAACTTAGAATAAATAATTGAATTTGATTCAAATTAATATTAACCTTTCCTTTGTATGAATCTGAGTATGATTAAAATAAATAATATTTTTTCCTTATAAGAGGTGATGTACACATGTAATAAATAATAATATTTCATTATTAAAATATAATGTACTATTTTGCAACAATAAATTCAATTTAAGTACAAATAAGATTAATATTTCTTTCTAAAATGTAATGAACGTGTATAGTAAAATATATAGTATTTTAAAAAATAATTATTAGTGTCTAGGGAATTTAGTTAGTATTAGTTCAAATTTTAATTTTAGTAGATGAGTTTTGGCAGAATTAAATAAATAAAAAATTGAGAAATATATTAACTTCTATTATACGAAATCTAATTTGTGTAGAAGTAGGAAATTAAAAATAGTTCCTTTATTTTCTTTTTTAAAACATCTTAATTTGATTGAAATAAGAGAAGGAAACTTTACATCATTCATTTATTTTTTAATTTAAACAATTCTTCATTTTTTATTTTTTATTTTGGTTTTGTTTAAACAAACAAAAATATGCTATATAATATCATCATAAAATCAATTCAGTAACAAAAATTCCTTAAGTCAGAAAAAGTTTTGAAACTTACTGATATAAATTAACAGAATTAAACATAAATAGAAATAAGTGACATTTAGATATAAAATAGTAGTATTTTTGGAGAATAATTAAATAAAATAAAAATAATAAAAAGTGATTTTTACTTTTTTAATTTCGTCTTTGAGAAATAAGAATATTAATAATAAAAGTTAGTTATCTAAGATAATAATTTGAATATGATGAAATAAATAATCATTCTCTTTTTCAAACTAGTGTATTGTTTTCAGATTACGAAAATAATTTAAACAATGATATAATGGATATTTTAATTTAAATAAAAGTAAATTAAATTTGAATAAAATCTAATAATAATCTTTTCAATTTAAAATAGAATTTTGTTTTTAAAAATTTAAAATAATTTAAAACAATAAATTCAATTTGAATATCAGCTAGATATTTGTTTTTCTTTAAGAAATAATAAGACAATATATGTTAGTTATATAAGATATTAATACAATTTAAGTAAAAAATACAAAATAAGTTAATAGATAGATTATTATTAATAGAAAAACAAGAATATTTAGATTTGATTATAGTTAACCATTTTTTCCTTTTACTATTTAATTGAATAACTTGAAGAAGTAAGATGGAAACATTTAATAAAAGATAATCCAATAGACTATTTACTTAATTTCAATCTGACAAATAAATTAAAAGACAAAGTTTGAGAAAATGTGATAGTCATATATAAATAAAGATAAAATAAAATTCATGATTTGCGCATAAATTTTTTTATTCTTTGGAGAATAGATAATGCATTTTTTAATCTTTAAAGAATCCATGTGCCATGTTAATTAAAAATATAACATTAATATATTTGCTTTTAAAAATTAAATTTAAAGGTGGTGTGTGCAAACCGTAAAAGATGAAGTCCTATGTAACAAAGTGTAAATAATAATTGAAATTAAAAAAAATGAACAAGAAGTGTGACAACAATTTATTAAATATATAATATAATTAAGATGAATAACTATTTTCCTTTCTTTGATTACTTAATAATGCATCATTTTTTTTATTTAAGGAATGAGTTGAAGAAGTCAGGTGTCATTTTTAATTAAATAATAAAAATATTAAATTTTTTTGTTCCTAATGACTAAACTGTAAAGTGCAAGTCAAAGTGAGAGTTCTATGTAAATGAAGAAATAGGATTATTGGTTTAATAAAAAGTAAATTACTTAAAAAATAAATTGAAAATCCCAGTTATATCTATATTTTTATCATAGTTGTACTCTATGTATGTGTCAATATTAGTTTAGATAAAAATATGTTGAAAATCCTAATTGTAATCAAATTTTAAACAAGATAAAAGATTCAAGTCTTTTCTGAATAATATTATTTATTGAGCTAATTTAATAATAAAAAATATCACCTATGGCCAAATAAATTGTCACAATTAAATTAGTCATATTTGCTAAAAAAAATTTGATCACAATCATAGAATAGTCGAATTACCTTACTTTTTATCTAATTCACTATTTAACTAATAAAAATAAATAAATATGTATTTATTAATCTAATAAGTAATATTATTGTTATGCATTTGATCTTTGTCGAATGCTCTACATATATTTTTTATCTTTTATTATCAGAGTAACCTAATACATTCAAGATTTTTTATCAGTTAAAAACTTTATTATAATAATTTTTAAAATTATAATAACATAATTATATAATAATTATTATTTTTTGCATCCTCCGTGCATCTCACAAGTGCTAAAACTTTGTCATATGGCCATATGAAGATATCACACGATTGAATTTTGAGATACAAATTTGTTGACGGGAGGCAAAACCTTAACGCTATCACCTCGCAATTGGATTAATCATGAACCGTTCAACTTCTGGACAGTCATATAATATAAGAAAGTTACATTAGATGTTACTTACTAAATTTAACAAAGTTAACATAGTCTAATTAGACGTTACTTACTAAATTTAGCATAGCCTAATTTGATAGAACATATTGGGTTATTTTTTTAATAAAATATAAAAAAAACAATGATTTATATTGACAATTCTATAATAAATAATTAAATACATTAATGAGTAGGACAACAAAGATGACTTTAAAACATGCTTAAATAAAATAAGCTTACTTTTAAAATATAGTTACATCCTATTAAAAGTGCATGAATTTATTCACACCCTTCAAACGATCAAAGCAGAGGACCCACGAGAGAAAAAAAAAAGGAAACTTACGAGTTTTAGCCTGCAGCAAACTCCTCCCGCCAAACCCATGCGTCACGAGGACTTGATCTATTGAGCAATAAAACAAGCACTTCATGGGCATTAGCTCACAAATTATCTATCTAACCGGAGGCAAGAAAAATGGTGCCTTTGATGTCGTCAAGAAACCCACCAGAAATGAAATTGGAACCGACAACCAAACTGATCAAACCAGTGAACAGAACCGGTGACAAGGAGAAATTTCTACGAGTTAAGCCCATTACTCTGCTTCTTCCTCCTCTTCCTCTGCTACGTTTGGAGTCCAGACTCACGGGGAGAGAGAGATAACGAAAGAGAAAGAAGAGGTGGAAAAAGCAGAGACTTTTGGACAAGGGCAATTTGGTGTTTAATTTATGGTGTGTTATGTTAGACGATAAACAAAGCGTGTGTGTCCTAAATTTAATTGGACGATCTTTGAGATTCAATCCAATCCTAAACCAAATTTATGATGGTGGAATATAAACCGTTCATATTCTAATTATTATATGATAATAAGTTTAATGGGGCTATTATTGTTTTGCCCCTCATGCTAATCCAATCTCCTCCGTTACGAATGAGAAAAAGTTATACAAATCTTCTTTCCATTTATTATCACTACAAGAAAATCGCGATTTTCCGATAGATAATTTTCGACGGTTCTAAATCCGCCGCAATTTGTAACGGATTTTTCGACGGTTCCATTTCCGACGGATTTTTCGACGGTTATGACCATCGGAAATAATTTATATTATTATTTAATTTTTCGACGATTAGGAAAGTCGATATTTTCGACGGATATCCATCCGTCGCAATATCACCGTCGGAAATAAAAAATTAAATTATATATTTTTTATATTATTATTAAATTTTTTCGACGGATTTTCTGAGGGTCACGACCGTCGGAAATAAAAAAATTAATTATATAATTGACTATATTATTATTTAATTTTTTGACGATTAGGAAGTCGATATTTCCGACGGATATCCATCCGTCGTAATTTTCGAAGGTCGTAACCGTCGATAAATGTATAATAATATCATATAAAGAGTATTTTATTAATATAATTAGCGACGGTCTAAACCGTCGCAATTACCGACGGTTTTGACCGTCGGTAACGATTACCGATGGTTCAAACTGTCGGTAAAATAAAAAATAAACATATATATAATTAAATATATTTTCGACGGTCACAACCGTCGGTAATTATAAAAATATTTAATATTTACATTTTCGACGATCGAAATCGTCGGTAATTAAAATTTCGTTATCCCGCTTTTTTTCCCCTTTTTCCGCTTTCTTTCCACTTTTTTCCTTTATATATATTCCTCATCCTCTCTCTTCTCTCTCTCCCTCCTCCCTCCACTCCTCTCTCTCTCCCTCCTCTCCTCTCTCTCTCTCCCGGCCACGAGCACCCTCTCCCGCTCCGGACGTCGGCGACCCTCTCCCGCGCCGGACGCCGGCGACCCTCTCCCGCACTGGCGACCCTCTCTCGCGTCGGCGTCTCTTTCTCTTTCTCTCTCCCACTCCGCGCCGGCGTCTCTCTCTTTCTCTCTCCGGCCAAAGGCCGCTGTCGGCCGAATCCGGCCCCCAGCGGCCGATCGGCCTCCAGCGGCCGATCCGGCCGCCTGGCGGCGGTTCCGACCTCCAGCGGCCGGATCGGCCGCCGGGCATTCGGATCCGATCGTCTGGTGGCGGATCCGGCCTCCAAGCTGCCGGATTCGGCCTCCAGCGGCCCGAACTGGCCACGGCCCGATCCGGCCGCTAATTTTTTTTATATTTAAAAAATTATTTGTGACGGTTGCGACCGTCAAAAGATCGACGGTTGCGACGCCCGTCCAAAGTTTCGACAGTTGCGACCGTCGAAAAGTTGCGACGGCTCGAACCGTCGGCCTTTTCCGGCGGTTGCAACCATCGAAATTTTCGACGGTTCGGACCGTCGGCCTTTTCTGGTGGTTGCAACCGTCGGAAATTTTGACGGTTCGAACCGTCGGAGACTTTTTCGGCGGTTGCAACCGTCGGAAAATTTCGACGGTTCGAACCGCAGAGGACTTTTTCGACGGTTGCAACCGTCGAAAAATTTCGACGGTTCGAACCGCCGGGGACTGTTCCGACGGTTCTGACCGTCGATATTTTCGACGAATTTTTTTCAACCGTCGCAAATCCGTTTGCGACGAGCGTTTTTTCGACGGATCGATTTCGACTGAAAAACCGTCGGTAATTGCATTACCGACGATTTTCGGGTCGGACCGTCGGTAATCAGCGTTTTTCTAGTAGTGTATAAAATAGTGTGCTAATCATCAACATGATTAAGTAACATTCTCATCTAGGGTAAATTCAGTTTGTAACATCTGGAACGCTGGAAGCTAATACTCTTCTCATATTCGAAATCTATAATTATCATGTTCATTAAGATTTATTTATATCACGTGCCTTCGAACACCAGATTGATTTCAACTGAAGAAAAAAAAAGATTATTTAACAGTTTGCTGTCTAGAGAGAGTAAAACAAATGGTTCAGCTTTGGAGTGCAAGTCCTAGCAATACATATATGAGAGTAAAACAAATGCTGCGGCAGGTCAAGAAATTTCAATCTTCTTTTTCTCTTTTTAAGCGAGGAGGTTGCAATCCTGCTCCTAGATAAGTATGAATGTATGGTCTTCTAGATTAAATGCATTTGGTTGCTACTATAATTTGTGAATAAATAAATATTCAAATTCACTATTACCTTGTGTTGCTTCGGATTAATTAGTCGTCTAATAATGATTTTTTTAGGTAGTGTCTCATCTAGTAATGATATGTGAGACTCCATTCAAAAGTTAATACTTATTTAAGTGGTACTACTTCATTCAATTTTTGTTGGCGAAAAAAAAAAGTAGACTTTAGATCTGGCATTTAGAAGAGATGAACTTAGGAAGCTTATTTTTGTTTCCATAAAAATAAAAATAACATTAATTCACTACTTCACTTATGAATAATCTAACCACTGCTAATTTTTTCATACATCATGATTTATCTTCAAATAAAACAATGGATTAAATTAACCACTCTAGTCTATTTTTATTCTAGCACTCTAATATATCATTCCATCATTATGAGAAATTTTCTTTTGGGGTTGAACATTACGAGAAAGTTTTACTTCAGGCTTCAGCACTCTAATCGTTCCATCATTATGGAAAACTCAAACACGAGCCTCAGTTTTGGCATCAATATTATAATTCTTGGTACTCATTGTTCTGCTAGCAGATTGTCTCAGTTGTTGCTCTTGAAAACCTGAAAACTTACAGAAAAGGATAGCGCACAGTTCCAATCCTCGTATTCATGAACGGGTAACAGTTCAAGTGTTACATTGTGCCAAGTTTCAGCTAAAAAAGTAGGAATCAACATGCCCACCTCATATGATATTATACAGTACAGATAAGAACACACAGCTGAATCCACATGTAACGACAGAGTACGACCGACTGAGATATCATTTAAGAAAAATGATGTTGTGCAAACGAGAAGAATAAGAGAAACGAGGCTATGAATGATGTGGGCATCAGTTGGAATTATCATTTGAGGAATGTGGAGGACTAGCAGGGCATGCAAGTCCTCTCTTCCCTTCACGGCATTCGCTGGCAAAGAGACCCGGTGGGTACTTGCCATAGAGGTTAATGTAACTGAACATGGTACTTGCACAGTCATTTGTTATGTCATTTAATTCATCAGCATATGGACATGCAAATTCCTTGAAAGCAGCACAGCATTTCTCAGCTGGGTATTTCGGACCCTTGCACTGGGATGTGAGGATAGCGTAGTTAGCGAACTCAAAGTTGATAGGGCAACCTGAACAAGGCATCACAAACAGGGAGATTTAAAAATAAGAACAATGACAGACTCTGAGTCTTCATATACAATCACTGTATCAAAGATCTGCAGCATCAAGAACACTTATGTACCGCATGTGACAATATAGTTTACTTATTCAAAGGAAACGATTTCTGAATAAATCACCATATTTCATATTATGTCGGAAAAGAATACCAAATGATGAAGATGTGGAGTTCTAAGAAAGTAATTAGCAAGAAAACCCTGCAAACATATCACAGACTTTTTTAAATAATCCATCTTAAGGCATAAATTAGAGTCAGAATCAGTTGCCACAACAATACGTTAGTAAACGAAAATAGAGAAAACCATAAAATGGCCTTACATGTAACATTAACACTATGAAATTGCAGCAGTTGTAATATGGTGGAAAAGCCAGATAACAATTGCAGGAATGCATTTGGGAAAAAAGGGAAAAGGATGAAGAAGAGGAAACATATTAGGAACCTAAAGAAAGAATGCATACGATGAGACTACAAAATAATTGGTCAAAAGAAAGGCAGAGGTGCAATAGAAATAGTGTAGTCTTGTAGAAGAAAAGATGTCATATCAATAGATTTTTATTTTGAATCATGGTTGTCAATATATCCATCTCTATCTCAAAATCTTACGAGTTTAAGATCTTACTATCCCTCTCAATGCAATTTTAAAAGTCTTATATGTAAGTTTTTAATATAATTTTAATTTTGATTACATGATATTATGAATTTATACAATCTCATATGATTAACATAATTACTTAAAAAATTAAGGAACGTGTGAACCCAAAGTTATACACTGTAGACTACTATTGTTTTACAGATTAATAATAGTCTTAAATTTATTAAAAAATTAATTTTAAATATATTTATCAAGAATCACCATTAATTTATAAATCAACGACGAATTTGAATACACACATTTCTTAAATTCATTTTCTTAAGAGAATATTAAGTATATTTTTATGATAATAATTAATTTAGATGAAGCTTAATATACCTTTTTTAAAAATATGTTTTAGTGTAATTTGACTTAAGAACGATAAAAATATGACTTCATGAGGTGTAAGTTGAGATTTAAGTGTGACAAATTTATCAAAAAACTATTTACCATTTTTAAAATTTTTCTATTACTTGGTATGATCTTATAATCGTGGATTTGATCTTATAATTTTCAATTTTATGTAATCATCACTTTACAAACATCTTCTAAAAAATGGAACATTAAAATTCCTTGAAGAAAAAAGTTGGTCAAAATCTTAAATAGGCATATGTTTTAAATCAGTTTGTTCATCTCTAGTAGTGAAAGGAGAATCCACATAGTTTCTTCTTCTTCACCTTATCAGCATGCGGAAATTTTATTTGTATCCAATTCATCAGTGGAATAGGTTATCAAGCAACCTAACAAGGGATATTAGTTCCATTAATCATCATTTATTTAAAATTTAGCACCGATAAGAAGATATCACACGAATTGGAAAATCATGACCAGTTCAACTTCTATACAGTCATATAAGAAAGCTAAACTACTTTTATAAGCATAAACTTGTGGCACTTATATCGTTTTTATGTGGTCGAAATGTAACATCCCAGATTTTTAATCAGGGCGCATGTTGGACATTTGACCCAAAGCCCTAACCTTCCTTATATAAAGTTATAAACTCTTATTTTTATCTCTTTTCTCCATCTAAACTCTTGACGGTTAAGACTTGTGGAAGGAAACTTGAGGATCAGGGAGGAGGAAGAAGAGAAAGAAGAAGAATAGGAAGAAAGAGGAGGATCAACTAGGAAGATCAATGTATGTAATGGAGATCCAAACCCCTCTCTCCCCTCTCAATTATATATGTTTTGTTTTTATTGAGAGCCTCAAGAATACCCTGATTCTTAGTAGGGATTTTAATTGAGGATTCACATGTTTAAGATCATTAGATCTTCTCCTTTCATATGTCTGGATTCAAGTGTTAGAGTTCCATTCTTTATGATCCATGTTCTTGATGTTTTGGATATGAATCCTAGATTTTGATGAATGAATGATTGGACATATTTTTAATCTATTTTTTATGTCTTCTGTCTATAAATCATGCCTAAATGATTTAGATGTTAAGGATTATTTTCTCCAAAGATTAGACGTCAAATTTCATGAAATTTTGAGCTGGGTGACGACTTTCAGGACGTGGCACGGACATGCCGAACCTTGGAATGGCAGTGGCGAGAGGCTAGAAACTAGCCAAACGCCCAAGGCAATGACACGATCATGACAAATACTATCACAGCCATGATCACCCTGGTCACGATCGTGAGCGTGAGGGTTGCAGGCACGAGTCCGAACTTGGACTCTCTCACGGTCATGATCATAGAAGCACAATCGTGACATGGACATGGCACAACTATAACACCCTTGTCACGACCGTGATGAACATTTGGAAAATTTTCAAGTTATGGGTCTCGACCACAGTCGCGACCAATACCAGCCACGATCGTGATCGACTAGAAATGACCCTTAAGCTATTTTAAACTTATTATTGAAGTATTTATACTATGTATTAATGCTTGATGGATGTATATGACACTTAGTTATACGAATTGCATGCACAGTCGTAATTAGGTTAAAATATGAAGACTCGGAGATGTAGTATTATTTCATGATTTGCAAACATAATAAACTCAATTGAAGAATATTGCTAGTTGTCGTCACTCAACTAAATGATAGGAAATATTGTGCTATGCTTCATGTGTGTTAAAATTTTCTTCGAGAAATTATTGTGCCCAACACCTTGGAGTTAACAATTTCTAAAAGAATAATTGTATCTTACCTACAACGGTATGTATATTTCTAGTCTCCTTCGGATTGATGTAAGGGCAACGACATGATTCTTCAAGATCAAAGATTATTACTGTACAGACTGGCTGAAAGGATTGATGATCACGAAAGTGTGATCCAATGGTTATAAAGTAACCCCGAGGATATTATTAAAATAAGATAATGATAAGTGTTAGTCACTTGGTATGCATACTATTATAACTGATGATGATGAACTGATTGTCACATGATTACATGTCAATTATTATCATTGATACCGATGCATATTGATATTATGATATGAATTACTGACATGTACATCATATGATTGTAACGTGGCATTCATGCATGTTTATTTCATGCACATGAGCTATTTATCTATGTCATGCAATATCCTACTTAGGATGTATTATATACATAGTATGACCTTTCCCTACTCTAACTAAGAAATTTTGCATCATGAATTTGTGCAAGTAACTGATACGTTTGGATGAATGACAGGTCAACTCATGATGGCGAAGTTGCAAATAACATAATAATGAATGAGTAATGAGTACGTAGGATTTTGTTTTAGAGATGTTTATAAACAATGAGTTCTTGTTAAGTTTTATGACCCTAGTTGTTACTGGTTTATTTCAAATCTTCGGTTGAACTGCAAATGATTTTATAGTTCCCATAATAATAGTTTTCGTTGATATTATAAGAATTATTTTATTATAGTGATATGATGACGAACAGACTAGCACCGTCGAATTTTTCTAATTGCGCTTTAATTTTTAGGGTGAATTTTTGAAGTATTACAAAAAAATACTTTCCTCGTGTGGACCTAAGGCATAAACCATATCAGTAAAACAAGTGCACTTTATTTATTAGATTCACACTGTTAAACACTTAAATCTTACAATTTCGAAATCAAAGTAATAAAATAATAAAACAATAGAGAAAAAACTGCATATTACTGAAAATTTAACTACCTAGTTATATAGTTTAATTAATACATATCAAATTAGGGATGAGCACGGGTATTAATTAGAAATATTATATTTATATTTATTCTAATTAAAATTTTACATTTTATTATATATCTTAAACATATATTATACTATATTATTATATATAAGATAGTTATTACAATTATATAATAGTACTTTTTATTATTATATTTATTTTTTTAGTTGTTATGGGTCAGATCAGGACAACAGGGGTTGTCTCGGATGGAGATCAAGACTGGAATGATTCTTTAAAGATCAGAACAAATCGGGTCGGAAACGTTCCTACGCACGGATTTGCTTACCCCAATAACAAATCGTCTGGATAATAGTATACAAATTTTAAATATATAAAAATATCATACTAATTATGAAAGAAAATTTATTATAAAAATCATTTCAAATAATAATAGATCAAAATTTATTGATAGGAAACAACTTTTTTTGTTGCATTTTCTTTCTCTCCGTGGACAAAATACCAACCTTTCAGCAACAAAGTTGGCATATATAAAATCAATTAATCAAGGTCAATTTCAAGAATGAGCAAACTAATTGGTATATCATAAATTTTTCTTCTCCAATTAGGGAATACCATAATTAAAACCTTTTCAAATCTTAATAACAATTTTTTTATTACACATTAGAAATAAAAAAAAAATTATGTTAAAGAACAGAAAATCCAGTTAGAAGAGGATTAAAACAGGTCACGCAAAGGGATAAAAATACCATATCCGTTTTATTAAAATGATTGTTAAGACCTTAAAAATATATGTGTGAAACCTAATAAAATAATAATACAGGTAAGGGAAAAATGGATAAAATGGTTTAAATTTAATGAAGTAGAAAATCGATTGAGTGAATATAATTTCTGGTGAAAAATAGTTTTAGATGAGATAAATAGTATGAGTCAAGGAGACAAATAGTAGTATAGTATTGACTAATTCGTCAGACGTTAATTACATGCTTTGCCTCTTACTTACTTCAGTCCAGTATATTGACTAATTCTACAATCCGATGACAAGACTATAAATATTTGGATTGGATTGCATGAACCTACGTGAAAACCTATTTAATATAATTAATTAAATTAAATTTATTTTTTATTTAAGTAATATGGTTGATTTATAGTTAAAATTATTTCACGAGAATGAACTCATGTTAGCACGCGCGCATATATATATATATATATATATATATAATAAGTTTTGAAAATTAAAATAGACATGTATATCCAAGCAGATGGTCAATTGAATGAATTCTTGACTGCCTCATAAAATGATTATTCATGCCGTGCATGTGGAAGATCTGCATGCTTTTAAGAAAGCAATTAAATGAATTAAACTTCATGGACCTCCAGTTAACCAACGGCTAAAATCACTACGCTAATCAACATGTACATGAAAATTAATAGGGAATTATGTATGTATATATATATGCAAATAATAATAATAACAATAATAATAATCTCTTACTAGATTTTTCCTCAAGCTGCCTGTCGACCTTCTCAGAGGAGACGAGGACAGCGGCTGCCAAGAGGACGCCAAGGAGAAGAAGCTGCAAAGCCTTTGAAGCCATGTGGCTTGCCATTAGAGCCTTTTTTTTCTCTACGTGCCAAGTGATCAACTCGAAACATCTACCAACTTTGCCTGATCGAGTGGGAAGCCTGCGACTCTGCGTGCCCCTATTTATAGCACCACTGACCGAAAAGATAGCAGCGGACGAAGGTACGTACGCATGTAATATTGCAAAAAAAAAGGGCATAAATTGTTTAGATCAGTATTCACCACTTGGTCATCTTTCAAGCAGCTTATTCTTATTTAAAAAAGTGTCAAGTTGAAGTTTTCATTTGTCATATTTCCGTCACTCAGAATATTGTGACGGTAATGAGAAAAAAAAATATCTTCCAATGAGTGACCCACTTCACGGTTGGCTGATGGAGAACATAACTGCACCCAATTTGCAAATCATATAATAATAGAACATAACTGCATTATATATTATTATTACTAGACGACATGTACCTAAACGGGGTCTGTGATAAGGAATATGCTTCATAGCTACTCATACATAGATAAGGAATATTTGTAACACCCGAAATTTTTTTTCTTTGTTGAAGATTATCTCGACGATGTCATTCAATTATTTGACTTAACTATAGTCAATCAATATACTTATTTTCAATAGCGAAAGACTTAATTTATAATAATTTATACAATATGCAAAAATTATTTATACAACATTCAATAATACGTGAATTAGATCACACATCTATATAATAATGGACCTTATATTCATGTGCATGTCATCCGTCAGAGGAGCCACCAACCATCTCACCATCACCATCTTCATCATCTTTACGGATCCAAGTACAGAGGCAAAGTCGGTGAGATAATCGCAATGCGTAGGGTCACCCATATTAATAAATAATATAAACTATGTTGATAATAATAATTATATGGATAATGATAAACAATATCAATATCAATATACATTATCTATCAATCATAAGAATCAATTGACTAGACTCAATAATTTTATCATCATTTATCATCAACCATAAGGGTAATAACAATTTTATTAATAATAGCATCAACCATATGGGCTGCAGTACAACCAGGAAGGTTTTAATTTAATCATTACTTTCAATCAATTATCTCTCTATACTTCAATCATAAAGGTTGCAATTTCAATTCAATTAATATTAACATCAATCATAATGCAATTCAATATCAATTAATCATCCATTCTTATTCTTCAACCATAAATGCTGCAATTATCTTTTTATCTTTATGCTTCAACCACACGAACTGCATTATACTTCAATCATAACGGTTGCTTATTACTTATTCTTATCATTTAAGCTATCCATCTACTTCAAGGGTATATGCTGCTTTGAGAGCTCTCTCAATTTTAGATACCTTACGTCTTTTATTTTGATTAATTTATGACGTCTATCTTTGCTTTCATTTAAACTTTTTTTTCTAATCTTGTATAAAAAGGCATCAATCAATATATCATAATCGTAAGATCAATATCATCACAATGAAATCAATATCAGATACAAGCAATAACACAATAATCACAATTAAGCATACTTTAATAATTTTAAAACCCCTTATCCGAACTTCAGAACCCGGGCCGAATGGGATAGAACTCGAGCCGATTCTTCCACTAAATCATACCCACCTTTCTATAGAACTCGGGCCGAGTTCCATAGATTTCATACAAGTTCCAATTCAATCAACTTAAACCGGCCCGACTAGGATGAAATTCGTGCTGATTTGCTCATATTTTCCTTTCAATTCCAATCATGGTCAGAACCCAGGTCAGATCCATCAAAACTCGAGCCGAGCCAGTTGGCTTTTCAATTCAATCTCATCTTCCTCTCGAAATGGGGGTCGAGCTAGCTGGAACCCGATCTAGATTCATCCTAATTTATCATGCATGCTAGGATCTCCAAAACCCGGGCCGCATGCCATGTAACCCGAGCCAGGTTCTTAAGAATTCGGTCCGCATTAATCTGATTTCCACCCAAATTCCAAGGAACTCGGGTCGGGTTCTACCTGTCGGGAAGTCACATTCTCGGTGCAACTTTCGACCCTATTTTTTATGTGATTAAATATGCAACTCATCACAATTCATCCATACAATAGTCAAAACTTAGGACAAGGGTCTTGAGGGTCTATCCCAATGAAAATCGTTGATATAGAGATCCCTACGTACCTAAAGTTGGTTAAAAAATCAACTATGGACTATATGAACGTCATGATTTTTATCGACGATTCCTACCTATTGATGTCCAGAAACCTTCAACCACCCTACGGATCTTATTCTCCTTTGTCGGAGCTTTAAAACGGTATATTACTTGTGCTCTTAGGTGCCTCAATTTCTAAGAAAACGAAAGAGAAAGAGGAGGCTCTCGTGCAGAAATTCTGTGGAGGTAAAATAATACTTCATAACCATCATTTATGCCCTATTTATAGTTCTTAATTATGGTTTTTGACTCCAGTGAGCCTTGGGCTATTTCTTCATGAATCATGATCATCCATTAATAATTATCTTATGCAAAATATTCAAATTTAATTAAATTCAAATTTTACTAATTATTCTATAATCATACTTATAAAAGATTCATCTTTACTCAAATTCCTTTTTATCGCTTCTATAACTTTTTTCAATCAAACTCTAATTTCATCCTTTTCTTTTATTTCTTCCTTTTCTCTAATTTTTGGAATTATTTAATTCCAAAATATTTTATCATCTAATTTTCAGATTAAAATAATAATAAAAATTATTTTAATAGCTGAAATATTTTAAAATCATAAAACTCTTCATCCTTTCCTATTTAGAAGTTCTATGTTCACTAGACTTCCTTTTGGATCTAAATTGAATTGAAATCGCTAATATCAATCTAATTATAATTCATACTCCCAATAGAACATAATTTTCCTTCATTTCATCAAATACTCTAATTGAATTATAAAATTACTATATTACCCTTGATAAAATCATGAGGTGTTACAATATGCCTCATAGGACTGAGCAAACCCGGGACCGGGTCCGGGTCTCAACGGACCCGGTCTCGACCCGAATTATACCGGGTCAAAATTTTTTTGACCCGGTATCGGACCCGAACTCGGCTGGATCTGGTTTCGAGTCAGACCCGACAATCCGGGAAAATCGCCGGGTTTGCGACCGGGAATAGATCGGTTCATCGCGCCTGGCAGCCAGAGGAGTCGGAGTTGCCGCCGTCGCCGCCGCCGTGAGAGAGAGGGAGAGGGTCGAGCGAGGCCGAGGCGTGAGACGGTGAGAGAGATGGGAGAGAGAGAAAGTCGAGTGTCGAATGAATGAAAAAAAGGGCCGGCAGGTTTATATAGCGAATATAAATCGGGTCGGGTCCGGGTCGGAAATTTGCATTCCCGACCCGGACCGTGCTCAGCCCTAATGCCTCATTAATAGACTGATATTTCCGCTACAACAATTTTACGAAGAATTCTTGTCCGTCAGAAATCATCCATCGCAAATAGGCCATTTTCTTATTGAATTCAACGTGAATTAGTTTGATTGAGGAATAATAAGTCTATGAATAAAAGTACTTATTTTTTAAAAAAATAGATTTTAGAATCAAGAACTAGAATAGTCATAATCCAGACTTTTAGTGAAATAATTTATTTTTAAAAAGTCACTTCCTTTAATTTTTCTACAATTTATCCGTGAATCTATGAGGATCTTACTACAATAGTGTTGTAGCACACCCTAGATTAGTACAATAAGGTCTTTCAACCCCTTTATTTTTCAATTGAGAGGTACACTACAAGAAAAATAGCTCTTTCCGAAGGTCGGAGCCGTCAAAAATTGTGAAAAATCTATTGCAAATTGAAATTTGTGACGGATATTCCAATGGAAGAGAATCGTCAGAAAATTTCTCGTTATAAATATTTTTCGACGGCTCTATTACAACCATCGGAAGTTCCCACGGTTCGAGCCGTGGGAAAACTTACCACGGCTTAGTCCGTGAGCTCAAGCTGTGGAAAGTTCCCACGGCTTTGGTCATGAGAAATATTTCTCATGGCCCAAACCGTGGGAAGTTCCCATGGCCCGGTGGGAAGTTCCCACGGCTGAAGCCATGGAAGCATTTGCCACGGCTTTAGCTGTGAAAACTTGCCACAGATACATGATTTTCTGATGATGTCAATCGTCGGAAAAGTTATTTCAAACATTAAAAAAGTCCCCCGCCCCGCAGGCCGTGAGCGGCCAAATCCGTCGCCCGTGGCCGGATCACGCCTACGGACGGCCGATCGGGCTGCCCGCGGCTGGATCCCTCTTGCGGGCGGCCTCATCCGCCGCCAGCAGGCTTGAGAGAGAGAGAGAGAGAGAGAGAGAGAGAGAGAGCCGGAGGTGGTCGTCGGAGCCGCCGGAGGTGTTCGCCAGAGTCGAGGAAGAGATCGTGTGATGGAGAGAGAGAGAGGGAGAGGGTGAGGGTGAGCAAGAGAGAGGAGGGAGGGAGAGACGTGAGAAAGAGAGAGGGGAGAGGGAGAGATATATACAGAGTGAGCAAAAATGTAGCTGTTGAGTGGGAATGTAATTGAATTTTGCGACGGTGTAGACCCTAGGAAACTTTTCTACGGTCGAAGTCATGGGAAAAGCCATGAGAAAAGTTTTCCACGGTCTAAGCCGTGGGAAAAATCATGGAAAAAGTTTCCTACGATTTAAACCATGGGAAATTTACGGTTTAGACTATAGGAAACTTTTCCAAGGCTCGGAGCGTGGGAAATGTTTCCCACGGCTCGAGCCGTCGGAAATTTTGACAGAAGATAATCCGTCGCAAATTACGATGAATTTCAGTCGGTAGAAATTTTTTCGTAAAAAAAAACATATTTTTGGTAATGCTACATCCTTTTTTTTGCACAATTTCACTCTATTATAAAAATTTATCCAGTCCTTTAATACTAAGGTTGTAATAGGATCTATTTATCTATCTATCTAATTGGGAGTTAAATCCAATTTTACTCATATATTAGTGAAAGCCAATTAGTTCCACTACTTTTAGATCTATATTCAAATATAATATATTTCATTATGTTTTTTTAGTATACATCATATTTGCAATTTGAAATTTTACATCATAAATAAAAGGTAACTGAAATTATTTATTTGCTTAATGGTCTATTATAACCTATATTTTCAAATATTTTCTTTCTAATCGTGCCAATACACATTAGTAATGGCCAAGGCTAGTAACCACTTGATCATTCTAAATAATTAATTTTTCACAATGATAATTATCTTGATTATTGGAGAATATTTTCGTGGTAATGATAAATAATTATCTTACTTATACTGTTAACAGTAATTGGCAAATACCTAAATTTTATTATAAAAATTACAATTTTTATTGACAAAAGATAATGAAAATGCGGAGTTATTACATAAGTAAGATCATAATGTTAACTTAATTTTATTTTTTTATTTTTAAGATACTTGAAAATAATAATCACTCATAATTTAATTCAATTCAACACTTTTAACTTTTTTTAAAAAAATTACTACTATTTTAGTGAATGTAATTCATGTCTGATAGACTTTCAAGTTCTTCGTTATTAAGGCGAGAATTTGATTAAAATCAAAATGATAATTTATCGGTCTAGCGGCTCCGGATGCTAAACACTAACTAATGGTTCAGTAGTAAGTAATTAAGACTAAAAAGAATGATATTTAAAGAATATATATATATATATATATATATATATATTTGAAATAAGAGAGACATATATAAATGGATGTCTATAATCACGTACTCTAAAGTCTAAAATAATCTGTATCATTTTAATTTAATATCCAAAAATATTAATAATTTAAGATTTTGCTTGGACGGAAGTATTAATAGAGATGGATTAAGTTTAATGTGGTAAAATGCATTTAATCAATCTACATCTTATTTGAATATTACTTTAACAAATTTAAATGTCGTTATATTGACGTACATAATTTAAAAAAATTAAAATTAAACACGTCAAATTGATAACTTTTGAAAGATAAAAAAATTATTGTACTTATTTTATTCTTTATTTTTCCAATCAAATCAAAGATAAACAAATTACTTTAGTATGATATATTAATCTTTCATAACTCATTTGGGTGTAAGAAAAAAACTGACTAACCCGGAAACTCTACTCGACTCGAGAAAATTAAATCGAAAATTAGGGGTCCGATTATGATTTAGAGTTATTTTTAATAAATTAAAATTTACCTAATAAAATTAGGATCCCACCCAAAAAAATCGTAGGAGCTCATGGAGCCTCTTTTTATTTATATAATTAATATATATATTATCAATTATTTTATTATAGATATAATACTTTTTTTAATAAAATTTCATGATTCTCTATCACATTATCAATCTATAATTTTAAAATTTTAGTAGTATATTTTATATTCAATATAAAATTAAATATTTTTATATTAATTTTAATTTATTAGTATTTTAAAAATATAATTATATGAAAGCAGGATCCCAAAAAATCATCTGGAAAAATTGATTCATTAGAGGGTAGTTTTTATTTTTTGCAAAATAATTTTAGGATAATTTTTTATTTTAAAAAATGTTTCGAAAAATAGTGATTGATTTTTTTATACTGAAAATCTAATCCAACCCAAATTACTTTCACCCCTAATAACTCATGTAATGTAATTTGTATCTAAACAAAGAGTGAATAAAACTAATCCAATCCCATCTCATTGACTCAGATTCAAATATTTATAACTTTATAAACACACTACACTCAATCTGATTAACCATTATTCCACCATCATAATCATTTTTTCTATCATTAAATTACCAAATAAAACCTTAGATACTGTGGGATATGCATGAGAGGTCAAAGTAGCTCGTTGATAGATAATAATGTGTGGTAAGCACTACAAGAAAAACGCTTATTACCGACAGTCAAAACCGTCAGTAATCAACTCAAAAATCTTCAGTAACACAATTACCGATGATTTTTCAGACGGAATCAATCCATCAAAAAAATGCTCGTCGTAAATCGATTTGTGACAGTTTAAAAAAATCGTCGATAATTGTGACGGTTTGGATGGTAGGAACATTCCGGCGGTTCCAGCCGTCAAAGCTTTCAGACGGTTATAATCGCCGGAAAAGGCCGACGGTTCTAATCGTTGAAAATTTTTTACGGTCGTAACTGTCGAAACTTTCGACGATCGTCGCATCTTTCGGTGGTCAGAACCGTCGCAAAGAATTTTTTAAAAATAAAAAATTAGCGGTCAGATCCAGCTGCCTGCGGCAGGATCTGAAAGCCTGCGGCTGGATCCGAATGCCCACGGCCGATCTGGCCCTGGCGGCCGGATCCGAACGCCCACGGCCGATCCGGCCGGATCCCAACGCCCACGGCCGATCCGGCCGCTAGGGGCGGATCCAGCCGCAAGCGACCGCCAGATGGCCGATCCGGCTTTCAGGCGGCTGGATCCGATGCCAGCTGCCGAATCCGGTCGCCAACAGCCGAATCCGGCCGCCAGCTGCCGAATCCGGCCGCCAGCTGCCGAATCCGGCCGCGGCCGTCCGCGGTCGGAGAGGAAGAGAAAGAGAGAGAAAGACAGAGAGAGACGCCGACGAAGAGAGAGAGACGCCGGTGGGAGAGGATCGTCGACAGTCGACGCTTGACGTCCGGCAGAGGCTCGCCGGCCGGGAGAGGGAAAGGGAGAGAAAGAGGAGAGGAAGAATTATAATAGAGGTATATATATATATATATATATATATATATATATATATATATATATATATATATAAGGGGAAAAGATGAGAGAAAGCGGGAAAAAGAAAAAAAAGTGGGATAACGAAAGCTCCGATCGTCGGAAACGTAAATATTAAGGGGCTATTTGGAAGAGAATTAATCACTAGAATAAGACATTATTCTTTCTAAAAATGCCAAACACTAGATAGAATAAGATTAGCACTATAATTTGTGTGCACATATTTCAATTAATGTTTATTCTTGTCGTGTGGTTGTCTGCAAGTTTATATTATTCCATCGTTTCAATGGAATACAAGATATTCCATCTCAAACTTAAAGGACAGAAAGGTCATTTTCCTGTAGCTGTATAGTGATTGTTATAATTTTTTTACTTACTTTTTACATTTTGTTCGGTGACTATGTTGAATGAATTTTTTTTTTTAATATCTTGAATGAAATTAGTGAAAGGCCAAAAGTTCTTTTCTTAAAAAAATTTAAAAAATGTTGATTGTTTTTAAATTACTTTTTGTTTCCGGTGAATATATTGGATGAATTTTTTTTAAATACCTTGAATGAAATTAGTCAAAGGCCAAAAAAAATCTTTCTAAATTTTTTTTAAAAAAGTTAGTTATTTTTAAATTAATGTAAATTGGTACATTGGTCATTTTATAATATTTATTCTTATCTAAAAATAATTAAAAATGTTGGTTATTTTTAAATTAATGTAAAGGGTACATTGGTCATTTTATATTCTGTATTCTTATCTTCTTTTAAATAAACCAAACACTATTTAGAATAACAACTTTGAATAACATTTTAACAATCAAACACAAATAAGAATAACTACAAAGAATACCATATTCAATAGAATATAATCACTTATTCCTTTCATTTATATTTCCGAACCAAATGGCCCTAATTATTTTTAAAGTTACCAACAGTTGTGACCGTCGAAAAAATATTAAGTTATATATAATATTTATTTTTTTATTTTACCGATGGTTTGAACCGTCGGTGATTATTACCGACGATCGAAACCGTTGATAATTATGACAGTTTGGACCGTCGCTAGTCATATTAATAAAATATTCTTCATACGATATTATTATACATTTACCGACGGTTACGACCGTCGAAAATTGCGACGAATTTTGCGATGGATGAATATCCGTCAGAAATATCGACGTTCCTAATCGTCAAAAAATTTAATAATAATATAATAAATTACATAATTTATTTTTTTTATTTCCGACGGTCGTAACTGTCAAAAAATCCATCGTAAATTGCGACGGATGGGTATTCGTCAGAAATATCGACGTTCCTAATCGTCAAAAAATAAAACAATAATATAACAAATTACATAATCTATTATTTCCATTTCCGACGGTTGTAACAAAATCAGTCGCAAATTGCGACGGATTTCAAACCGTCGGAAATTACCCGTCGGAAAATGATAATTTTCTTGTAGTGAAGACTCAGATGTTTGAATAATTTTTTTGGACCTCTATTTTAATACGTCAATATTTCCAAATTTAAATTATACAATAAAATTTAATATTAATATATTAAATATTAAAAGGAAAATATAAATTTTAACACTAAACTATAAAATACATATATAATAGAAGAATATAAAATCGTATGAAAATATTATATGAATAACAAAAGAAATGAGGTCTCCTAATTAATAATATAACTAAAACATTTACCTGAAACTCCAGGGGGGTTTAATATGAATGGAACTTTTTTATTTATTAAAAACTATCCTAAAATTTAATCAGATTTCTATTTTTTATTTTCAGCTTTCGGACGGATATATTTTTGGATAGATCGGATATTGCTCACGCTCCTAACAAAACTTGAAGGTACGTCGTGAAGAAAATTCAATAATGTAATTTCTATAATTGGAAAGTAAATATAAAAGGTATGTGAAATTAAAATAGGTCTTCGATAATTTAAACTTTAAAAAAATAGTGATCAGTAAAAAGGGTTAAGCGAATTCAATTTATTTATAGCTCTACTATAACTATAGGCTCATTTTTAAAAAAATAATAAAAATAAAAAAGTAGCCCTACCTTCTACATGGTTCAATGACTTTATGCACTACATGCGAGTTTTCCACTGTCCCGTGCTTCTATTAGGGTTTTTTCCTGGTTTATGAAGTGATAAAAATAAGATTTTGATTAGTCAAATAATTAAGTGCATATCCGCATTTCAAAAGTTACGATGAGTTATTTAAATTATGCCGATCGAAACAAGAATAAGACTATACGCACCGTAAGAAAAACGCGAATTACCGACGGTCCGAACCGTCGGTAATCAGCCCGAAAACCGTCGGTAACGCAATTACCGACGGTTTTTCAGTCGGAATCGATCCGTCGGAAAAACACTCGTCGCAAACGGATTTGCGACGGTTGAAAAAAATTCGTTGAAAATATCGACGGTTCTGGCCGTCGGAACAGCCCCCGGCGGTTCGACCCGTCGAAATTTTCCGACGGTTGCAACCGCCGGAAAAGTCCCCGGCGGTTCGAACCATCGATATTTCCGGCACGCGGGAGAGGCCGATCCGATTCTCGCGGCCGGGAGAGGGAGAGAGGAGAGGAGGGAGAGAGAGAGGAGTGGAGGGAGGAGGGAGAGAGAAGAGGGAGGAGGGAAAATATATAAAGGAAAAAAGGGGAAAGAAAGCGGGAAAAGGAAAAAAAAAACGGGATAAAGAAATTTTAATTACCGACAGTTTCGGCCGTCGAAAATATAAATAATAAAAAATTTTATTTTATTTAGCTATAAATAAGATTACCGTCGGTTCAAACCGTCGGTAATTGCAACGGTTTGGATATCCGTCGAAAATTGCGACGGATTTACCGACGGTTACGTCCTTCGGAAATTACGGCGGATTTTGCGACGGATGGATATCCGTCAAAAATATCGACGTTCCTAACCGTCAAAAAATTAAATAATAATATAATAAATTATATAATTAATTTTTTAATTTCTGAAGGTCGTGACTGTCGGAAAATCCGTCGAAAAAATTTAATAATAATATTAAAAATATATAATTTAATTTTTTTATTTCCGATGGTCGTAACCGTCGGAAAAGTCGTCGGAAATTACGACGGATGGATATCCGTCGAAAATATCGACGTTCCTAATCGTCGAAAAATTAAATAATAATATAAATTATTTCTGACGGTCATAACCGTCGAAAAATCTGTCAGAAACGTAGTCGTCGAAAAATCCGTCGCAAATAGCGACAGATTTAGAACCGTCGAAAATTATCCGTCGGAAAATTGTGATTTTCGGCAAAAGAAAAGAAATTTTTTTTTAGAAACAAAATTCTGTGCGGATGAGACCTATTTATTTTCCTTTATCGAACATCATTGAAGAGACCGTTGAATGTGAATGAATTTAAAATAAATTAGAAAAGAGACGATCATTTTAGAAAGTAATCAATCTTTCAAATTTCAATAAATGTTTAATAGCACCATTTGAAGAACTTTTTGTAATGCCTCGAAATGCACACAACTTTAACATACTTAGAGTAACGCCCCCAAATCGACCCTCGTCACGTGGCGAAAATCAACCTGAAAATGCTACGCTATGCTATGATTTTGGCCATCATGTTGATCATATTTCAGTCAAGAATCGAAATACGTCAGCGAAAGAAAGAATAATAAAGAAATAAAAAAGAATAATTTTAATTGCGGAAGTCTAAAAGTGACTATATCATTTTTAAGAAATAAAATGAAGTTCTACATCATGAATTTATAAATGCGAAAGGAAAATAAATATAATAAGAAATCTAATAAGCCCTGTAGTTCATGTACTTTCTTGTTGTCAGAGCTTTGTCACCACACATCTTCTCCACATTGTCACTGATTTGATCCTGTGTAAATCAGACACAGAGGAGGAGGTCCTTCCGTAAATTTTACAGCCTAATAGAAAATCATATGATATACAATACATAACATGAATAGAATAATTAAAGATAAATAATCATGCTTAACTTGAACGTGAAAAGGATAACATGGCAACATCATAGATCATAATAAGAATAAGAGACGAATAAGAGGATATCATAAATCATGAGAATCAAATGATGCTTAGTAAACTTAAAATCATGACATGCTTGAAAATCATGACGATAACTTGACTTGTCTTAATCATACTTCTTGATCTTGATTTATAATTGGCAATTTTAGGTGCCTTTAGTTCTTGGGGTGATACAACCTTGTGCGGATCAATGAGTGTTCAAACCATGACTAATGGAGTTACCCTTATTTTGATGCACTTAGCTTGGACTAGCAACACATTGTTAGTCTTTTATCTAAACTTATTAATCACTTTTAACAACTTGTGATTCTTTATTCTTTATTCAATGAAGACGATAAGATCAGTGAGAAATAAATCAATAAAAGAATCGATCTTGAAATCAAGGATGGATATCGATGAGGGTAGAAAATTGGATCAGTTCTACACACGCAATATTTAGATTTGAAAGTAGATCGGTCGATTTGTTCTATTGAACGATCGATCGGTCGGCAGATGGGGTTCGAGGATCGGTCGATCAGGTCATAATACAGGTGGATCGGTCGATGTATAATGAAATCGGTCGAGGGATCGATGAATCGGTCGACCGGTGGTTAACAATGAACAAGGATAGGTCGACCGATTGATGTCCTGCAGAAACTCCAATCACGAAAATTTCTTAAAACCCCTAGCATGATAACATCCTAATTTAGTTTCTACTCCCTAGCAATCAATCAAACAGTAATATAACTACAAAGATCAAAACCTAATTGCAATTCATCAAGAAATCAAATCAATCAAGAAATCAAACAATCAAAACGATAACCTTGGAACCTTCTTCTCGTTCTCTTCTTTACAGAATCATTTAGGGCAGAACTTAATTCTATTCAATGATCATGCAAGGTGATTTCGATTCACCCACCTCTGTTCGCGATTAATCCTTTCTTCGGTTCGTCGGAAAACTATCAACAACGTCCCCTATTCTCCCTCGATACTCCCTGCTCTCCCTCTCGATCTTCGCTTGCAACAGTTGAACGATGAGAACTTTAGGTGCGGAGATCAAATAGAGCAGTAAGGGGAAGAACTCGACTACCCTTGTACTTGTAAATGACGAGCGAAATTATTTTCCTTCTCTTACCACGTACAAGATGGCAGATCCGTGGAGTAGGGGGGAAAGAAAGGGTTCGTGAATTGAAAGGAAAGGAAAGGAGAGTTAAAGTTTTTTTGTTGTTTTTATTGCATATGACTCCTAATATCATTTAATCTGATAAAGTTAATCCCCCTTTTGATTTGGTCTTTAACTCTTAATAGGATTAATCCTTTTTATCTCTAACCGGCCTCTACTTCAATTGGGATTTGGATTTAATTTTCTTTTTTGTTTCTTATCTTGGCAGGTTGTTACGATCTTACTTTCTTTTTTTTCTTCTTTTTTTTATCTGATTGGTGGGTCAGTTGTTACATTCTTACCCCCTTAAAAGAAAATTCTCCATCGAATTTTGCACTAGTAGAGGGCTTATCGAAAAGATAAGAGAATTCTTGGCGCATTTCCGACTCGAGTTCTCATGTAGCGTCATCACCATGATAGAAGCGAAAAGCTACTCGGACCATGGGTACATCCTTGTTCTTTTGACGTTGCACTTTGCGCTCCACTATATGCGTTGGATACTCAACAAAGGTTAAGTCTACAGCTAAATCTGGCTCTTCAATCCTTAGAACATTAGTTGCATCGTGCTTGTACTTCTTGAGCATAGATACGTGGAACATATTATGCACTCTACCATAAGATGGGGGTAGAGCCAATTGTAGCCTCGCCTATCAGCTCGAGTATCTCGAAGGGCTTACATGGCGAGGACTGAGCTTTCCTCGCTTGCTGAATCTTATGACCCCTTTTCATAGGAAATACTTTTAGCAGAACTTGTTCACCAGTATGAAGATTCTAATCTTGTGTACCCCTATCTGTATAACTCTTCTATCTATCGTGTAGAGTTGGTAACATATCCTAGATCCTCACAACATTCTTTGAGTACTCCACTATTTCTTTCACTTTCTCTATGCTCATGATCCTTTCTTCATCCACTTCACCCAATGAGTAGGTGAGCGACAGTTTCACCCGTACAAAGTTCTAATTGGTGTCTTGCCGATGATCGAATGATAACGATCATTACAAAAATTTGATCCAATATAACGGATCATCTCTATTAACATGTATTTTCTTGTTCTATTATTCCCCAAGCATATAATATTATAATTACTAGACCAATAACCTCCTTAAAAGGAGTGTTAGTGGATATTCTCATCATTATATTCCAATCATATTGGTAAATTTGAACTTAATGAGCAACCACTACATCTACTCCTCTAAAATTCCATTCAATTAAAATTTCCATCATCACATGCATTTACTATCATTTATTTTATTATCATCATCATCATCATCATCATCATTATTATTATTATTATTATTATTATTATTATTTTCACTCTAACCTCATCCTAGGATAATTGTACTATAGGTACACTTAATTGGTCATATTTATCAATTATCATTAACTAAATTTTTAACATTTTATCCATTCTCATAAAATCCTCATACTTCCTAATTGCCTGACATTAAACTTTAGAGTAAAACTTTATCACTATTCCATAATTTTATATGCCCTGTGGATCATTACATTTGTGAGTTGTGTATTAAGATAGCTATTGATCCGATGTACCTTTGACATTCATAACTATTAGTCTAACATACATCTGATATCCATAAGGATTCATGATTCGTAATTTATTTTGGTTCAACTAAAATCAATTATTAACATAATCCAATGTCGATATCTTGGTGGTATCATACGACGATCGTCGTGTGGGGGCATGATCACTTGACCTTCGTCTTAGATCAAATATCTAGAGGAATTGAGCAAAGTACAAACTATAGGTAATTGTCAAGTGAGACAATTATATTTAGAATCAATCAGAGGTCTGATAAATCTTTTGAGGATGGATCGTTCTTGGCATTCTACGTCATTGGAATAGGGTGGTTCTTAATTAATCAATGCCATTCGTTATCCTTTCTATGTCTCGACACATTGTGCCAATGCTTTTATTTGATATGCTTATCATGGGAGTTGCCGACAATCTTAACTTCTTAGCTTACATTGATTTGTTTCTTGCAATGTCAGGTCATATAATTTCATAGGAGTCCAGTGGTTATATATGACTGCAACAAGTTCTTTCCTTGAGTATCTTGAAGCACCTTGAATTAATGTTAAGGTCAAACGATATCTACGTTGAAGGGTCATTACATAGTATGATCTAATTCATAATGAACAAAATAATTTTATATGCACTACATAACATAAGTCCTTAGTCAAACATCATGAATACAGGTGAACACATGGAATGAATTCAAACAAGCAGTCATTCTTCTTCTCTGCATATCATTTCATTGTCTTTGCATTAAAGATATCTTGTAACACATGGGAGAGAGTCAGAATAACTTTAAGATCGAAAAGGGAAAATCAATCCATATATGAAACTTATGATCAAATCATGAGTGGTCCCCTTGATCAAGACAAAATCTTAAAAGTTACTCCATTACCATTTGCCTTAACGATGTTATTCATTACTTTGAAGTTGATAAGGAGCTTCATCCATATATAAAACTTATGGTTAGGATCGTAATTTGACCATTTGGTCGAGACAAAATCTAAGAAAATTATTCATCACGTAGACATGGAGGTATCTTGGGAAACATTCTAGACATGATAGGATTTCATTTGATCTTTTCTTTAACCAATCACTGTATGAATCTCATTTGCATCCCCTAATGACTTACATATTTACAGATCTTCTTTTTTCATTCTAATTATCAATCATTAATATATAGTTAATTATCCTATACAATGAGACATTAACATGAAAACTATAACTATATCAATAATCAAGATAAATCAATTAAAACTTACATAATCATCCCTCTCAGGTGCATAACTTGCTTCTCTGATAATTTTGTAGGGGACTTATAAAATTTTCTCATGCTTTACCTTAACCCTCATACTTACTAAATTTTTTTTTTCACATAATGGTGAGGGCTCATATCTTTCTTAAACATATCTCAATTAAGAGACTTTAAATCTTTTTAAAATTTCTCTCATGCATTTAACCTTTTCATGCATTGCCTGCTCTTATGTATTCCTTTTACCGACAATCTTAATCTATCTTGGAAATACTTATACTACAATGATATAGAAATTATTATTACTTATATAATAATCATATATGTGCATCATATTAAAGTAATTTCAAGTCTAAGTATATTATTTATTATACTAAATTAATTTATATATGTATATATATATTGTTTTAACTTTATATTTGTCTATTCCCATATTATACATAATTTTTAGGCAGTTCACTAATACTTAAACCCTTTTCTACTAATGTTACATAACTTGAAGATAATTAATAATTTTTATTTTTATTTTTCCACATAAGGTAATCCACAAAGAATTTCGTATAACTAGTTTAGATTTGTTTAGGACCTTTATCAACATAATATAGGGGGGTCATATGAAGTCTAAGGCACAACGAGCATTATGGGTCCATACTTATCAATATAAACATATAAGATAATTTATTAAACCCCTATATTGATAGACCAATGGACCCCATAAGTCATAACAGAAAATCATAACTTAGGCATGCTTGATTTCACAAATCATTTCACACTTACATGTTGTGTGAGTCGAATCCTTTAATTACTCTTATAATTCCCTCGTTTCTTTCTTAAATCTACATCTCTTTGCAACTGATATGCATACTCATTTTCCACTTCATACTACTGCAGACAGCAGAAGAAGTCCGTGAATAGGGCGATCATGAAAGAGAAGAAAAATATGAATTATAAGAAATAAAATCGTTTCTTATATTTTATTCTTTAAATATCTGTAAGACTCATTCTTCATGTAGGTATACTTATCAACATGCTTGTTACTTATTCTTTTCTAATTTGTTCGTAACCTTTAAGACCCTTTTTGTCTAAACATTTAGGTTGGTTTCTACTATACAGAATAACCTCCTTAGGAATCAACCACTCATATGAAATATATAGCAATACATCAATAACAGTAACTTATCATAAACATGAGCTTGACTTACTATGTTTTTCGGTAGAGAGGGTGGCGACTGCGCGGCGATAGCACATGAACCATTATCATACTATACTATACGATAGGATGTCAAGAGAGTCCTGATTTTAGGCTCTGATATCATAAATATAACGCCCCCAAATCGACCCCCGTCGCATGGCGAAAACTAACGTAGAGACGCTACGACATGCTATGACTTTTGTCATCATGTTGAACATATCTCAGTCAAGAACTGAGACATGTCAGCAAAAGAAAGAATAATGAAGAAATAAAGAAAAAGAATAACTTTAATTACGGAAGTCTAAAAGTGGCCATATCATCTTTAGGAAATAAAATGAAGTTCTACATCATGAATCTATAAATGCGGAAGGAAAAGAAATCTAATAAGCCATGTGGTTCATGTGCTTTCTTGTCGCCAGAGCTTTGTCACCACACACCTTCTCCATCTCGTCACTGACTTGGTCCTGTAAAAATCAGACACAGGGGAGGAGGTCCTCCCGTAAGCTTTACAGCCTAGTGGGGAACCACATGATATACAATGCATAACATGAATAAAATAATCAAAAATAAATAATCATGCTTAATTTGAACATGAAAGAAATAACATGACATCATCATAGATCATAATAAGAATAAGAGATGAATAAGAGGATATCATAAATCATGATAATCAAATGATGCTTAGTAAACTTAAAATCATGGCATGCTTAGAAATCATGACGATAACTTGACTTGTCTTAATCATGCTTCTTGATCATGGTTTATAATTAGAAATCGGGTGACTTTAGGTGCCTTTAGTTCTTGGGGTATGTCGAGCAAACGATATAGCCTTGTTCGGATCAATGGGTGATCGAATCATGACCAAGGGAGCTACCCTTTGACTCACAACCCATTGTTAGTCTTCTATATGAACTTATTAATCACTTTTAACAACTTGTGACTCTTTGTTCTATATTCAATGAAGACGTTAAGATCAGTGAGAAATAAATCAATAAAAGAATCATTCTTGAAATCAGGGATGGATATCAGTGAGGGCAAAAAATTGGATCAGTTCTACACATGCAATATTCAGATTGGGAAGTGGATTAATTGATAAATCTAATAAAGAGAATCACTGGAAATTGGTCGATCGGTTCTGGTGAAAGGTCGACCGATTGGCTTTGGGACGGTCGACCGATCTACTTGGATCGGTCGATCGGTGGGTTTAACAAATCTAACTCTAGGACAGACAGATCGGTCGATTTGTTCTATTGAACGATCGACCGGTCGGCAGATGGGGTTCGGGGATCGGTCAAGTCATAATACAGGTGGATTGGTCGACTGGTCGATGTATAATGAAATCGATCAAGGGATCAGTGAATCGGTCGATCGGTGGTTAACAATGAACAAGGATCGGTCGACATGTTGGCATCCTGCAGAAACTCCAATCACAAAAATTTCTTAAAACCCCTAGCATGATAACATCCTAACTTAGTTTCTACTCCCTAGCAATTAATCAAATAGTAATATAACTATTAAGATCAAAACCTAGTTGCAATTCATCAGGAAATCAAATCAATCAAGAAATCAAACAATCAAAACGATAACCTTGGAACCTTCTTCTCGTTCTCTTCTTTACAGAATCATTTAGGGTAGGACTTAATTCTATTCAATGGTCATGCAAGATGATTTCGATTCACCCACCTCTGTTCGCGATTAATCCTTTCTTCGGTTCGTCGAAAAACTTTCAACAACGCCCCCTATTCTCCCTCGATACTCCCTGCTCTCCCTCTCGATCTCCGCCTGCAACAATTCAACGATGAAAACTTGAGGTGCGGGGATCAAATAGAGCAGCAAGGGGAAGAACTCGGCTACCCTTGTACTTGTAAACAACGAGCGAAATTATTTTCCTTCTCTTACCATGTACAAGATGGCAGATCCGTGGAGTATTTGGTTGTTTTTATTGCATAGGACTCCTAATATCATTTAATCTAATAAAGTTAATCGCCATTTTGATTTGGTTGTCAACTCTTAATAGGATTAATCCTTTTTATCTCTAACCGGCCTCTACTTCAATTGGGATTTGGATTTAAATTTTTTGTTTCTTATCTTGGTAGGTTGTTACGATTTTTACTTTCTTTGTTTTCTTCTTTTTTTTATCTGATTGGGTCAGTTGTTACACTTAGAGTCGTCCATAATTTCATAATGTTAAAAAGTGTGAAATAATAAAATTAAATAACACTAGCATACTCGATCTACAGTCATGTACAACATTCGTTTGTCACTGAGTTGAGCCACCTGCAAGATCATCCTTTATAAAAATTGTGTCATCCACATGGATTTAGGCACATGAAAAAAAAATCCATACGTATAAAAATAGTCGATATAAATAATAATCAATAATGTTCAAAGGTAGAATCAATAAAATAACAATTGAGCAGAAGAAATAATACGATGTGATAATCAATAAATTAATATATCAATGAAGTAGTAGATCAATGTGAATCGAGCTAAGGTCAGAAGATCAATCAATAATAATGTCAATTTATCAAGGATCAATGATTCAGACTAAGGTCAAAAGATCAATCAATAAAATTAACAATGTTCAAAGGAATGATCGATAAGGTGATATTCATTTTATCAATCTACTTCAATAATAAATGATCATTGACCAATAACAATTCAATTTGATTCAATAGGATAATAACAATTGCTAAGTCAATGTCAATATATCTCATGATCATGATCTATATGATTCCATTTCATATGATTCAACTCAATTTGATTTCAATTCAATTATCAATGTTTGATTTATTGTAGCGCTCGACAAATTAAGAAAAACTCATGCAGGTCAATGGAGGAAATCAACTCATGGCAAGTCTAACAATAACAATAGTTTTTGAATGGTAGAGATCATGATCAAACACAAAACAGTCATAATTTCGCTAAAAGATGGCGTCTCAAGTTTTTATTTATACTATTTGTCCCATACAATTCAATAATAATATGGTCTAGGAGTTTGGAGATAATTAGAAACATGAAGACCATTAGAAAACATGAAGACCATTCGAAAACATGAAGACCCAACCATTTTCAATTTTTATCTTATTCACCTAAGACATCTATCTACATCCATTTGGTTTCGGTTAAACAAGACTCAATAAAAAGAAACTATTACATCAATTCTATGGTCAATATAAAGATCAGATGCGATAACAAGAATAAAATTAATTATAATGATAATTTGAAAATATGATTATACTAAGATTAGGGATGATAATCAAATGATCAAGAATGGTTAACTATAATAATAATAAAAATTTCTACAATAAAATACCCAAAAATAAAATTTTCACCTCCAAACCTCAGCTCATATTGGGTGGAACCCGGGACGTGTTTAAGAAAAGTCCAAAACGCCTCGGCCGGGGTGCATCCAGACTGGGTATGAAGTGAACCCAGGATGGGTCGACCAATTCACGTCCGTCAATTTTGCACACTGAAACATGAGCCATGTTAGGGTTAACATGGGCCGTATTTCTTGGAAACCTGAGCTTCGCTGTCGCGGATCTGGTTCGTGTCTAAAATCTAAATCCAATTAAGTTCAAGTTTTATGGATCATGTGTGATATAGATATGATAGCCGAAAAATCACGTCGGTTGATGTAAAACTTTTATATCTCTATTCAGTATAAAGGAGAAGAGTCCATGATTTCATGTAGCGAAAACCAATGATATGGGATTCCTCCTACATACCTAAAGTTGGTTGAAAGCTAACTGGTTCTTGTCTTTAGTAAGCTGCACGAACGTCGAGACTTGGGCTAGCTATAACGCTCGGATGATGTACTAAAGCTCTCGGACTAATGGCTTGGTTGACCATCTCCTATATGCAAGCTTACATCCCGTTGGTCGCCCCGCCCCACCTCATTTGGTATGAAAACGAGAGAAAAAAAGAGGCTATTGTGCAGAAAGTTTGGTCTGCTAATAAGAGTTCTCTGCCACCCCTTCAAGACATGTTTATAATTTTAGATTAGAATTTTAACTTATATTGGACATTGGACTCATTTTCACCATTCATCCTTAATTTTACTCTGATAATTATTTATATTTAATTAAATATGAATTAAATTAGTTATGCCATAATCATCTCTATAACAATTTTACTTTCTCTCAAACTCCATCTTATCTTTCCAATTTCTCCTCCAATTTTCCTTTAATTTCGAAATTAAGTAATTAAAAATAATTAAATATAATTTTTCGAATCCACATAATAAATAAAATATCTTTTATTGATTTTCTCAAAATCTTGGTCGTTATGTTCTCCCTCGCAAGAAAATCATTATTGACCAAGATTATCATTATTAAAGCATTGAGATTGAGAAAATTATTCCAGCAGCTAGAGTTTAATATGACATAAGGTGCCTATGTTACTTCCTCATTGACATCATTACTAGTTTACGACCATCATGATCCTCATTCAGATTAGGATCACAAGCCTAAAAATCCCTCACAAAATAGGAACCATATGTTTCTTCAAATATAGAACGATTGTTTTTTCAAACTTAGCTTTATACATCACATGTGATTGCACATATGACAAGGGTAAATTGTACATAACGAAATCACAAAAGTATTAAAGTTGAATGCTTCCCCTAGCAAATAAACTTTGTCAATAAGATGCAAATAACACACAAGAAAGACTCACAATAAATCTATTTGTAACATCTCAAAATTTCAATAAAGACAATAAAATAATTTAGCCTAAGTTCAATTTTTAAAGAAAGATTAAGACCTACTTGAATTAAAAATTATAATTAGAGTGAGATTAGGAATTTTAATTTGATTTGAGATTCAAAAGAAAAGAATGTTTAATAGGCGTAGGACTCCTATATAGAAGAGGAATGAGAATTTTATGTTTTAAAAGTATTTGAGCCATTAAAATTATTATGTTTAGTGGTTTGGAAATTTTCTTCTTATAAGCACTTATTTTATTTGCTTTTTTAGGAGAAAAATAAAATTATCGGTTTGATGTATTATTTTGCTCTTATATCAGTTATTAAACTAATTATAATATTTCAACTATTAATTATTTTATAGCAACTAAATCAAACTAGACATATTCAAACATATGCTCCTGGAGGCTAAGAAATTTTATATTTTTTGTGTTCAAAGGTTCACGGTACAATCCTCCTCCTACGCAAGTATGAATTTGTTGGATTGAGAAGTGGTTGAAAATTATGATGGATGGTATTTTTTTAAAAAATTGATTACACAAAATTTAATGCTTGCTTAAGCGGTGAAGAGTTATTTATCATTTATTTCCATTTTTGTTGGTGAAAAAATAAATAGGTTTTGTTTAGATGTGAGATTTAAAGGAATGAACTTAGGAAGCATATTTTTGTTTACATAAAATTAGAAATAATACGAATTCACTTAGAATGATTTAACCTATCTTAACTCTTTCGTGCATTATAATGTATATTCAAATAAAGAATGAATTAGTGATCGAAATAGAAGAATGAATTAAATGAACCCATTGAATTCAGCAAAGTCATATTTAAACGACTTCTATAATTAATTCACCACTCTCAAGTTCATTAATTTTTATTCCAACACTATTAAAACGTCAAACAAAGCCTTAGTTTTGGCATCAATATTACAATTCCTAGTTCTCACTGTTCTATTAACATATGTCTCGGTTGTTGCTATTGAAAACCTGAAAAATTACAGGCAATGACAATGTCTGCACACTTCCAATCTTCGTATTCAGGAAACGGATAACAGTTAGAGAGTTACATTGTACAAAGTTCCAAGTAAAACGGTAACATGACCACCTCACATGATATACAAACTTATAGTGTGAATAAACAGCTCAATCCATTTGTAATGGCAGAGTACGACCAAGATATATCATTTAAGAAAGATGTAGCTGTGCTTCAAGAAATCAGAAAAGATGTTGCACAAACGAGAGCAATAAGAGGAGTGAGGCTATGAAGTATGTGGGCATCAGTTGAACTGTCATTTGCGGACACTGGAGGACTGGCAGGGAACCCAAGTCCTTCCTTCCCTTCACGGCATTCGCTGGCAAAGAGACCCAGTGGGTATTTACCATTGAGGTTAATGTAACTGAACATGGTACTTGCACAGTCATTTGTTTGGTTATTCAATGCATCAGCATATGGACATGCAAATTCCTTGAAAGCAGCACAGCATTTATCGGCTGGGTATTTCGGACGCTTGCACTGGGATATGATGATGGTGTAGTTAGCGGACTCAAAGTTAATAGGGCAATCTGATCAAGGCATCACAACAGGAGATTTAGAAATATGAACAATGACACTGACTTTGAATCACTGTATCAAAGATCTCTAGCAAAAGGAAACAATACAGCTTACTTATGCAAAGGAAACAATTTCTGAAGAAAATCACCATATTTCATATTAATGATGAAGATGTTAAGTAAGTAATTAGCAAAAAATACCCTGCAAACGTATGACAGATTTTTTCAGACCACCCATCTTTAGGCATAAATTAGAGAGTCAGAATCAGTTGTAACAACAAGATGCTAGTAAACGAAGATAGAGAAAACCATACAATGACCTAACATGTAGCATTAACACTAAGGGGTCTTTTGGAAGCGGAATTGCAATTCCTACTAAGTTATCGATGCATAGTTGAATTAGCAAATTAGTTCGAGTTGTGTTTGGTTGGAGTGAAATTTGACGATGAAAAAATGTTATAGAAAAAAGTAGACGTGATGCATGAATTTTTTATGAATTTTGAATTAAAAATAATTATTACAATAATAAAGTATAATTTTATTATTAATTAAAATAAAATTATAAAATAACAAATTTTTATAGGAAAAAAATTGTTAAAAAATTATTTAAATATATTTTTTAAAATTAATTATATTTAATGAAATATTAAATTTTTTAATAAAATAACAAGTAATAAATAATATTATATTAATTCATTATTATGAATATTTTATATTTTATAAATAATTTATTTTATGAAGGTTATGGTGTGAGAGAAAAGAAAAAGTAAAAAGAAAATGAATTTAAAAAATAATATGATGTGTCAAACAAAAAAATGAGAGAATCTCCGAAAGGTGGAACCGGAGTGGTGGAACCAGGGTTACCGGTCACGTGACCTTGGTTCCATCCATTTAGTTCTTCGTTCGGAACTCCGGCTGCAGCTCGCATTTGGCGGAACGAGGCGGAACAAGGACGTGGTTTTTCTTCAATTCCGCAAACAAATGCCGCCTAAGAAAATATAGCAGTTATAATACGATGGAACAATATGGAGGGCTTGGTCATTCCACCTCACCCATCTTAACTTCAATACAAAAAATTAATCAAATATAATTTATCTAATCTCAATCTTCTATTTTCTATTTTGTCCCTTAATCCAAATAGACCCTAAAGAATTGTACCACTTATAATATGGTGGAAAAACCAAATAACAATTGCAGGAACGTCTTAGTTAGATAAGAAGGAAAAAGAGGAAGAAAAGGAGAAGCACATAAGGAAATTAAGAAGGAATGGGTAGGTTGAGGCGAACAAAAGAAATGTAGAGGTAGACTAGATGCAGTGTAGTCATGAAGAAGACAAGGTGTCGTGTAACATGATATTTATTCTGAATCTTCAGTTTACAGAATCTTAAACATGGAGCATTAAAATTCCTTGAAGGAAAAATCTAGTAAAGCTCAGGGAAATGTTGTAAATCACTTTGCTCACCTCTAGCAGTGAAAGGAGAATCCAGTCTTTTCACCTTATTATGCCATATATATATATATATATATATATATATCCAGTTCACATATTGTTCCACTAATCATCGTTTGGTTAAGATTTATATTACCAACATATGGTTGGCTCAAGTAATAATTAGCTTTAGCACTGTCACCTCGTAATTGGATTAATCACGACCCGTTCAACTTCTAGACAGACATATAAGAAAGTTAAATTTATAACCTATAACACATGCATAGAGGTTTGACTAAAGTTCAATTCATAATTTTTTACGACTTTAAAGCAGTTCATTTTATCAAGACTTTATGAAAAAAACATTAGATGCGTCACAAAAATTAAAAAAAAAACATAAAACGGACATAGTGGTGGTATTTTATCAAACATAATTCATCAACTAGCAACATGCGAACTACATTCTATGTTGGTAAGATGTGTACCATGACACTTGGATTAATCACAGTTAGTGCATCCAAAAACAGAACAATAGGATACAGGTTAATTCAGCATCCTCACACTGATCAAATTGTTCATATTTCAAAAAATATCTAATTCTAAACGTTTCTTGAAATATATGTTCTTTTAACTTATATTTGAATATACATCTAATAACAAATCAATTATAACATATCTATGCCATGCCCCATACTTGGTGGGCATCCTTTTCACCAAATGCTACTCTCATTAATTTATGTATTCAAACACGTCTGCAAAATATTAAAGCCGAACTTTTGAAGATTAGAGAAGTGTACATTGTACATAAAGCAAAAGTTAAGTTATAGCATGTGTATTCATAAATATCTACAAAAATATTTATTCTTAAATGTAAACAAACATAGACGGAACATCATTTTCTTATATGCTTAAATCATCCATTACATTGATTTTGAAATAATAGAATGCGAGATTTCACTAACTTGTTCACTGCTACCAAATGGCGTGAGGCGAGTCCTTTTGAGAAATAGTACATTTAGTTTCAATCAGGACCCTTCTTCCGCCCCCACCTTTTTAAAATTAAATCGGGCCTTCTTCAAATAAATTTAGCATGCCATTTGAATATGAGTTCAACTCTGTCGTGATGGGTTTGTTGATTTCTATTTGGACCATAGATCACTAGTTCAAATCTCAATCACCTAGTTATCTTTTGAACTTGAAGAAATTGGTACTAATTAAAAGACGGATTTTATCAGAATACGTCGCAATGAAAGAACGAATCGTTGAAGCTTTTCTATGTTGTGTTTGAACTCATCATGGGGGACTTCATCACATAAAGAAAGGAGAACATAATATCATAATCCAAAGTACTCAAGCGCCGAAATCATCAGTGGAACAACAACATCTCGACAAAGTTCATTGGACAATTAATTAATTACATAAAGGCAGTTAAATAACTACACATATTGCAGTTGCGCAATTGCGCAAAGGCCCGCTAAAGACGTATGTGCATATCCAACAATCTCTCACTAACACTTAATGGGGTCTTACACAAATTTTATTGTAATAAATATCTATTATGATAAATGGATAACGCGACCCATGAGTACATCCACAATTGAGGGACAACTATGACCTATTACATATACATAGTCACTCAACTATTTGTGAGCCTATTATGTCATACAACAATTGCGTAATCAATTTGAGAGATTAAAAGTTATGACCACATAACTTTTCGATCAACATGTGAGTTCATTCTATCATTTGTCAACGTTATATAATTTTTCATCTATCATGTGAACCAATACTTTATCAATACATAGTTGCTCAAACATTCATGATACTCGCTTTGCCCTAACGTTATATAGACGACACATGTCTAACTTCGTGCACGATACTTCATATTTGCATTCTTACATTTGGTACCAATCGCATTACAATATTATATAACAATAATGAATCTTTCTCTCGTCCTCAAATTTTTTTAGTCCTAAGTGTAATAACCGACACCAATTAAAAAAAAAGAGAAAAGAATCGGCCAATAGAAATAAGAGATAAAAGTCGAATAGGAGAGGGGATAAAATCTTATCACATTAATGATATCAGATTTATTTTCCAATAGGAGACAAAAACCAATCCGTAGAGAGGGGTGTAATCCGATTAGATTTATTTCATATGGGATTTGACCACGAGGGGATTAGAGTAGATAAAAACTAATTGGCCATTAATCTCTAGATCACCCCCACAAATTCTTTCCGGGTTCTTTCGTCCTCCCACGCGAGCAGAGGCAGGGAGTTTTCTTTCGTCATTCTTGGTGCAAGGACGCTGATCGGCCGGTAGAAAACAAGTCACAGGGAGACGAAAATAGGGGACTCGACCGTTAATCAATTTTCTGACGAACTGAAGAACGGATTAACCGCGAACCGAGGTGGGTGAATCGAAATCACCTTGTCTGACCTCTGAATTATCCCAATTCGTGCTCTAATCGTTATGAAAAGAAAAGAATATGAATAGGGTTCAAATTATCATTTTTAATTATTTGATTTCTTGAATTCTTTGATTGGTTGATTGTTTGTATACATATTTATTTCTGTTTGTTCTATTTCTGTATTATTGATTGCTATGATGTAGGATTTAGAGTAGAGCGAAAGTACGTAGGGGGAATCCGTATGTTCTTTGATTATTATTTTTATTATTAGAATTACTACTGGTAGATTGAAAAAAAAGGGCCATGAGGATTTAAATAAAAAAAATTAAAAAGGGGATTTCTCGGGCGCTATCTGAATTGGAGAGAGAGAAAAAAAAGTAATACGTGAGGAAGATGATTAGATATTAGACGCCCCATGAAAAAAAAGAGAAAGTCAAATAGCTTTCTATCAAATAGAAACCGAGAGAGGTGGTGAGAGAGAAAAAAAAGGAAAAAGAATGGCCATTGTTTTGGCACGCACAAAAATAAAAAAAAGGGACTTCTGTGATAGTAGAAAGAGGAAGAAAGAGGCAGTAAAAAGAAGGCCAAACCAATCCTTGATTTTTCACCCATTAGTCTCTCTTTATTTTGATATGAATATTATTGATTTCCTTATAATTCCAACATAAATTCTTTGTCTTGATTTACCTCATACCGATCATATCTCCTTCATCACATGATACAAAGAATGACAAGATACTAAAAGTGATTAATAAGTTCAAATGAAAGATTAATGATGGGTTGTCAGTCCAAGCCAAGTGCATCAAGATAGGGGTCGCTCCCTTGGTCATGGTTTGATCACCCATTGACCCGCACAAGGCTGTATCGTTTGCTGGGCATACCCCAAGAATTAAAGGCACTCAAAGTCACCCTGATTGTTAATTAATAACCAAGATCAACAAGCATGTTCAAGTTCAAGTCAAGTCAAGTATGTCATGATTCCAAGTTTACTATGTATTATTGATCCTCATGATTCATGATATCGCTGATCTTATTCTTATTATGATCTATGATACTGATATGTTATCTTTCACGTTCAAGTTAAGCATGATTATTTACCGTTGATTATTATATCCATGTCATGCATTGTATATCATGTGGTTCCCCACTAGGTTGTAAAGTTTATGGGAGGACCTCCTCCCCTGTGTCTGATTTCCACAAGACCAGGTCAGTAACGTGATGGAGTAGGCGTGTGGTGATGGGGCTCTGGCGATAGGACATCACATGAACCATAGGGCTTTTAGAATGCTTATTAGTTTTCATTTACCTTCCGCATTTTAGATTCATGATGTAGAACTTAGTTTATTTCTTAGTAATGACATAGCCACTTTTAGACTTTCGCAATTAAAGTTATAATTTATCTTTATTTATTTTCTTCCCCTGACGTGTCTCGGTTCTTGACTGAGATATGGTCAATATTATGGTCAAGTTATAGCATGCCGTAGCGTCTTCAGGTTGGTCTTCACCACGTGGCGGGGATCGATTTGGGAGCGTTACATTTATGATATCAGAGCCTAAAGTTAGGACTCTCTTGACGTCCTTGTGTATAGAATAGTATAGTATGGTAAAAGGTTCATGTGCTATTGCCGTGCAGTCGCCACACCCTCCACCGAAAAGTAATGTAAGTCAAGTTTATGTTTAAGATAAGTTATGATTTATTGATGCATGATTTTATTGTATGAACAGAGGATAAGCATGTCACGACGGCCAGAGCATATTCAAGAGCAAATGGCCAGAGTGGACCGGAATCTGTATGAGGCATCGGAAGACCCACTTCCTGAGATGGGGGCCGAGTCGAGTCGCGGACGTGGCCGTGACCGAGGTCGTGCGCCAGGCCGCGGAAGAGGTAGAGGCCGCGCAGCTAGAGCGCCATTAGAGGAGCATGTGGATGAGTTTGCTCCACCTGAGGGTAGCCAGGCAGGAGACAGTCCATCGGCGTCAAGGCGTCGTAATCAGAGGGCACGCCATGAAGCAGTAGAAGACACCATCCAGGTTTTCCTGAAGTTGCATCCGCCTCATTATGATGGGAAGGCGGACTTTTTCAAGACTGAAGAATGGATTGAGACTATGGATCGGATTTTTAAGCTGATGAGATGCACTGATGAACGCAAGGTCCTGTATGCCACACACATGCTTACTAGTACTGCGATGGGCTGGTGGAAGACTACAAGGACCACCAGGTTCAGAGGGATGGAAGAAGAGGACATAGCATGGGATGAATTTAAGAAGGCCTTCATGGCGCGCTACACTCCTGAACATGACCGCATCAACAAACAAGAGGAGTTCCTGCAACTGCAGCAGGGAACTATGTCTGTGGCGGATTACCACACCGAGTTCATCCAACTGGAGCAATATTGCCCGATGCCATTTGAAGGGCGTATTAGGGCTAACAGATTCATTAATGGACTACAACAGGCACTGAAGACTGAAGTCCTGTCTGGAGATTGTGAAGATCTAGAGAAGGCTGTGAGGTTGGCCACACGTATGGAAAAGGATCAAGCTGAACGCAAGGCCAAAGCTCCAACCAAAGCAATAGAGCAGCCCAGGCCTCGAACGGATGATCAGCGGCCATTTAGGAGGAACGACCGCCGCGATCGTCGTTACAGGCCATACCAGCAGAGAGAAGCTCCAAGACAGGCTCAAGCTCAACCACGGCCTGCGCCAATGCAAGCACAGCTACTGAGACAACTGCCACCGCCACCACGCCAGCCACAAGTGCCACAGAAGCCTTTATGTTCTCACTATGGCCGTCACCATGATGGAGAGTGTCGTAGACTGAGCGGCGCATGCATTCAGTGTGGACAGTTCGGACATTTCATCAAAAATTGCCCACAGGCTGCCAGAGGAGGCCGAGACAATCGAGCACCAGGAGGTGCAAATTCCGTTGTGCAAGGTCATGTGCACAACCTGGAAGCTGATGCAGCCCAAAATGACAATGATGTCATTAGAGGTACCCTCCCGATCGCCAACTTGTCTGCTACTATTTTATTTGATTCTGGTGCTACACACTCGTTTATTTCAGAGTCGTGTGCCCAAACTCTTAGTCTACCTCAGAAGCAGATGCCCCATGCTATGTGTGTGAGTACACCTATGGGTACTCTCCATGCTGCCAAGTACATTCCAAATGTACCTGTCAATGTAGACAAAAAAAATTTTTTTGCAGATCTCATAGTCATCTCCATGGTGGATTATGACGTCATTTTAGGGATGGACTGGCTTTCGTATCACGATGCAACCTTGCAATGCAAACAGAAGAAGATCGTTATAGGGACGCAAGGTAAGCCTAAGGCAGTGATCAGAGGCACTCCATCAACAAAGAACAAAGTCATTGTCTCAACGATCAAGGCACAGAAGTTATTGCAGAAAGGATGCTGTCGGTACTTGGCTAGTGTGGTCAAGACAGATGCACCTGTCACTGAGCTCCAATAGATAGATGTGGTGCGGGAGTTCCCAGATGTGTTTCCTGAGGACACATCCGGATTACCATCGAAACGGGAAATCGACTTTAAAATAGAGCTCCTCTCTAGGACTGCACCCATCTCTAAAGCACCCTACCGCATGGCACCTGCTGAAATGCAGGAACTGAAGAAGCAGATACAGGAGCTACTGGACAAAGGATTTATCAGACCGAGTGTCTTACCCTGAGGCACACCGGTCTTATTTGTCAAGAAAAAGGACGGCTCCATGCGGCTCTGCATCGACTATAGAATGCTCAATAAGGTGACAGTGAAGAATAAGCTGTCAAAAGCATCGGTGTTCTCTAAGATAGACTTACGTAGTGGCTACCACCAGCTGAGAGTGGCAGAGGAGGACATACCGAAAACCGCTTTTCGGTCAAGATATGGCCACTACGAGTTCTTGGTCATGCCATTTGAACTGACGAACGCTCCTGCCGCGTTCATGGATTTAATGAGCAGGGTCTTCTGACCATATTTAGACCACTTTGTCATAGTGTTCGTGGATGACATTCTGATCTATTCTTCCAATCCAGAGCAACACCGAGAGCATCTCAGGATAGTATTGAAGATCTTGAGACAACACAAGCTTTATGGCAAGTTTTCAAAGTGTGAATTTTGACTGAAGGAGATCATGTCCTTGGGACATATAGTCTCCAAGAAGGGCATTGCAGTAGACCCCGCAAAAGTGGAAGCGGTGACGAATTGGACTAGGCCGAAGAATGCTTCTGAGATTCGCAGCTTCCTTGGTTTAGCGGGTTATTACAGGAGATTTATCAGGGACTTTTCCAAAATTGCTGCACCCCTCACGAATCTCACAAAGAAGGCGGAAAAATTTATCTGGACAGATAAATGTGAGCAAAGCTTTCAGATTCTGAAGGACCGTCTGACTTCGACACCAATTCTCACTATACCGACAGGCAGTGGAGGTTTCGTGGTCTACAGTGATGCGTGTGGAACAGGATTGAGTTGTGTCCTGATGCAACATGGCAAAGTAGTGGCTTATGCTTCACGGCAGCTGAAGAAGCATGAGGTCAATTACCCCACACATGACTTGGAATTGGCGACTGTGGTCTTTGCTCTGAAGATCTGGAGGCACTATTTGTATGGAGAGACGTTCGAGATCTTCACTGACCACAAGAGTCTCAAGTACATCTTCGATCAGAGGGATCTTAACATGAGGCAACGACGATGGCTTGAGCTCCTCAAGGATTATGAATTCGCTATCAATTACCATCCGGGTAAAGCAAATTCAATCGCCGATGCATTAAGCAGGAAGTGGGAAGGCTCGCTAGCTTATATGAGGCTACGCGAGTATGAGATGTTGGAAGAAATTAAACAATGGCGTCCCAAGCTGGGAACAAATGGAGCTTTATGGATGATGCATCAGATGAAGCCCAGCTTAATTGACAGGATCATAACAGCTTAGAAAGTAGATCCTGAATATCAGAATTCTGAATAGGTGCCAGAATGAACCAGCAGATTTTCAGATCTCTGCAGATGGAGGGATTAGATATCGGGACAGGTTGTGAATTCCCCCTGACGCTGATGTCCGAGAGAGGTACTGGATGAGTGCCACAAGTCGGAGTTCGCTATCCACCCCGGTAGCACCAAGATGTATAAGGATGTGCAACGCAGCTACTGGTGGCCGGACATGAAAAGAGAGATAACAGAATATGTATCCCGATGCCTGGTGTGCCAACAAGTCAAGATTGAACATCAGCGGCCATATGGCAAGTTGAAGCCTTTGGAAATCCCACAATGGAAGTGGGATAAGATCACTATGGATTTTGTATCCAACTTGTCTAGGACTAAGAAGGGTCATGATGCCATATGGGTAGTCGTGGATCGTTTCACAAAGGCAGCACACTTTATTCCAATCCGATGAAAACAATCAGTGGAGAGTCTGCTAGACTTATATGTGAGAGAAGTAGTCAAACTCCATGGGATCCCAGAGTCCATAGTGTCTGATCGAGACCCCAGATTCACTGTCAGATTCTGGAGGAGCATGCAGGAAGCCTTTGGCACAAAGCTCAACTTCAGTACTGCTTTCCACCCTCAGACAGATGGGCAGTCTTAGAGGACCATTCAGACACTAGAGGATATGTTAAGGGCATGTGCACTAGATTGACAGGGTAGCTGGGATGATCACATTCATCTGATTGAGTTTGCTTATAACAACAGCTACCATTCTAGTATTGGTATGGCACCATTTGAAGCTTTGTATGGACGACCTTGCCGTTCACCTGTCCACTGGAGCGAAGTAGGCGAGGAAAAGATCATGAGTAAGGAAGAAGTGAAAGAAGCAGTGGAATATGCTGAAAAGATAGAATTGATTAAGCAAAGGATGAAGACTGCTTAAGGAAGGCAAAAGAGTTATGCTGACAAAGGCAGACGAGAGCAGATCTTCCAAGCTGGGGAACAAGTTCTTCTGAAGGTATCTCCCATGAAAGGAGTCATGAGATTTAGCAAGCGAGGAAAGCTCAGTCTTCGCTATGTAGGCCCATTTAAGATACTCGAGCTGGTAGGCGAGGCAGCATGCAGACTGGCTCTACCCCCATCTTATGGGAGAGTGCACAATATATTCCATGTATCCATGCTCAAGAAGTACAAGCACGATGCTGCAAATGTTCTAAAGATAGAGGAGCCAGATATAGCTGCAGACTTGACCTTCGCTGAGTATCCAACGCATATAGTGGATCGCAAAGTGCAACGTCAGAAGAACAAGGATGTCCCCATGGTCAGAGTAGCTTGGCGTCACCATAACGGAGATGATGCAACATGGGAGCTCGAGTCGGAAATGCGCCAAGAATTTCCTCATCTTTTCGGTAAGCTCTCTACTTAGTGCAAAATTCGAGGATGAATTTTCTTTTAAGAGGGTAAGAATGTAATAACCGACACCAGTTAAAAAAAAAGAGAAAAAAATCGGCCAACAGAAATAAGAGATAAAAGTCGAATAGGAGAGGGGATAAAATCTTATCACATTAATGATATCAGATTTATTTTCCAATAGGAGACAAAAACCAATCCGCAGAGAGGGGTGTAATCCGATTAGATTTATTTCATATGGGATTTGACCACGAGGGGATTAGAGTAGATAAAAACTAATTGGCCATTAATCTCTAGATCACCCCCACAAATCCTTTCCGGGTTCTTTCATCCTCCTCCCACGCGAGCAGAGGCAGGAAGTTTTCTTTCATCATTCTTGGTGCAAGGGCGCTGATCGAACGGTAGAAAACAAGTCACAGGGAGACGAAAATAAGGGACTCGGCCGTTAATCGATTTTCCGACGAACTGAAGAACGGATTAATCGCGAACCGAGGTGGGTGAATCAAAATCACCTTGCCTGACCTCTGAATTATCCCAATTCGTGCCCTAATCGTTATGAAAAGAAAAGAATATGAATAGGGTTCAAATTATCATTTTTAATTATTTGATTTCTTGAATTCTTTGATTGGTTGATTGTTTGTATACATATTTATTTCTGTTTGTTCTATTTCTGTATTATTGATTGCTATGATTAGAGTAGAGCGAAAGTACGTAGGGGGAATCCGTATGTTCTTTGATTATTATTTTTATTATTAGAATTACTACTGGTAGATTGAAAAAAAAGGGCCATGAGGATTTAAATAAAAAAAATTAAAAAGGGGATTTCTCGGGCGCTATCTGAATTGGAGAGAGAGAAAAAAAAGTAATACGTGAGGAAGATGATTAGATATTAGACGCCCCATGAAAAAAAAGAGAAAGTCAAATAGCTTTCTATCAAATAGAAACCGAGAGAGGTGGTGAGAGAGAAAAAAAAGGAAAAAGAATGGCCATTGTTTTGGCACGCACAAAAATAAAAAAAGGGACTTCTGTGATAGTAGAAAGAGGAAGAAAGAGGCAGTAAAAAGAAGGCCAAACCAATCCTTGATTTTTCACCCATTAGTCTCTCTTTATTTTGATATGAATATTATTGATTTCCTTATAATTCCAACATAAACTCTTTGTCTTGATTTACCTCATACCGATCATATCTCCTTCATCACATGATACAAAGAATGACAAGATACTAAAAGTGATTAATAAGTTCAAATGAATGATTAATGATGGGTTGTCAGTCCAAGCCAAGTGCATCAAGATAGGGGTCGCTCCCTTGGTCATGGTTTGATCACCCATTGACCCGCACAAGGCTGTATCGTTTGCTGGGCATACCCCAAGAATTAAAGGCACTCAAAGTCACCCTGATTGTTAATTACTAACCAAGATCAACAAGCATGTTCAAGTTCAAGTCAAGTCAAGTATGTCATGATTCCAAGTTTACTATGTATTATTGATCCTCATGATTCATGATATCGCTGATCTTATTCTTATTATGATCCATGATACTGATATGTTATCTTCCACGTATAAGTTAAGCATGATTATTTACCGTTGATTATTATATTCATGTCATGCATTGTATATCATGTGGTTCCCCACTAGGCTGTAAAGCTTACGGGAGGACCTCCTCCCCTGTGTCTGATTTTCACAGGACCAGGTCAGTAACATGGTGGAGTAGGCGTGTGGTGATGGGGCTCTGGCGATAGGACAGCACATGAACCATAGGGCTTTTAGAATGCTTATTAGTTTTCATTTACCTTCCGCATTTTAGATTCATGATGTAGAACTTAGTTTATTTCTTAGTAATGACATAGCCACTTTTAGACTTCCGCAATTAAAATTATAATTTATCTTTATTTCTTTTCTTTCGCTGACGTGTCTCGGTTCTTGACTGAGATATGGTCAATATTGTGGTCAAGTTATAGCATGTCGTAGCGTCTTCAGGTTGATCTTCGCCACATGGCGGGGATCATTTTGGGGGCGTTATACTAAGTCATTTGCTTTCTTAGTTGTGGCTCGACGGAACGCATACACTTTTAGCCTTTTAGTAACTCACTAAAGTAGCAACATTTACTCATTATCTTAAAAATAGTCAAGTATATGGGTAATCTTCAAACTTGTTCATTCATTCAAGATTCACCCTCTGACGAAAAACTATAAAGTATTTGTCTAGTCTTAGGATCGACTTAGCATACTAGGTATATGACCAACTACAGTGAAGACTTTGAAGAAGTGTATGTCACAAACTCGTAACACCACACATATTGAAATCCAGACACCTACCCATGAAATTTGACCTGAGTCCTTCCACTCTTCTCCCAATAATTGGCGTCACGAGAACTCACATCTGACTTCTCTTATCAAGCTACACAAAGTTATGTATAACTCATCTTCATCCATCTCGACATATCAAGACAATTTTCGATTATATATTTGGATCAATATCATTTCATGTTCGCTCGATATACACTAACACTAGAGACGATTATCTATATGACTGATAATCTCATGCCTGATTGACATATTGTACATGCATTATCAAAATCGTTAACTAAGTCTAGAATAAAAACTACATAATTTTATTCATTGCAATAAGATTTAGAATACTTACACATATAAATGTGGTAGTTGAACATGGTTTAATAAATATCACATACTTACACATATATTCATCAACATTATCTTCTTCACATTAACAAATCATGCTAAACATCAATTTGTTTGATCTTACAATGATTCATCCTTTGATCAAGCAATAGTGGCATACTTATTGTAACAAAGGGCATACTTGACTATTATCAATACAGAAGTAAAAAAAATTACTTAACCAGAGGGTGTTATACCATCAATGAGTATAACACAAACTAAATTCACAGTTGGCAAATTCATCTAGTTTTGCTTAAGTTAAAATTTGCTACAATATCATTCTAATGGGCATTTATTTATCAAGCTAGTCTATAACAAACATCTATCACAACACAAAACAAAAGTCAACGATACTCATAAGGTATAACATTTTTCTTTTCATTGTTATTCAATATAGGCATTATGTGTAAATATGTAAACTTCTCATTTATGACACAAAAATAAATATCAAATTGCTCAATTTATTGTGCTTACGGACCATGCTTACAAAAAAATCATTTCGATTTGTTACTTATAAAATCTTAAGAAATTTGAGATTTAAATGTATCTCTTATAACAAGGGTACTGTTGGGTTTACAATTCTCCGAGAACATTTAATTCATCGTTATGACAGACGACTCTTACTATATAAAAATAAATAAATTTAGTTGAACGATTAAATTTCACATCCGATGTGAATAATTGTCTCACCTATATCATTTCTATAGAAAAGACATTAAATCTTTCATTAATGAAAGAGTCTCTTATTACTTCTAGCTACACACAATACTGATTCACATATAATGTCATTATGGCATATTTATATATAACAAAATGGATACTCACAATGATACTTATACCATTATTCAAATGAATATTGAATTCATAAATGGAGCATTGCAATCTACATATTATGCTCAATAATTTTAGATTGAAGCATTCAAATAGCTTTATGTAATTTTTATCTAATACATATGTGAAATAATAGATAGACTTTTGACGAGCAAGAAAAAACTATAATAATTTCTTCAAAGTCAGCACTTCTTTTGCGACTATAGCATTTCATCACTTTTAAATATCTTATCATCCACATCAACTTATTTTGAACATTTCTTTTTCATTGCCTTTCGGCAAGTCAGATGATTTAAAAAGTTTCTAACTTAATTTTCTTCTTTTGACTCTAACTTTTTGCATTAATCTATTTTCTTTATCTAGGCACGAGAGAGCTTCATCATTTGTCTTGCGCTCATATTCATTTTATATAGTCATTCAACATCAAATTGACAACATGAAACACTACTTATATATTTCAATAAATGAACATTCATCATCAATTGACAGTGAATTATTCCCACTCAGATTGAGATATAAGAATTAAATGTGGACATAACTGCAAATCAATTTGCAGCCATTGCTAACTCTAAAACTTCAACTTCGAAATTGTCAATTAGAAATTGTCAAAAAAAAAGAAAAAATAACATTAGCAAGAAAATACATTTCTCGAACTAGTCTATATTTATATTGTCTAAAAAATGTCACAAATTAATTAACCAAGACTTTTGTCGTACTTATTTATGTCACATACATAAATAATTAACTTGAAAATTTATAGTAATCAAGAGACAACAAATCATTGTTCAGAAAAAAAAATATTATAAAAGAAACCTTATTAAATATGAAAGTTAATGATAAAAGCCAATACATAACTACGTTTGTCCAAAAATAAAATGTAAATACTATATGGATAAACAAGATCATAATAGGTCAATGAAGATACTTCTATTGTGAAAGAAAATTTGTAAGACATAATCTTTTAACTCCCACTTTCGCCTTTGGTTTCAACAGTTAAGTCATGCAAATAATTCATCATTGTTTGATTACACGATAAACTGCTCTAGAATTTACAATTCACAAAAGACGAATTTCAGTAGTGAAACAACATTATCATAAAACAAAATTAACATACGATCATATCCACATTTTTTTACCCAGTACAATCACGAGCAAAAAGTATCATAATTGCCATGTGTGTAGCCCATTGCTTTTCTTTTATTAACTTTTCCATCGAGCTTCCCATGTCGATGCAAGTAGAATGAGTCCTTCTTTGTATCTATACATTGTTCATTGGAATATCACATCTTCTTAGTATTTGCAGCAACATTCTTTGTTTTGGTGTGAACAACAAATGTCACAATTGAACATAGCACATTTTTCTTTAAATAAGTGATAGCTTTGTCAAAAGACTCATGTTTTCCCTAAACACTAACATGTGTGCAAGTTTACCATACTCACTAAAAGTGACCAACTTGGGATCACTACCAAGATTCTCTATCTCAGTCGTGAAGTTTGTCATCACATACAAATATAGAACATATCTGGCATAAGTAAAACTTATGTAAGAGCCATATCTTTTTTTATGATTACATGATCATGAAAATAATGGTAGTGATCATGCTCTACAAAAATTATCTTTTGTTATGTGTCACATTAATTTGACTTGTTCCTTTTGACTTATCATATTGCAAAGACATTTAGTTGTGTCATTATATATAGTCAAATTGCATAAGAAAAATGAGTTAGTTTTTGCACGTCTTCTTATCACATATATTCATAAATAATGATATAATAATATTTTTAAGTCCGTGACATTGAGATGTTCATTGTGCTCTCACTCATTCCCCACTGTCTTAAGAAATAGTTATTCATTAAAAATAATATGTTATGCCAATGTACTATTACAATCATTTTGGAAAATAAACATCTAAAATTATTTAAAAAATATATGATGTGATTAACATATCATTTTTAAAAATTTAGTCAGGATAATCAAGGTGTGATGGGATCTCTTCCTTGCATTTACAAGGTGCCAATTAAAAAATTATCACCTCTTCATCTCGACACCAGAATAATTCAAAATATCATTGTTATGTGAACATAATATTTTTTTGATATTGCGTTTAATAGTACAAAAGGTAAGTACGTAGAGAAAGAGGATACTAAATTTTTCACTTAGAGTCTCTTTACAGTACTTATCTAAACATACACATGTCATGACCACTCAAAAAAAATTGCTACTATGATCATCATATAATTTAAATGACTTAGTTATACTCAAACTACCTATGTTTCATAATAATTTCAAACTTATACAAAGATATAATTGTTTCATTTTATATTTTATGAAACATGTTACATTCACAATTCACAAATATTTATGCATTCAAAATAAATATAGCATAAATTATCATATATGAATGTATAGTAAGCACACGAATCATCATACAATTTATTTACATATAAATAAATACTTTTTTCACATTATTATAATTAACTTAAGAATGAAACAAACATAGACATGATTATTGCCATATGTATAATTCTACATTTATGTCACATGATTCTCAATTATGTACACAACAAATAATATGTTTCATGCATTCGTTGTTAATTGATCTAATTGCATAAATTTCATCATATGCAAATAATCCCATGTGTAACAAAACATATATACATATATTCCTATTCATAAATAAATTTAATTAGTCATAATAATGTGCATTAATATGAAAAGTTAAATAAATGTAACAAAAATATTTTGACATAATTTAACATAAATATATGAATTAACTATTCATAAATTCACATAACACATATTATTTCTAATATGTGACATAGTTTTATATATGCATATGTCCTTTCATAAAAAAAAAATAATTATTATATAGTCCAATACTCCAATTCACATAATGAATAAATAATGTGCATATTTCAATTACAATGTCAATTTGTATGTGTCATATTTACATACACTTTTAAGTAAATAAGACATAAGTATGTGCACGAATACCAAATTCATATGACAATTTTAGTTTAAGTGTGACATACTAATCTTAAAACGTATCATGTAATAATATATGTTAATAATCTTTTTCTTGAACTTCATAATCACATTTAACGTATGACAATTATCATCTTATCTTCATGTAAATAATAAATATGCATAATAACATTAATATTCATAAATCATATGTCATACTATTTTTGAAAAAAAATATTCAAACAATTTTCTAATTAACATCACATCATTATTTTTCAAAAAAAATCATTTCCATATCAACTCATCACATAATTGTTAAAAAACACATCATAAGATATGCATAAATACTGAATATGAATATTAAATATTTTCGAACTTGCAAAAAATTATTCACAATTTTCGAATTAATAATGTGCATAAATTAGAAATAATCTAATTTCTCATATATATTTATCATGACACAATAATACATATAAATTGCTTAATAACATAAAATGCATACATTTATGTCACACCTTTTTCAGAATTTTCTAAATCCAAAACATTTTTTCATATTCTACTATTTTCCAGATTTTCTGAAATTCTGTTTTTTTATTTAACATAACTATTCATAACGGGCAGCCTGCACAGCAGGGCATCGGCATGAACGTTCGTTCGCATCATCCAGCGGGCCATGGCCCACGTGCACGTTGCGCCATGCGGCATAGCATAGCGGATCGTGCCTGCGTGCGTTGGTGCTTGCAGTGCCGCGCACGGTCCACTGTGCACGTATTGTAGGACGCTATAGTGTCGGCATCATTTTTTTTAATAGTGGCATTTGGTCTGAGTGACAAATAACTAATGGAGGAATGTGATGGAGTGATGTGGTGAGTGATGGGGTGGGGATGGCGTGACGTGATGTGTCATTAGAAAGTCCATGTTTGAATAATAAATTATATAAAATGTGAGGCGAAATAATAAATGTTTTATTTGTATAAAAGTCATTTTTACCTTTCATTATATATTTAAAGTATTTATAATCGTTAATTAGGGGTGAGCATGAACTGGACCTGGTCGTCCTCATCCGTACCGGTTAAGATTTTCTAAATTTATTTCCGACCCGATGAATAATTGGGTCAGGACCGAATCTCATTTCTTTAACATCCGGCCGAGTCGGGTCGAGACTGAATCCGAATTTTACATCTCAACCCGGTTGAATATATTATATTAATATTAAATTATTTTGAAATAGTATATTTATATTTATTTTGAATAAAATTTTATATTTAGTAAAAAGTTTTATTTAATAAAAAATTATAGATAAAAATGTATTCGTATTAGAAAAAATAATATATGATGATATATATCAATGAACGTGAGAGAGAGAGGAGAGAGGAGAGAGAGGTGGTTTAATTTGGTAAGAAGAGAAATAATTTAATTTGGTAATAAAAAAATGAAAGAGATTAATTTGGTCTAAAATAATCTATCCTTCATCATTCCACCAAAAAATATGATGTTTAAAGAGCTTAATTATTCCACAACATCCTTCTTAACTTAAATAAAAAATATAGCCAAACATGATTTAATTAATTTTATTCCCCCATATTCCACCCCACCCCTTCATAACCCTCAATCCAAATAGACCCATAAAGTTGGGGAAATAACAAAATTGAGTGTATAGAAATTCTGAATGGATTATGTATGAAAATGAGAACAAAAAATTGTTATTTGATTATGATCTTATAACCGAATAAGTAACAAGAAAAATCATCCTGGGTCTAATGTATAGGAACATAACGTCTGAACATTTCTACGACAGGTTGTCGGAAACTCCAACATATAATGAAAGGAGAACACAATATCACATTTCAAGGTATCTCTACTAAGGGTAATCATAAATCGAGTTTGACTGGACCTGATCTGACCTGCTCAATTTTGATCGGGTTGGACCACCCTTCTTTGGAGGGTTGAATCCAACAAACTCAATCAGGTTGAGTGGCTGAATTACTTGACTATCATTTTTTTTTATTTTTCTACTACTGAATATAAAAAATATTATATAATATTTATTTAAAAAGCATAAAATAATTTGTTAAACATTTACATATTATTTTACATATTTTAAATTCTTTTAATTTAATATTTTTTATTTTTCAATAAATATAAACTAAAAATTAAATAAAAAAATAAATCTTTCAATCAGGTTAAGTCGACTTTCGACAAAATTTTGACTCATACCCTATTCGCCCCATTGTCGAAACCTGACTACTGATCCGACCCAAATCAAATAAAATGTTTTAAATGAGCTATCGGGTCGGGTTTAATCAACGTCGAAAACCTGAACCTAGATTCAAGCGGCAGCATCTCAACCTAGTTCAATGGACGGAAAGACCGCGTGAACAGCCCTCTCATGCACACGCGCTCGGCACAAAAGGTGGCCCATCACTTGTCTTATATAGGTAACCATGTAGTTTATTTAATTAACTAACTGCAAAAAGGCCCACTAAGGGCGGACATGTCCAACATAAGTTAATTATGAAGAGATAAAACGATCAACTGTTCCAAAACTGAAGGACTTAAAAGAAAGCAGAGGACACCCAAAAAAAAAAGAAAATGAAGCTTACAAGTTTTAGCCTCCAGCAATCCCCTTTCGAATCCATCCATCATCAAGACGTTATCTAATGAGCAATAAAACAAGCACTTCATGGGCATTCGCTCAGCAATTCTCCAACCGGAGCCAAAAAATTAAGAAAGAAATGGTGGCTTTTGAGGTCGTCAAGAAACCCACCTGAGATGAAACATGAACCGCCTGCCAAACCCATCAAACAGACGAACAGAAGCACTGACAAGGAGAAATTTCTACAAGTTAAACCCATACTTTTCTTCATCCTCCTCCTCTGCTACGTCTGGAGTCCAGAGTCATGGAGAGAGAGATAAGAAAGAGAAAGAAGAGGTGGAGAAAGAAGAGTCATACTTTGGTTTATGGTTTGTTATTCAAGGCTTAAGGTTTATAAAACTGATAGACTTATTATTTACCTAATTATTCTTGTTTTCACGAGTGTTCAAATTAGGGGCGTAAAAAAAATCCAACTAATCGAAAAATTTATTCAATCCAAAAAAATTGAATTGAAAAAATAAAAAAATTATGGCTCCAATTAAATTAAAATTCATCCATTAAAATTAGAACTCCACCTGAAGAATAGTGTAACGATCCGAAAATTCACTCTAAAAGTTTTGGGCATTTAGGATAATTTTACGTCGTTAGGTCGTTCGCCATAACATCATCATGATAAACATGATTGTTACGAAAATTAATTATCAAAATAAAACTTGTCTTTTCAACGAAAGTCTTGAATAAAAAACCATTGCGATTAATGTCATAGGAAAAACTAATAGTTCATTAACCAGGAAAACAACTCTAAAACAATAGTCTACCAGACTCATGACATTATTCTTAGCCTAGACCATGTACAACATCACCATCATGAGTTCAGCCAACCATCCATCCAAGCATATCAGTTATCTGCACGCATTTAAGGTGCAGGATTTCCTATTTCGAGTATGTAAAGGTCATGCAGTGTATCTTATGCATCCTATGCAAGATACTATATGACATATATGATAATTTCATAATAATAAGGAACATATATGCATGTCATGTCAAAGTCATAAAATATGCATATCATTGGCTTATATCATAAGTTCATCAATAATAGTAACGAAATTGACATGTAAACATTTTTATCAATTCATCAGTCAGTCAGTACAGTAGGCATACCAAATGACTAGCATTTGTCCTTATCTTATTACCCATTGGATCTCACTTTCGTGGTCATCAGTTTTTCAGTTCAATCAGCCAGTTCAGTCTTTGATCTTATTAGTAATTAAAGAATCAAGTCGTCCTTCAATAGACTAACTAGGCCTTGGAGCCGAGGATCTTTAGAAATATACATACCATTTCCAGTAAGATACAATTATTCTCTCGGGAAATGTTAACTTCAAAGTGCAGGGCGCAGTAATTTCATGAGAGATATTCTAACACAATGGAGCAGGAAACAATATTTCATGTCATCAGTTTGAGGGACGACAAGTAACAGTATTCTTCAAATGGTTCATTATTATCACAATCATCAATCAGTTTACGTCGCTCAGTTTTCAAATTTTAACCTAGTTACGATTGTCTATGCAATATGTGTATCTATGTTCATATACAATCATCAATCAATAATACATAATAGTAAACCTAAAATGATAATATAAATATAACATAAAACAGTTTTTCGGTCTATCACTATCGTGATAGGTTTTGTCACGACCATGACAGAGACCCAGATTCCTTATGCCCTCTGCCACGGTCATGACTGATAGAGTCACGGGTGTGCTACTCTTTCACGGTCGTTCTGGGACCTGACACGGCCGTGCCAACGTCCTGGAAGTCCGATCTTCCACGCATAAGTCTTAATTTTTTAGTTTAAAAGTTCAATAAAAATAATTTAAAATATCATAAATATTTCAGATATGATATCTTAGCATCTATGCATCATAAAACACATTAAAACATGTAATTTTCATTCATTAACAAGAGTTGGGACTTTTTCCTAGGAATTCATACAATACCAGAATTTATTCTCTGCACAGTATTCTGGCAGCAGTCACTGAAATATTAATAACATAACATATACTTGTTCTTTTCATATGATTCTATTTTTTATAAAAGAATAACAAGAACCTTTAACTTGAGGATAAATTTCAAACTATAATTCAGTATTTCCAATTTACTATATATTTTACAATTTAATCTCGTTGTTACCTAAGATAGCATGACACTAGTCCGATATTTGGATCATAACTATTTGCATACGACTCCAAATCATATGAAATCAATTTCTATAGAAACAAGACTTTTAGGGCTTTCCATCCATATATTTTTTGTAATTTTTGAATAAGAAAAACTTATCCAAACAATTATTGCAAAATGGTCACAAATTCTCAAGACAGCATACGATATTTGGATCATAACTATTTGTATACAACTCCAAATCATATGAAAACTAGAATTCGAGGGTGTTCCAAACATATATTAGTCGTAATTTTTGGATGAGAAAAACTTATCCAAATAATTATTACAAAATAGTCACGAATTTAATAGATTACGCAACATAAATCATGCAACCCTCAAACAAAATCTCTATCAAGAACAAAGTGTTCTTGAAACTCTCAATCCAAACAAAAACATCACTTACAGGGGAGAGAGGGATTTGGATCCTCTTTACATACCGTTAGGGTTTTAATTAAAATCCTAATCTTAATCCTAATCCTTTCTTCTTCCTCCTCCTCCTCCAGCTCCTCCTCCTCCTCCTCCTCCTTCTTCTTCTTCTTCTTCTTGCTGTCTGTGCTGCTCCTTGGAGACGGGTGTTGGCCATGAGGGTGGGAGGAGAGAAAAAGAAAAGAGAGAGTTGTGTGGCTTAGGGTATATAGGAGTACTTATAGGTTTGGTTTTGATCTTATTAGACTAGTAACTTCATAACCGGGCCTTAATTAGTTATAGATTTCTTTTTCTACTTATTTTTTTTCTTTTCCTCTTAGTTTATTTTTGAGGATATTATAATACCCCCTTAAAATAAAATTCGTCCCCGAATTTTGCAGAATCTTATACAATAGGTCTCTTCATCCACGTTGCTCCATTTTTCTTTCGCTCTTCGAATACACCGGCATGATCTTTTCATTTGTGACGTCCAATGCGCATTCCTCGGTGGTCTCTTTTTAACGGCCTTTGTATTTCATCTTTACTAGTCGATCACCATCATATGTTATTCCTAGATTTTTCGTGGGAATCTCATACCTCTAATCAATCTCAAGAAATTGAAATCATTCTTGAGTAATAATTTTGTTGTACAACTCTAATCATTAACTTAATCTTAAACAAAAATCGTTCATCTTCGTCACTTAATTGATCTTCAGCCCTTCGTGTGCCCCAACATGTCCTTTCTTGTATGTCTTCAACAGCATCGCTTAATAGTCTATTGCTAACGATTCTTGGTGATGATCCTGACCATGTCATCATATTATTTTGTATTTCCAAGATTCTAGTGTGAATCTTAGATCCTTAGTTAACTTCATGAAATGGAGATCATTCTTGCGCCACGTTTCCGTTTTGCTACTCTAATTCTTAACCTAATCTAAGTGTCAAACTATCTAGCTTAACACTTGACCATTTCATGTCATCGTTTAAGTCATGTACACCAAAGTAAAGCAATCCTAATTTCCTTCTATCCTTACTGTTGCCTCTGGGAGGTATTGCCTAGTGGAGACATTCCTTAGTGGTATTGCTATTTCTAGCTGCCACTTCATTTTTTCTTTCTCAACAGTTAAAAAATCAACAAAAGCAAATGATATAAAAGAATAAGTGGCACCAGAATCAAATAGAACATTAGTATAATGATCAGCTACAAGAAGGTTACCTTGGATCACTTCATTAGACTTCTGAGCCTCATCCACTTGCATGGTGTAGACTCTGCCTGGTGCCTTCTGTTGGTTCTCAGCTTGTTTTCCTTTGTCCTTGTCTTGGTACTTGAGCTTCTGCTCAGGACAGTCCCCGACAAAATGGTCAGTCTTGCCACAGCGCAGGCACGCCCCAGTTTTGAACCTGCATTCTCCAGGATGGAATCTATGGTAGTGAGGATAGGCTTTATCTTTTCATCCTCCTTCAGTCTTGGAGTAGAGTTTGGAGTCACTGTTCTCCCTATCTTTGCTTCTCTTCTGATCTTTCCTAGACTCCTTGTTCTGTTCATACCCCTTTTGTGTCTCAATTTCTCTAGCTAGCTTGGTTGCCAGAGAAATTGCCTTGTCCATGGTCTCGGGGTCATCACATTTGATAATCATCCTCAAGCGAGGATTTAGTCCTTTGATAAAGTGGTTCACCCTCAGATCTTCACCGTCCTTTAGAGGACTATACCACTCAAGCTCAAGGAACTTGTTGAGGTATTCATCTATAGTCAAGCTACTCTGTTGTAGATTCATGAACTCAATTCATTTATGTCCCCCTGACATGTGGAGGAAGGTAGTGGTTCCTAAAGGCCTTCTTGAAATCCCTTCAAGTGATATCATCATCTTCGTCGAACTGAATCCTTGTCATTGATTTCCACCAGTGACGAGCCTGGTCAATCAGTTGGTGAGTAGCTAGGTTGACCCTATGTTAATCGGAGCAGTCTATGGCTTGAAACTTCTCAGTAATGATGTCCAGCCAAGCCTCAGCCTTGTTTGAATTTCTCTCCCCATTGAAAGTAGGGGGATGCAGTTTTAGAAAGCTCTCAATCCTAGAACTCGAGTGGTCAGAGTGCCTCGAGTCCACACTCCTTTCCATAGCATGAACCATGCGAGTCATGCTCTCGATCAATTCCCTTTGGTCCCCTGAAGTGTTCGAAGGACCTCCCAGCTCCATCCTTTATAAACATTAACCAACCAACATTAGATGGTTGATTTAAACAATTAATCATACGCCACAAAACATACATACTCTTTATCTTGGATGGCTACTCATGATGGTTGCACATGGATTTAGACACTTAACAGTCATATGACGTACTTAAGATAGGTCCTAACTACATTCTAATACCAACTGTAATGACCCGAAAATTCACCCTAAAATTTTTGGGCATTTAGGGCAATTTTGTGTCGTTAGCCCGTTCGCCATAACATCATCATAATAAAAATGATAAACCTGACTGTTGCGGAAATTAATTATCAAAATAAAAACTTGTCTTTTCAACGGAAGTCTTCAATAAAAAACCATTGTGATTAATGTCATATGAAAAACTAATAATTCATTAATCAGGAAAATAACTCTAAAACAATATCCTAACAGACTCATGACATTATTATTAGCCTAGACCATGTGCAACATCACCATCATGAGTTGAGCCAGTCATCCATCCAAGCATATCAGTTACCTGCACGGATGCAGGGTGCAGGGTTTCTTAGTTAGAGTATGTAAAGGTCATGCAGTGTATGTTATGCATCCTATGCAGGATACTACATGACATATACGACAATTTCATAATACCAAGGAACATATATGCATGTCATGTCAAAGTCATAAAATATGCATATCATTGGTTCATATCATAAGATCATCTGTAACAGTAACGAAATTGATATGTAAATATTTTCATCAATTCATCAGTCAGTCAGTACAGTAGGCATATCAAGTGACTAACATTTGTCCTTACCTTGCCTCAGTCATAACTCATTGGATCCCACTTTCGTGGTCATCAGTTCTTCCGGTTCAGTCAGTCAGTTCAGTCTTTGATCTTGTGAGTAATTGAAGAATTAAGTCATTGCCCTCTAGTAGGCTAGCTAGGCCTTGGAGCCGAGGCTCCTTATGAATATACATATCATTTTCGGTAAGATACAGTTATTCACTCAGAAAATGCTAACTCCAAAGTGCAAGGTACAGTACTTTTCCAAGGGAAATTCTAACACAATAGAGCATGGCAAAGTATTTTCTGTCATCAATTTGAGGGGCGACAAGTAATAGTATTCTTCAATTGAGTTTATTATTATCACAATCATCAAACAATTTACGTCACTCAGTCTTCAAATTTTAACCTAGGTATGACTGTCCAAACAATTCGTGTATCTAGATTCATATATAATCATCTAGGAGTGGCACCCGACCCTATTCGGGGTGGGGGAAGTGTCCCCCACCCCGACCTAATCGACTGGCCCCCGCCCCCGAGCCGAGGCCCTAGTCCGGGGGGAATTTTATCCCCGTCCCGATCCCCGCGGGGTTCGGGGCCCCACGGAGATCTCAAATCCTACGTCCGATCTTAGTTTGGACCGGATTAAACTGAATTGAACTGATAAAAAATAGTCGAAATAGGAAAAAAATCGGGTTGAACCGCATTTTTTGGTTCAGTCAAAATTTTTTATTAATTTTTTTACTAAAAGATAATTTGATAAAAATTATTATTATAAATTTGGAAAATATTCAAAAATGAACTTTTTTCATAAACATTCAATATTGACTCATTAGTTTTCTCATTCATTTATACTTGTCTACTTACTCTCACTTTGCTACTACTATTAATATAGGACTATTTTTTACACTCACTTAGTCTTTGGAGTGTAGAGATTTGGGGCCCCGCGGGGCGGGGACAACTCCCCCCGCCCCGATCCCCGAAAGAAAGTTCGAAAATAATTTTTTTCCATCCCCAACCCCGCGAGGGAAAAATTCTCCAAGTTCGGAGCTCCGATAGAGGATTCCCCGCAGGGCCCCACAAGGGGCGGGAAATATTGTCATCCCTGAATCATCAATCATTAATACATAATAATAAACCTAAAAAATAATATAAATATAGCATAAATCAGTTTTTCAGTCTATCATGATCGCGATAGGTTTTGTCACTGCCGTGACAGAGACCCAGTTTCCTTATGCCCTCTGCCATAGTCACGGCTGCGCTATCCTGTTACGATCGTTCTGGGACCTGGCACAGCCGTGCCAACGTCCTAGAAGTCCGATCTTCCACCCATAAGTCCTTATTTTTAAGATTAAAAGTCCAATAAAAATTTAAAATATCATAAATATTTCAAACATGATGTCTTAGCATCTATGCATCATAAAACACATTAAAACATGCAATTTTCATTCATTAACAAGAGTTGAGACTTTTTCCTAATAATTCATACAATATCAGAATTTATTCTCTGCACAATATTCTGACAACAGACACTAAAATATTAATAACATAACCTATACTTGTTCTTTTCAGATGATTCTAATTTTTATAGAAGGATAACAAGAACCTTTAACTTGAGGATAAATTTCAAACTCTAAGTCAATATTTCCAATTTACTATATGTTTTACAATTTGGTCTCGCTGTTACCCGAGATAGTATGACACCAGTTCGATCACTACAACAAAATAGTGATTTTCCGATGGATAATTTCTGACGGTTCGAAATCCGTCGCAATTTGCGACGGATTTTTCGACGATTTCGTTTTCGACGGTTATGACCGTCGGAAATGATTTATATTATTATTTAATTTTTTGACGATTACGAACGTCGATATTTCCAACGGATATCCATCCGTCGCAATTTTTGACAGATTTTCCGATGGTCAAGATCGTCGAAAATAAAAAATAAATTATGTAATTTATTATATTATTATTTAATTTTTCCGACGGTCACGACCGTCGGAAATAAAAAAATAAATTATGTAATTTGTTATATTATTATTTAACTTTTTCGATGGATTTTTCGACAGTTACGACCGTCGAAAATGAAAAATTAAATTATGTATTTTTTATATTATTATTTAATTTTTTCGACGTTTAGGAACGTCGATATTTCCGACGGATATCAATTCGTCGCAAAATTCGTCGCAATTTTCGACGGTCATGACAGTCGGTAAATGTATAATAATATAATATAAAGAATATTTTATTAATATAACTAGGACGGCCCAAACTGTCGCAATTACCGACAGTTTTGACCGTCGGTAAAATAAAAAATAAATATTATATTTAACTAAATATTTTTTCGATGATCACAACCGTCGATAATTATAAAATAGTTAATATTTACATTTTCGACGACCGAAGCCGTCGGTAATTAAAATTTCGTTATCCCGCTTTCTCTCATCTTTTCCCCTTTTATATAATTTCTCCTCCCTCCTCTCCTCTCTCTCTCTTTCCCTCCTCTCCCGGCCCGCGACCCTCCCGCGCCGGCCTCCCTCTCCCGCACCGGACGTCAACGACCCTCCCGCGCCGGCGACCCTCTCCCGCACCGGCGATCCTCCCGCACCAGCGACCCCCTCCCGCGCCGGGGTCTGCTTCTTCATCTCCCACGCCGGCGTCTCTCTCTCTTTCTCTCTCCGGCCAGAGGCCGCTGTCGGCCGAATCTCGCCGCTGGCGGTCGGATCCGGCCGTGAGTGTTCGGATCCGGCCCCCAGCGGCCGGATTCGGCCTTCAGCGGCCAGATCGGCCGCCTAGCGTCCGGATTTGCCCGCCTGGCGGCGGATTCGGCGGCCGCCGGACGTCCGGATCCGCCCGCCTGGCGGCGGTTCCGACGGCCGCTGGGCGATCGGATCCGGCCGCCTGGCGGCGGATCCGGCCTCTCGCGGCTGGATCCGCCGCCGGGCGGCCCGGATCCGGGCCGCCAGTCGGCGGATCCGGCTGCAGGGGGTCGGATCCGGGCCGCCAGCCGGCGGATCCGGCCGCTGGGGGCCGGATCCGGGCCGCCAGCTGGCGGATCCGGGCCGCCAGCCGACGGATCCGGCCGCTGGGGGCCGGATCCGGACCGCCAGCCGTCGAGCGGCTCGGATCCGGCCTCTCGCGGTAGGATCGGCCGCCGGGCGGCCGGATCCGCCGCCTGGTGGCCCGGATTCGGCCCCAGCGGTAGGATCGGCCGTCGGGCGGCCGGATCCGCCGCCTGGCGGCCGGATCCGCCGCCTGGCGGGCCGGGGCTGGATCCGGTCCCCAGCGGCCGGATCGATCGGCTTGCGGCCGGATCGACCTGCTTGCGACCAGATTTGGCTGCGGCCGGAGCTAGCCGCAGCCCGATCCGGCTGCTAATTTTTTTATATTTAAAAAATTCTTTGCGACGGGTGCGATCACCAAAAGATTGACGCTTGCGACGACTATCGAAAGTTTTGATAATTTTGATCGTCGAAAAGTTGCGATAGTTCGAACCGCCGGCCTTTTCCGACGGTTCAAACCGTCGCAAGTAACAGCCGCCGGAAAGGGCCGGCAGTTCCAACCGCCTGGGCTTTTTTCGACGGTCAGAACCGACGATATTTTCGACGAATTTTTTTCGACCGTCGCAAATCAATTTGTGACGAGCGTTTTTCCGACGGATCGATTCTGACTAAAAAACCATCGGTAATTGCGTTACCGACGATTTTCGGACTGATTATCGACGGTCTGGATCGTCGATAATCAACATTTTTCTAGTAGTGGATATTTGAATCATAACTATTTGCATACAAGTCCAAATCATATGAAACCAATTTCTTCATAAACTAGACTTCAAGGGCTTTCCATTCATATATTATTTGTAATTTTTGGATAAGAAAAACTTATCCAAACAATTATTACAAAATAATCACAAATTTAACAAATTGTGCAACATAAATCATGTAACTCTCAATCAAAATTCCTATCAAGAACAGACTGTTCTTGAAACTCTCAATCGAAACAAAATCATCACTGAATAGGAAAAGAGAGGTTTGGATCCCCTTTACACACCTTGAGAATTTTAGTTAAAACTCTAATCTTAATTATAATCCTTCCTTTCTTTCTTTCTTTCTTTCTTTCTTTCTTTCTTTCTTCCTCCTCCTCCTCCTCCTCCTCCCTCCTCCTCCTCCTCCTCCTTCACTGCCCGTGAGGGTGGGAGGAGAGAAAAAGAAAAGAGATGATTGTGTGGCTTAGGGCATATGGGAGTACTTATATGTTGAGTTTTGATCTTGTTAGACTAGTAACTTCATAATTGAACCTTAATTAGTTATAGATTTCTTTTTCTATTTATTTTTTTCTTTTTATTTTATTTTATTTTTGAGGATATTTCAAATAGAGACCATTGAGCCTATTTTTTATTTATATAATTAATTCATAAGTTCTTAATTTTTTTAATTATAGATATAATATTTTTTTACATAATTTTATATTTTTTCTAGTACTTTATCAAACTTGGGACCTTTTGAGGTATTATCAATTTAATTAACTGATAATTTGGATCATCATTTAAATAGATTACTATTATTTAAATTATCAATAATATTACATTACATTGCTTTTGGCAAGTACTAGTAATATAAATAATAGTCAAAATAGAGAAAAATTACCAAAATACATCTAAAATTATCTCAAATTTTAATCACACATTATTATAAATAAACAAAGAAAAAATAGAAAAGTATATATATATATATATAAGATGAGACAAAATTAAAAGTTATTTGTAAAAGATTCCAAATAATAATGAAGATGAAGTTGGATGTTTTATTAATAAAATATTTACAATAAAAAATTTGATTGGATAAATAATTTCATCAAAATGCATCCCAAGCGGCTGATAATCTGAAAATTCACCTTCTCGGTATGTTATCTAGATTACAAGTGAGGTGATAATCAATATTAACATAGTAATTACAATCGCAATCAAATGAGAAAATATGATAGGATCTTGATAATTTTAAATAAAATAACTATTAATCTATCTAATTTGACAACTTTAAAATTTTAATAATATATTTTATATTTAATATAAAATTAAATATTTTTATGTCAATTTTATCGTATTATGTATTTTAAAATAGAATTATATAAAAGTAGGATCCCAAAAAAGTGACTTGTTAGAGGGTAGTTTTTATTTTAAAAATAAATTTAGGATGATTATTTTAATGTAAAAACTGATCTAAAAAATAGTGAAAAATCTTTTTGAACCCTAAACCCTATCCGACTACTTTCGCCTTAGTTCAAATGAAGTTCGGATAAAAAAGAATACAAAAATGCTAAATCCTCCCTAAAATTTTAATCTAAAAATCCTCCTAATACTCACATTCTTAAACTGCCCAATAAAGTTGATAAAATTACAGTGTGTGCTGAGTGAGTTAGGAGGCTAATCCTCCTAATTTAGGAGAATATAGCATCACCCTATTCTAGGAATTGTTAATCTGAATGTTGAGATTAATAATTATAGTGAAACCTAAATAAAATTTAACCTTGTTTGACATTATCCTAATGAATAAGTCACTTATTCATGTTTTATTCAACTTCCAAACAAAGGCCACGTCCACATGAATAGAAATTAATTCATCTATTTAAAATATATAAAATGACATAAACAGACATAAAATAATAAATTGTCTAATTTTGGATATTATATAAAAGTATTTTCTTCATTTGTGATGTATTATTTATTTTAATTACCCAAAACATTAGATGTTCTTAGAATATAACAAATTTTAATTTGAAATTATCTATACATTTTGCATCTATTCAGTAATAAAATGAGATAATTTAAATGCTATTAATAATTATTATAAGACCTTTAAATTATTTATGCTAATATATATATATATATGCAATTTAATATTAGAAGAAAAAAATTTGGAATAAAAGTTCTGTTCTCTAAATATTAATCAAATTACTGTATTCAAACTCGGTAATTAACGGACATTTGAATTTAATTTATCCAACACTTTGTTTAGTTGTTTGACTTGATGAAACCGCTAAAAATATTTTTAAATTATATTTTTTAAAGCAAATATTAAATAATAAAGTATCATACGAACAATAGAATAAATGATGACTTATGTATTAATGATACAAATTAAATATTTATAAATAATATATATATGAATCAATCCAGATTACTCTAATTTGAGCTGGTCAATTTTACTTTATTAAAAATCATTTAAAACATTATCGGACTTTTAATTTTTTTATCAGATAAATATATCAGGTCCGTCCTATTTTTCTTACACCTCTCAATGGAAGTCCTAGAAACATATTAACATGTCCCTGAGGTCGAGAAAGAAAAATGAAACTTCATTTATGTGCAAAATTAAAAGCTCGTCGGTGGAAGCTGATCAAATTCATCTTCCATTCAACCAAGAGTTGACAGGGACAAAAGAAACACATCCATCTTTCTAGAGAGAGACAGAGAGAGAGAGAGACTAACTGGGTGCTTTCTTCTCTGTAATTCAAATGACATATACAAGTTAGCGTAGGCGAAACGACACATGACGGTGGCTTTAGCCAAACAAGGCGTGCCAGCACCGCAAAATACCGAAAAGATGAAAAAGAAACAAACCCTTGACACTGCGCTTCCGTTTACTTCCCTGTTAATGTTCCTAATGGTTATTTGTAAACAAAAGGTAATTGAACAAAAATTTCATAAGCCAAAAAGAAAACTTGAAACTACAAAAATCTAATTGAGCAAAAGGTATAGTTGTAACTACTCCTCCACACCATCTCGGCTCAGAAAAAGGACCGAGAGCCATCTTTTATCCACGTAGGACTGATTTCTTGCGAGTATCAACAAAATTTCATCCGCTGGACAAAAGAAACAGAAAACATGCGTCCGTATCAGAACATTGTGTCAAGCATGTTGCTTTTGTAGCTCAATTGAAATGGATGTTCTACTTACTCTTCTAAGGTTGCTTCAATTGAACTGTTCGCTTTTTGAACTTTCGAGCTACACGAATTTAAAATACATTTTGAAAGATAAATGTATTAGCTACGTATAAGGTAATGATCACCTTCATATTTTACTCACGTGAAACTATTCATTCAAATCATCTTCATCTTTAAACCTCATATCATTACATCAATCTCCATTGTTTCATCACAATCGCTTAATGTAACTAACACAATAAATATCAAGGGTCAGGCATGCAACAAAGAAAGTTTAGATGAAATCACGTCTTGCCCAACCTCCTCCTCCCCTGCGATCGTCAACCGCCAGCACCCCGACCTATGCAACCTCATCCTCCCTTGAGTGCTGACTCTGATCCCTTGTGAGATGGCAGGAGTGGTCAAACGTCAAAGACTGGAGCGCCCGACTTTGATACACCTACGCGTCGACTTTGATCGCACTCCCGTGAACTGACTCTGACGACCTGCCTTCATGAGCGTCCCAACCTCTACATCCACGGCCCTCCGCGACCTCTTCAATTGTCACCCCCAACCTCTATCATCGATAACCCCGACGAACCAAATCCCAACATCGTCGATCGTCAAGAGAGAGAGTGTGTAGGGTATTTTATTTGGATCATCGATATAAAACAAACAACCCATATTAAGGTGTTGCACCATGTTACACATAAGGGGTGTTACACCCTATTAATCTCATATATATTAAAGTAAAAAATCCTTAGGACAAATAGTGTTAGGAAAAAAGATCAATACATATTTTGTTAAAAAAATATCATTTCGTTATTGAATAATTTGTTATAATCTCATGACATTAAACTTGTTGTTGATATATAACTATATTATCAAAAAAATTACACCAAATGCCCTTCAATTTGACGTTTGCTCAGTGATGCTCTCCAACTTTATTTTGTTACGAATGTCCTCCATCTTTTAATTTGTTTCACCCGATACCCTCCTTACCTACAATCAACGGTCTTCCGGTCCTGGAGCTGACGTGACGTTGTCTCTCTCCTCTTCACGTTGACATTGCAATGACATGGTAATATTAAAAAATTAAAAATAATAATAAAATGCCACATCGAAGCTCAAGAGGGGTGACCTCCCCCCTGCGTGCGTCGGCGAGCTCGCAGGGGGGGGGGGGTGAACACCCCCCCCCCCCACATCGGCGAAGCTCGCGGGGGGAGGGGTCCTTCTCCCTGCCTACGTGCGTCGCCGACGCACACATGCAGGCAGAGAGGGTCGTGGGGGGTCGCCCCCTGCGATCCCCGGCAAGCTCGGGGGGGGGGGGGGGGGGGGGGGGTGACCCCCCCAGCTCCGGTGGGTCTCCGACGCGCAGCCCCCTGACCGTACGTCTGTCTTACATGGCATTTTTTTCTTTTGCCACATCATTGCAATGTCAATGTGGAGAGTGACCAGGAGATCGTCGATTGTAGGTAAGAAGGGCATCGGGTGAAATGAGTTAAAAGATGAAGGGTATTCGTATTACAAAGTGAAGTTGGAGGGCATCGCTGAGCAAGTAGTAGTAGTAGCAGCAGCAACAGTAAGTAACATTTTAAGCAAAATTATTTTAACTAAATTTTCTATAGGAATAATTGATTGGAATACCAAATATCTATCCTAAAGAACACCAAATAACATTTTACTTATTTGAATTAAATATTTGAACAGTTGAATTAAGATATCCTTAATGTAAATAACTGAAAATTGTGTTGGAAGGAATAATTAATATCTTTTCCTTTATTATCCTTATTCAAATCTAAATTAATAATAACTTTTTGAAGGCATAACTAATCATGACCATTATTTGTTCATGTACTTCATTTTATTGATATTTTTCCTTACTAATTTTTTTTCAATATTCATTTTTATCATCTTCCTATATACATGAGGAATATTAGGGTGACACCACATATTTGTGGTAGCACCTTGCGTCCACACATCCAGAATCGTTCGATCAGATATGGACAGATGAGATGCGTTGCGCGCCAGTTCAACTTAATTCGTTTGGTTCAAGAGCTCTGGTTCACGTCCCCTGTGATTCCTTCATCTGTCCCCAGTCTGCGCGAGGTTCGACAATCCACGCGACCACCCGAGGTCCGGCGATCCTCTGCGCGTCTGTGCGAGGTCCGGCGATCCTCGACGGAGCTCCAGTGAGGGAAGATCCGTGCAGAGATACATCCAGAGCAGACGACACTATGCGCAGCTCAGATCAGATGTGGACACATCCAAGAGCGATTCTCTACGCAAGCGAAAAGGGGGCATCGGCGAAGGGTGGCAATCTTGATGGCGAAGGGTGGCAATCTCGACGACGAAGGGTGACAATCTCGACGGCGAAGGATGATGATCTTACTTGGAGGGAGGATGGCGACGGAGATCGGCGATCTTGTGGTGATTTGCGAGAGTGTGGCGAGATGCGAGCGAGGGCGCACGACGATCTACGAGCTAGGGTGGCGAACTACGAGCGAGGGCGGTGATTTGCGAGCGAGGGCGACGATCTGCGAGCGAGGGGAGCGATGCATGTCCGATCTACGACACAAATCTCATATCTCAGATCGACGACATCCGCAGATTGACGTTTGCAGACCCACGACGGCGTTCGCACATCTCGGATCGACGTTCGCAAATCGACGATGGCGTTCACAGATCAACGATGATGTTCGAAAATCTCACGGCGCTCTGTCGCCTAGTGTCATCGTCGCTCGGCGCCATCGCCGTCGTGTATATATATATCTATATATATATATATATATATATAATCATGAGGCTTTCAAACTATTCTCATGACTCCATTCCTATATATATATAATCCCCATGCTTTCAAACTATTCCCATGCCTCCATTCCTATATATATATAATCATGATGCTTTCAAACTATATATATATATATATATATATATATATATACACATACATACATATATCTTTTTTCTCCTTTTTTGGCAACCTTTTTTTTCATTTCCTATATATAATCTATTATAACCACCTCTAGTTAATTTCGTATCTCTCTATCTAACCACCTCTCTTATAAAATCTTCTGACTACCTTCTTCTTTCTCTCTCATAATCCTCCAATCGCCTATATGCGATTTTAGCAATCTTCATGTCATCCTCTCGTCTCTACTCCATCACCGCGCACATCACATTCCTCTCCTCGAATTGCTCCGTCACTGCATACCTCACGTCCCTCTCCCTAGACCATTGGGTGTACGCCATGATGTGCTTCTGTCTCTCACAGCGACATTGACATTAGCATCTACTCTGCATTGTTCACGCGACCAAAGCGGCGAACGTTATGAAAATCCTCAATTGACTATTTTTCTCTCGCCATCTAGCATCTTCGGCATCAGCATATGTACATCATTCTCGCGATCGAAATGCCAGATGCCATGAAAGTCCTAAGGGTCTATTTGGATTGAGGAGTATGAAGGGTGGGGTGGAATATGGAGGAATAAAATTAGACCAAATTAACCTCTTTCACTTTTTTTATTACTAAATTAAATTATTTCTCTTCTTACCAAATTAAACCACCCTCTCTCTCTCTTCTCTCTCTCTCTCTCTCATTTCATTGATATATATCACCATATAATATGAATACATATTTATCTATAAATTTTTATTAAATAAAACTTTTTAGTAAATATAAAATTTTATTCAAAATAAACATAAATATACTATTTAAAAATAATTTAATATTAATATAATATATTCAAACGAGTTGGAACGTAAAATCTGAATTCGATCCTGACCCGACCCGGCTGGGTGTCAAAGAAATGAAACTTAATTCTGACCCAGTTATCCATCGGGTCAGAAAAAAATTGGAAAATCTTAACCAGTGCGGGCAAGGGCAACCAGGTCATCCCGATTCATGCTCACCCCTAATTAATAATTATAAATACTTTAAATACATAATAAAGGATAAAAATGACTTTTATATAAATAAAATATTTGTTATCCCATCCCATATCTTATATAATTTATTATCCAAACATGGACTTTATAATGACACACCACGCCACCCCACCCCATCACTCACCACACCACCACATCTCATTCCTCCATTAATTATTTGTCAAACAAATCATGTGTTTCTCTTGTCATCTACCATCGTTGGCATTGTGATTTGTTGTGCATCATCCTCGCGACCAAAGCGCTCAAGTGACTACTTTTCCTCTCTTCATGCTAAAGGAGGCCGTAATCATCTATATATATAATCCTGAGGCTTTCAAACTATCCTCATGCCTCCATTCCCATTTATCTTTTTTTCTCCTTTTTTGGCATTTTTTTGCATTTCCTATATATAATCTATTCCAAACACTTCTACTTGATTTCCTATCTCTCTATCTAACATTCTCTCTTATAAAATCTTCTGACTAGCTTCTTCTTTCTCTCTCATAACCCTCCAACCACCCATACATGATTTCAACAATCTTCATGTCATCCTCCTATCTCTGCTCCGTCACCACGTACCTCACATTCATCTACCCGAACTTCTCCGCCACCGCGTACCTCACGTCCCTCTCCCTGGAACGTTGGGTGTATGTCATGATGCGTTTTAATTTGTCTCTCGCAGCGGCATTGACATCGGCATCGTCATTTGCTCTGCGTTGTTCTCGCGACCGAAGCGACAAACATTATTAAAGTTCTCAATTGATCAATCTAGAGTGATCCTTCGTAAATACTTTTTAAAGTAAATTTATAGTGTATTTAAGAGTACCAATGTTTAGTTATGTTTAATATATTCAAAAATTCGTTATATATATCTAACACAGGTAAAAACTATCATATGTCATGTCACCTCTAACGTATAAAATGATATTATTTTAACATATAATCATGGATATTCGAAACTTAATTATTGAAACATATATTTTTTTATTTTTCAATTTTGTATATTTTTAACTATAAATATAGGACTATTTCAATTTTCGGTGGCATACTTGATATCTTCTCTGAAGAAAAGTGCATGTGCGAACCTATGAGCATAGTCTCTGCTTGCTAAAAGAACCTTTCTTTATCAAATAAAAATATTAGATTTTATCATCTAAAAAAATTCAACAAATGATATCAAGCCTTTGACTCGCATCTCTACAATATTTTTTAATATAAGTATCTTGAATATTTTAACTATAATATTATGATAATAATTAATCATAATGTAATAATATTAAAAATATAAAGGTATAGTAAAGTTAATAATGTTAATAATTATCGTTCCATTTTATGCTAATCATTGCAGATTTATCATGTGCGAGCCTCTCATGAAGTCACACAATATGATCAAAATAACTAACATTTTTATAGCTAGTTTAGATATGACAAAAAAAATTTATATTCAATATTTATAGTAATAAATATCTTCAAACTTTTGTTTCATGAAAAAAGTAATTCCATTTATACTCGAACTCTATAGTTATAAATATTAAGGTGTAAAATATGCAATATTACAGCTTGCAACTATATTTTATATAATATTAAATATATTTAATAAAAGAAGATGATTACACACACATATATATACATATATATATATATATATATATATATATATATATGTTTATGTATATCCATATTTATATCTCTCGTGTGAGGAATTGCACCCTTATTGAATGCTCCCAACAAAATGACTACAACTGATAAGTTAGAATTGAAGATCAAAATTCAAGAGTTGTTGTATAAGAGGTTCATCTGATGCTCCCTACAGAATGGCTTCAAGTGAGACACTAGAATTGAATATCTAAATTCAAGAGCTATTGGATAAGGGATTCATCCTACCAAACATCTCCCACAGAATGCTCAAGTACTATTCATGAAGAAGAAGGATAAATTTATGAGGTTATGCATAGACTATTAGATTTTAATAAAGTCACGATCAAGAATAAGTACCAATGGTCCAGAATAAGTACCTCTAGTAGTGAAAGGAAAATCCACAGTTTCTTCTTCACCTTAACAAGAAGAATAGGCACCCAACAAGAGATATTAGTTGCACTTATCATCCTTTGATTAAGATTTGTATTGCCACCATGTGCTTGGCACAAGTAATAATTATCTTTAGCACCACTATGAAGATATCACGCGATTGGATTTTGAGATGCACATTTGTTGACGGGAGGCAAAACCCTAGCACCTCTGAATTGGAAAATCATGACCCACCTAAATTCTAGACTGTAATATAAGAAAGCTCAACTAATTTTATTAACTTTTTATTTTGAAATTTGTGACACGTACATATTTTATATATGGTTAAAACATATTTCCTTCGCATGGACCTAAACCATAACTATATCAGACATATATATAGCCGGGTTGTCCTTAAAAAATCACCCTTATTGGCAAAGTCGGGTCAGGCTCATTAAAAAATTGAATAGAGTGTACCTATGGATTAGATGTTATTTACTAAATTTAGCCTAGCTTAATTTGATACCTTACTAGGATTAATTTTAATGATGATGATGATGATTTTTCATTTATTTCTTTCTTACTTTCTGAACAATCTCCAATTTACAAGTATTTCAAATGTGGTCACACAGCTTCACTTTGTAATATCACTATCATCGAATTTTAGAAATATTTTAGTCACAATCATCACGACCACCTATAGCTAATTTACTGACGTGTATGTTGGCACCATGTCAACTTTTTCTCTCTCCCCTACATCAAATTTAAAAAAAAAATAGAAAATGTCATGCCAATATTTTTTTCTCTTATTCACTCAAATTTAATATTTACCTAATGGTTATTCAACTTTTCAAAAAAAATTATACATGGTCATTCAACTTTTCAAAATTTTCAATCAAGGTCATATTAAAAAATAAAAATACAAAAATACAAAAAAATAATAAGAAAAGGATAGTTGTCTCACAAAGGGGCTACCTAAAGATGAACTTTCGGATCATGCTGTCATGCTCAAACTGGAAAAATTGGATTTGACCGTGCTTTCGGCTGTGTCGAACCAGTATGGTCCAAAATCATACTATGTTAGGTTGTGCTGAAAAGCACTTGGGCCTATCCGGCACAGTTTGGATGTGACCTGGCCGAATCAATCGAACCGCATCATGTCGGATTAGGCCCTCCAATTTTTTCAGTATGTATTAGATATATAATAGTATAGTAATTAATAATTAGAAAATTAGAAAATAAACAATGATCACATTTCTTGCCCTAAAATTTGGACTAGTAATAAATAATATAATATAAGATTATGATGATTAGACATACAATAAAAATATCATTTATATATAATAAAGTTATAACGCATTATTAAACATTTTAATATATAATAAAAATAAAAAAATTGTGCTACGTCGACCGGCCGGGCCCAGCATCCCGCTGGCTGCCCAGCATGATCTGGTCTGAGCCAGACCTGAAATTTCGTGCGGACACCGTGCCAAGTCCCAGAACAAAAGTTCACCTCAAGGTTTACCGTTTCTCAACCCTTCTTATGTACGACAACCTCTTTACGAGGTTGCTACCTCTTTTCTAATGTTTATTTATTTATCATTTTAAATTTTAAATTGAGTGAAAGAAAATACTCATATCTTCTTCTTAAAAAATGTTAAATGGCTACAAAAGTTAATGATCCTTAAATACTTTTTATTTTTACTTTTTAGTTTTAAATTTACTTTAATAATGGTCGTGACTCAAATTTTTGAAAAGTGGCTCGAACTTTTATTTATTTGTTTATACTTATTTCATTCTATCTCTTTTTATTAATTTAATTTTTTTAATGATGTTCATAACTGAAATTTAAAAATAAATTTGAATGATCATGTCTTAAAATTTTGAAAAGTTGAATAATCATATAGATACAAAATTAAATTTCAGTAGAGGAGGAAGAAAATTGCTGACATGGCATTTTTGTTTTTAAAAATCTGAACTAGATGTAAGAGAAAACATTGATGTGGAGCCACGTAAGCATCAACGTGATAAACGGTCACGATGATCTCGACTGAAACGTTTCTGAAGTTCAATGACTGTAATATTACAAAATAAAATTGGATGATCATATTAGGAATAACTCCTAAGTCGAATGATTATTGTTGAAATTTAGTCCTTACTCTCTAATATGATGTTTTAATTGTAACAGAGATATGTGAGAGCACTATACTAATATTGTAATAGTGGTTATGCTTCTCGGTGATAAAAAAAATTGTGTCTTATCTCTTGAGCAAAGAAAATATGCAAGGAAACACTTTCAAGAAGAATAGATTGACTTGCCTTTGAAAGCGGAGAAGAAGATGATATAAATAATTTCTTCCTTATCATATTTGGAATAAGAAAATGTGCTAGTGAAATATTTGACAATCTCGATATCAAAAAGTCGTTCAACAAATCTTTCACCTTCATATTTGTTCTCTCTCTTTCTCACTATATTCTGATTGTTATGTGAGCATTATTGTATCACACTTTAAACTTCTCAAATTGATTTGGTATTGTGATCCAATATCCATAACACATTTTCATAATTTGAGTGTGTCAATATTTTTATGTAACTCATTATGTATTAAAGTTAATTGTATTCAACTTACCCAAAAAATATATTTTATCTTTTTTATGCTATTTTGTACATTTTCTTAATTTTTTATCATAACTGTAACGATTAATTTTTTTTAATAACCCATAATATATTCTCATCATTTTATCATTTCAAATATTTCTATATACAGAAGGAATTCATTGTACATTAAAGTTAATTTTATGTAATTTACAAAAAAAAATTATAACATTTCAAGATCACACAAGGGTAATTGACAAGACCATGAAGGCTTGTGGGTGTAATAGATGCATGGATGGTGTGTTTGATTGTGACATCTTCGTGTCAAATGTTCTGTTGGTGACTCACCTTGACTTAATGGCTTACCACCGTTTCATGGATATTATTTATTTATATTGTGTATGTACTTTTTTAATGTATAGTTTTAATGATTTATAATCAAGCTTAAGTCGCATACTCTTTTTTTTTTCTTTTCTTATGCTATTTTCTTAATCTTTTTCTCATAACTTTAGCAATAAAATTTTATAATTTAATGGCCCATAACATATTCTCGTAGTTTTACATTTTTCGATATTTATATGTATTAGTGTTCGTAATGAATATTAAACTAAAGATCTAAAATTCTCACAACCTCTCTTAATAATTTTAAACTCATTAATCAATATATATTATTTAATCAATTAGAAAATTAAAACCACAGAAATATGTTCTCTCTTTTCTCCCACTGGGGTTTGACATTTCCCTTGAATATTAGGATGGCAATCGAATTTCTTTACATGTAGAATAATACGTTAAGCTATATGTAATTTATGTCATTTTATAATTTTCTTATTTAATATATTATTCTCTCACGTGTTAACCTCTCAAATAATTTTAGGCTAAGTAATATGTTATTAATTATTTTTGTTATGATGCTGATGACAAAAAAGATAGTATCATAAGTATTATGCATATAATTTTGAGGCCTAAGAATCAGTTTAAGTATCACGCACACAAACCTCCATCCCCTTTTTCACCTTTTGTCTTCTCTTCTTTTTTTTTTAATTCCTTTTTTTAGAACACAAGCAGCAAACTTCAAAGCATTAAAAAAACAGAGATGAGAGATCGATCAACAATTCCGAGATCGAAGAAATTTAAAAACAAAAAAAAAGAAAAAAAACAGAGGACACACAAGAAAAAAAATTAAGCTTACGAGTTTGAGCCTGCAGCAAACTCCTCCTCCCGCCAAATCCATGCGTCACGAAGACGTGATCTAACGGGCAATAAAACAAGCACTTCCAGGGCATTAGCTTAACAATTCTCCAACCGGAGCCAAAAAAAAAAAAAAAGAAAGAAATGGTGGCTTTGAGGTCGTCAAGAAAAGAAACCCACCTGAGATGAAACTGGAACCGCCGACCAAACCGATCAAACCGACGAACAGAACCACTGACAAGGAGAAATTTCTACGAGTTAAACCCATTACCTCTCTTCTTCCTCCTCCTCCTCCGCCACGTTTGGAGTCGAATTCAGTAGCTAAGAAGATAAATTATTTATAGGCACGATGGAGAAGCAGTGGACGAAGGTACTGCAAAGATTTTTGGGCATATTTAATTGTTTAGACCACTATCCGGCATCCACCTCTCTTTTCTTGCCGGCGATAATCTTCCGAGGAGTGACCCATGATGCGCTTCTATCTCTTGTGGCGACATCGACATCGACGTCGCCATCTGCTCTGCATTGTTCTCGTGACCAAAGCGGCCAATGTAATGAAAGTCCTCAATTGACTATTTTTTTTCTCACCATCTAGCATCGTCGGCATCAGTGTGCATCATTCTCGCGACCATGAAAGTCCTCGGTGTTTCTCTCATCATCTACTATCGTCGGTGTTGGAATTTGTTGTGCATCATTCTCGCGACCAAAGTGCTCAAGTCATTACTTTTTCTCTCTCCATGCTGAAGGAGGCCACAATCACTATGGTCTTTGCAGGAAATTAAATGCTTAAATTTTTTTCTCGCCATTTAGCATCGTCGGCATCAGCATCGGATGTGCAACCTTCTCGCGTTCGAAATGCCAAATGCCATGAAAGTCCTAAGTGTTTCTCTCATCATCTACCATTATCGACATTGGGATTTGTTGTGCATCGTTCTCGCGACAAAGCGCTCAAATGACTACTTTTTCTCTTTATACATCTGTATATATATAATTATGAGGTTTTCAAGCTATACTCATGCCTCCATTACCATTTATCTTTTTTCTCCTTTTTTGGCAATCTTTTTTTTTTCATTTACTATATATAATCTATTATAACCAGCTCTACTCGATTTCCTATCTCTCTATCTAACCTCCTCTCTTATAAAATCTTTAGACTACCTTCTTCTTTCTCTCTCATAACCCTCCAACCACCTATACGTGATTTCAGCAATCTTTGTGTCATCCTCCCGTCTCTACTCCGTCACCACGTACCTCACATTCCTCCCTGAATTGCTCCATCACCGCATATCTCACGTCCCTCTCCCTGGAACGTTGGATGTAAGCCATGATACACTTTAGTCTCTCGTGGCGACATCGACATCGGGATTGCCATATGCTCTGCATTGTTCTCGCGATTGAAGCGACGAATGTCATGAAAGTCCTCAACTGACTACTTTTTCTCGCCATGTAGCATTGTTGGCATATGTGCATCGTTCTCACGATTGAAATGCCAGATGCCATGAAAGTCCTAAGTGTTTCTCTCATCATCTACCATCGTCAGCATTGGGATTTGTTGTGCATCGTTCTCGCAACCAAAGTGCTCAAGTCACTACTTTTCTCTCTCCATGCTAACGGAGGCCGCAATCACTGTGGTCTATGCAGGAAATCAAATGCTTAAATTTTTTTCTCGCCATCTAGCATTGTCGGCATCAGCATCTGATGTGCATCCTTCTTGCGATCGAAATGCCAAACGCCATGAAAGTCCTAAGTGTTTCTCTCTTCATCTACCATCGTATGGAGTTCATCCGATGCCCCTACAAAATGGTTTCAAGTGAGATGCTAGAATTGAATACCTAAATTCAAGAGCTATTGGATAAGGGGTTCATCCTACCGAACATCTCCCATAGAACGCTCAGGTATTATTCGTGAAGAAGGATAGATTTACGAGGCTATGCATAGACTACTAGATTTGAATAAAGTCACGATTAAGAATAAGTACCAATGGTCCAGAATCTATGACTTGTTCGACTAGCTATCTTCGACGAAAGTGTTCTCAAAAGTTAGATAGCTGATGATGATATAGGCACTATTCATCAGACTTCATTTAATATTATTTTAATATTTAATTTAATATTTAATATTTATTTTTAAATCGTTTATACTCAATGAAAAAAATAATTGGTGAAAGAAGTTAATAATTGAAAGACAATTTAATTATAAAATAAAATTTAAAAATAAAGAGAGAAAAGAGGATAAAGTTAGAGGACATTTAGTGTTTTTTTTAGATTATATCGATGATTTTAAGCTCATCACAAAACTTAAATACAACCTATTGAACTAGTTTTAAGAGTTGAAACTAATTATACTTATCCCATCCTTTATTTCTGTTTATATTAAATAAAAATAATAATACTAATTCACTAAAGAATAATAAAAAAACTCGCTTAGCTCTCGTTCTCTATATCCTGATGGGAAAATTCGAGAACATGGAGAGAAGATCGTAGAGAGATTGCAGAAAAATAGAGGAGACACACGAATTTACCCAGGTTCACCCTTGAGATGAGGGCTACGTCCTGCAAAGAGATTCAACTATATCGTTTAGGTTTACAGCCGCCACACAGATTACACCAGAAATTAGGCTATTAATAGCCTCTCCAAACCGGGTTTAAAACCCAAACAAACAGAGAAAAAACTTAATCCGAACAACACGGGCCAACTAAACAAAAGCTCAAAACCGTCTAGGTTTCGTTCGTACGCCAGCAGCATTGCTAATTGGGTAATACTCAGATTCCCCTAAGCTCACGTGGACGAACTCAGTGTGAGAAACAAGAGGTCATGAAGTATTCACCAAGTCTAACATTCTCCCACTTGGTGGATACTTCACACCAATGAGAGCCTTGCCAGCAACATTCTTCTTTAATCCGATAGCAGTAGAGCACAACTCGAACTTTGCACCTGTAACTGCTTTAGTCAGAAAATCAGAACTATTCTCTGTTGTATCAACCTTTTCAACCTGAACCTCTTTCTTTTTCACCTTTTCCCGAATGAAATGGTATTGGATATCAATATGCTTTGTGCGTGAGTGAAATGCAGGATTCTTAGCTAACTGAATAGCACATTGATCATCACATCTATGGCACCTTGCTCAAATCCGAGCTCCAAGCACAACCGTCGTAGCCATATAGCCTACTTTGCAGCATGAGTAAGAGCCATATATTCAACTTCTGTAGAAGAAAGTGCTACCACGCTTTGTCTCTTGCTCATCCAACTTAGTGCAGCCCCAAATAATGTAAAAACATATCCGCTAGTGGATCGTCTACTATCAATGTCTCCACCACAATCTGCATCTACATGGCCTACAATATCACGCATCTTTCCTTTTCCCGCACCTTCAAAGCACAAAGCAAAATTTGAAGTTCCACGAAGGTACCTGAAAATTCTCTTGATAGCATTCCAATGTTCCCTGTCTGGGTTAGACATATACCGACTCAAGACTCCCACTGCTTGGGCTATATCTGGACGCGTGCACACCATGGCGTACATCAAGCTGCCCACTGCACTTGCATATGACACACGGTCCATCTCTTCGGCTTCTTCATTCGTCTTCGGGCATTGCTCTGCAGAAAGTTTGGTTCCTAGAGACATAGGATTACTCACTGGCTTGCAGTCCGACATGTTAAATTTCTTCAACACTTCTTTTATGTACTTCTCCTATCCTAGCCACAACTTTCTCTTCTGACGATCCCTTCTAATCTGCATACCCAAAATAAAATTCGCTGGCCTCAAGTCTTTCATCTCAAACTTCTTGGCCAACAAACCCTTCACTGAATTCACCATCTTCATATTGTTTCCAATCAGCAACATGTCATCCACATACAGTGTAAGAATGACAAACTGATCTCCAACTCTCTTCACATAAACACAATGATCTGAATCTGAACGTACAAACTTGAGTTCGAGCATGTACGTATCAAACTTCTGGTACCACATCCTTGGCGACTGCTTCAATCCATACAGAGACTTCTTCAATTTGCACACCAGCTTCTCTTTACCTTGAACTTCAAAGCCTTCTCTTTGTCTCATATATATCTCTTCCTTCAAGTCCCCATGAAGGAATGCCGTCTTCACATCCATCTGCTCTACCTCAAGATTATATGCTGCTGCCAGAGATAGAACAAATCTGATTGAAGTCATTTTCGTCACGGGAGAAAAAATCTCATCATAGTCGACTCCCTCAACTTGATAGTACCCTTTAGCTACCAGCCTCGCCTTGTACTTCTCTACAGACCCATCCGATTTCAGCTTTCGCTTGAACACCCATTTGCAACCAATTGCCTTTCTATCCTTAGGCAATTTACACAAGCTCCATGTTTCATTCTTATCCAGTGACTGCATCTCATCTGCCATAGCAAGCTCCCACTGATTTGTATCATCTATAGACCTTGCATCTTTTATAGAACTAGGTTCTTCTCCGATGATGCTCAAAGCATGAAACGAACTCAGAGCACTAAGAGAGTATCTCAAAGGTGCTCTTCTTTCTCGTGTCGATCTCTTGAGAATTGGTATGGTAGTACCAATATCTGGGTCTTCATCTGAATCTGCATCTTCAACTTTATTAACCGAGTCCTCTTGATCCGGTTCTGTAACAGACTCAATTGAAGTATCTTGTGCATCCACCTCTGATGTTTCAGAATCAGAATCTTCTTCAAGCACTACCACTTTCTTAGGTTCATCACATTTTTGAACTTCAACTTGGGAACGTGATTCACGGAAAACAACATCCCTGCTGTAAACAATAGTCCTTGACTTTGAATTCCACAGTTTGTAGCCCTTGATCCCTTCCTTGTATCCGACAAATATGTTCTTCTCAGATTTACTGTCAAGCTTACCCCGCTTTTCCTTGGGTATATGAACATATGCGTCACATCCGAACACCCGAACATGAGATAAATTTGGCTTCTTTCCAAACATTCCTCATAAGGCGTCTTATCCTTCACTGATGAGATCGGTGAGCGATTCTTTAGGTAGTTTGCTGTGGCTACAGCTTCTGCCCAGAATTTTTGCCCCAATTCAGCCCAACTCAGCATACATTTGGCATTCTCTATGAGGGACCGATTTAACCTTTCAGCTACTCCATTCTGCTCAGGTGTATATGGAGTTGTCTTCTGCCTTGCAATACCATTGTCCACGCAGAACTGCTCAAACTTATCTGAACAAAATTCATCTCCATTATTTGTACGAAGAACCTTGATCTTGCAGCTCAATTGGTTTTCCATCAAAACTTTAAATTCTCGAAACTTATCGAATACATCTGATTTATTCTTGATAAAATAAATCCAACTGTATCTCAAAAAATCATCTATAAAAGAAATATAGTACCTGGACCTTCCAATAGATGAAATCGGAGTTGGTCCAAAGACATCACTATGGATCAGTTCGAGAATTCTTCGTTGCTCTTGAACCTGTGTGTTGAAAACTGACTCGATTCTGTTTTTCATGGAGGCAATGTTCACAGAACCCGAAGCTCACAGAACAATCCGGAACTCCTTCTACCATCTGACTTGATGCTATGGTAGAAAGTCCTTTCTCACTGATATGGCCTAATCTCTGATGCCACAGCATAGATGTGTTGTCTTCATCTTCTTTGGCCTCTTCAGAAATAAATCCGTAGCCCACAGATATAGTCTCTCCGAGCAACTTGTACAATGTGCCATAGCGAACCCCTCGCGCAATCACAATAGACCCTCTGACCATCTTCCACGAATCCTTGTCGCAACTAAATATAACACCCGAATCTTCCATTGTACCAACAGATAATAAACTTCTGCTCATAAGTGGTATATGCATCACATTTGGTAGAGTCTTCACTATGCCATCATTCATCCTCAGCTTCACCCTGCCACGTCTAATAATCTGAACCGCAGTGTCATCTCCGAGCATGACATCTCCACCATTATACTTCTCATATTCACAAAACCAGTGTCTATGAGGTGTCATGTGGTATGAAGCACCAGTATCGATGAGCCAGATATCCTTATCTGACTGTACCATACATGCAGAAGCCACATACATATCTCCTGCCTCAACCTCCTTTTTGTCCGAGGTTGACTCAGCTTCTTTCTTATGAACCGGCTTGTTTTTGCAATCTCGCTTCAGATGGCCCCACTCTTGACATCTCCAGCATTGCACCTTCTTATCTTTACTCTTCGAACGCCCACGAGATTTTGATCTCTCTCTCTGATTTTGATTCCTTTCTGGTTGTCTTCCTCTGGCCGCCAGCGCCTCTTTACCAGAACTTGCTGATACATTTCTTCGTATTTCCTCTGATAATAAGGCAGCACATACACTTTCATACGAAAGTTCTTTATCTCCGCCACCAATCACGACAATCAGATTGTCCCATGAATCCAGCAGCGAACAGAGCAATGTTATTGCATTATCATCATCTTAAAACTTAACACCGATTGATACAAGTTGACTGATCACCGTGTTAAAATTATAAAGATGAGTAGAAAATGAGTCACCCTCCTGCATCCGAAGATTGTACAATTTCTTCCTCAGAAATAACTTGTTAACTAACGATTTAGTTTGATATAGGGATTCCAACTTCCTCCACAGATCTCTGGCTACATGTTCGCTCATCGCATTCATAAGAATTGAATCCGCGAGACAAAGCCGAATCAAACTCTTTGCCTTTCTATCAATCTGATCCCACTCTTCGATCGCCTTTGGATCTGCCTGACTGGAGGAAGCCGTATCTGAAGCCTTCGTCGCATCTACAGCCGTCGCCGCTTCTTTGCCTGGCCTCTCCTTCTTGATTGTCGTCCAAAGATTTCGATCACAGAGAAGATCCTCCATCTTCATCTTCCAGAGATCAAATCGCGTTCCATCAAATTTTTCCATCTCAATCCGCGATCCTCCTGACATCTCGAATAAACCCTAATTCCTCGAACAACCTAAGCTCTGATACCAATTGATGGGAAAATTTGAGAACAGGGAGAGAAGATCATAGAGAGATTGCAGAAAAATAGAGGAGACACACGAATTTACCTAGGTTCACCCTTGAGATGAGGGTTACGTCCTACAAAGAGATTCCACTATATCGTTTAGGTTTACAGTCGCCACACAGATTACACCAGAAATTAGGCTATTAATAACCTCTCCAAACCGGATTTAAAACCCAAACAAACAGAGAAAAAACATAATCCGAGCAACACGGGCCGGCTAAACAAAAGTCCAAAATCCGTCTAGATTTCGTTCGTACGCCAGCAGCACTGCTAATTGGGTAATACTCAGATTCTTCTAAGCTCACGTGGACGAACTCGATGTGAGAAACAAGAGATCCTGAAGTATTCACCAAGTCTAACATATCCTTTGTAATGGCCCATCATTATCAAGTTCACCACTTTTTACTCCAACATCATAATTCATCATTCCATCATTAGAAAGCCAAACAAAACCTAACTTGTGCACCAATATTATAATTCCATTATTCTGCTATCAGATGTCACAGTTGTTGCTTTTGTAAACCCGAAAGAAAAAAAAAGCAGAAATGATACTGCATATATACGTCCAATCATAGTATTCACGAACGGATAACAGTTCAGGTGTTCTATTGTAGAAAGATCCAGCTAAAAAGGTATCATATGATATACAGATAAAAAAAACAGCTGAATCCATGTGATAGAGTACGATGCAGATATTATTTAAGACATGTCGTTGTGCTTCAAGAAATCAAAACGAGAACAATAAGAGAAACGAGGCTATGATTTATGTGGGCATCAGTTGGAATTAACATTTGAGGAATGCGGCGGACTAGCAGGGCATGCAAGTCCTCCCTTCCCTTCACGGCATTCGCTGGCAAAAAGACCCGGTGGGTATTTGCCATAGAGGTTAATGTAACTGAACATGGTACTTGCACAGTCATTTGTTGGATCATTTAATTCTTGAGCATATGGGCATGCAAATTCCTTGAAAGCAGCGCAGCATTTATCAGCTGGATATTTCGGAGCCTTGCACTGGGATGTGATGATGGTGTAGTTAGCGAACTCAAAGTTGATAGGGCAACCTGATCAAGGCTATAACAACAGGAGATTTAGAAATATGAACAACGATAGACTCTGAGTCTTCATATGCAATCACTTCATCAAAGATCTGTAGCATTAAGAATACTTTATGTTATATACCGCATGTGACAATATAGTCTACTTATTCAAAGGAAACGATTTCTGAAGAAATCACCATATTTCATATTATGTCGGAAAATAATACCAAATGATGAAGATGTGGAGTTCTAAGAAAGTAATTAGCAAGAAAACCCTGCAAACATATCAAAGACTTTTTTAGACCATCCATCTTAAGGCATAAATTAGAGTCAGAATCAGTTGCCACAACAGGACGTCAGTAAACGAAAATAGAGAAAACCATAAAATGGCCTTACATGTAACATTAACACTATAAAATTGCAGCAGTTATAATATGGTGGAAAAGCTAGATAACAATTGCAGGAGTGTATTTGGTAGATAAGAGAGGAAAAAGGGAAAAATAGGAAAACAAGGAAGCATATTAGGAAATTAAGAAAGAATGCATAGGGTGAGGCTGCAAAGTAACTCGTAAAAAAAAAAGGTGGAGGTGCAATAGTAGTGTAGTAATGCAGAAGAAAAAGTGTCATATCAAATGATATTTATTCTCAAGCATGGTTGTCAAGATCTCGATCTAAATCGTAATATGTAATATCTTATGATTTTACGATATTACTATCCCTACCTGATCTCATCCTATGGATCTCATCCTATGGATCTTATTTGTAACATCTTATACGATTTTAATTTTGGTCACATGATTTTGTGATGTTATCCAATTTTATACGATCTTATATGATTAATATAATTATTTAAATATTAATATATATATATGGAAATAATAATTAATTCGGAAGAAGTTTAATATAATTTTTGTTCTTTAATATATTTTGATGTATTTGACTTAAGAATGATAAAAAATATGACTTGATGAGGTGTAGCTTAATAGTTAAGTGCGGTAAATTTATTAAAATAATATTTATTATTTTTAAAATATATTTTTTATTAATAGTTAGGTTCTTACTATCCTCGATTCAATGTTACGATTTTCAATCTTATGAACTCCCTCCAATCTTATGTATGATCCTAATTTTGGCAACCTTGTTATGCATCATCACTGTACAGACATCTGAAAAATGGAGCAGTAAAATTTCTTGAAGGAAAAAGCTGGTCAAAGCTCAGGCATACATTTTAAATCAGTTTTTCCAGCTCTAGCAGTGAAAGGAGAATCCACATAGTTTCTTCACCTTATCAAGCACGCCATCCAATTAATCAGTGAAATAGGTTATCAAGAAGAGTAGGCACCCAACAAGAATTATTGGTTCCACTAATCATTCTTTGACTAAGATTTATATTACCAACAAGTGGTTGGCTCAAGCAATAATTAGCTTTAACACCAATATGAAGATATCACACGATTGAATTTAAAGAGATGCACATTTATTGACGGGAGGCAAAACCTTAACACTATCACATCGTAATTTTTAAGAAAATTGCATTAATTTTGTTAACTTTTCATTTTCTATATAGTTAAAACATACTTCTCTCATAAGGATCTATAGCCATAATTATACATATAGAAAGAATGCATAGGGTGAGGCTGCAAAGTAACTCGTAAAAAAAAAGGTGGAGGTGCAATAGAAGTAGTGTAGTAATGCAAAAGAAAAAGTGTCATATTGAATGATATTTATTCTCAAACATGGTTGTCAAGATCTCGATCAAAATCTTAATATCCTACGATGTTACTATCCCTAACCGATCTCATCCTATGGATAAATCAGTTTGATTTATTTCTGTAAATCAGTTTTATTTCTGTTTTAAATCATCCTATGAGATCTCATCCTAACCGATCTCATCCAAGCTCAGGCATATGTTTTAAATCAGTTTGTTCACCTCTAGCAGTGAAAGGAGAATCCACATAGTTTCTTCACCTTATCAAGCATGTCATCCAATTAATCATTGATTTATTGGTTATCAAGAAGAGTAGGCACCCAACAAGAGTTATTGGTTGCACTAATCATCCTTTGACTAAGATTTATATTACCAACAAGTGGTTGGCTCAAGTAATAATTAGCTTTAACACCAATATGAAGATATCACATGATTGAATTTTGAGATGCACATTTGTTGACGGGAGGCAAAACCTTAACACTACCACATCGTAATTTTTAAGAAAGTTACATTAATTTTGTTAACTTTTCATTTTCTATATATTAAAAAATACTTCTCCCATAAGGACCTATAGCCATAACTATATCAGATATAGAGAGCCGGTTAAAATTTGCCCTTATCAGCAAAGTCACATCAGGCTAAGAGAAAATGGAATAGTCTAAGCCTATGGATTAGATCTTATTCACTAAATTTAGCATAGCCTAATTTTTAGACAAACTATTGTTGTTATTATTATACATTGATTTAGTTAAATTTCCATATTAATGACAAATTTTTTATTGAATAGTATTGTTGTCAGATATAGATGTAATTAAATTTCCTGATTAATGTCAATGTATGATCAATTAGATTCCTCATTAATTAATATCAAAGTTTGATTGATGTCCTTTGTATTGGATTATTAATGTCATTTATAGTTAAATTATTATTTTTTGTTAGATATAAATTTGGCACGTTACATCATATTAAAGTACATTAATTTATGCATACCGTTCAGACGATCAACAATTCCGGCACCAAAGAAATTAAAAGAAAGCAGAGGACAGAAAAGAAAATTTGAAGCTTACTAGTTTTAACTTGCAGCAAACTCCTTCCGCCAAATCCATGCGTCATGAAGACGTGATCTAACGAGCAATAAAACAAGCACTTTATGGGCATTAGCTCAGCAATTCTCCATCCGGAGCCAGAAAAAAAAAAAAAAAGAAGTGGTGGCTTTGGGGTCGTCAAGAAACCCACCTGAGATGAAACTGGAACCGCCCACCAAACCGATCAAACCGACGAATAGAATCACTGACAAGGAGAAATTTCTACGAGTTAAACTCATTACGTCTCCTCCTCTTCCTCCTCTGCTACGCTTGGAGTCCAGAGTCATGGTGAGAGAGAGATATATAAGAAAGAGAAAGAAGAGGTGGAAAAAGCAGAGACTTTTGGCGCGAACGAAGTCGCGGTGTTGGAGAAAGAGACTTTTTTGGTGGAAAATGCAGAGAGTGAGAGAGAGAGATGAGAAAGAGAAAGAGAGACGAGGCGGAAATAAAATAACAAAAGGCTCCAGGGACGTTGACTCGGGAAAAAAAAAAGGAAGACTTCAGGGACGACTTGTTAATTAGGTGTTTGACCAAAAGGCTCGTCACAAAAACAAAAACGAATAGATTTACTTAATGTGAATATAAATTAGTTAGCAAGAAAAGGAAAGCGAAAGAATACTAAAAACAAGCCAAGTGTTTTATTTCATCTTGGATATCTCTGATGAAATAAAAAGGAGAAAGTTTAACTAAATAATTATAATGTGAGTCATACCAGCACATTTAATTTAAATCATCTGATTAACTATCGAGAATTAATTCCCTAGTTCCGTAGTGACAATAAGTTTGAAGATAATAATAAAATCTCAGTCATTGTAACGTCCCCATAATCGCACCTTCTGTCACGTAGGCGGTCAGATTGATCATGGAAGCGCTACGCTACCTATTGCTCTACTGACATTGACCATTCAACAAAATAGCTTACGTGACATAAATATTATAATAATAAATATAATAGAGAACTTTAAATACGAAAATTTAATAATCGAAATATCATAATAAAGGACTTTAATGCGGAAGTTCATGATGTCTCATATTATAGAAATATACGGAAGTTCACGATATCTTTTAATATAGAAAATATGCGGAAACATAATAAGATTGGTCGGAAAGTTCTTTGAGCGGAAGAAAATATGATGTTTCTGAATAATTAAAATGATTAAACAGATAAGCAGTAAGGAAGCTCGGAGCAGAAATATCAGTCATGTGCAGCGTTCTCCAAGCTATGTGCCCTCCATCTCCTCATCAGTTGGCATTCTCACCTACAAAATTTCAATGCAGGGGAATAGAATATCAATGAGCAAAGATTGCCCAGTACAATAGCAATAGACGGTGAAATAAGGATCGGTGATGATCATGAAATCAATGTATCAATCTTTAGTCATATCAATACTCTGTTTTTTACTATAACAATACATCGTATTTACGTTACTCTGCTTTTACTTTACAATGTCTTTGCTATAATATGCAATACTTTACTTTACAATGTCTCTGTTTTACTTTACAGTACTCTACTTTACATTGCTTTACTTTGCATTGCTTTGTTGTGAGTTGTACTACGTCTTTTACATTACTAACATATCCTTAGAGTTTGTTTTTCTATGCGAGTTCGACTTTATTAGGTTGGGATGTTAGAGGTGCCTCTCTGAATCTCTGATGTCAGTAAGCCCATAAAGGGAAGAGGGGTGGGTGTTACTGCCTCACCCTATTCGAAAGGTAGGGGAAAAATTTTCTACAATCCAGGAACAGTGGTCGGTTAAGACTTGTAAGTTCACTATCTCCTCAGCTAGCTATATGTCCCTCTAGCATAATACTTTAATTTTTAAGGAAAGATGTATGATCATAGCACCACCCCTTCATTCGAGATACAGGTAGGAGAAGACCTGAAATATCAGAAATAATGATCATCTAAGACAATAGTTTTGTTGTCCCCTCAGCTAACTACATATCCCTACTTTGCTTTAATCTTTGATCTTTGCTTTAACTTTGGGGCGGCACATAGCAATCACATGTCTTTGTCCTTGCTTTATGTATCTTTAGTCATCGTGAATTTGTAATTTTGGATCTAACGGAACGTTGGTCTTTGTACAATAGGACTCAGTCAGTATAGATGAACTGGTCAGAGTATCAGTTATGTTTGGGAGTGGTTCAGTCCGATTAAGCCAAATCAATGGTTCTCTATTGGTCCGGTCAACCGTTATCTAGCATTGGTCGACCGGTCCTCTGGGATAGGTCGACCGTGTTCTTGATTCGGTGTCTGTGAATCGGTCGACCGATCTGAGTGTCGGTCGACCGTTCATTAGGCCATGAAGATGTGCACTGCGCATCGAATCGGTCGACCGTTCTCTAGAACCGGTCGACCGATCGTAGGGTCGAATCTATCCGTTTGATAGATAAATTGGTCGACCGCCATGGTGAGGCCGGTCGACCGATATAGAAGAACTCCTATGCGTTTTGTACGCAGACCAGTCGACCGTTTAATATAATCGATCGATCGGTCCCTACGATAAAATAGGGCCGCCGAATTTTTTCATTGATTCCGGCGGCCTTCCGGCCGTCAATTGACGCCGACATCAATACGAAAAATGTAGGAAATTACTTCAGGATCAAGATGGACCTATCCTATGCAACTAACAATCATTATTTTATCATCTAGGGATTTAGAACGCTAAGGGTACCTTTGTTTCCGTTCAAATGAGTTCGTCGGTCGATTTCTCATCGTCCGTCGGTCATCGGACGTTCCTGATCGGCGAGGAAGGTTCGCCCCTTCTGTGCGTACATCAAGAAAGGTCGAGGTGCGTCGGAGAGTGGTCGGTTCGCGTGTGTTCCGGTCGCCTCTGCTCTGCACTATCGCTGGTGCACGTCGCGGTCGCCGGTCGCCGGTCGATAGGAAGAAGAAGGTGGCGAGGGAGGAGGTCGGCCGAGGGTCCAAGGGGTCGCAAGGGCGCCCCCTTGGTCCCCTTATATAGCCTCGGCCGACCTTTGGTCGGCCGGAGACGAAATGACCGGTGGTCAAGGGTGGCATTTCGCCTCCCTCACCGACCGTTCATTTCGTTTCTTTTTTTGTAGAATACGATGCGTTACATTATTACCCTCTAAAAAGAAAATTCGTTCTCGAATTTGGATAAGAGTTAAAACTTACCGAATAGTTCAGGAAATTTCTCCCGCATTTCAGATTCGACTTCCCCAAGTGGCCTCTTTTCCTTGATGATGCTTCCATGCGACTTTGACTAGTGATACTCTCTTCTTCCCTTGTTGATGTTCTTGATATTCCAATATCTTCGTGGGTTGTTCCTCATATGTAAGATCCTCATTGATATTTGGTTCTTCAATTTGGATCATATTGGCGTGCTCGTGCTTGTACATCCGGAGTAGGGAGATATGGAAAACATTGTGTACTCTTGAATAGGTTGGAGGCAGGGCCAACCTGCATGCTCAATCTCCAACCATATCCAATATTTCGAATGGGCCTACATACCTTGGGCTCAATTTTTTCCGTTTGCTAAAACGCATCACTCCTTTGATGGGGGAGACTTTGAGTAGAACTTGATCACCCGCCTTGAACTTATGTTCTCGGCGCTTTTTGTCCGCGTAAGCCTTCTGACGATCTTGAGCCGACTTCATCCTCTTCTTTATCAGTTCTACTCTGTCTGTATACTTTTGTGTTTGTTTCTATAATTCCGCACTCAAGATCTTTCTTTCGCCCACTTCGCCCCAACATGCCTGAGAGTGACATGGGCGATCATACAATGCTTCAAAGGGAGACATCTCTATGCTATCATGGAAGCTATTATTGTAAGAGAACTCTATAAGGAAAAGATGTTTATCTCAATTACCGTGCCAATCTAAAGTGCATGCTCTCAGCATGTGCTCCAATGTCTGGATTGTCCTCTCCGATTGTCCATCAGTCTGTGGATGAACGGAAGTGCTATACCGGTGCCTTGTCCTAAAAGCATTCTGGAGACTCTTCCAGAATCTTGATGCGAATCTGGAAACTCTATCGGATATGATGGCTGTCGGGATTCCGTGAAGTCTAATAATCTCCTGCACATATAAATCCATGAGGCTTTCAAGAGATTGTTTTACCTTAATGGATAGGAAGTGAGCCGATTTAGTGAGTCGATCCACTATACCCCAAATAGTATCGTACCCCTTCTGAGTCCGAGGTAAGCCTATGATGAAGTCCATTGATATTTCTTCCCACTTCCATTATGCGATGCCCAGACTCTTCAAGCTTCCCTGTGGTTTCTGGAGTTCGATCTTGACCTGTTGACACACTATGCATTTGGAGACATACTCCGCTATCTCCTTCTTCATGTTTAGCCATCAGAAACTCCTCTGTACGTCTTTGTACATTTTTGTACTCCTTGGGTAGATTGCAAACTCGGACTTGTGGCATTCATCTAACACTTCTCTTCGAAGTTCAGGATTATTCGGTACCCATAGTCGGTCGCGGTACCTGATGCCACCATCCGAAGATACCTTAAAATTGGTAGTTTCTAGACTAGTCTTTATCATCATCGTCTGGTATTCTGAGTCTTCTACTTGTGCTTCGATGATCCTCCCTATCATATCCAGTACTAAACACTGCATCATCATTAGTGACCCATCATGATTCACTCTTGGTGTCCATCTGAATAGTTCTTCCATAAGTTCGAACCATCGTAGACGCATGTAAGCTAAGGATCCTTCCCATTTTCGGTTGAGGGCGTCAGCTACTGAGTTTGCCTTACCAGGTTGGTAGTTGATAGTAAACTCGTAATCTTTTAAGAATTCCATCCAACGCCTTTGTCGCATGTTCAACTCTTTCTGTGTAAAAACATACTTCAAACTTTTATGATCAGTATAGACCATAAATTCTTCTTCATATAAATAGTGGCGCCAAAGCTTGAGAGCGAACACCACTGCTGCTAGCTCGAGGTCATGCGTTGAATAATTAACTACATGCTTCTTCAGCTGTCTGGATGCATATGCCACTACTTTCCCATGTTGCATTAATACGCACTCCAATCCTGTACCACTAGCATCGCTGTAAACCACGTAACCACCGTTGTCTGATGGTAACGTCAGGATTGGCGTTGAAGTTAGCCGTTCCTTTAGCTCTTGAAAACTTTTCTCGCACTTGGGTGACCAGATGAATTTTTCTCCTTTCCTTGTAAACTTACTTAGTGGCAACGTGATTATGGAGAAATCTTTAATGAAACGCCTGTAGTAGCCGGCTAAACTAAGGAAACTCCTAATCTCGGAGTCGTTCTTTGGTTGGGTCCAATTGGACACTACTTCTACCTTTGTGGGATCCACTGCAATTTTATCTTTAGAAACGATGTGTCCGAGAAACATTATCTGCTCTAGCCAAAATTCACATTTAGAAAACTTTGCATACAACTTCTTTGTCTGCAAAGTTTTCAGCACTATCCTCAGATGTTCTCTGTGCTTCTCCATACTTGACGAGTAGATGAGAATATCGTCAACAAAGATAATTACGAATTTATCTAGGTGTTTGTGGAAAGTTCGATTCATGAGATTCATGAATGCTGTCGGGGCATTTGTTAACCCAAACGACATCACCAGGAACTCATAATGTTCATATCTTGACCGAAATGCCGTCTTTAGAATGTCTTCATCTGCCACCCTTAGCGGATGGTATCCACTCCTCAGGTCAATTTTTTAGAACACCTTGATTTTAGACAGTTGATCAAATAGATCATCAATGTGAGGTAGCGGGTACCTGTTCTTTATCGTGACTTTGTTCAATATTCTGTAGTCGATACAAAGTCTTAACGACATGTCCTTCTTTTTGACAAAGAGAACTGGTGCACCCCATGGTGAAACGCTAGGCCTTATGAAACATTTATCCAGTAGCTCTTGAATCTAGTCCTTCAATTCCTTCATCTCTGCTGGGACCATGTGGTATGAGGCTTTGGAGATGGGAGCGGTGTCGGGCGCTACCTCAATATGAAAGTCTATCTCCCTCCTAGACGGTAGATCACTAACATCATCAAGGAACACATCAGGGAACTCCCTTACAACTTCTATGTCTTGAGGAGTCTTTTTTTGCTCCTCTATCTTGGTCACACTTGTTAGGTAACCTCTACATCCTTTTTGAAGTAACTTCTGTGCCTTCATGATAGATACTATGATCTTTGGTTCTTTCTGTGAAATACCTCTGAGTATAACCTTATCTGTACTTTGTGTGCCTATGATCACTTTCTTTTGCTTGCACAGTATGGAAGCATCATGTGGGGTTAGCCAATCCATGCCCAAAATTATATCATAATCTCTCATATGGATAATGATAAGATTTACAGGATAGTTCTTTTTCTCTATCTCTATGGGTATATTAGGGAGATACTTTGTGATAATAAGGGTGCCTTGTGGGGTCATGATATTCATCTTATGCTCTAAATTCATGACAGCTAACCCTAATATTTTGGCACAATCTTCATATATAAAGGAATGGGAGGCACCGGAATTAAACAATACTTTTGTAGATAAGTCAGCTGCGAATAGCGTACCTCGAATGACCTCAGCGTCATTCTGTGAAGCATCCTCTTCCAAATTGAAGAGTCTTCCTTGCACCAACTAATGTTGTCCACGTCTTGGACAATTCACTGCGATGTGACCCATTCCACCGCAGTAGTAGCAAGCTCTAGACTTCATTCGGCATTCCCCAGTATGGGTCCTGCCACAGGTGTTGCATAAAACTCGCTCACCTTATGCGGGTGGTGCTTGAGGGACTCTAGGAGGCTGTTGCCTCTACTGCTGAGCTGGGCGCCTCTGCGCCTGCTAAGGGGGTCGTTGTTGTTGCTGCTGCTGTGGTAGCTATTGCTGTGGGGAAGGGATTTGTTGTGGAGGATGGTATGACTGTTGTTATTGTTGAGGGCGGTGGTTCTGTTGAGGCGCTGAATATAGGTGGTACCGGTTATTCCGTCGTTGGTGTTGCCGGTTGTTCCCACGAAACTGTTGCTACTGATGGGAACTCTGTCCCACATTCTGCTGGGCCCTCTTCTCCTTCACGAGATTTTGATGGTCCTTCTCGGTCAGGGTAGCCAAACTGATGGCGTCCTCTAAGGTTCTGCAGTTCCCAGATCTTGTACGAGACCTCAGAGTGGGATTCAATCCGTCCACAAAATGCTTGGTTACATCCAGTTCATCCATTTTCAACCTAGAGTACTTCCTAAGTCTGACAAACTTCGTCATGTATTGATCCACGGTCATGGTCCCTTACACTAGGTCCAAGAACTCCTTCTATTTTAAGTCCTTTTGGAACTTAGAGAAATATCGCGTCTCGAATGCCTGATGGAAATCTTCCCGAGCGACAATTCTTATTTCAGGAAAACTTGTGGCCTTTCTTGATTTCCACCACTCCTTAGCATCTTTTTGAAGAGTGTCTCCAGCGAACAATACTTTCTTGTTCTCGGGCACGTCGAGGTTGTCAAATTTGTCCTCTATTGCCTCCATCCATTGCCCTGCTACTACGATGCTTCCTTCTCCGTTAAACATTGGAAGTTTTGACCTCCAGAAATCTTGTAGTGTGCAGATAGAAGGGACTTAACGTCCTTGCTGGGCTGATGGTTCTAGTGGAGGAGGAGAAGGTGGAAGTGGAGGTGGGGGAACAAATGGGTTCTCCCCTTCATTGTATGTCTCTGTCTCACTGGTACAGACATATTCCCTTCTTTGATATGACATCTATAAAATGACTATAGCAATAATTGAGAGAATCACATATAATCAAATAACTTTAATCTAAATAAAAATCTTAGATAAAATTGAGACCGCAATGCTCAACATTCATTAAAGCAAACATAAATATCTTGATAAGGTTAGTAAAGCATAAACATCTGTCTGAGGCGCACTAAGGCCTTCACATTGAGATATATCAAATACTAATCGCTACGTCTAGAAGGCTCCCTAGAGAGATTAGGGCACTCATCATCAATGTGTCCCTCTTGATAGCAGAGACCACAGCATTCCTCTGGATCTATCTGACTGATAGGACTCGGGTCTCTGAACCGTAATTCCCTTAGTGGTGCAGGAACCTCTTATTCATCATCAGAGTATATATAAATTGGATTGCTAATACGCTCTCCTCTCGTCTGCAAGTGACACCTTTGATTCATCTCTTCACGTATCTCTATGGGGTAGAAGTGGCGTGGGGGGAGTAACTCCGGATCGTTACTTCTCACGCTTTCTGAATCTGAATGCTCCGATCTCTCTGGAGCAGCCTGTGGTAGGGTTGGAGGATCTAATGGGCGTACGCATATCCCAACTATATGACCCCTACCCCTTCATACAATTCTGATTATCATGCGACGTGGAGGCATCTATAACATAATTTAACTCAATAACATAAGTATGATTCATATAAGAATGTACTTATTACTTATTTGAGGAGTGGAGCCGCAGATGCTTGAGAATCTTATACATGACTTTACTTCGAGTTGTGTACAGTATGAACAATGAATGTCATGCATGAACACCTACTCTACTATGATCAATGAAGGAGCCAAGTACTTAGGCTCTGATACTAAACTATAACACCCCCAGAATCGCACCTCCTGCCACGTAGGCGGTCAAATTAATCCTGGGAGCGCTACACTGTCTATTGCTCTACTGACCTTGACCATTCAACAAAACAGCTTACGTGGCATAAATATTATAATAATAAATATAATAGAGAACTTTAAATACGGAAATTTAATAGTTGAAATGTCATGATGAAGGGCTTTAATGTGGAAGTTCATGATGTCTCATATTATAAAAATATGCAGAAGTTCACGATGTCTTTTAATATAGAAAATATGCGAAAACATAATAAGATTGGTCGGAAAGTTCTTTGAGCGGAAGAAAATATGATGTTTCTGAACAATTAAAATAATTAAACAGATAAGCAGTAAGGAAGCTCAGAGCAGAATTCCAATGCAGGAGAATAGAATACCCATGAGCAAAGATTGCCCAGTACAATAGCAATAGATCGTGAAATAAGGATCGGTGATGATCATGAAATCAATGTATCAATCTTTAGTCATATCAGTACTCTGTTCTTTACTATAATAATGCATTGTCTTTACGTTACTCTGCTTTTACTTTACAATGTCTTTGCTATAATATGCAATACTTTACTTTACAATGTCTCTGTTTTACTTTACAGTACTCTACTTTACATTGCTTTACTTTGCATTGCTTTGCTGTGAGTTGTACTACGTCTTTTACATTACTAACATATCCTTAGAGTTTGTTTTTCTATGCGAGTTCGACTTTATTAGGTTGGAATGTTAGAGGTGCCTCTTTGAATCTTTGATGCTAGTAAGCCCATAAAGGGAAGAGGGGTGGGTGTTACTGCCTCACCCTGTTCGGAAGGTAGGGAGAAGAATTTCTACAATCCAAGAATAGTGGTCGGTTAAGAGACATGTAGGTTCACTGTCTCCTCAGCTAGCTACATGTCCCTCTAACATAATACTTTAATCTTTAAGGGAAGAGGTGTGAACATAGCATCACCCTTCATTCGAGGTACAGGTGGGAGAAGACTTGAAATCTCAGGAATAGTGGTCATTTAAGACAGTAGTTTTGCTGTCCCCTCAGCTAACTACATATCCTTCCTTTGCTTTAATCTCTGATCTTTTTTTTAACTTTGGGGGCGGCACATGGCAATCCAATGTCTTTGTCCTTGCTTTATGTATCTTTAATCATCGTGAATCTGTGATTTAGGATCCAATGGAACGCTGGTCTTTATACAACAGGACTCAGCCAGTATAGGTGAACTAGTCAGAGTCTCAGTTATGTTTGGGAGTGGTTCAGTCCGATTAAGTCAAATCAATGGTTCTCTATTGGATCGGTCGATCGTTCTTGGCGGACCGGTCGACCGTTATCTGGCACCGGTCGACCGGTCCTCTGGGATCGGTCGACCGTGTTCTTGATTCGGTGTCTGTGAATCGGTCGACCGATCTGAGTGTCGGTCGACTGATCTGGGTGTCGGTCGACCGTTCATTAGACCATGAAGATGCGCACTGCGCATCGGATCGGTCGATCGTTCTTTGAAACCGATCGACCGATCGTAGGATCGAATCTATCCGTTTGACAGATAGATCAGTCGACTGCCATGGTGAGGTCGGTCGACCGATATAAAAGAACTCCTATGCATTTTGTACGCAGACCGGTCGACCGTTTGATATAATCGGTCGACCGATCCCTGCGATAAAACAGGGCCGCCGAACTTTTCCATTAATTCCGGCGGCCTTTCGGCCGTCAATTGACGTCGACATCAATACAAAAAAATATAGGAAATTACTTTAGGATCAAGATGGACCTAACCTACGCAACTAACAATCACTATTTCATCGTCTAGGGATTTATAACGCTAAGGGTACCTTTATTTCCGTACAAATGAGTTCGCCGATCGATTTCTCGTCGTCCGTCGGTCGCCGGACATTCCTGATCGGCGAGGAAGGTTCACCCCTTCTGTGCGTACGTCAAGTAACGTCGAGGTGCGTCGGAGAGTGGTCGGTTTGCGTGTGTTCCGATTGCCTCTGCTCTGCTCTGTCGCCGGTGCGCGTCGCGGTCGTCGGTCGAGAGGAAGAAGGAGGGGAGGGAGGAGGTCGACCGAGGTTCCAAGGGGGCGCTCTTGGTCCCCTTATATAGCCCCGGCTGACCCTTGGTCGGCCGGAGACGAAACAACCGGAGGTCAGGGGTGGCATTTCGCCTCCCCCGCCGACCATTCGTTTCGTTTCTTTTTTGTAGAATACGATGCGTTACAGTCGTGCTGTGTGGGTGTACGTAAAAACCTATCAACCGAAAAAATTTAACTAAACTTAAAAAACTAATCCAAAAGAACTTAAAATATGGAGTCCGACTAAAAATTATGTCAATCTTTCAGAATAAATAAAATCACCCATTTAAATTAGGGCTCCTTATAAAAAAAATCGGAGGGTCCCGACCCGAACCAAATATTTTTTAAAAAAATATTATAATTAAATTATTACTTCAATTTATATATAATATTTTATAATTTTACATTTTTTCTTATTCATATTTATTAGATTAGGTATATTATTTACTTATTATCACACATTTGAACTCGAATATGATTAAGTTATTGATTTATTTTTAGAAAGTTTGGATAAAATTAATTAGAATATTTTCAATTATAATGTAATGATATGGTATTTTGATGTATTTACATTAAATAGTTAAACTTAGAGTTAAGTTTTATTTTTTAAAATATCTACGTGATTGTTTAATGTTTATGAATTTTTTTAAAAAAATATTATTTTAAAGTAGGTCCATGATCCGAAAAAAATGAGATCGTCTGGGTCGATTTTTTTCTCCAGAAAAAAATTTTAAGGTGATCTTTTATGCGTTGAAAAGCCATCCAAAATTCGTCGAAAAAATAACCCGATTAGAATCATTTTCACATCTAAAATGGTTTTAGTAGTTTGTTGACTTCAGAAGAGAGTATAATAAATGATTCAGCGTTGGAATGTAACTGAAAGTCCTAGCAATATATGTTCAAAGAAACATATGCTCCAGGAGGTCAAGAATTTTTTTTCCTTTTTAAACGTGGACGTTACAATATGCATGATCTTCCTTGCTTAAATGCGTATGTTAGTGGTCGAATAAATATTTTGACTTGCTCTATATCGTCCTATTATGATGAATGAAACTTTCAAAAAAAACACAATACTAAGAATAATTTAACCTCTCTTAACACTCTAATGCATTATAATTTATATTCAAATAAAGAATGAATTAAATTATTCCAACTAATTCAATAAGTTCATATTTAAATATGATTTCTATAATAATTCACCACCATCAAGTTCATCGAGTTTTATTCTAACACTCAAATCTATCTTTCCAGCGTTATCAAAAAGTGAACCAAAGCTTTAGTTTTGGCATCAATATTATAATTTCTAGTACTCATGCTTCTGTTAGCAGATGTCCCAAGTTGTTGCTCTTGATAACCTGAAAAATTACAGACAACTGCACACTTCTAATCTTCGTATTCAGAAACGGATAACAGCTTAAGTATTGGACAAAGTTCCAGCTAGAAAAAGGTAACATGCCCACCTCATATGATATACAGAAAAAGAATAAACAGCTGAATCTGTGTGTCATGACAGAGTACGACCGCATATCGGTCAAGAAAAGTGTAGCTGAGCTTCAAGAAATCAGAAATGATGTTGCACAAACGAGAACAGAAAGAGGAGTGAGGCTGTGAAGCATGTGGGCATCACTTGAACTGTCATTTGCGGACAGCGGAGGAGTAGCAGGGCATGCAAGCCCTTCCTTCCCTTCACGGCATTCGCTGGAAAAGAGACCCGGTGGGTTTGCACCATTGAGGTCAATGTAAGTGAACATGGTAGATGCACAGTCGTTTGTTAGGTCGTTTAATTCATCAGCATATGGGCATGCAAATTCCTTGAAAGCAGTGCAACATTTATCGGCTGGATATTTCGGAGCCTTGCACTGGGATGTGATGATGGTGTAGTTCGCCAACTCAAAGTTAACAGGGCTACCTGAACAAGGCATCACAAGAGGAGATTCAGAAATATGAACAACGACAGACTCTGAGTCTTCATATGCAATCTCACTGTAGCATAAGCCATACTTTATGTCCCGCATGTGACAATACTTCTTACTTATTCAAAGGAAACAAATTCTGAAGAAATCACCATATTTCATATGTCATGACAGAGTACGACTGAGATATCATTTAAAAATTATGTGGGCATCAGTTGGAATTATCATTTGAGGACTGTGGAGTAGTAACAGGGCATGCAAGTCCTCCCTTCCCTTCACGGCATTCGCTGGCCAAGAGACCCGGTGGGTACTTGCCATAGAGGTTAATGTAACCGAACATGGTCGTTGCACAGTCATTTGTTGGATCATGTAAGAAGAGGAAGCATATTAGGAAATTAAGCAATGCTTAGGATGAGACTACAAAGTAACTGGTCAAAAGAAAGGTAGAGGTGCAATAGAAGTAGTGTAGTATTGGAGAAGAAAATGTGTCGTATCACTGAGAGATCTGGATCTACATTTTAAGATCTTACAATTTTATAATCTTACTATATCTAACTAATCTCGATGATATCTAACGGATCTTAGTTAATATATATATATGATAGTAACAATCAATTTAGATGAAGTTTAATATATATATTTTTAATATAGTTTGATGTAATTTGACCGATGACAACTTTGTTATGAACTGTCACTTTACAAACATCTGAAAAATGGAGCACTAAAATTCCTTGAGGGAAAAAGCTGGTCATCACTAGCTCATCATACTACATTTTTACTCATTTTTCATCTCAATTCATGTGCATATAAGCCATGAAATGTTCATATTATGATAATTATGCCTAATATACATGCATTTATCTTCTCAAAATAATATTATCCTACATTTGAACATTTGAGCTGAATAATATACTGATTTAGTTCTTATTTGTCTAATTTTTATTTGAGTAATTGATGTTTATTGTTCATGTTCTTGCAGCATCAAAATCAAGCACAAGAGACAAACAATGCTACTGGAAAAGGAGAAGAGGACCACAATGCAAGCTGCCAACCAAAAGCAATGAGAAATGAATCTTTTTTAAAAGAAGAGGGGACCAGAGACAGATGGAATGGAAAATTCTAATGATGATCAAAGGGTGATGATAATCTCCTATAAAAGGAGGGTGTTGAGGATCAAAAGAGGGAGCTTCTTTCCTAGACATTTTGACTGGAGGCTGAATTCTTGCTCGCTGGAGTCTTGGAGCTGGGTTTTATTCTTCTTTATGATTTAGGATGCTTTTGATTCAGATCCTTATCTGATTTCTATTATTTTCATCATTTATGAGGAGCTAAATCTTAACTCTCTTAGGATAGGATAGTAGTTTAATTTCTGCTTATGGATGGATTGAAGAACACTTTTGCCATTGATGTTAGTGCATTTCTGAATGTTTTCAAATCAGTTCTATGTTGATGTAAATCCTATTTTACAATGGCAACTGAGAAGTTGATGTTTGATTCTTTCTTGCTCAGAAATGAGTCAAGAGCATCATCATTTATTTTTTTAATTTTATCCTTGTCAAGATCTGAATGCATCCTTTTACTTCTTGTTAATGTGAATCTCATCTTGTAATGACAGCTGAGAGGCTGATTATAGATTCTCTTGATATTTAGAAATAAACCAAGAACATTAACAATTAGTTTCTGAATTTGATTTCAATTGTGATTTCTGTTGAATTAGTTTCTTGGTTCTAAGTAATTCATGCTGAGAATGGATCCATTTACTTTTGTTGATGTGAATCTTGTATTAACTCCGCCTATATTTTATAGCCGGTCCCAAGCCCGGATAAAAGAGGAAGATTATGTTAGGCCCCGACAGCCAGCGTAAAACCCTGTAGAATTTTATGAACATGGATCAACGAATTTTAGTTACTAATAGAGCGGAATGACATTGTATGATCCATGTAGCCGACCCCACCTAGTGGGATAAGGCTTTGTTGTTGTTGTTGTTGATGTGAATCTCGTATTGGAATGGCAGCCGAGAGGTTGATTTTAGATTCTCTTATTGTTTAGAGATAAATCAAGAGCATCAGCACTAGTTGTGAATTTGATTGTATTTATGCATTGGGCTAGAGGTTTTATGATAATCTAATATCAATGGAAACCCTTGTTGAATCAACCTAACTAATATTTATATGAAAGTATGATACTTAGTTCTAACTTTAATACACTGTGAGAGCAGTCTTTATAGGTCAAATCTGGTTTGATTTGTATTGCTAAGTTGTTCTAATCCATTCCATAATAGAATATTAAATGAACCCCTTTCCTAAAAAAATATTTCATATCTGTTATATTAGTCACCTAAAAACATCAAAAAGAGTTAACTTAGTTTAGAATTAATCTAGATTAATTAGTGAATCTTTAGTTTCAAATCACTGTGGATACGACATTCGAGTCTACTACTTCGATCTGTGCACTTGCAGTTTAGTGAAGTAAGGAGTTTAGACCATATATCATTTAGTTGCATTTTAAATTTTGTGCTATAAATCAGTCAATTAATCACACTCCACACAATTCACGTCAAGTTTTTGGCGCCATTGCCGGGAATTTGAGGCTGATTAAATTCACTTTTTATAGTTTAGATTAGTTTACTTTTCAGCAATTATTTTCTTTTCTTTAATTTAGCTTTTATCTGTATTTGCCTTTACTTTTTCTTATACCATCATTGTTTATATCACATTCCATTCGGTCCTATTTTTGTTTATCATTTTTCTTATTAGATTAATCCTCTTTGAAATTTTCTTTTTCTGCTCAATCTTATCAATCTTGTCTTAATATCTATTTCATTTCATGATTACTCATGTTTTTGATATCTTTGCACTTAATCTCATTGTATGACAAGTTTATAGTGCAAAAAATTCTGAATTTGATTTCTCAGATAAAAAGAGGAATAGATGAATATGAGTTAGCAGACTTGGCCCCAAAATTATTATCAATCTAGTGAAATGCCAATCAATCAGGATGAATTAGATTCTATAGTTGAAGATATCGTGTTCAAAACTCTTCAGAAATATAATTTTGATGTTGGAGAACCATCACAAGTTCATTGCAATCAAGGATCACCACAATTTAAACAGTCTTCTAATGCTTACATGTATGCCTCACATGGTCATGAAAGTTCAAATTACTGGAATCGTGAGGAGTAGTAATTATTATATTTCAAATTATTGGAATCCTGAGCAAAACTTCTCAAGCAGCAATCCTTATGTTTATGACTCACAAAATCATTTGTATTACCATCACAATCAAGGTCAAGTGTCAGATTTTCATATTGCAACCATGGATAATTCAGAAAATCAGCAAACACTTAATCAATCCATAGAAAAGTCAAGATTGGAGATTATGTTAGAGAACTTCATGAGGCGACAGGAAAAGCAAACTACAACCTTGGAAAAATTATGTATGATAGTAGGTGTTCTTCGAGCTGAATATCAAGCTTTGGAGGCTAAATTTTTTCTACGGTCTAGTTCAGAAACTCCACAAACCCAATCTGCCTATACAAAAGAAGAAATTCAGGAAATGAAGATGGGAATTAAAAAAGAGATGAATGAAGAAAAAGTAGTCATTGAGGCTAAAGTTGAAAAAGAAGTTGTTACATTTAAAACACAAGCCAAGAAATAAGATAAAGTTGCAGAAGTTACTGAAAATGCTACTCCAATGACACTAGAAGTGAATCACATTGAAGACTCACTTATAAGGGAACAAGTCATTATAGCAAAGACACATGATGAGACTAAAATGGCCAATGAGGATACAAAAGCAAAAGAAATTTCTTTCCAAATAGAGGAGGATATAGCAGAATTCAATTTTGTAGAAGGAATGGGACATCCAATGAAGAAAGATCAATGTTTGTCTACTAAAAAATAGAACCAAGAGCTCAAAGATCTTCGAACAATACTGCATTTTAATAGGCCAATGAAGAAATGGCTGCTTAAATAAGATGGTGACCCAAGAGATTTAAATTTCATACATAAGGATTCTATGAATGAGAAGCTAGTAGACTTCTGGTACAATGGAGGAGGGAATCAAACCAAAAAACAAAGGTCAATCATTGGCAAACTAAGAGATCCATACTTGATTAGTGAAGTTGTCCACAGATTGAGATCTCTACTTGATCACATCATACTATTTAAACCTCCTTGACATTAAGAGTTGTAACAATGTCTAGCCTAAGACATTAAAGTAGGACGCTTCTTGGAAGGCAACCCAAGCCTTTTACATCTAATATCCTTTTATTTTTGCAGGAATAAATCAGAGAGGAACATCTTCTACCACTGAAAAGGGAGTACTCTTGACTCATGTCATTGATTTTTCACTGAAATGCATTTGATAATTGATTATCTTAATTATCCTTACTTAGCTCATGTTATAATCATTATAATGATAACTGTGATTTCTTGTTCATATCAGTTGTCCAAATCTAACTTTGCCAAATTTCAGTGAATTTCTTAACCCTTTCTGTAGATTAATCATTCTCCAATTAATTGCATATTTGATTTAATACTTGGAAGAGTTGATCTAGACTTCATTCTATTAACCATTGTTGATATCAAATTCTGAAATGATACACCCAATGAAAAAGTGGAGCAAGACATGCCTACATCTAATTTCAAAAGTTGAATACCCACCCAACCCTCTCTCTTGCTTGAATGATTCATCACTGAGGACAGTGCTGATGATAAGCTCGGAGGAGGAACTTGGTACTTCCCTAAACTCTATTAGCATGCTTTAATATTATTTTAAAAGTTCATATCATATCTATAACCAGATTATCATTGTTATCATTATTATCATTGTTCAACTCAAGTCATGTTATCATTTGTGCTCATCTTAAGTAGAAATCCTTTAGTATAACACCTAGTACACTCCAACACCAAGTAATCATTAATTTGGTTGTTAATCTTTTTGCTTCAATCAGTTCATATTCATATACATTTAATTTCAATTCAGCTGAAATTTTTTATTTTTGTGGGTAACACTAGCTAACACTCATGGGTTGATAAGAAATTAGAAGATGTCTAGAATGGAATCAAGACTTTTGCGACTATGTTAAATAGAAAAACTTGACTCTTTGTATTAAGGAATTTAAACTTTACTTGAGTTTGAACTACTACTCACTTCATGAACAGAAAAGAAATAAACATGAAGAAAAAGAAAAAATGAAAAGTTGCATTTTGCATTGCATGCATGCATGAATAAAGAGAGCCAAATTCTGAAAGAAATCTCTCCTGAATAAAGCCAAGATTTTTATCCTGTTGACCAGCATGAATAAAAATCAAATTTTAAACCTATTTATTTGCATCATCATGAATAAAAGTCAGGTTTATCCTGTTTAAGAAATACACAAATCTGTTCATCAAGAGATTGGTAGTTCAACCTTTTTAGTAAGTTGAAAGTCCCTGAAATTCAAATCAGTTATTGTTATTACTTCTTTCATGGCTTAAATTTGCTTTAGCCTCTATGATTCCTCGGCTAGAATTTGGAAATTGGAAAGAATGACAAGGAGTGTTATCAAAGTGGGAAACTCAATTGATTCTGAAGAGCTGAATCTGAATTCATTTGTGAATCATTTGATTCAATCCTTGTTCTTAATATCTGAATATTTTGCTTGAGGATAAGCAAAAGACTAAGTTTGGAGGAGTTTGATCACTAGCTCATCATACTACATTTCTACTTATTTTTCATATCAATTCATGTGCATATAAGTCCTGAAATATTCATATTATGATAATTATGCCTAATATACATGCATTTATCTTCTCAGAATAATATTATCCTACATTTGCACATTTGAGCTGAACAATATACTGATTTAGTTCTTATTTGTCTAATTTTCATTTGAGTAATTGATGATTGATGTTCACGTTCTTGCAGCATCAAAATCAAGCACAAGAGACAAACAATGCTGCTGAAAAAGGAGAAGGGGACCACAATGCAAACTGCCAACCAAAAGTAATGAGAAAGGAATATTTTTGAAAAGAAGAGGAGACTAGAGACATGTGGCAAAATCAGATGGAATGAAAGGTTCTAATGATGATCAAAGTGTGATGATAATCTCCTATAAAAGGAGGGTGTTGAGGAGCAAAAAGAGGGAGCTTCTCTCCTAGCCATTTTGGCTGGAGGCTGAGTTCTTACTTGCTGGAGTCTTAGAGCTGAGTTTTGTTCTTCTTTATGTTTTAGGATGCTTTTGATTCATTTCCTTATCTGATTTCTATTGTTTTCATCATTTATGAGGAGCTAAATCTTAGCTCTCTTAGGATAGGATAGTAGTTTAATTTTTTCTTATGAATGGATGATTGAAGAACACTTTTGCCATTGATGTTAGTGCATTTCTGAATGTTTTCAAATCAGTTCTATGTTGATGTAAATTCTATTTTACAATGACAACTGAGAAGTTGATGTTTGGTTCTTTCTTGCTTAGAAATGAGTCAAGAGCATCATCATTTATTTTTTAGTTTTATTCTTGTTATGATCTGAATGCATCCTTTTACTTCTTGTTAATGTGAATCTCATCTTGTAATGACAGCTGAGAGGTTAATTCTAGATTCTCTTGATATTTAGAAATAAACCAAGAACATTAACAATTAGTTTCTGAATTTGATTTCAATTGTGATTTCTGTTGAGTTAGTTTCCTGGTTCTAAGTAATTCATGTTGAGAATGGATCCATTTACTTTTGTTGATGTGAATTTCGTATTGGAATGGCAGCCGAGAGGTTAATTTTAGATTCTCTTATTGTTTAGATAAATCAAGAGCATTAGCACTAGTTGTGGATTTGATTGTATTTATGCATTGAGCTAGAGGTTTCATGATAATCTAATATCAATGGAAATCCTTGTTGAATTAACTTAACTAATATTCATATGAAAGTATGATACTTAGTTCTAACTTCAATGCACTGTGAGAGCAGTCTTTATAGGTCAAATCTGGTTTGATTTGTATTGCTAAGTTGTTCTAATCCATTTCATAATGGAATATTAGTTGAACCCCTTTCCTAAGAGAACATTTCATATCTGTTATATTAGTCACTTAAAAACACCAAAAAGAGTTAACTTCGTTTAGAATTAATCTAGATTAGTTAGTGAATCTTTAGTTTCAAATCACTATAAATACGACATTCGAGTCTATTACTCTGATCTGTGCACTTGCAGTTTAGTGAAGTAAGAAGTTTAGACCATATATCATTTAGTTGCATTTTAAATTTTGTGCTACAAATCAGTCAATTAATCACACTCCACACAATTCACATCAACATTTGTTGACGGGAGGCAAAACCCTAGCACCTCTTAATTGGAAAATCATGACCCACCTAACTTCTAGACTGTAATATAAGAAAGTTCAACTAATTTTATTAACTTTTTATTTTGAAATTTGTGACACGTATATATTTTATATATGGTTAAAACATATTTCCTTCGCATGGACCTAAGCCATAACTGTATCAGACATATATATAGCCAGGTTGTCCTTAAAAAAATCACCCTTATTGGCAAAGTTGGATCAGGCTCATAAAAAAATTGAATAGAGTATACCTATGGATTAGATGTTATTTACTAAATTTACCTTAGCTTAATTTGATACTTTACTAGGATTAATTTTAATGATGATGATGATGATTTTTCATTTATTTCTCTCCTACTCTCTGAGCAATCACCAATTTACAAGTATTTCAAATATGGTCACACAACTTCACTTTGTAATATCACTATCATCGAACTTTAGAAATATTTCGGTCACAATCGCCACGACCACCTATCGCTAATTTACCAGTGGATTACTGACGTGTATGTTGGCACCATGTCACATTTTCTCTCTCCCTCACATCAAATTTTAAAAGATTAGAAAATGTCATGCCAATATTTTTCTCTCTCCTTCACTCAAATTTAATTTTGTACCTATATGGTTATTCAACTTTTTAAAAAAAAATAGACATGGTCAGTCAACTTTTTAAAATTTTCCAATTAGGATCATATTAAAAAATAAAAATAAGAAAAATACAAAAAACTAATAAGAAAAGGACATATGTCTCACAAAGGGGCTACCTAAAGATGAACTTTCGGATCATGCTGAGTCATGCTCAAGCTGGAAAAATTGGATTCGATCGTGCTTCCGACTGTGTCGAGCCAGAATGGTCCAAAACCGTACTATGTTAGGTTGTGCCGAAAAGCACTTGGGCCTATCCAGCACAGTTTGGATGTGACCCGACCGAATCGATCGAACCGCATATGTCGGATTAGGCCCTCCAATTTTTCCAGTATGTATTAGATATATAATAGTATAGTAATTAATAACTATTAAATTAGAAAAATAAACAATGATCACATTTCTTGCCCTAAAATTTGGACTACTAATAAATAATATAATATAATATTATGATTATTAGATACATAATAAAAATATCTTTATATACAACAAAGTTATAATGCATTATTAAAAATTTTAATATATAATAAAAATTAAAAAATTTGTGCTACGTCGAGCCGGCCGGGCCATGCCCAGCATCCCGCTGGCAGCCCGGCATGATCTGGTCTGAGCCAGACTTGAAATTTCGTGCGGCCACTGTGCCAAGTCACAGAACAAAAGTTCACCTCAAGGTTTACCATTTTCTCAACCCTTCTTATGTACGACAACCTCTTTACGAGGTTGTTGTCTCTTTTCTAATGTTTATTTATTTATCATTTTAAATTTTAAATTGAGTGAAAGAAAATACTTATATCTTTTTCTTAAAAAAGGTTAAATGGTTACAAAAGTTAATGTTTCTTAAATATTTTTTATTTCTCCTTTTTATTTTTTATTTACTTTAATAATGATCGTGAAACTTTTGAAAAGTGACTCGAACTTTAATTTATTTATTTCTTATTATACCATTCTATCTCTTTTTATTAATTTAATTTTTTTAATGATGTTCGTAACTGAAATTTAAAAAAAAATGAATAACCATGTCTTAAAATTTTGAAAAGTTAAATAATCATATAGATACAAAATTAAATTTTAGTAGAGGAGGAAGAAAATTGTTGACATGGCATTTTTGTTTTTAAAAATCTGAACTAGATGTAAGAGAAAATATTGATGTGATGCCACATAAGCATCAACGTCAGTGACGATAAACGGTCGCGATGACCTCGACTGAAATATTTTTTAAGTTCGATGATTGTGATATTACAAAATAAAATTGGATGACCATATTAGGAATAACTCCTAAGTCGGATGATTATTGTTGAAATTTACTCCTTACTCTCTAACATTGTAACAGAGATATGTGAGAGTACTATACTAATATTGTAATAGTGGTTATGCTTCTCGGTGATAAAAAATTGTCTTAACTCTTGAGCAGAGAAAATATGCAAGGAAAAACTTTCAAAAAGAATAAATTGACTTTCCTTTGAAAGCGGAGAAGAAGATGATATAAATAATTTCTTCCTTATCATATTTGGAATAAGAAAGTGTGCTAGTGAAATATTGGACAATCTCGATATCAAAAAGTCGTTCAACAAATCTTTCACCTTCATATTTGTTCTCTCTTTCTCACTATATTCTGATTGTTATGTCAGCATTATTGTATCACTTTAAATTTCCCAAATTGATTTGGTATTGTGATCCAATATCCATAACATATTTTCATAATTTGAGTGTGTCAATATTTTTATGTAAATAATTATGTATTAAAGTTAATTGTATTCAACTTACCCAAAAAATATATTTTATCTTTTTATGCTATTTTTTATATTTTCTTATTTTTTTATCATAATTGTAATGATCAATTTTTTTAATAACCCATAATATATTCTCATCATTTTATCATGTCAAATATTTCTATATACAGAAGGAATTCATTGTGCATTAAAGTTAATTTTATGTAATTTACAAAAAAAAATATAACATTTCAAGATCACACAAGGGTAATTGACAAGACCATGAAGGCTTGTGGGTGTAACAGATGCATGGATGTTGTGTTTGATTGTGACATCTTCGTGTCAAATGTTCTGTTGGTGACTCACCTTAACTTAATAGCTTACCATCGTTTCATGGATATTATTTATTTATATTGTGTATGTATTTTTTGAATGTATAGTTTTAATGATTTAGAATCAAGCTTAAGTCGCATACTCATTTTTTTTCTTAATCTTTTTCTCATAACTTTAGCAATAAAATTTTATAATTTAATGGCACATAATAAATTCTCGTAGTTTTACATTTTTCGATATTTCTATGTATTAGTGTTCGTAATGAATATTAAACTAAAGATCTTAAAATTCTCACAACCTCTCTTAATAATTTTAAACTCATTAATTAATATATTATCTAATCAATTGGAAAATTAAAACCACAGAAATATGTTCTCCCTCCCCTCCCTATTTAATATATTATTCTCTCACGTGTTAACCTCTCAAATAATTTTAGGCTAAGTAATATGTTATTAATTATTTTTGTTATCATGTTGATGACAAAAAAGATAGTATCGTAAGTATTATGCATATAATTTTGAGGCCTAAGAATCAGTTTAAGTCCATCTTTTTTTCTACCTTCTTAGTTTTCTTTAGTTTAAATTATAGTTCCATTATATTAAAAATACATTAATATAAGCACGTCCTCCTTATCTCTTCCCCCCCCCCCCCCCCCCCCCCCACACCCCACCCCACCCCACCCCACACACACACAAACCTCCATCCCCTTTTTCACCTTTTGTCTTCTCTTCTTTTTTTTATTCCTTTTTTTAGAACACAAGCAGCAAACTTCAAAGCATTAAAAAAAACAGAGATGAGAGATCGATCAACAATTCCGAGATCGAAGAAATTTAAAAACAAAAAGAAAAAGAAAAAAAACAGAGGACACACAAGAAAAAAAATTAAGCTTACGAGTTTGAGCCTGCAGCAAACTCCTCCTCCCGCCAAATCCATGCGTCACGAAGACGTGATCTAACGGGCAATAAAACAAGCACTTCCAGGGCATTAGCTTAACAATTCTCCAACCGGAGCCAAAAAAAAAAAAAAAGAAAGAAAGAAATGGTGGCTTTGATGTCGTCAAGAAAAGAAACCCATCCGAGATGAAACTGGAACCGCCGACCAAACCGATCAAACCGACGAACAGAACCACTGACAAGGAGAAATTTCTACGAGTTAAACCCATTACCTCTCTTCTTCCTCCTCCTCCTCCTCCGCCACGTTTGGAGTCGAATTCAGTAGCTAAGAAGATAAATTATTTATAGGCACGATGGAGAAGCAGTGGACGAAGGTACTGCAAAGATTTTTGGGCATATTTAATTGTTTAGACCACTATCCGGCATCCACCTCTCTTTTCTTGCCGGCGATAATCTTCCGAGGAGTGGCCCACTTCACGGTTGGCAGATCGAGAACATAACTGCACCGAAACTTATCTTAGATTGATCCACCAATTTATTATTATTATTACAAGACTAGATGTACCTAGACCTAGATGGGGTCTGTAATACGGAATACGCTTCATAGCTACTCGCGTTTGTAGAATGCTCATCTAAAATTGTTTGGCAGTTTTGCTCACTTCAGGAGAGAGAAACAAGTAGATTCGGCTTTCACTGGAATTCCTAGCAATATAGGTGGTGTTTGTTTAGTAGTTTCGAGATTTTCTTGAGAGTTATAATCAGTTGCTTGCTTATAAGTAAAGAAAATAACTTGAAGGACTCGACTTTTATTTTGTTGGAGGAAACAAATTGATCAACTTTATGTATTATTTTTTTTTAGAATATATATAGAATTTAGTTATTTTGTTTTTTATTATAATTTTGAAGGACTCAATTTTTATTTTGGAAGAGGAAACAAATTCCAAGTTATTTTGTTTTTTATTATAATATTTAAAAAATAACAATTTACTAAAATAATAACTTTTAGTTATTTTATATTTAAGATTAATATCAATTATTAAATTAATTCTGACATTTTAACTTATCAATTATTTTATATCAACTAAATAAAAAAGTATGCCTCAGAACGCCAAGAAATTTTCAAAAAAAAAAAATCTCTTCAAACGTTGACGTAACAATCCTCCACCTCCTAAGCAAGTATGAATTTATTGGATTGAGAAGTGGTTGAAAATTATGATGGATAAATTTAAAAAAAATTGATTACACAAAATTTAATGCATGCTTATGCGGTGAAAGAGTTATTTATCATTTCTTTCCATTTTTTTTTTTTTTGTTGGTGAAAAAATAAATAGCCTTTGTTTACATGTGAGATTTAGAAGGAATGAACTTACGAAGCATATTTTTGTTTATATAAAATTACAAGTAATACGTATTTACTTAGAATAATTTAACCTATCTTAACTCTTTCGTGCATTATAATGTATTATGATTGTCAGGATCTCGATCCCGATAGTAAGATCTTACGATCCTCCAGACAGAAAACGATCATAATTCTACTCAAAGGATCTTAAACGTAGGATCTATAATCGGGTCTTAGGATCGGTAGCGATCCTACGATATTAGTACAAATTTATTTATTCGAATAAAAAAATATAAGTAAACATAAATGTCCTTGAGAAAATTATATTTAACTATATATATATATATATATATATATTGTATATGTTAATCTCTTTTTCATGAATTTTAATATCTTCTAGTAATTTAATGTAATATGATGAATGTAATACTATATTATCTTACATCATGATTTTTTATTATTTCGCGTATACTAAAAATTATATTGCACTTTAATAAATATTATAGTTCATTAAGATCAAATATTATATATTATTCTTTTAGTATTTTTTAAGAATATATCATATTGTCTTTAAGATGATAAAAAAATCTATTAGACTTGAAAATATAAATAAAGTATTAATGTTCAATGTTTAATTAACTTATATATAAACATAATATTTATGAATAAATATACTACTGTATTATTTATATTAAAAAAATATTTTTTATTTATGAGGTAAGATTTTACAATCCTTGATCCGATCCTACGATCCTCGATCCTCTAAGTCCCTTATGATCCTACCCCGGAAAATGATCCTGACAATCTTGTAATGTATATTCAAATAAAGAATGAATTAGTAATCGAAAAAGAAGAATGAATTAAATTAACCCAATCAATTCAGAAAATTCATATTTAAACGACTTATATAATAATTCACCACTCTCAACTTCATTGATTTTTATTCCACCACTTTAATCTATCGTTCCAACACTATTAAAACGTCAAACAAAGCCTTAGTTTGGGCATCAATATTATAATTCCTAGTTCTCATTGTTCTATTAACATATATCTCGGTTGTTGCTCTCGAAAACCTGAAAAATTGCAGGCAATGATAGTGCACACTTCCAATCTTCGTATTCAGTATCGGATAACAGTTAAAGTGTCCTATTGTACAAAGTTCCAGCTAAAACGGTAACATGGCCACCTCAAATGATATACAAAATTATAGCACGAATAAACAGCTCAATCCACTTCTAATGGCAGAGTACGACCGAGGTATCATTTAAGAAAGATGTAGCTGTGCTTCAGGAAATCAGAAATGATGTCGCACAAACGAGAACAATAAGAGAAGTGAGGCTATGAATATTGTGGGCATCAGTCGAGCTGTCATTTGCAGACTGTGGAGGACTAGCAGGGCATGCAAGTCCTTCCTTCCCTTCACGGCATTCGCTGGCAAAGAGACCCGGTGGGTATTTACCAAATTGGTTCATGTAAGTGAACATGGTAACTGCACAGTCATTTGTTGAGTCATTTAGTTCATCAGCATAGGGGCACGCAAATTTCTTGAAAGCAGCACAGCATTTATCGGGTGGGTATTTCGGACCCGTGCACTGGGTTGTGAGGACGGTGTAGTTAGCAACCTCAAAGTTGAGAGGGCATTCTGATCAAGGCATCACAACAGGAGATTTAGAAATATGAACAATGACACTGACTTTGAATTTTGTTATGCAATCACTGTATCAATGATCTTTAGCATAAGGAATACTCATTCAAAGGAAACAATTTCTGAAGAAAATCACCATACTTCATATTATATTGGAAAATAATACCAAATGATGAAGATGATGAGTTCTAAGAAAGTAATTAGCAAAAAAAACCCTGCAATCATATCACAGATTGTTTCAGAGTACCCATCTTTAGGAATAAATTAGAGTCAGAATCAGTTGTAACAACAAGATGTCAGTAAACGAAGATAGAGAAAACCATACAATGGCCTAACATGTAGCATTAACACTAAAAAATTGTAGCAGTTATAATACGGTGGAAAAGCCAGATAACAATTGCAGGAATGCCTTGGTTAGATACGAGGGAAAAGAAAGGAAAAAGAGGAAGAAGAGGAGAAGCATATAATGAAATTAAGAAGGAATGGGCAGGATGAGGTTACAAAGTAACTGGACAAAAGAAATGTGTAACATCCTGTACGCCTTTTTAAAAAAAAGGTGGAAATATTTTAGAGGAGGGTCTTTTGATCTTTGCAGGCAACAACCAACAAAAAAAAAATGCCACGGTGGATCAAAAGGAGAGAGAAAACTTGTTGTCTTCCCATCCTCTGTTTTGCCATCCACAAGCGCCGCGACAATGAGTGACAAAGAAAAAAAGGGCGCCGGCTGCTACCACTTTCGCCACCTTTCGCCGCCTTCCGACCACAGATTTTTTATCGGGAGGTACCGTTGGAAAGAGGACGAAGAGGCCGACATTTTGAGATGGGTTATGCGAGGAACCATCCACTGTGGACGACAAACGAAGCGCCAAACACAGAAAAGGTGAGTTCACTTCCGGCCATCGTTCAACCTCCGATTCGCGTCGATTCTTCTACAGGTATGCTGGTCATGGTTTGGAGAATGATTAGCTTCATTTTTAGTTGATTTTGATAAGGTTTTGTCCCTAATCGAGAAGGTGGCCGAGAGGGGATTTTCTGGTGACGTCCGTGCAGTTTTCCGGCGAGTTTGGCGTGGATTCCCGTTCCTAAGTTGAAAGTGGAGGTTGTTCAGCATTTCTACATAAATCTAATCGGTGTCATTTTAGGTACTTTGGATCAGTTTCAAGCATTCCTCCAGTGACATTTCTGGCGACGTCGGCGAGTGCGACTTGAATTAGAGTGGGTGAGTGGGTGCTGCTGCTAGCTAGTGTGGTGAGGATGATAGGTGGCTGAAACCTCCATAACATTTAATTTTATAAAGTGATGAGAATTACTTATCATGTCTAATTCGAATTGTTATATGGTTAATTGGATACGATAGGTGGCTATCCATTGGGGTTTGAGTAGGGTGTTGCTAGTTGGCGATTTCTTTTTCTTTATTGGTAAGCATACTAAAAAAACCTTATGAAATTAGTTAATATGATTGTTTATAATGCGTTAATTATGAACTTAGGTAAAAGAATTATAAATTTTAGTTATAAGAACCATGATGTCATTAAAAGAATTATTATGGAGTGATTAATGAACTAAAAGATAAATGATACATAGAAGTGATAAATGTCCTAAATGATAAGGCTATGTTTCTAAATAAGGTTTAAATGAATGTAATAGGTACTTCTCTCTTTTAATCGGATTCGGACGAGAGGTAATTGAGACTTGACGTAGTTCGAGGTGAGAAGGTTTATCCATAAAAATAGTGATGACGGCCCCCAAGCAATAACATGTTTCTTTCCATGTCGATGTGGAATGAGATTTTGTTTGACTTGATATGCGTAATGCCTTTGAATATAGAATGACTCCATATGCTTTTAAATTTATGCTCCATAAGTTGCTTTCCTAAAATGATGAATGTTATATGATATGTATTTATTATGTTGGTTTTACGAGCGAGATTATTGAAGTACTTGAAATGTCAATAATTATGGTGCACTTAGATATGTGTTATGCATTCATGCATTGCACGGCAAAATTATTTTTGCATGTCTTATCTTGGATGTCTGACCAACACTGGGATGACCGTTTGGGGGCAGTAATGCTCTTGAATGAAATAGGGCCTGAGGAGCAGAATTATTGGCCAATAGACAGTCTGGTAAATATATATGTGTGTATATCTCTTGGTATGAAATAGAGCCTGAAGAGCAGCTCTTGGCATGAAATAGGGTCTGAGGAGCTAATATGCGTGCATGACCCCATGAGTTGAGAGATGGTAAAGTATAAAAATTAAAATTTCTTGCATTCATGGCATACATGTGCATCGTTTTCATTTGAGTTTTATTGATAAATGCAAATAGTTTGTTTTTTTAATTTTGAATTTAATGGATTTCCATTAGTCATCTTGTTGATGCTCACCTCTTTTATCTAATTTTTGCAGGTAATGAATAAAAGCATGTGTGTTTGCCTACTATGAAATAAGAAATATAAAGGGGTTAGGGAATGAATATGTGTGAAAGGCATAATCATTGTTTTGGTTGCCTTTGTATTTCATTTGTTTTCTATACGACTTGTGTACTCTCAATATGTTTTGAATGATTTTGGAGTTGTTGGATTGTAGAGTAGAGCGGTGGACGCTCGTGATATGTGATTTACGCACATTTGTCTCATAGTTTTGGCTCGAGAGTGAACTTGTGATTCATTGGTTTGGGCTTGAGTCCCATTCTTTTTACTTCTATGATGAATTGTCAGTGCTTATAATTGCCTGAAATGGTTAATGTCTTGAAATTAAATTGCTTCTGATGGAATATATGAAATATTGTATATAACGTATAGATGAATTTACACATACTTTATGTTAAATATTTTTGAAAAAATTCAGGGTTAATTTATTTTTTACCGTTGGTTTTTGTTGAAGATTTGAATTTGAATTTAAATTTAAACGATTGATTTTATGGTTTCACCCCTTGTGGTGCCTAGCGAGGAGTTGGGCGTATAAAATGTAGAGGTACAATAGAAGTAGTGGAGTCATGCAGAAGACAAGGTGTCATATAATATGATATTTATTCTGAATCATCAGTTTAGAGACATCTGAAATATGGAGCATTAAAATTAACTAATAGAACAATAATTTAATGCATCCAACAATAGAACAATAGGATACAGGTTAATTCGGCATCCGCACACGGATCAAATTGTTCATATTTCAAAAAATATCTAATTTTATACGTTACTTGGAAAATGTGCTTTTTCAACTTAAATTTGAAAATACATCTAATAACAAATCGATTATAACATATCCAAAACTTTGTCATGCCCCTATACTTGGTGGCCATCCTTTTCACCAAATGCTACTTTCATTGTTTCATACAATAATTTATGTATTCAAACACGTCTGCAAAATATTAAAGTCGAAGTTTTGAGGATTAGAGAAGTGTACAGTGTACATAAAACAATAGTCCTAGAAGGCAAAAGTTAAGTTACAGCATGTGTAGTCAAAAGTATCTACAAAATTTATTATTTATTTTTTTGAACTTAATTGCTTAAAAGTACAATGGGATAAAACTTTCCGAGCACTAAAAAAACACGAAGAGATCAAATGATCAATAATTCGATGATCGAAGAAATTAAAAGAAGGCAGAGGACAGAAAAAAAATGAAGCTTACTAGTTTTAGTTTGCAGCAAACTCCTTCCGCCAAATCCATGCGTCGTGAATACGTCATCTAACGAGCAATAAAACAAGCACTTCATGGGCATTAGCTCAGCAATTCTCCAACCGGAGCCAGAAAAAAAAAAGAAAGAAGTGGTGGCTTTGAGGTCGTCAAGAAAAGAAACCCACCTGAGATGAAACTGGAACCGCCAACCAAACCGATCAAACCGACGAACAGAACCACTGACAAGGAGAAATTTCTACGAGTTAAACCCATTACTCCGCCTCCTCCTCCTCCTCTGCTACGTTTGGAGTCAAATTCAGTAGCTAAGAAAATAAATTTCTACCCATAGTTCTCCTCCTCCTCCTCCTCCTCCTCTGCTACGATTATGGAGTCCAGAGTCACGGAGAGAGAGAGAAAGATAAGAAAGAGAAAGAAGAGGTGGACAAAGCAGAGACTTTGGGCGGCACCGAGTCATCGTCGTTGGTAAAGACAATTTGGTCTTTGGTTTAGGGTGTGTTATTCAAAGCACAAAGTTTATTAAATTGATATAAATTTATTATTCGTCTCAATCATTCTTGTTAAGAGAGCGTTTGGACGAAGTTTAAATAGAAAGGAATGATAAGATGTGAAAAGAAGTTGATGGGACAATATAAGATAAATTAAAAGCTAATGTTGTTAGGATCGGATCAGACGATTCGAATAAGTGTCCGTTTCAGGTTGAACCGATCAGACCGATCGGTCGGACCGTATAATAATAAAATATTATATTTATTATGATATAATAAATCAAGCTATGATATTTTGATTATATAAATATATAATGATGTCAAAATGTAATTATTTAAAAAATAATAATCATAAATGTATAATTAATTTTAATATTTGATATTAAAATTATTATGCACTTAATAAATTAAAATCATTGAATTTGATTATTATATACAAATTTTCTATTGGTTATCATATCTTTATTTTTTTTATGTTAGAAGCAACAAATGCATTTTTTTCTTCAAAATATTATGACAATATTATATATTTTATAAATAAATATATAGTATAATTAGTAGTTAACTATTTAATTTGACTTATTACATATGAAATTAAAGAAATTTAAAGTTGTGTATACTATTATTATATTATACTAAGCATATTATAGTTTGCACCATTTATTCATAACTAATTTATCTAATATGATAAATATTATATTAACATAATAATATATAAATAATTTATATTATAATAAACATTTTTTATATTAAAAAGTTGAATAAGATTGTAATCCACAGTTAAAACTCAAAGTTTAATAAGTTCAAGGCTAAATGAAGGAAAAAAAAACATGTGGGTGAGTGTACAAAAATAGTCCCACATTTATAGTAGTAGGAAAGTGAGAGTAAATTGACAAGTATAAATGAAGGAGGAGACTAATTGATCAACATGTATATTTATGGAGAAAGTTCATCTTTGGATATTTTTCAAATTTATAATATTTTTTATCAAATTATCTCTTAGTAAAAAAAATTTAATAAAAAAAATTTTACTAACCAAAAATCGGGTTGAAACGCGGTTCAACCTAGTTTTGACCGGTTTTAATCGGTTTTTGATCGGATCGTCCGATTTTTGGGCTTCAGTTGGGTCGCAGTTATCACCGGTCACTGATCGGACCGGCCGGTCCGGTTTGGCCCTGACAACATTGGAAAAAAATATATAAATCATCTTGTTCCATTGTACGAACTGTTAATCTGAGTTAGCAAAATGTTGACCAGATTAATAATTCTTGTAAACCAAAATAAAATTTAGCCGTGTTTGGCATTATTCTAATAAAGATCGTGAACGCGAACTTAGAATGTGTGTCATAAATTTGATTAGCGAGCGGCAATTAACAAATGGATTTAATGACCATCAGGCGGCATATGGCGACGAGACGATGATGAATGTTCGATCTAATCGGACGGTGGACGACGAGACGACAATGTGCGAGATGACAGTGGATGACGAGACGACAGTGGGCGATGAAGTGATGGCAGCGGCGAGGCGTGAAAGGGGAGTCGATTGTGATGGATCCAAGCAGCAAGGCGCAAGTGGCGAGACGACGGCGACGACAAGGCACGAGGCGCGAGCGGCGAGACAACAACGGCAATGAGGCGCGAGCGGCTAGGAGATGGCTAGTGCCTCCCTCTTTCTCCCGATCCGGCGATGGCGTCGTCGCCAGCGATGAGGCGAGGGCGGCCGATTATGAGGGATTTGGCGATGCGAGGGTCTCGATCTACCCTCCCCCTTTCTCTCAGATCGACAGCGAGGACGCCGAGGATGGCTACAACTCGATCGCGCACAAGAGAGATAGAGATCGGCGACGGCGGCTGCTGCTCCTTTGGGCGCGACTCTAGGTCGATTGAATCTCATGTCCTCCCCCGGTGACCGTCTCCCTCACGGCCAGCGTCCCCACCGTCAGCCTCCTCCTCTTCCTCTCCGTCGTTCGTCTCCCTCGCGACCGGTATCCCCATCGACGAGGACTCCTCCGAAGCGGCCCCTTCTGCCGGTGTGTCGCTCCGCCTTAAGCATCCACCGTCAGATTAGATCTGACAGTGGGGATGAGGTGTATGGCCATCATACGCCTGAGCGGGTGTATTGATGCGTAAAATGATGTAGCAAAATAAAATCATTAGCAAGTGCACTAGTCGTTCAAGTAATATAGAAAATAGAAGTAAGAGTGTCGAACCCACGAGGAATATTATTAATAAAATATATAAATATATAAATTAATAAGAGCGAAAACACATGGATTTTGTAAAATGGATTTTGTATAAAATAAAATAAAGAAAATAAGATAAGATAATGGTGTTGAAGTTAGGCCTTAGGATGAAAATAGATAGGATAAATATTTGAACCATAAAAAATAAATTTAATCTTTAAAAATGGATTAAGGTCTTCCTAAAGTAATCTAACATAATTAACTTGCGGAATTCACAATTGGCATCCCCTCAAACTAAGCATGCAAAACTATCTTAATTTAATAAGAATTAAAGTCTCCACGACTGGCATCCTATCAAATCATATTAATATTAAGACGTAGTAAATTAGATTCCCTAGACTATTAATCACTCCACCAAGCTAGTATAGATTTCAGACCACACAAACTTTATTCTCCATACACTATTTATCAAATTTATGTCAATTATCAATTTTATATAAAATCAATTAAAATTAGTATCATGAATTCTGAAATCAAACACTCCACAAACTGGTATAGCCTAATTCAGAAATATAATTAACTAATATAAAAGCATTAAGCACAATTAATAATTGATTAGAAAAAAATTAAAACAAATAAAATAGGGTCCAAATATTTCCCTTCAATTAATAATCTCCTAAAATAAAAGATATAAAAACATGGAGTTCATCCTAGAGATATTGGAGAGATAATAAAATACAAATGATAAAAATTGGAAGAATTACGCCCAAATAGATAAAAATCGAAGCTTTGGATCACGAGCAGATAGTTGGACAACCTCTCTGACTTGATCAGAATCGCGATCAACCTCCAGCCATCGCACCTCTTTCCTCTTAGTCGTAGTCTACAGAGCTCACGACTCAATTGTGGAATAAACCTGAACTTTAGAGCACGAGTTGGAACGATGACTTCTTCACATATTTATAGGTGTGGATGGTCTTCATGCATGTCACGATCGATAATATCATACGACTAAATTTAACCTTGAGACAAACTTTATGACTTTTAAATCTCTGCCACGATAAAACTTTATCCCTTTTGCACCCGATGATAAACTTTTCTTGATACCTCTTGGCCACCAAACTTGCCCAATGATTAGGGTTCTCGGTCGCAAGAACAGGTAACTCGCTTTTCCTCAAGTTCCAAGCTATGGGGAGTTCAATCTCATTATGAAGGGAAGCTCAAATTGATGCCGACATAACAGAGGCGCCGCCCTTCCGTATCGATCCTCGTGAATGTGGAAATCACACGTGTGTTAACCTCCTTATGATCAATTCTAAGAATAAAAAGAAAAAAAGAGCCCATTTTTCCAGAGTGATTCAACCTCTTGAAAATGGGAAGATCTAATTCGACCTATTGCTCCGGATCCCCCTTTATAGAGCATTCCGCCAGTTTTTGGCGGCAGTAGAGAAGCTGAATCCAGGATCTCTTCCGAGAATCGCCCTAGCGCGCTCTGGCGAGAACGCCTCCACGAGGAAGAGAATCTAATTCATGAGTTCATGCTAACAGATTGTTGGTTAAGGATAAGACATCTCGGTTTGATTTTGCAGCTGATAAACTTAATTGATGATATGTTTTGCGCTCCATAATCAAAGCTTCTCAATGCTTTATCGCCCAATGATACATGTTCATCTCCATTACGACTGGATTTTTACGGTCGGTAGTCTTGATTGGTGATGACGTTTTGCCCCCAAGATAAAACTTCTTATTTGTATCTCGATTGATAATCCTTGGCTAATGATAAGCTTTTATCGCTTTGTGTCCAATGTTAGATGGGATATGAGTTTTGTGCCCAACGATACAAGGCCGATAATCACTTTGTATCGGCCGATAAACATAAGCTAACGACTTGCGAATTGAACTCTTAGTTACATCTCGACCGATAATCCAAAGATAATCATATACTCGGCTTTTCTTGCAAAATAATTATTAAAATTTAATTAATTCATCCACAATTAAAATATTTAGAAAATTAATAATTAAAATCAATAAATTCGAAATTACGACTAAAAATGATCTAAAATGATGCATGCCATGGTCAAATTATAAAAATATTAATTAAAATAATAGACTAAAATATATTATATTTTGCATGCATCGCGTATGATGGTCATTAAATCCTTAACTAATATAGAAATTCTAATAACTAATATGTTTCATAAAAATTCATCATCTGCTCTGTAATTATTTTTTTTTAGGGTCTGCTCTGTAATTATTAATCAAATTGGAATATTCAATATCTTTAGCTAAGAGTTTATCAAACACATTGTTTCAATTCGCTAAATGACAGTTTAAACCTTATCCTTTTAAAGGTTTTCTTCTCTAACCTCCCTGAATTATGGATTTTTTTCGCGTCTACCAATGACTTTTGAATATTTACATCCTCTAAACTATGCTGACTTTTTCACATAAGTCCATCCGTCAACCTCTGTTAACTTTCTCCTTAACTTTTATTTATTTTTATTTATGAAATGACCAAACTACGCTCTCGCAATTTAGATAAGCACAATGGAGAGGAGGCAGCAAAACCTCGCAAGCATAGGGGTCGCCCCCCTCTGTCGCGCCGCTAAAGGGGGTTCGATGCCCCCTTTTCTCTCATCGACAGGCACGGTGAGAGAAGGGGGCGGTTGGCTCCATTTGTCATGCCGGCAAAGGGGGACGTAACTCTCCTCTGTCGTGCCAGTGATGCCCCCTTCTCTTTCGTTAGTGTCGCACCAGTGATGCCCCCTTCTCTCTTGCCGGCGCACATGAGAGAGAGGGGGCGTCGGCCCCCCTTTGCTAGTGCAACAGAGAGGGGCGATGCCCCCCCCCCTCTCACCGGCGCGCGCAAGGGAGAAGGGGGGCGTCAGTCGCCCTTTGTCGGTGCGAAAGAGGGGACCAATGCCCCCTTCACCGGCACGCACGAGAGAGAAGGGGGGTGTCGGCCCCCCCCCCCCCCTTTACCGACGCAACAAAAGGGGGCTGATGCCCCCCTTCGCTGGCGTGATAGAAGGGGGCAACGCCTCCCTTTTCTCTCATCAGCGCATGCGAGAGAGAAGGGCCGTGGGCCCCCCTTTGTCAGTGCGGACCCCCCTCCTTTACGCATGCGAGAGAAGGGGGCGTTAGCCCCCCTTTATTGGTGCGATAGTTAGGGGCCGTCAGCATTTTTCTCTCTACTCCATCCAAATTTTTCTTTTGTATCTACATGGTCATCCAACTTTTCAGAACTTTCAGACAATGTCATTTAACTTTTTAAATTTTCAATTGTGGTCATCATTAAAAACTTAAAATAAAAATAAAAAATAAAAAATTGAAGACACTTAGACTTACTAGGTACATTTTTTGACACGACCCATTCAGATCGAACCATCCAAACTTTTTATATGTATTGAATATATAATATTATAATAATTAATTTTTTTAATTATAGAAATAAAAAATTAGAAAAATAACATAATAGTTATATCTTTATATTATATTATGATATTTTTATATAATACTGAGTCAAATCGTAATGGTTCGTCCAGCGGGGTGCTAAGCACGACCCAACATCCAACGGATTGCTAAGCCAAACATGATATTTTTATATAATATTATGATTTTGATTTTTAATATTATGATAATTAGTAATTTGACTCAACAATTCGTTGAACATCGGGTAATGCCCAGCACTCCGCTAGAGGAGCCATTTGACTCGACCCCGATGAAATATCGCACGAAAAAAGTTATTTTTTAATTATAATATCTTTTATTATTTTAAATTTTTGTGTAAAAAAATAAACTGTGTATTATTTTTAAATTTTTTTATTTTCTTAACTAAAAATAATTAATTATCATAATATTATATATTTAATACATATAAAAAGTTTGGACGACTCGATATGAATGGGCCGTGTCAAAAAATATATCGAGTGAGTCTGTGTCCTCAATTTTTTATTTTTTATGTTTATTATTTATTATTTATTAATTTAAGTTTTTAATGATGATTGCGATTGAAAAGTTTAAAAGGTTTTGAAAAGTTGGATGAACATGTAGATACAAAAGAAAAATTGGGATGGAACAGAGAGAAAAATATTGACGTGATAATTTTTATATTTTAATTTGATGTGTAGGAGAGAGAAAATATTGACGTAGTGCCACGTAAGTATCCACGTCAATGATTTACTGGTTTAAAGTTGGATGACCGTCGTTTTACAAAATAAAATTGGATGGTCTTACTAGGAATGCCCCATAAGTTGAATAACCATCACTGAAATTTACTTCTATAGACTGCTTGCCACTTTTCTCTTTTTATTTTATCTTTAAGAAAATACATTTTTATTTTATCTTCAGTATGGATAAATGAGTAATACTAATACATTAATAATCAAATTAATCATCGATATTTAATTCGTTCAATTGATGGCAAGCTAGAAAATAACAGATTTTTTTAGAAACGGAGTGTAGAGTAGAAGAACGGAGTGAAAGTGGGTTGGTGGCTTTTTTATCTATTTTTATCTATCATGCTATGTTTGGATTTTTTTTTAGTCAATATAGATAAGTTAAAAATTATCCTAAAATAATATTGAAAAATGAAAAAACACTTCAAGATGGATTTTAAATTTTTCAATAATAAAATAAATTTAATATGAATATATTTAATATAAGTAAAATATACAACTTAACATTAAAATTTGAAATCTACAAAAAAAAGGGTTTAAAAAATGTAGCATATGAATATTAAATCATAAACTATTATATGAACAATAGAATAAATGAGGAGTTAATGTATTAATGATACAAACAAAACAATTTTAAATATATGTATGAAGCAATAAAGATTGATCAAATCTGCATGGATAAATTTTAATTTATTAAAAAATCACTTTATTTAACATTATCAAAATTCACCCTCATGTCACGTAACAATTGGGCTTTTTTGTGCCCATGTTAGTTACTACTACTTCTGTCCATTGGACTTTCACGTATCCATATAAGGAATAATAAAAATAACTAACAATAAAATCATCAATAATTAAGATTATAAAAGTATGAAATCTAACATATCAATTATTCTTAAATGGTTCTCTAATTCATCCTGTTACATCAAAGTAGCAACTAAGATAAAAATAATAATAATAACAATAGTACATAGATTTTCATCCTTGTTTGTTCAATTATATGTGGGATTCAAACATATGACATAGAATATACATGAGTATAAAAATATTCAATACATAAGATAATGTAATGAATAAGAAAACATAATGCAAATAGACAAGTTTTCAACATGTTAAGATAATTCTATCAATTATATTCTTTATTTTTTATTCTTTATATTCTTTTTTTCTTTTTAGTCATGTTCTATTGATACATGCAAAATATAATATATAATTAGTCATGCATTTAATCACATATCGATTCCTTTTCATATAATGCATAATTTTCTGACCTTATTTGTTTTAATTTTATAAAAATAAAAATCCACTCAAATTATATATTTTATTACAGAAAAATCAAGAGAATTGACTTAGAAATCCACAAAAACGACACTCAAATCATAGTTAAAACGGAACCAGAAAGTGTAAATTAGTGAAGGTTGTCAAGGCTGAATTGAATATAACAGATCGTTATACGACCATAACAGTAAGGGCGTGAACAGACCGTTACGGCCCGTTAAAATGTTCAGTTTCAGTTCTACTTTGATTTGGACATTATAAGGACCGTTAAATTCACGTTATGTGCCGTTACGAAAGTTATTTTCAAGATTTCGTCGCTTTTTTCTTGGAAATTTCAAGTCCAAATCGAAGCAAAACTTCATCATAAATCTTATGGATGATTAGGAAACATATTTACTTAGATTTGAAGGAGTTTTAGATGATTTTAAAGGCCTATCAAAGTTTATTTCGAATTTACTTATTTTAACATAAAAATATTTTGAATTAAACTGAAACTCCACGAAAACTTTTGGGACCCCTAGAGGCTATAAATATAGGCCCTAGGCAACAAAAAAATGTGTGTTTGGTAGTGTTTGTGGTTGTTGATGTGCTTGAGACCTAGGAGTCATGCCATATTGCAGACGAATTTCAAGACTTGAAGATCAACAGAAGGAGAATATTGCGCAGCAACTTGTCGTTTGTGTTGTGCAATGATCCAGAGGTCCCGAAGGCTGAGAATTCTTCTTCTATCTTTTATTTGGATGCTCTTTTATAATTATTATAGTTTATTATTTTTGTAATAGATATTTTATATTCTTTTAAGAAGCAAAACTATTTGAACCTTGTTATTAGTTGAGTTAATTAAACTTTTCGATTTTTTTATTATACATGCTGAGTTCATTGCTTTTTTATAAGTAATTTTATTTCTGAGATTATATTACAAACATGTATGAGGAGTGATTAGTTTCAGGAATTATTATTGCTTTGATAATTGATCTTTTACTTCTAAGTTGAAGCATACATAACGCGTGTTCGGTAACTCGACGTTTGTGCCGAATTTTGTGTGGTCTATTATTCTGTCCAGATTTATTGATGAATAATAGTGTAGGAGATACATACTCATGCATCTTAATTCCCTGTAAAATTAATAATTGACTTGTCGTTTGTGATTATTAGTTTTATAGAAGTTAAGGTAGTTTGGTTTACTCGTCTCAATAAGTCAATACTTTAGATACTCATAATCCGTCATAAGAATCAAAGTTATTATTTACTATTAAAACTCAACAATTACAAAGGATCATACACGTTTATCTTTACATTAATCATCCATAAGTCCCAAGGCTCAACATCGGTTTATTTTATTTGTTTATCATTTATTTTCTACACCTTTAATTTTCTATTTTTATGACAATACCTTTTTCTTCTCCTAGTAGATTATTGAGATAGATTAGATTCAACTAATTCCTCGTGGGATCGACAACTCTACTCTACACTTTATTACTTGATACCACTGATGCACTTGCTAGAAAAATTATTTGTTATAAATTCTACGCATCATCTATTCTATTATGTTTATTTTGTTTTATTCTTTTTTGTTCTTTCACTTCATCTTTTACTTTAAATAATTCTTATGACATCTATATGTGTTATTCTAATGCGAGCTCGACTCAATTTATTATCATCATTCGTGACACTTTCATGTGGATCAAACTAGGATCAAAAGTAGGACAATGACGGGCCTAATAAAAAATGGGATCCATTTATATAAATTTCAAGGGTGATGGAATGAATAATACACATATCCACTTTTTCATTAGGGTGGTGGAGCTATTAATACTCGTCTTCAATTTTTTTTTATATTCTATACTATTAACAATAGTCACATAAAACCACATTTTATATTTTTTATCTGTTGATCTAATTAGCATCTTTATTGTTCTCTGTTTAGCATAATTATTATGAGGAAAAAATATTCAAATCATATTATAACAATTAAACAACTCAAAATCCTAATTTGCTAAACAGAATTCGAATCGAGTACGTCAAAACCTGAATCGGGTTCGGACTGAACTCGGGTCGTGATCGCTCGAACTCAAGTCGAGTCCACCTAGGCCAATTTGACTCTGGTAGAGCCCGAACTGGGTCCGAGGGTGGCTCGTGTCGAGTCTGCTGATGTCACCAATTGTGCGTACCATGGCCACCAACACAGACTGAGTATAAACTGACTCGGGTCGAGTTTTCAGAGGCTGAGCTAAAAGTAGAAAACATGACACGACGAAACTCGAGTTGGATCGTCACGAGCACAGACCGGATTTGTCCAAATCTGGATCGAATTTGAAGAAACATCGCGCCAAGTTTCCATCTTATAGAAGAACCCGAGCTAAATTCTTCTCTACAAGGGTTGGGTTCTGACTGTTGAAACTCCGGTACTAGTTTTCAAAACTTTGGCATTCTATAACTTCATGTACACTACTCCTTTCGGAAGAAAAACTATATAGAACTATTCATACATCATAAGGAAACATAAATCTATCATAATTCATTCATCATTATCTTAACTATATCAGGATTATCTGAAATCCGAGACTTTGGGCACATTTTTCATCGGGGTTTAGAAACGACCGACCACAATATTGACGTCCTTTGATAGAGCTTTGTACCACGAAAAAAATGACGGATCGAACAACTGCACACGCACACCAAGAAGGAAGTTCTAGAGTTCTCAAGTTGGTGAGAAAACTTAAGTTTCTAGCTAAGAGAGGGCTAGTACGGGAAATGAATTCTATTTATAAAAAGTTAACCTAATTATGAAATATTTATTCTAATAATCCAAAATTAAATACTAACCCCTCTATTCCTTAGCCAGTTCTATTTATATTTCAGTAAAACAACTTCTCTTTCCCTTCTTTTTTTTTCCTTTTTTTCAATTCAAATTTTATTTCTTCTTAACTTCTTTTATCCTTTATTTTAAAAAGGATTTTCAAAATTAAATAAATAAATAAATAATTTTTCTGGGTTGTTACACTTTAAAACATTGTCTCACTTGTGTTTTTTTTTTTAATCCGATAAACTTCTCAGGTCGGTCCATTTTTTTCTTGCACCTTTAAATGTAAGTCCTAGCAACATATCAACATATGCTCCCGGTGGTCAAGAAAAAACAAACTTCATTTATGCGCAAAACTTGAAAGCTCGCCGGTTGAAGATGCTCAAATTCATTTTCCATTCAACAAAGAGCTGACAAGAACAAAAGAAACACATCCATTTTGCTGTGCCAATATGAAACCCAAAAGAAGATGGCGTTTCTCTAGATTTAGACGTCGATGTTTTTACCCGTGCGGCACAAAGTTGAAGATGCAAGACGCAAGTGCTAACTGGGTGCTTTCTTCTCTGTACTTCAAATGACATATACAAGTTGGCTAAGGCGAAACAACGCAAGACGATGGCTTTAGCCAAACAAGGTGGCAGCACCACAAAATACGGAAAAGATTTAAAAAAAAAAAAGAAACAAAGAACATTTATAACCCTTGACATTGCACTTCCTTTTACTTCCTTGTTAATCTCCTAATGCTCCTAAGAAAACCATTTTGAGTCCGCTTTGATGCCTCGTGCAATCTAGCCATGGCGGTTATTTGTAAACCATGCGATCATGAGCCAAAAAGAAAACTTGAACAAAAATCTAATTGAACAAAAGGTATAGTTGTAACTACTCCACACCATCCTCAGCTCGAGAACCATCTTTTATCCGCGTGGGACGGATTTCTTAGGAGTATCAACAAAATTTCCTCCGCTGCACAAAAGAAACAGAAAACATGGGTCCGTATCAGAACATTGTGTCCAGCATGTTGCTTTTGTAGCTCAATTGAAATGGATGTTCTACTTACTCTGACACTGGAGTCTTTTATATCTTCTAAGGTTGCTTCAATCTCCATTTGTTTCATCATAGTCGCTTGCAGTAACTGAGACAAGAAATTTCAAGGGTCAGGCATGCAGCAAGCAAAGTCAGGACTATTCTCAAGGATATCGTATAAGGCAAAACAAGATTTACACTACATTAGAAATTACATGGAATTTTTTTAGCAGAAATTACATGAAATTTTCCTGTAACAAAGGAATAAAGAGACCATCCAATTACTTCATTAAGATTGTCTTGCAGTGATCAAACACAGAAAAGCAATGCATCAGATATCATGAAGGAGGATGAGGACACATTATATCCGCAATAGAAGTAAAGCATGTTGACATATTCAAGGAGACCAAAAAACAAAGCAATGGCTCAAGAAACCTCTAAACATATTCATCACCATATATTGATGACTCATGGGACTTCAAAAATCGCACTAAGACTTAACAGGTCCTTCAAAATCCTTAATGTTATTGTTTCTCGACAGATCCAAAGCGATTATATCACTTACTTTGTTTGTTTTATGAAGGTCAAACTCCACACACTTAATCCTGTCAATTGATTCTTGAATCACAAGGTCTTTCTCCAAAGGAATCTCTGCAGGTTTGTGGCTAATCTCATTAAACAGGACCTCAAGCTTTTGAAGCCGCTCAGCCAAGGGTGTGACATAGTCCTCTTTAATAGCTTCTGTGTTTGACTGCTTGTAATCCGATTCACCTAAGGTATGATGAATATCTTCCAACCGTCTCTGTTGTTTAGTGCAGAAGAACCGGAAAAGTGATAGCACTTTTACCAAAAATGCTACCAAGGTTCTTGTAAAATATTCTAACTTGCCTTGTTCCAAGTCATTCTTGATGTGCTCGAACCTATCGTCAACCGAGCTACCTGAAAATATTAAAGTGCAATTGAAACTAACATCAAGACTGTCAGTTATCAACAGAAAACACCGCACATTCACCAAATAACTTCTATGTAAGATGACACAAACAAAAGTAAAGAAATTATATCTTAGACAATAATAGCAATGTTCAATTTGTACAAACTCTTAGCGGCCACTTACAAATTTATTTATTTTTACTGGAAAGAGTATGTCTACCAGTCATGTAGACATCCAGTTTTATTAATGTCAAAACAGATATTTACGCATACAAGACCAAAAGTGCAAACTCCGCTCCCCTGCTCACAGTTTTACCCAATTTACAACATGTCGTAAGTTCATAATAATGAAAAAGGCTGAATTTAAATGATGGCATGTTATTACCCACTTTCTTCTGGTTTATAATGAAAAAAAAAACATGGAAGGACTAAAGACCTTAAAGTGCACCAATCAAACAATGCAGTGAAGTAGGGGTTTTTTCAGTTACATAAATATGCAAATTAAGTAGTAAGGTAATTTAAGTACCAAGAGAATCTGATGTACATGTCATGGAACCTTCTCGTTTTGCGTCCTTAAGGATCTTTCTCACAGATCCAGTTCTGCTTCTATCACAGTCTACAACTTTGTCCACCATAACAAATTGATCGTCGCAGCTGTAATAGGCTGTAGATTCTGATCGGACCTGAAAATCAAACAACAGTGTTGTGTGTTAAAAGAGCATGTTATATCCTTACATTAGAGATTGGGATCATGTAAAAGGGCTTACAAGCCTTCGGATAAAAAATTATAATGAGATTATTAACAAAAACATACATAATAATAGAAAATTACATTTTTCAACTTGCATACTCAAAATTATCGTTACATTTTATACCAAAAAATAGTTCAGGAAAGCAATTTGACTCTTGAGAACTTTAGCAAATGCAGAACTTGAAAAATAACAACAGAGTTTACTTAGCATACTAGATTTCAGAAATATGCTATCTTTGTACGAGGTGTTCAATGAGCTGTACAGAGACAAGCAGAAATCTTATAAGACACAAAACTTGAATGAGCCAGAGTAAATCTACTTTGCAAGCTACATTTCAGAAATATGTTTTGCAGTGTAATATACATCATCAAAGCCCAAGAATCAGTTTACAAAATAATTAGCCGACCCCACCTAGTGGGATAAGGCTTTGTTGTTGTTGTTGTTGTTTGAAAGGCACAATGATATACATCACATACTTCCTGCAGTTTAACAAACATGCTCTAGCATACCAGAACAGTTCAATTTAAGAAGAAATCTTATCACTATTTGAATAATCTTATAACATCCAGATTATTCAAACTCACTTCTTCACGAACTGGAGTCAGAAATGCACGGTTGGAACTTCGTGATATGACTGGAGAGCCAATATCATCAGCATCTGATCCTGACTCCGCAGTTGATGTATCACTGCGCTTTCCTTGCAACTGACATTAGAAAAAAAAGGTTTAGAAATTAGCGAAGCATTAAATCAAATCAAGCAGAACAAAAGATATAAGCTTGAAGAATCCTGCCTTTAGTGGGCGTAGCCTGAGACTGGAAGTGCTTCGTTTTTGTTCCCCATCAAATGTGTGCCTAACTTCCCTCATTGGTGTTGGTTCAACACTGTGCACAAGCTACAAAGGAAGAGTAAAATTTCAACTATCATCTCTTTAAGATACAACATTATTTATTAAGATTATGATCAAACTAGTCATCAAATTACTTGATGACAAGACATTCTACCTTCATAATCACCGGATCATTCCATGGTCCTTTGTTAGACCTGAGACATCCTCCCTCATCATAACATGTACATGAGCCACCAAGGAACTCAGGAAGTTGGCTGAAAGGGATGCAAGAAAATCCAGAATGAATACTTTGAGATCACCAAAAAATCGAGAGAAATTCAGGAAAGATATTAACCTTGAGTCAATTGCTTCAAGAAGTCTGGCTTGATATTTGGTTCCAAGTACCTGCACACAGCATTAAGTGTACCACCATCTAGATTGTAAAAGATGCAATAGAGAACCACATTTTATCAAAGAAGTAGATCGTACATGTATCTTTGAAGTAGTTTTTGGGTCAAGAAATCCTTTTACAGTATTCCACAGAAGCTTGAAACCAGGGCCAGCATTGACTATGAACATTTGATGCAACGTCTGCAAAAAAAGAGAAGTTAGAACATCTAATCATACTATGAGATATGCTGAAAGAATAATAAAATGGTACCTCAGGATAGTAATCACCATCTATCTTTTGCATGTTGAGTAAAAGGTCCCTAGCCGTCTTGCTGAAATTCTTCAAACCCTGCATTTTAGAAATATGCTAGTGATTCAGATCACCCTAACTTCCCAGAATTCATGTAAGTTAACTAGCTAATGATGTCATGATCTATCAATAAATTACATAAGGAAAAAGATCAACAGAACACTTACCACACCATGAACATCCAATATGGTTGTTGTTGAGCCAATACGTCTTTTGGCAGCAATAGAGCATGCTGGAAATTTCTCCTGCAGGGCCCTTTCAAATTCTTGAACATGATACTCCAAGTAGCGATCTATTGTCGTTATATGCATAAGTTTGTTTGGTTCAACTTTCCCAAGCCTCTCAATGTAAACAGGCCTTCCATCTTTGTCAACTCCATGGTATCCTTGGGGATAATAAAGCAAAACTTCCTCCAGCTCTTCAAATTCAAATTCCTTCAGTTCAAGAATATAACATACATAATAAGAGATAATATAGATAATATTAAGTTGTAAATATATAGTTGCACAACACATAAAAGTAAATTTCTTGATCGGAATTAAGCCACAGAAGGGTATAAGAACAGTTTAACTCCGCCTATGTTTTATAGCCGGTCCCAAGCCCGGATAAAGGAGGAGGGTTGTGTTAGGCCCCAACAGCCAACGTAAAACCCTGTAGAATCTCATGAACATGAATCAACGAACATACGTCGTATGATCCATGCAGCCGACCCCACCTAGTGGGATAAGGCTTTGTTGTTGTTGTTGTAAGGGTATAAGAACAGTTTGTGATAAATGCTTTTTTCCTTCCATTTTTGTACAAGAGTCCAACAATATGTCAATGAATTGGATAGATCATGGAAATATATAGTTGGATACTGACAGATAAAGGAGCTTCTAGTAAAGAAAAATGACATTCTGAATCAAATCAACACTGACCCAAAAGGAGAATACTATCATCTTTAAGACCTCCAAGTATTTAGAAAATTCAAGAAGCTCTTAATACAAATGATGACAGTTTGGTATTGTACATCAATATTTTTTTTCAGGCAAAGAATATAGCCGAACATTAAAACTAAGCACAGTTGACTCATGCAAAACATTTCTTCCAGTGTATAATCTAGCTAACATGCTTGTGGTAAATGCTAAATTTGAATTCACTATCTGATTCATCCCAAGGTTTTAAATAAAATTTAAATGAACTTTCTTCTTTTTTCTAAAGGGTGAATTTAATGAAGTTCTTACCTCTAATATTGAGTCTGTTCCAAATTCTTTTCTCCAACGAAGCATCTCTGCCCACATTTGTGTTGTCTTCTCGAAATCAAATTTCCTAGCTTTAAGGAATCTGCGTGAGACAAAGAAACATGCTATCTCACACAAGGAACAGATATAACCAGTGAAGGCATCGGTCAACTCCATCACAAGGTGGAAAATCAAATGAATCTTCTTATGATGCTGACCTTAGTAAAGTATGGTAGTCGTTATGTCTATCAGGCAACAAATCCCTGGTAATGAGGTCCTGCTGGAAGGCATAAACTGCCCGCTCCTCTTCAGCATCTCTTACATCCTCAATTGAAACAGATGGGACTCTAAAATCCACTTTTCTCTTCCCTCTTTTCTTCAGAGAGTGGGTGAACTTAGTAGATGCGTGCAGTGCTTTCTTCTTCAGAGACCCAATTCTTGTTCTCCTCCTATCGTCTTCAGAGTTCTCCACATCAGATCTCCTCTCCTTCCTCTCATCAAAACTAATCGAACCTTCATGACCATCTGAATGGTAGGCTGCAGTAGCAGAATGCATCACTTCAAAGGTTGCAGAAGCTCAAACTATCAGAAACTCTGAGATGCGCAAAACTCAAATGATACCTGACATTCTCTTCTAAGTGCTTAAGAACCTTCTTTTCATGCAGAACTCAGGCTTCCGATTTGTTTGACTGCAACTGAAGACACAAATACGATTTTGTTTTGATGAGAAACCTAAATGCCGGAGACAAAATTAAAGAATATACCCTGTGAGGACCATAAATCGAAGAGAGTGACAATGGAAACAGTAACTTACATCACCAAAGGATTCCAAGATGCCCCCTAGATCCATAGTGCTCTTCAGCCATTAACTGTGCGTGTCATGAAATAAAAAAAAAGATCATTTTCATCAAAAATTCAATCGCATCATATCTGACAGGACGAAATTTCAATCTTGAATTCACAAGATGAATCCAGACATATCCGGCAGAACGGAATCTTATTTATACAAACATTTGAACAAAAACTAATTTCTTTTCTTAGAGTAAAAAAAAAAGATGCGGCACTGTACAAGCTGCAAATATGACCAGATCTAGAAGGGACGGCAAATTCGAGGAAGCAATATTTACAGCACCGGCATTTTATCAAAAGTCATCGGATGTTCCGTTTCCAGAGTCTATGAACTCCCTCGATAAAACTGAAAACAAGAAGCGGCGCAGGCCTCGCTCCAGCAGTTGGAAAAGAAGGAAAATTAATTCAAAACGTACACATCGCAAAGCTCCCATCTTTACAAATCCTACCACGAAAAGAACGCCAGAGCTTAACCCGAAACCATAAAATACCATCTATAAATATCAAAAAGACAAAACATTTGACGCGAAGAGGAAGAAGAGAAAACCAAGAACATAACCCAATCCAATCCTCGCAGATCGCTTATTTACCTGGAAAAGATCTCACGAGAGGCGCATCGCCCGTGATGCAGAAGAACGAGATTGAGGAGAAGGAGATCGAAGCGGAGGCGGCGGTGTTTGCACTTCGGAAGTCGTTTAGGAGCCAAAAAAAACCTTAATCGCTTCTTTCTCCTCCTCAGTCTCCTTCCTATCTCTCCCACTGTAGTCTTTCGCAAATTACTCTCTTTCTGCTTTTTCTCCTCGTCTGTGTTCGGTCTGGTTTCGCTTCGATGGAGGTGGAGGAGGATGAGCCGAGGAAGCAGGAAGATTTGAGCAAAAGGAAACAAAATGGTCTGTCGCCGCAGCTGCCGCTAAGCACTCTCTTTCACGCCCCTCCCTTTCACTCTTTATTTCCACTACTACTATTTATTATTATTTATATTTAAAAGCTCTACACCATATATTTTACATTAGTGAAAAATCAGGGGGGAGCAAATCTTAAATATATAGTGCAAGTTACCAAACTTTAAAAAGATATATAATTATTTATTTAAATATTCTTAAGAATTGTATTGCAATTAATGAAAGAGAAAAAAAAAGGGAACAGGCTTGAGGCTTCCATGCAAAAAGTGTGCGAAACTTTTGATTAATCCCAAAAATGTATAACTCTCAAATTAATCACTCCTTAATTTTTTTACCATTGTTGTAAAAAGAAGTTATCATAAGTGGTTGCCATTTTTTATCAATAATATTAAATTTGTGCAACTAAAACAGACCAGTGTAATTAGTCCACCGAATTTGTGCACTTGGATGTTATTCGAATAGTGAGTATTTATCCATTTTTAAAATTGAACACTTAAATTGGTTTCAAAGTTTTGTTAAAAGGAATAAATGAGAGGGCTAAATAACTTTTATTTGACAACGGATTTTTTCTTTTGCAATGTCGGTGAAGAACAATTATAACTCGAGTCGTTTTGTGAAGCAATAAGATTAAGCTGGACGACATGCTGCAACATTTTTTTTACATTATAAATTCATGCTAGAGGAAGAATTACTTTTATTAAAAAAGTTTAATCAAAATTAATAAACAAGGTTGTCATTTTATTATTATTATTATTATGAAATTAATTAATACCATATTGAACTTATTCTGGGATATTTTTGTACAAGTGTCATTCAATGCGGATCTTGTCTTGCTTCCACAGTGTCTGCTAGGGGGGGGATTTGTTATTGTTAGGGAGTTGGGGGAGTGCCGTTTAATTACAAGCACATAATAATGGCCTCCGACGTTTGGGTATGTTTTTATTATTACTATTAACGTAGTGTCGGTTTTTTGTTCCTTAGCAATTTAATGTCTGAAATTGCACCACCACCACTTTTATTTTATTGCAAACCCCCTTACTTTATTTTTTATTTCTCCCACTACATACTTTTACCCTGTTATAAATTAATTGTTTTAGTTAGAGGTACGTCACTTTCGTCTAGATCACGTGGACCAGAGTTTTCTTCCTCTTCTTTCTTCTTTCTTTCTTTCTTTCTCTTTATTTTTTTTACTTTATATTTTTTTCTCTTTTTTAATAATAATTATGTGGACCAAAGGTTTAGATTCTAAGAACAAGGCTACGACTTCGATGTGGGGTTGTATCTAACGATTTTAGGTGCTTAATTAGGGTTTTTGTAGTGTTGGTCGATGTGTAATTAAAATTAAGTAATTGGTTCATCAAAGGCCGTAAGTAAACTAACCCTTATTATTATTTGATTTATCAGTTGAATCGACTAAGGTTCTGATTGGCAAATAAAAAGTAGGATTTAAATTAGTGTTTAGCTGTTTGACCAAGTGAAATTGTTAGGTAAAGTGTTTGGTAAATCAAATTTAGTAATAATGTTAGATGAATAAATAGATGTTTTGAATAAGCTAATGTGATTAATATTTAGACTAGTAGAGAGTAAATGAATTTTTATTCCAAAATTATCCTTGTACTACTACATTATCGTAAATAATTTAGAGATCATATAATAATTATTCTATTACTTTTAGAATTTAAATTATTTGATGTAATGCTATATTTATTTTATTTCCTATTCCAATTATTAGTAATATATGCAAAATAGATAGCGTAATTTAAGATTTTGTTATTCTTATAAATATTTAAAATTTGAAGGTAAAAATTACATTGCATTATTACAAATAAAAGTTAACTTAATATTATTTTACATATATGAACTAATTCACTAGTTAAATTTTATTAAATATTTGTTTATTAATCTCTTGAGTTTTTATATATTAACTGTCACTATCCACTAATTAAATCGTTATTCACTAATTGCATTACTATTCATGATTATAACATAAAAATTTAAAGTGACATAGTATTAGTTTAATCAGATAACTAGTAGTTTAGTCAGAATATTAATTTAAGCCGTTGGATATGTGATGGATGAACATTGCCGGCATGTCAATCTATCATGTATCCACAAAAGCCCTTAGACCAGTGTTCATCAGCCAATGCATTTTCTCGTGTCTATTTTAGCTCTATTTTTTGTATCTTCACATTCGGTTTCTTAAAATTATCAAAAATATGAATCTAAATATTATTACAACGTCGATCTCTCTTTGTAAGAAATTGTATTTTTTTTTTCTGTTGTTGTTTGATCTTCCTTATTTGTAGCAACTAAATGATAAAAAAATATGTGTATTTACAGCACACGGTTTCAAAATATTTTTAGAATTGAAGAACATGTGGTATTTACTGGTTGGTGGATGGTTGTTAGGAAAAGTACAAGCTGAGATAAATTCTTTGTGAATTAGAAAAAAAAATATGTTGTGCTAGAAAATTATCTACACATATTAATCTCTATCCAAAATGTGGGTGTTGATTCAAAAATATCAGGAACATTTTCTTTTATATTGTTTTCCTTGAAACATGCTTATTTATCAACAATATCTAGGATTCAGTGTTTGTTTGGCTTAACTAATAAAAATATTAATACGTTATAATCCTAATAAACATTTTAAGTCTTGAAACTAATTTTAAAAGATATGTAGTTAAATTTTTTATTAATAAACTGAAAATGATAATAATAAGTTATGTATTTTCCTGATAATAATTTATTTGATAAATTATTTTAATATATATATCCTTCACATATGATCATGGATGTCGATTAAAAAAGGAAAAAAATATAATTTTATGTGGTGAAATATCAAGAAATTAAATATTATAATGATAAGTTAAGTATTTTGACAAGATGATTTAGTAAAATGTATAAGTTAATGATAATTTAGAATTATTAAATTAATTAAATAATAAGAAATAAATATTCTACATGAATTGTAGATAGGGTGTTCTACATACTCGTTAACCTTTTTTTTACTTATAAGTTGACAAGTTATATTGGGTCTTTACAAATATTTTTTACCGAATATAAAAAACAAAGAAGCTACAAATTACTTTAACCTGCTCATTAACTTATCTAAACACTATTTCTAATAATGTATATACAATTTCATAGTTAATTAATTAATTATAGTTACGAATCTGTACTTTTGAATTAGTAAATACATTCTTACTTCATACAAATAGCCTTGCTCCAACTTTAAAATTAAAACTTAATATATAGGAACAACCGAAGCTTGAAATGCTCAGCAGTTTTTGGATACCCATCCTCAGAATTATTAGCATTCAGTTAATTTAATATTAGAAAAAACGATATGAATAAATTTTGATTAAAGTGATGACTCTGAAAAAAAAAACTCTTTTCCAATTTTATTATTTATTTTTTCGTAGGCAAGGAAATACATTTTGTCCACTGGATTTTTTTCCCAATTGTCAAAATATCAAAACACAAAATCAGATAACTGCAGCAAAACATATTATTATGTGTTTTATCGAATTTTTTATAACGAATAACAATAAATCGTATGGTTTCAATTAACATCATGGTTGTTTGGACCGGACCGGACCGGCCGGTCCGACCGGTCCAACCGTCGACCGCCACTCTGGGCGGGTTTGGTTCGATCCCAAAATCGGATTAGGATTCAGACCGTTTCGAACCGGTCAAGACCGGTCAAAACCCGCCTAAAACCGGGTTGAACCGTTGAACCGGCGGTTTTGCAAGAACCGGCCTGTCCAAAAATTGAAAATATCTTGAAATAAAGTGAACACTGAGTTTTGAACTCAAGACCTCCTGAAACCAACTTATGTGTATATACCACTGTGCTATATTTATTTATCTGAATGCCAAGTTATTTTATATTATACAATGGTTATCATCAGTCATTTATATAATTATTTTGTTTGATAAAAAATTTTATAATATTTTAAATGTCAAAAATTAAATATGAAAAGATTAGTTACCTAATTAAATTAAAAAATAGAAACTACAATAATCTTTCTAGTTTAAGTAAAGTTAAATTTGAGAAAATGAATTTGTAAATTGTAATTGAATATATTAAAATCACATAAAACTCATATCAATAGTTAAATATGTCACATTTGATTTTTTAATTTTAATTAAAATGATTTAATCATATGTACTTTGTTGTAGAAATATATTAATTATTGATAAGAATATATAAGTATTACAATTTATCTTTTTATATTATTTTATTAATATCCGGTCCGACCGTCCGGGTTAACCGGTTCGACCGGTCCAACCTGACCCGGAGACTTACCCGGGTCGACGTCCGGTCCGGGTCTTACAGCATTGATTAACATAATATATTAATATATCATTATTTTTAAAAATTATAAAAAATAGTTACTGTTTACGTCCACTCATTTCTCTCCAAAAAAAAAATCTTTGCACCACTCCCATTATTTTTTATATAAAGAAATTAAGTGAGCACGAATAACGGGGACAATGAAGCACATTGCTAGCGCGTTGGTGGCAGAGATCGCATTTAATGCCTACCGTCAGATCTGTCGGGGACCCGAATCTGAAGCGTCAACGACCGGAGAACGTATACGTACCAAGTGGACCGCGGTGCTTACGAGGCCGCCACCCCCCTATACGCCCTACGGCGCCCCTCGCTAGGGATGCATATGCACTTTACGTGTCCTCCTCCGATTGGTCCAACGATGTGTACCGTCTACGCCGTATGCTTCTTAAGCCCCCGGCGCACGTTAGTGGCTCCCGCTTTAATACGACGCCGCTAACCCACCACAACATTCCTGTGCGCGTCGAAGTGCTCGTCGGCCAGAACACGCCCGAGGACCTTGAATCGCACCCAGGAGGGAGGACTCAGCCAACTTTGCTGGGCCCCGCCCGTGCCCCACTATGTGCGGTGGAGTCTCTGGGTTAAATTGTTTCGTCGGAAGGAGTTGGGGGGACACGTGGACGAGTGCTGTACTCATGAGAGTATTATTGGGGATTCATTTATGAACTTTAATTTGTATTTCTTTTTTCCTCTTTAACTTTTGTTGCATATTGTGCATTAATTGACGGTGTAAATGAAGTCAAGTTAAGGTGCCAGATACACTTGTTGGGTTCCTTCTGCAATTTGTTTTCTCTACAATTATCAAGACCCAATCATTTGTACTTTAACCGTTAAAAGTGGCGGTCTTAGGAAAATAATAAATAAGAATTTAAAATTTGACTAGATGTGAAAATCTATTTTTTCCCAAAAATTCATACAAAATTTTTAGGCATTTTTAAAAATGATTTTTATGGATTTATATTATTAATTATATGATTATTCAAATAACATAAATGTATATGAATAGATATAAATAGAGATTATATAAGTAAAAAGTAGTGTGACGAATTGATAGGTCGTAAAATTTGTGTAAAATATCCAGTGGAAAATATAAGAAGTTACCATCTCATTTTTGGCATGTTGTATTCTGCTTTAATTATTTATATTAGGATAGCTTTTTCATTTTGAACTTTTTGTGTATCTAAATTACTACTCAATGTTTCTCAATATTTCTGAAAACTTTATAACAATTCAACACCACCTAATTTTGTTTAGAGTTTTTTTCGTTGATTTCTCTAATTATGAACTTTTTCTGCGTCTATCGTTGACTTTCAAATTTTTCACATACCTCCTATGAACTATGCAGTTTTTTTCACTTAAGTTCATCCACCAACATTTATTAACTTTTTCGTCATTTTTTTTATTTTTTTAATTATGTAATCACAAAATGCCCTCAATTCAAATAAGTTAGCTTAAAATAATACATAACATTAAATATAAAAAAATAAAAAAATTGGCCAACAAGAGTGCGATCTCATCGGCGGGGCAACGTCTGCGCGCCGGCCAGCACTTTTTATTTTTTATATTTACAATTATATATTATTTTAAGCTCCGAGAATATTTTGTTCATTTCATAATACAAAAATAAAAAAATGGATAAATTAATTACGGAAAATTTGAAAGTCGTTAGTAGATGCAAAAAAGTTCATACTTCAGGGGAGGTCAGCGGAAAAAACTCTTTTGTTTAAGCTTAACTCTTATAATCAAGGTTATCAAAATTACGATCTTGATCGTAAAATCGTACCTACCTAGGATCTGCAATCTCGATCACAACTTTGAGATCATTTTTGTAGGATCGGTAGGATCGTAATAGTAAGATCGTAAGATCCTACCAATCCTACTAATCCAATTTTTTTTTAATTTTTTGTTTTGTTTTTAAAAATTTCACCAAATGCAACATGATCTTTTTATAAATAAAATTAAGAAAAATGTTATTGGTTATAATTAAAATTTTAAAATATTTTGTACAAAATAAATCTATTATAAATGTATATTAAAAGTTATTATATAATGATATTTCATATTCATCATATTATTGCCATTTTTTGTCAATCTATATTAAATTATTATTATATAAATAGTATATATATGCATTTGTAACAAGTCTTAATAGGATAGTACTAAAGATAGCATTATTTATAACTTAAAATATTACAAAATTATTTAAAAATTATTATTTTTACATAATTTTATATATTAAACTATTATTTTAATATATAGATTGGATCTTACGATCTCCGATCTAATCTTACGGACTCATTCTGATCTTACATAAGATCTCGATCTTGACTACCTTGCTTGTAATTTTTTTTCCCATTTTACCTCTTCGCATTTAGTATGGCATAAAAGTGACCTTCTATTTGTAAAGTTGATTTAGAGATGGACCTCCATGCGGGCAACCTGATCCGGCCCTGTGCCCACATGGGGTTTCCCAAGATTGGTTCGACCCATGCACGATTATCAGGTCAGGCTCAACCAGACAATGTCGAACTACTAAGTAGGATGCTAGGCACGAGTCCAACGAACACAGGCTCTGGACAATATAAACATGAAGTTTTTATATTATTATATATTAAATTTTTAAATATTGTCTTAATTTGATAGGAGTATTCATCATGTCCAATGTTGGCCTTACTCATCGCCTCTTCCACCACCTCCTCCTCCTCTGGGTTCTCCTCCATCCTTTGGCTGTCATTGACTCTTGCATCTTGTGACGCCATAGACTAGAAGATGCTCGTGCTCACCTTCTGCTTCACCATTAGACTCTAACTCCCACTGTGTGCGAGTTGACACCAAGGATTGCTCCATCAGGGACTTGCTTGATCTCTCCGATAGCATGCTCCAGGGATTTATCCTCGGGAGGTTTTGGTCATCCTCAACGTTGGCAAAAGTCAACTCACCTGGAATCGGCTAGGCGACACCCTCATGTTCCAAGTGTCAATGTCATTGTTGCCACTCCGCTCTCTCTAGAACTGCTTTTCATACCACTGCGGACTGATAGGTGCTTGACAGAGAGAGCGAGAGTGAGCGAACATGCATGAGAGAGATGTCAGCGGAGGTGGCGAGAGAGGCAAAGTATAGAGAGCTTAGGGCTGTGGTGCGCATAGTTCCGACGGTTGACGCCCATGGCCACAACATTGTCACGTTGGACTCCTTAACTCCTCCCCTTCCTACGTTGGACTTCTCGGCTCTGCTTTCTCTGCTCTCTCTGGAACACTTCCCACACCACCGTGGAGTGTAGGTGGTTGACAAAGAGAGCGAGAACGAGTGAGCATGCACGAGAGAGAGATGTTAGTGGAGGCAGTGAGAGAGGCAAAATAAAGAGAGCTGTAGGCGGCGGTACACATAATTCCAGAAGTCAATTCCCATGACCACACCCATGTCACATTGGCCTCCTCGGCTCCTCCCTTTCCTATGTTGCTTCTCTGGGGCGGAAGGTGACACCCTCCTTCTCACCCCTCTTTTTTGTTCTTTTTCATGATTACTTGAACTCCAAATTGTAAGGGAAAAAAATGAGTCCACGCCCCAGCATGACTCGACCCGATCGAACTAACTGGGCTGGACTAATGCCAATCCGTCATGGCACGACCCAATTTTAAAATGGATCATGTTAGCACGACATGGCCTGCAGTCTCATCGAACATAATTTGATTGTCTTGGCACGACCCGTGTGCTCATTCCTAAACTGATTCATGGATGACACTAAAAAAACTAGGACACAAATATTTAAACAATTGAGGAGAGATGACAAGGATATGAAACTGATAAAAAACATCATTTGTAATTATTTTTAAACAAAACATAGTCATTTTATTTGACATGTACATGCGTAGTTTTTTTTGTTGTACTTTATTATATTGAACATTTCATTACTCATATTTCGTTTGAAATATAGGGGTGTTGAAATATTTTTGTTAATAACGTACTTGATATTAGTCTATATTTGTGCATTCTTATATTTTATGAATTTGCTTTTAACGAAACTCAAAACCCTTGCATGTGCATGTATATGTGTGTGTTAATTATTGTACAAAATAAATGTTGGCTTAAAATTTTACTATTATTGACAGTTTAAATAATTTGGAAGCAGATATTATAAATTCAAAAATCAAACGAAGATCTTATTAAAATTAGTTCTCTAGTTGCTTGAAGGAATGAATTGGATTAGAATAAAGTGGTTAATATTTGCATCACAAGAGGAAGTAATGCCATTCTTATTAGTACTTTATAGTGATATAAAAAAATAGGGCATATATCATAACATATAAATTAAATTAAAGTTACATCATAAACAAAATAGATAACCATTTTTTTTCCTTTGGATTAAATTCAAATTCCCTTATTAATTGTCATTCAAATGAAATCGTCATAGTATGAGGAGACTTTTAATTGCAAACTATATTTATAACGTCCCCAAATTTACATACCCATAAGTCCATTTCAGCAGAAGTACTCAATCCTATATCTTAATATGTATATATATAGGAATATTCCCGCTTCCAAGATCGACGGACAAGATTAGATCTTGGCGGTTCAGTTCAAGGAGTCTGCGGTTCATAGCAAAGGTTCGATGGGGGCGATTTGCGGTTCACGATGCATGATCTTGCAATGGGCGGACAACGATATGCAGAGCTGCTTGCACGATCTTGCGAAGGGCGGACAGCTTCATAGAGGATAGCGGCGACCGGAGAGAAAAGGGAGGAAATCCTGCACCGTCGTCGACGGTGCTACGACCAACTTGCAAGGGCGATAGAGCTATGACGTTGGGCAACCTGCAAGGGCGGGAGATCAGAGATGACGTCCTCTTTATGCGTCGCCGCCCCTCTCGCGTGTCTCCTCCTCCCCCTCTTTGCCCTCTCAAGCATCTCCTTCGCCCTCTCCATGATTCATTCTTTGTGCACTCATCGATGTCGATGACTGCGAAAAAGGGGGCGTCACAATCGCACCGACGATCGTGAAAAATGGAGGTTTCGGCCCCGGCGAGCTCGCGGAGAGGGGGCCGATGTGCCCTTTTCTCTGCACGCTCGAAAGGGCTTCCCTTGAGAACGAAGGTACCCCATGGCAGCTGCTTCGACTGTCGTCTATACAACTGACAATATCCCATTGTAGAACCAAAAAACCCTCTCCGGCACCACTGCTTTAGCCCCACATGGCCGTCAGCCTCATGCCGCAGATCCCCCACCGTTGTCGCCCGTTGCTCAAACTACGACAGAAGAAATGCCCATTTTGTCCGTCGCCGAAGATCATAGACATTGCCGACGAGGGAGCTTGGAGTTCTGCGCGAGATGGGTTCTGATGAAAGGGGAGGAGATGTGCGGCGAACTGACCCTTGTGATGTGTGAACTGATCTCTGCAATGTGTGAACCGGACATGCAAACCAATACTAAACCGGTGCGCGCTCATCAAGTCCCTCCAACTCAAATCCAATGACTCGAAGTTATGGGGCGCAGGGTGCTACCACAAAAGTGTGGTAGCACCCTAATATATATATACACACACGTATGTATGCATGCATGCATGTATGTATGTATGTATAGTTTCACGTCAATGTCCCTATCCATGTGTATATCAATCATTCGAGGAACTACCTATGATCTCATTATTGTCATCTTACTCAACAAGCACATATCCGAGTACCAAAAAAATATAAAGAAGATAACTCAAGATCACTCATCAATAACAATACGACTACTATAAGTAATTAATGAACAATATCTAGAAGCAATTTATGATTGATCATGATATTAGCAACTGATGATAAATATTTGATCAATTAGAATAATTATACATGCTATCATTTTTTATGATTGATATCAATTAATTATTAATTATTTTTTCATATACTTCAACCATAGTTATTTCAACAACAAAGGTTGCTTTAAGAGCTCTCATTAATTTATTAAGGGAGCATCATATTATTTGATACCTATCATCATCAATGGCATGCACACTACGATGGATCCATCAAATCATATCACCAAAGCGATCTTTTAGATTTGTCGTACAATAAGGATGAGGGACTGAACAACATGACAACCATAATTTTCGTTAGAAGAGACTTGTCAATCCTCTAGTTACGTTATTATTTGTTTTTAATTATCTTTAATAACTCCAGTCACAAAGACAATATGTAATAATGAAGATCCACATTTTTCAATTTTTATCATATTTTATATGTCTATCTTTGCTTTTCATTTAACTTGCTCAATAATCATATATGCATAAGACATCAATAGATCAATCATAAACATAGTTCATTATCATCATCATGAAGTCATCATCATAATAATATGATCAAGCATAATGAATAATATAACCAACATAGTTAATCATAATTAATAATTTAAAATGTCCTTTCTACCTTCTAAACATGGCCCATTCTAGGTGAAACTGTGTCGTATTATAAAATCAAGTCTAATGGGAACCTTGTCTAAATGAACTCGGTTCTTCTTCTTTTGTTCTCTATCATTGAAACCTAGCTCGAGTATGTTAGAAGCTGGTTTGGACTCCTCATGATTCAAATATGTCATGCTCGTGTTTCCTGTACTTGGGCCGCATACTTTAAAATCTGGACTAAGTTCTTCAAACTTAGTCTGATATTGTTAGAGTCTTGTCTGAATTTGGAAGAACCTGACCGGGTACTAGACATGGGATGGGATTCTATAGTTTTGTTCAAACTCATGTTTCCAACATGACTTTCTAACTCATTTTGATGTGATTCACAATGTAATTTTTAATCAAAGCTTATTCATACAATGAATTATATATAGGACGAGAATCAAGAGGGTCCGACGAAAATCATTCATACAAGGATCATAAATTGATTGCAAAAATAACTACCAATTTGTTGTTCTATTTATCATGTGAACGACGAACTTTGTCCAACAATTTCTTCATGATGTCATCTTGTGAACCACCTCGAGGTACTTTATAATGTTGAGGCTTTCAAAAGTATCACTCATATGCCTTGTAACATAATTAAAAAACAATGAGAATGGCAGGCTTATGTGAGAAATTAAGGCTTGTACGTGTGAAGAAAGTCAACACCCTTTGCATCCTATTTATAACTTTTGAGTATACATTGATTTTAGGTATATCCCTCGTTAATTCTGAATTATTTCACATATTTTAAACTTAATCAGCATTTCATAATAACCACTCATTAATTAACTTCGAATTTTAACTTTAATTATTATTTTAAACTCAATATTGATCATTTTCCTTTATCTCTTATATTCAATTAATAGTTTATCTCAATAACATTATATTTTTTATTTTTTTTTCTTTTCTTTAACTATTGGTATTGATTAATAAAATTATATTCTATTATATCTTTTTTTATTAAATAATAATTAATATTCTCAATCCTATCTTAAGTGGGAGTTCTTTACTAATTAAACTTATCTTTTAATCTCAACTCAATTTGAAATAATATAATTACAATCTCTATTCATAATAGAGTATGTCTTTCCTTCTCTTTCTTTATATTCTTTAATCAACTTCTAATCCTTATCACATTTTCCTTCTTAATAATCTAGTCCATTAAAATTCTGAGTAACTTTTCAAATTAATTTATTGTCCTTTTATGAAATCTTGAGCATCACACTAATTATTGAAGTTGAGGAAGATATGAGTCTTCAGTTGAATTATAATTCACAACATTATAAAATATTAATAATGTAAATATAGAAAAAATATTCATTTCTAAAAGTTTATGCTTTTGAAACCGTCGGTAGATGTTAGGCACAAAGTCTTCTTATCCTTTCATTATTCTTCAAATTTTATGTACTTTCTATTGCTTCAACATCATTATTAATTAAATCCCGAAAACTATATGATGACGTTTTATATTTTATTATATTTTTATTTGTAATAAAAAATTTAAATTTATAAAATAAAGAAAAATTCTACAATATCTTATATCTAATAAATATCCCAAACATAAAGCATCCTTTCATTTTATGATTCTTTCTATTTTCGTGTGATTGTTTTGAAATCAATAAATTTTGTAATTATTATATAAATATAATTTAATTCTATGCACCACATTTGGTATTCTCATATTAATCATACAAAATTTTCATATTAATATTTTAACATCATGATTAAATTTTAAAATTTACCCATTGAGCCTTTATATTCGTAATTTGAAAAATAATTGTATATAGATGCATCCCTGATTAAAGTAGATTACATTTTTAATATCATTATTTTTAAGTTCATTTATATCTTTTACATACAATAAAACATATTTCAGACTTAGTAAAAAACAGTAAATTGACGGGCCAATAAGTTTTCGTAGCTATATATTTAAAATTTTAAAGTACAATATAGATTGTACAATATCTTATCTTTAATAAATCCCGGGCACAAAGTTTTCATTTGATTTTACCATTGTTCTTATCTTTTATGTGATTTCTTTAAACTTATATTTTTTTAATTTTACTATCTAAACATCATTCAATTCTTTGCACCAATACCCGGTATCCACATTATTTATTTGTGCATTAAAATTTTAACATCATGATTAAATTTAAAACACAGAATGACTATTTAATTTTATCATCTATTTTTTTAATAAAATAATAATATATAATATATAAATGCATCCTTAAGTAATATGTTTTAACGTTATTATTCATTTTTTATAAATTACACGTGAACTCCTGAAAATGTTACTATATTCTTTGTAGAGAATAAATAATCTTTTAGGTTTAATAAAAAATTTTAAACTTATTGAATACCACACCTTCCTATATTTTATTTGATTCCTTTAATTTAAAATTTGTAACTATTATCTCAACATCATATTAATTTGTTCCACCATTTAATTATTGGAGAAAGTTGATACTCTTATTATTGGTTTGTGTATTAAAAATTTAACATCATCATAAATTTAGAAAATTGCATGATTATTCTCTATATTCTATCACATCCTTTATTTAAAAATTATATGTCAGTTTTTTTAGATTCAGTTATATTTTGTAGACAGTAAAACACATTTTATAGATTTCATAAATAGTGTAAACTAGTGGACAATAAGTTTTAATATTTATATATTTTTATAAAAAATAAAATAAAAATGTACAATAGTAGGCACGCCTACATATGTCTATCCTTTCTTTAATTGTTTGCATATTTTTTAATAAATTGTTGTGGCAATATATGCATACGTAGTTAATAAGTATTGATTTTTTTATGATCATGATTAAATTTTCATGAATTATAAATTGCTTTGGTATATTTCATTTATATTTTCTGTTCATAATAAAAATATCATAGATTTGATAAAACAAAAATCTTCATACTATGCACAAAGCTCTCTTCTTTGTCCTTATTGTTTATGTTATTTTTCTAAAAAAAGTATATAAATTTTAGTTATTATATTGTATTTCATTAATTTATTGAATCATTAAATTTTTTTGCACTGAGATAACACTATTCTCATTATTAATTTGTGGACTAAAAATTTGAAATCATGTTTAAATTTTAATAAATTTCACGTTGGTTTTTATATCCCTTTACATTTTTTATCTACAATAAAAAACCACATATAAATGCATCCTTAGACCTTAATCAATGTATATTGATTTTTCTTATATCTGATTAAATTTTCATAAATTAAGAATTAATGCCTTAAATTCAATTATATCTCTTGTCATAGCAAAAAAATATTTTAGATTTAATAAAAGAAAAAGTGTAAATTACAGTACATTAGGTTTTCATATTTATATATTGTTTTTTAAAATAAAATGAATATAAATTTAAATATTGTATACAAATGTCTCCTCTCTTTTCAGCACTCCTGTATATTTTTATGGTTCTTTTGACATTTTAAAATTAATTTTAAAATAAATCATATGGCTATAAATGCATTCTTAATTAGTATGAATTTTTTTAACATCATGGTCAAATTTTGACAAATTAAAAATTTATTCATTATTATGTTATATTTTTATTATAAAAATAATATATATATTAAAGTCTTCTTTTATCATTCTTCACAACTTTTATGTGACGATTTTATATTTTTCAATTATTATCTTCACATATTATTAATTTATTGCACCATTTAATTATTTGCACTTACATGACACTTGGTACTTAAAATTTAAAATCATACTTAAATTTTAACGATTACATGTTTACTCTTTATATTTCCTTTTATGTTTTATTCATAGTAGAAAAACATATATAATTGAACCCCTTAATTAAGGTGTATTGAAATTTTAACATCATGATTATTTTTCACAAATTGCATGTTAAAGTGTTTAAATTTGATTATTTTTTATTCATAACAATATATATATATTAAATTTATGAAAAGAAAATGCGTAAACCACTTGATGACATTTGATCTTCATATTTCTATATTTTTTAATAAAATGAAAAATAATGTAAACAGTGAACACAATAAAATGAAAATAATGTAAACAGCGAAAAATAATTATTTGTAGATCTTTAGTTATTCGGGGAACATTTTTTTTTGCTTTTTTTTTAAAAAAATTAACTCTTTCCAACTTCCGAGTTCCGAGAGAAACGGAGACGTCTCTTTCCCGTCTCTGATCACAGCCGTCAGATCATCGAACGTTAAAGGCTGATCCATGCGCGCCATTTTATCTTATTCTTTTCTCCTGTTGTCGGGGACGCGTCGCCGGCGACACCACGGCAGCCGGACGAGGCCAAGTTCCCGGACAAAGTAGATTGAATTTTTTAACCCCGCAGTAAGATTTTTTTTTTTAGAAAAGAAATAATGCAATAAGTATTGAAGAGACTCAAAGAGTCATGGTACAAAATATTGTCGAGGCCAAGAGAAGGATCATCGACCAAAAAATACTCGTCATTTTGGCGGTCAAAATGTGCTAAAAAGTCCGTAGCCGAATTATAAGTTCTAGCGCAAAAAAAATAACAGATGGCAAGAGACTATCCATAGTGCTCCAAATATCAAGGATAATATTGCGAAATTGCCAAGGACAGACGCGAGAACCCAAGACGATGTGGACCAGAGTCTCCGAATTTGAGTAAATTTTGACATGAGTGACTCCACGGGAAGCACAAGCGCGAACCGCGTTAAGCAACGCCCAAGCCTCAGCATGAAGAGCAGAGAGCGCAGAGACAGTACCAGCACCTACAAAGATGAAATTACAGTAAGCAGAAATCCGTAGCCCCCACTAGAGGTGGCTCCACCGAAGGAGCCGTCCAAATTGAGGATAATCCAATTCGAAGGGGGCCTCCCATTGAACCCACAAAGGATTCTGGGGGTGAGGGAGGAGGGGGGAGAGAGAGAGGCCTCAGGAGCGTGAGCAGCAGCGGAAATAAATTCGTGAGCACCGGCGACAGCCCTTTTCCAAACCATGATGGCAGTTGCATGCCGAGATCTGAAGTAAATGTCATTTCTTAGGTTTCAGATACCCCAAAGGCAGTAGGAGATGGTAGAGGAAAAATAGTCTAGAAGGGATGTCCAGGGTGGAACCCTCCTGGACTCAAGAATCTGAATCCCAGGAGTGAAAGAACTGAAAGTTGAAAATTAAATTCTTTTGGCAAAGCTCCCACACCTGAAGCGCAAAGGGGCAGGAAACAACAAGTGAGAAACAGTTTCAATGGCAATGCCATAAAGAGAGCAACAAGAGTCGTTCAAACGTGAAAAGCGCTCGAAGTAAGATTTGGTTGGAAGGCGATGATGAAAAAGCTTCCAAAGGAAAAAGTGGATTTTGGGGGGAACGTGGATTTTCCAAATATCAGACCAAGGCTGTCGTCCAGCCATCATGGTCAGCACAGCACGGCGGTAAACGAATTTATATGCTGCACTAGCACTAGGAATCCCATGGTCATGCATCGACCAGATCCACGCATCATCACAGGCAGTATAGGAATGTAAATATTGCAAATAGCCTCACAGGTGGAAGAAGTAAAAAGTTGAGAAAGCAAAGTGATATTCCAGGAGTGATCAACAATAAGGTCTGAGATAAGGAGGGAGGAGATGTTAATGTTCATATTAATAAAAGTAGGCAACCTACTGAGTGGGATGGAGGAGATCCATGGATCGTGAAGTACGGAAGTGTTGGAGCCGGAGCCAATGATCTTGAGAAAGCTTCCAAGACCGAGCAATACGAAGGGAATTATGGGGCTCCCAGAGGCCAATAGATCCGTACTTAGCCTGGATCAGAATGGCCCAGGTCGAAGAAGATTTATTGAGGAGGCTGAGTACCCGATGAGCCAGGAGGGAGATTCTGATGAAATGGACATTGTGGATACCGAGACCACCCTCAGAGCGCGGAGACTGGACGGTATACCAATTAATGAGATGAGCCGCCCTACGGCCATTACCAAAGTCCCGGAGGAAAGACCTACTAAGCTTCTCGAGAGAGGTGAGGGTGGTAATGGATAGATGAGATACCCCGAGCAGGTAAGTGGGCATGGATGAGAGTGTGGATTTAATTAGAGTGGCCCACCCGGCCTGGGAAAGCAAGCCACGACGCCAGCCCGAGAGCCGAGAGGAGATTTTATGAAGGATAAGGTTTTGCTTAGAAGCCGGGATATATTTTGGAGAGATGGGGGCACCAAGGTAGGAAAAAGGAAATTCCCCAGATTGGATGCCCAGAGCGCGAGTGATAGAAAGCCTACGACGGAGATGAAGCTTAGCAGGAAGATATACTGCAGACTTGAGGGGGTTAAGTTTTTGGCCGGTGAGGACCTCATAGGAGTTGAGGATATCCAGAATACGACGACAGTTGGGCAGGGAAGCACAGAGACAAATTAGAACGTCATCCACGAAGAGTAAATGACTTAAGAAAAAATTATTTAAGGTGAAAGGCTCGATACGACCAACAGAAATACTGGGTTCAAGCAGGGAGGAGAAGACTTGTGAGATGATAATGAACAAGTAAGGTGACAGGGGGTCGCCCTGCCGAATACCCATATGCGACTTGAAGTATGGCGAGGGGGACCCATTGATTATACAAGAGGAGGAGGGAGAGCGAATACACATGTCAATCCAGGAGATGAAGGATGGGGGATAATTCATGAGAGAAAGGGCAGTGGTGATAGCAGTCCAGGAGACACGATCAAACGCTTTCTCCATATCAGCTTTGATAAGCATATACTTAACTCGGCCGAAGGAGAGAGAGTGAGAAAGCTCATGCGCAATAAGGATATTATCCTGAATGCTACGACCCGAGATAAAAGCAGATTGCAAGGGGCTGATAATGGTGTTAAGTGTGGGCCTGAGCCTATTCGCAATGATTTTAGAAAGCACCATGTACAACACATTGCACAAAGAAATAGGGTGATAATATCGGATGGACGAAGGGTTGGATTTTTTTAGGGATGAAGACCAGAGAGATTTTACCCCAGTCATCAGGAAGATGAAGGGTAAGAAAGGCTTGTTGGATGGTCGAGATGATACAAGGGCCAACAATATCCCAGTGGGTACGGTAAAAGTCTATGGTAAAGCCATCCGGACCCGGAGCATGGCCCGAAGGCATGCTCCAAAACACGGATGTGATTTCGGAAGGGGTGATAGGATGGGTGAGAGCGGGAAAGAAGGAAGGATCATAGGAGTGGAGAATAGGCCATGCAGCCGGCAGGGGGACATTCAGGCGTGGGGGTGCCCAAAGGGATTGATAGTGATTCATAAAGCACTGGGAAATGTGGTCAGTGCTAGTGAGTAAAGAACCGGACTCGGACAAAACAGACCGAATAAAGTTATTTTTATGTTTAATAGAGGTTTGGATGTGAAAAAACTTTGTGCTACTGTCTCCATGTTGGAGCCAGGAAGTGCGTGCCTTGCTCCACCACTTAAGGTTAATCTAACGGAGACGGGCCGCGTGGAGATGATAGGAGGCACGGAGACGCCCAAGATCATCCACGGAAAGGCCACTAGAGGAGTCACGGAGCTCAAGAAGAGAGATGGTTGCAAGAGCTTCGCAAGCACGAATTTCAAACCTACCAAAAACCTCGCGGTTCCAATGAAGCGTATCGGAACGGATACGACTGAGGGCAATGAAAATGGGAAGATGGTCGGAGGGGGAGGGCCAGTGGCGCGACACAACAGCTTTGGCGTCCGGGTGGGGAAGCAAAAAATTCTCATACTTAAAAGTACGAGAACGAGGGATTTTATAGTCCGATTGGAACAAAAAAGGGGCATGGTCCGACGCACACCGCGGGAGGGCAGAGAGGTCTAGGTTGGGGAAGGCAAAAAGCCAATGATGACTAACAAGCATACGGTCTAAACGACAGAGAATTCTAGCATGGCCAGACCTATTGTTCGTCCAAGTAAAGGGATTACCGGATAAGTTAAGGTCAATGAGACCGTGGTTATGGATAAAATTATTAAGGAGAGTAGTAGAGCGAGTGGGAGCAAAGGGCTTGCCCCCCCCCCCCCCCCCCCCCCCACCCCCCACTTATCGGCAGAAGATAAGATACAATTAAAATCGCCAATTAAAGCCTAAGGAAAGTCATTAGAGTTAACTAAGTTAAGTGAGTTCCATAACAGGTTACGTTCAAAGGGGAGAGGACTAGCATAAATACAAGATAACAGAAAATGGAAGTTATCAAAAGATACGACAACATGCAACAGATGATCAGAGGTGAGTAAAGGGGTAACCTGCGTATCCTGCCCTCGCTAGGCGAGGATAATACCTTTAGTAGCACCTGTACCAGCACAAAAAGTGCCGGACCAGGAAGGCCCGAGACGACGCAGCACCTGTTTAGATTTTACAGACCCAACATAGCATTCTAATAGAATTACAAAGTCTGGAGAGTGAGAAAGAATAAGATTTTTGATCCTGTCGTGAGCCTTCGAACGGAATGCATCGCGATAGTTCCAGGCGAGAATCTTCATGATAGCGAAGGAATATCCCCCACCGGGCCACCCGATGGACCTTGCACAACATCAATAGAAGAGAGTGAGGCCATGGTATCCGAAGGAGATTTCTTCTTACCTTTACCCCTGGCTGACGCGGGAGAAGGATGCGGGCGGAGGGTGGGAGTAGGAGCCATAGGCTTGAGGAGCTGGGACTTCTTGCGTTCCAGACACAGGGTCGAAAGGAGGTCGGAATCAGGTTCGTCTGGGGAAGAATCTCCATCCAAGTCCTCGGTAACAGCCAGACCTACAGAGACACAAGAGACAAGAGCCTCATGGGAAGAAAGAGGGCCACTCGGAGGACCGCCCGCCTTAACAACGGTCAAAGAGGGAGGGGCACTAGAGCCGCCGGAAGAAGAGAGGGGAGGCGGAACGACAGAGCCGATCCGAGGAGAGGAGAGATTAGAAAGAGAGGAATTAGGGGAGAGGGTGAGTATTAAGTTGAGATCGAGAGGCACAGGGCCACGTGGACGGATGGGATGAGGTGACGATTGGAGATCCCCAACAATCAATAGTGTGTTAGTGCCTGTCAGATCAGAAGAAACACAGATAGAGTTAGGCGAATGAGAACCGTGCGATGCGAGCGATGTGGAGCGCAGGATAAGAGGCCCACGGCTCAGTGACGTGGCGGGTGGGTCAGGTGGTCTGACAGTTGCCACGTACGCGCCATGCGGGTCAACCCGCACCTCCACATCCGCAGACACGCCGGCACTCCTAGCCGTTGGGCGAGCACCAACGGTACGGGAAGCCGTACCACCTATGCTACCAGCCGCACGATGAGCCTCCGGCGAGAGCTGAAGGTTCAGGGGACAATTGAGGTCAGGCACCGGGAGGCTGGAGGGAGACGACTGCGAGTTCAGGGGACCAGTTGCAGGGCGAGAAGCACGCATCCAAGGCCCAAAGAGCAATGCAGCCGACTAATCTCCAACCGAAGACTGAGGACAGACTTCCAAACGGTGGCCAATGGTACCACATCGATAACAAAACGTGGGGAGGTTCTCGTACGCGGCTTGTTGAAGGTACCGTTCACCATTTGGAAGGGAGATCCAAATGGCCTGCCTGAGAGGAGAAGAGAGGTTGATCTCAACACAAACGCGGGCACAGGGCGCAACTACGGAGCTGAGAGAGGTTTCATCAACGCAGAGAAGAGAACCAAAAGCCGAAGCAATACGTTTAAGAGAGGTGGGATTGTGGAGTTCGAGAGGCAAACAAGGAAACTGAAGCCAGAGCGAGATGTCCGGAACAGAACTCGAGTCCATTCGGAGGAACGGCGAGAGCGAGGACAGCCACAAAAGATGGCCGCCGAACTCCCACGTGTCACACCTGCCCACTGAAGGGCGCGCCCCGAGCGGGCGTGACCATGCGCGTGAGGAGGCGGGCGTGGCCGGGGCGATTCCTACTCCTAGTAGGAATAGGAGTCGTCCAACACTCCGAAGGTCCGACGAGGAGGGAGGAGCTTCTGGAGATGAAGACTTGGACTCCTATCGTGAGTAGGAGGACGAGCACGTGGAGAAGTGCATAATCGAAAGGATTCCTACTCCTAGTAGGAATAGAAATTCGGACCTCTCCTACGTCGAGTAGGACTTGAGCGCGGACGGAGCTTCCTTCTGGATCGAGGGTCACTTGGAGATGAAGTCCTAATCATAGGAGGGCTGAAGATGGGGAGAGGCCACAGGAAAATAGTCCTAGTCCTAGTAGGACTAGGACTTGTCCCGACGGGCGCACCCGGGGCGCGCCTCGGACATGGCTGGGCGCCAGGAGGGCGGCCTAACCAGTTTGCCTTCAAGATGGACTTTGAAGGAGTGCTGGCCGAATTCTTCTAGGACTCCAAGGTTGCTGGATTTCTACTCCTACTCCAAGGAGGTTTTTCTAGAGAAGGGATTGCATGCCTAATAGGATTAGGTCCTTAACTTAGACTAGGAGTTATTTCTCTTGGGCACTATAAAAGGACATGTAATCAAGACTTGTAAGACCATCCTGGATAATCTGAGATTGCTCAATAATATTCTCTAGTTTTCCTCTAAACTCTTAGCCTCTCTCTCTTCTTCCTGGGCGGGTGTTTCATTGTGCATCCGGGGCGTGTACGGTCGGGGTCCAAGGCACGTCCAAACGAGGGCTGATCGGCGACCGAGCAGGATTCGTCGAGTCGCACATCTGGTGTTTCGTATCCGAAGCGTAAGGGCATGACAACGTGGTATCAGAGCTTAGGTTTCGACTATGTCAGGAGAAGAAGGTGCTTCGAGCAAAGGCCGTTCGATGGAAGCTGAGAACACGACCCGGGGTCGAGTCCAATGTGCGGACGATGGGGAAATGAAAAAGAATACGCGAGCAAAGTCCAGAGATCCCGGCAACCATATTGAGAAGAATATGGAGGCGCTGGAATGAAGTCTTCAGGATATCGATGAGGCGGTCCGTATCTTGGAAACCACGGCAGGAGAACACAGCTTGGCACTGGAGCAAGGAGGAGCCTTACACCAGGAGCTATCCAGCCGCGTTGCAGCCATAGAGGAGGCTATGGATGCAAGGTGGAAGGCCATGGAGACAGATTTGTTGCTGCTCAAAGGTCTTCTCTTCGATACAGGAGGGCTGCGATCGAAGACCCCGGTGCCCAAGTTCTTGGGATCGGAACCGAAGAAATATGATGGTGCGCGAGAGGCGACGACCATCGACGATTTTTTTTAGCGTCTTGAAAAGGGTTTCAAGACGAGCAAGATCGTGGTCGAGAAGGACCAGATCGACATGGCCGTGCGCTACCTGGTAGATGGTGCGCTCTTGTGGTGGTGTCGGATGGAGGAAGGAGACGAGACTCCGATAGAGTCTTGGGCAGACTTCAAGGTGGAGTTGAAGAAGCAATTCTACCCCGGCAATGCACAAGAAGTGGCTATGAACAAGCTGACCTCTCTCAAGCAAACGGGTTCCGTGAAGGAATATATTGAAAAGTTCCAACCGCTTATGTTGGAGATGCCCGGGAGCATGGAGGAGTCGACATGGTTATTCTTTTTCCTGCGGGGGTTGAAACCATGGGCGGCTCAGGAGTTGAGACGTCAGAAGATAACGACCATGAACGGAGCATTGGTCACTGTTGAAGCTTTGGTGGAGTTTTCAGCAAACCGGGATCCTAGTGCGGGTGCTAAGGATCAGGGCAAGTCCAAGAAGGATGGAGCCCGAGCAGGTGGCAAGAAGAACAATAAGCAAGAGAAGAAGGCGACGACATCGAAGGGAGATGCTAAGAAGACGGTCAGATGCTTCCTTTGTGGAGGGCCGCACTACGCGAGAGAGTGCGACACGAAGAAGGGGCTCTCGACCATGGCATCTACCGTGGATACCGAGCAAGGCGCTGCACACATGGGGTCTATAATGGCACTGACGACTGCTGCTGCAACGCTCCCGACGAAGGAAGTGAAGAAGACCGCGAAGGGCCTGATGTTCGTGGAGGACGCAGTGAATGGCCACACTTCGACCGCTCTGGTTGATACTGGAGCCACGCACAACTTCATGGATTCAAGGGAAGCGGCACGACTTGACATACGGTATGTTAAGGAGCCAGGCCTGATCAACACCGTGAACGCGGCCTCCCAGCCAATCCTTGGTACGGCCAAGGATATCCACGCGAAGGTGAGGGAGTGGAAAGGAGCGATCACCATGACGATCGTCAACATGGACGACCATCGGTTCATCCTGGGCATGGAGTTCATGGATGCGTTCCATGAGGTGAGACTTTCCCAAGAGGGGATTCATTTTCTATCTCAGGAAGCTTCGCATGAAGTTGCCACGACGAGGGCCAGCGTGAAGTTCAAGATGCTTTCGGCGATGCAACTTGATAAGGGCATACGTCGGAAGGAGGTCACCTACTTGGCTGCCTTGAAGCTCAACAAGGCGTCCCAGAGGAAATGGAAAGGCTTCTGGAGCAGTACAAGGATGTAATGCCGCCAGAGCTGCCGAACAAACTTCCTCCTCGCCGAGATATCGATCACGCCATCGACCTGGTGCCAGGTGCGAAGCCTCCGATTATGGGGCCGTATCGTATGGCACCTCCGGAGCTGGAGGAGCTTCGGAAACAACCGAGCGAGTTGCTGAAAGCTGGGTTCATGGGATCCTCGAAGGCATCCGGTGGGGCACCGGTCCTACTTCAGAGGAAGCAGGATGGATCAAGGATGAACAAGATCTTTCACCCACTATGGGACAAGTGCGTGGTCTACTTGGATGACATAATGGCATGCTCGGAGAAGCTCGCAGAGCACGTGGAGCATCCCGGGGAGGTGTTCAAGCTGCTGCGAGAGAACGAGCTCAGGGAATGCTCGTTCGCCCAATCGGAAAGGATGTTCCTTGGGCACCATATTAAAGCCAGGAAGATCAGCATGGACAAGGGGAAGGTCCAAGCTATTCTCGACTGGGAGCCGCCAACGAACGTTTCGGAGATGCGGTCGTTCTTGGGACTCGCCAACTACTACAGAAGGTTCGTCGAGGGATACTCGTGACGGACTGCGCCTCTCACTGACCTTCTGAAGAAGAACGCGAAGTGGGTATGGTCAGAGAAATGCGTGGAGGCATTTGAAGGCCTGAAGAACGCAGTGGCAGAGGAGCCGTGCTTGTGTCTACCCGACTACGGGAAGCCGTTTGAGATGCAAACGGACGCTTCCGACTTCGCATTGGGTGGTGTCCTCATGCAGGAGGGACACCCAGTGACCTTTGAGAGCCAGAAGCTCAATGAGGCCGAGCAACGATATCCGGTCCATGATAAGGAGATGACCGCGGTGGTGCACTGCTTGCGCACGTGGAGGCATTATCTTCTTGGGAGTGCATTCGTTGTGAAGACGGATAACGTAGCAACATCTTATTTTCAGAATCAGAAGAAGCTGAGCCCGAAGCTGGCACGATGGTAGGACTTCTTGGCGGAGTTCGATTACGTCTTGGAATATAAGACGGGGCGGACCAACGTGGTGGCCGATGCCCTAAGTCGCAAGGTGCAGCTTGCGATGATAAGCGCCATCCGTATGGACTTCAAGGATCACATCCGGGAGGGATTAAAGCAGGATCCTAAGGCTCTGGAGATGCTTCAACTTGTCGAGGAGGGCAAGTCATGACGATTCTGGACAAAAGATGGGCTGTTGTTCACAGTGGGACGTCGGTTGTATGTGCCACGATGGGAGGGTCTTCGACGGTCGATATTGAAGGACTGTCATGACTCGAAGTGGGCGGGCCACCCAGGAGCGGCTCGTACCTTGGCGTTGGTTGAGGACTCCTACTTCTGGCCTCAGATGACAGAGGATGTCGAGACATATGTGAGGACATGTCTCAAGTGTCAGCAGGACAAACTTGAGCAGAAGAAGCCAGCAGGGTTGCTGGAACCCTTGCCCGTACCGGAGCGTCCATGACAGATGGTGACTATGGACTTTATCTCAGCCTTGCCTAAATCTGGGGGAGCGGGATCGATCATGGTGGTGATCGACAAGTTTTCAAAGTATGGAACTTTTATCCCGGCTCCAAAGCATTGCTCGGCGGAAGAGGTCGCCCGCTTGTTTGTCAAGCATGTAGTAAAATACTAGGACGTACCTGAGATCATCGTCAGTGACCGTGATCCGAGGTTCACGGGTCACTTCTGGAGGGAGCTCTTCCGGCTCCTGGGACGGAGCTGCGCTTCTCGACAGCTTTCCACCTCCAGACGGTGGCCAAACGGAGCGGGCCAACCATCTTCTAGAAATCTACCTGAGGCACTTTGTTGCAGCCAATCAGGAGGATTGGGCCAAGCTCTTGGATGTTGCATAATTTTCGTACAACATGCAGAAGAGCGAGGCGAAGCAACAAAGCGCGTTCGAGATCGTCACTGGGAGGCAGCCAGTGACACCTGCAGGACTAGTGGCCAGGTACGTGGGGAAGTGTCCGGCGGCGTATCATGTGGCGCGTGGTTGGCAGGACAACCTTGAGGCGTCGAGGGCCATCTTGGATAAAGCGGTGCGCAAAATAAAAAAGTTCGCTGATCAGAAGCGGAGGCATGTCGAGTTCCAGGTGGGAGACAGGGTTCTTGTGAAGTTACGAACGCGTCAGTTCAAAGCACTTAGGAACCTACACCAAGGGTTGTTGAGAAGGTACGAGGGTCCCTTCGTCATCACCAAGCGAGTAGGCACGGTGGCCTACAAGGTGGATCTTCCCAAAGAACTGCGACAGATCCATTCAGTGTTCCACGTGAGCATGCTGAAGAGATTCTACGGGGATGCAGAAGACTCTGGGCGTGAAGTGGAGACACGAGGATTGGTGAACGACATGAGCACACCGATAAGTTCAAGAGGCGCACCGGAGTTGCCGGGGACAGCAACACTTCGGTGGGGGAGGATGTCACTCCTGCCCACTGAAGGGCGCGCCCCGAGCGGACATGGCCATGCGCGCGAGGAGGCGGGCGTGGCCGGGGCGATTCCTACTCCTAGTAGGAATAGGAGACGTCCAACACTCCGAAGGTCCGACAAGGAGGGAGGAGCTTCTGGAGATGAAGACTTGGACTCCTATCGTGAGTAGGAGGACGAGCGCGTGGAGAAGTGCAGGATCGGAAGAATTCCTACTCCTAGTAGGAAGAGGAATTCGGACCTCTCCTAAGTTGAGTAGGACTTGGGCACGGACGGAGCTTCCTTCTGGATCGATGGTCACTTGGAGATGAAGTCCTAATCATAGAAGGACTGAAGATGGGGAGAGGCCACAAGAAAATAGTCCTAGTTCTAGTAGGACTAGGACTTATCCCGGCGGGCGCACCCGGGGCGCGCCACGGACATGGCAGGGCGCCATGAGGGCAGCCTGACCAGTTTGCCTTCAAGATGGACTTTGAAGGAGGCTGATCGAATTCTTCTAGGACTCCAAGATTGCTGGATTTCTACTCCTACTCCAAGGAAGTTTTTCTAGAGAAGGGCTTGCATGCCTAATAGGATTAGGTCCTTAACTTAGACTAGGAGTTATTTTTCTTGAGCACTATAAAAGGACATGTAATCAAGGTTTGTAAGACCATCATGGACAATCTGAGATTGCTCAATAATATTCTTTAGTTTTCCTCTAAACTCTTAGCCTCCCTCTCTTCTTCCTGGGCGGGTGTTTCGTTGTGCATCCGAGGCCTGTACGACCGGGGTCCAAGGCACGTCCAAACGAGGACTGATCGGCGACCGAGTAGGGTTCGTCGAGCCGCACGTCAGGTGTCTCATATCCGAAGCGTAAGAGCGTGACACACGGGCCTCCGGTCAAAACTTGCATACGCGCACTTTCATACTCAAAAGCGAACAGGAAAAGAGAGTTACCAAGCGGCGAGATAATCCGAAGAAGAGCCATGCCCCACAGCGGCAGCAGACCCTCACGGAGCGCCTCGATAGAACCCACAAAACGACGGACAAGGCACATGCGCCGGTAGTCGGAGAAGGCGAAGATATCGGACTCAGGGATGACAACCTCCGCGGAGGTGGTAGTCTGGAGCTCTCTGAACTGCCGAGGCGAAATAGCAGAGGGAGCCCGCGGAGCCGACCGGTTCCCACTAGCCACATTGAACCAAGAACGAGTCTGAGTCAGACGGAGGGGAGCAACAGAGGGGAGAGGGAGAATGCCTTGAAGAGAGGGGGACGACGGAAGAGAGGTATTAGAAATGAGAGGGGGAAAGGGTCAGTTATTTGTCCAGGGGGCAACACCGAAGGAGGGGAGTGAACCCCGGGAGATGCCATGGAAGAGGATATGTTTTAGGCTGGCGCCTCCGGCGGGGATCGCCGGAGACGAGAGGGGGAGGAAGCCAAACAGCGGAGGCGGCGCGAGGGAGCTAAGGTTTTTTCCAGAGACAATCACTTAGTTGGATGAATAAAAGTTGATTCGCTTCCACATCCTTCGCTCGTGACTGTTTTTCTCTCTCTCTCCCTCGTCGCAAAAACTGCAACAGCACAGCAACAGTACAATGTGACGAGTCCTCGTCGCCTCGGAAATCCCATCTCGATGACGAGTCAAAGGGGGTGGGAAGAAGAAGCAGCCGCGGCAGCCGCTGTAGCAGCAGGTTGGCCGTATCCGCTGTGCGAGCTGTCTGCGCAAGCTAAGATGTTGATCGCATTAGGGGGGATTCCTCTTGTTTCCTGGTGCCGAGGCGGATGTCTGAACCTGGTGAGTGAATCTATGAACTAATCATTTTTTTTGTTCAACTGCGCGCCTGTCATGTGTTTGTCCCAATGCGCAGCCGACTGAAACCGTCGGTCTCTCGTGCGCGTCATAGATTTTTGCGTGTACTTAAGAGGCTTGTTATTGCTGCGGAGGTCCTTCCTCTGTGTTCTTGCAAAATTATTAATGAATGCCTTGTTGCATGCAGGTAAATCACATGATATATGTAGATCATAAATGAGTGGGTAATAATTAACTTGTTTTTCTTCCGGCAAGATTCCAACTTTACTTGATGTTATGTGGTCTCCCACCGCCGGCCTCTGGCAATGCGCCCGCGCCCAGACAGATCTAAGATGTGGGAGCATCTGTTGGCATTTGGAATATATTTGGTGGTGAAGACGAACTTAACTTTTATATCTTTGGATACTGTGAAGAAACTATTTTTTAAGCATTTTCTCTGTTGAATTTGTTATTTTATCATTCATCAATCCAGTGAATATTTCATATGAAACTCATTATTAATTCTTTTTCTTTACTTGATCATTTCCTTTGGGTCAGTGATTCTCTGCAACTGTTCTTGAATGTTTTAAGTAATGCTTCCATAAGATGTAATATGCTTTTTTATTGAGTATTTAATATTTAGAAGTCTCTTGACTAATCATGTTCGAGGTAGAAGTACAAATGGAAGGTTTAAGAAGGTTTGGTTAATCATGACTACTCACTATGTTCCTATGTAGTTTCTTTGACATGACTTGAAACTCAGATCTAGCTTTTGTATGTTTATGTCACCAAGAATTATTGTTAGGCAACTTTGGAGTTGAATCCGGCTGTGTTTGGTTTATGAGATTGGAAAAGTTAGATGTGATAAATTAATTTTAGTGGTGTTTAAATGAAATATAAGAATTATAAATATAAAATATAATTTAATAATTAATAAATATTAAATATAAATTAAAATATTATGTTAAAACTTTATTAAGATATAATAAATTATATTTAACAAAATATCAATTTTTGCCTCCAAATGGTGAATAATAAATAACATTAAATTATTTTTTTATAATAATATATTACATCTAATATATAAAATATTTTATATAAGAAATGTAAGAGAAGTTTCAAAAGTAAAAAATCGATTTGACCTCACTATAGTCACAACTAATATCAAAATGAGTAAGGGCCAACCTTTTTTTTTTCAATTACAAACAAGAAAATTAAAGATTAAAAATAAAAGGGATTCAAACTCGTAATTTCTGGGTCTTCGAAAATTTGATTATTGCTCCTGAGTGATAGAGTTGAGGTCAATTGACTAGCTGCCACCAAGTGATCTACTATCCCTCGGTGAATAAAACATATAACAAATTTTAAAGTTTATAAAGTTAAATATACAACTACAACTTCGACTATAAATATACAACTTTTTTGCAGAATATTAGTGTCAAATCTACATTAAAACTAGATATGGCACTAATAGTATTGCTTAAGGAAAAAAATAATTCAATTAATATTTATATAAGAATGCAGGTTATCACTAATGCAAATAATAAGGAATTACAAACTAACCGAAAAAATACGCGAAAAAAATCAAACTGAATAAATATTTACTGATGTTTTTAAGTCGAATGAATCACAATCCAACGTAAAGTAAAGATCAAATGGAAATGAAATAAAACATAACACTACAAGAAAAAGTCAATTTTCGATGATTTTGACCGTATGTAATTAGTCGACAACCATCGAAAATGCTGCTTTTCGATGGATAGCATCCATAAGAAAATTACGCGTCGCAAACTATTTTCGACGGTTAAAATCGGCGATGTTTATCGACGGGTCTGACAATTTATACATTTCGATAGTTCAAACCGTCGATGATTCTCGATGGTTCAAACCATCAAATATGATACTGTCGACGGTTTGAGCCATTGGAATAAATTTTAAAAAATAAAATAAAATTGACACAAACAACCAAAATGATTTGAGTAAATTATTTAATAAAAGAAAATTAAATAAATAATTTATGTCCAAATGACCGTCATCTCTTGTCGAACATTGGATAAACATTATTCCCACATGTTGTCAAACATTTGTTGCATACTTTGATTCGGGGAACCTGATACTGATTTACGACCATATCCAATATTTGCACTACTAACAGATGATCTGAGGTCATAAATGCGACCTTTCTTGACGCCAACGTGGTCTGTCCAAAGTTGTCGAGAGGTCAGTGGTGTGGTCCCTTCCTACTTGATTTGCATAATGTGCTCGACTTCTCTTATTTTATGACCCTCTTGAAATTTTTTAAAAAAACACATCAACTATATTATTTAAAATGACGAATTTACTATCTTATGTTATGTAACCCTCCTGAAATAAAAAAAAACATCAAATATATTTACTTACATATGTCTCTCGAGCAAACAATGAAATCCATTCTTTATTTTTCTTTTGATGAGTCTGAGAAATATTTCATCCTGAGTAGGTGCTCTACCCATCTCTTTCTCCTGTAGTTAAAAATGTCAAATAAAGTATAATATTTTTTGAAATATAATAATCTATTCAAAGACTTTACCATTCTTTTCGCAATCGTGCTCGTGAATACACATCCACCCGAATGCAAGCATGCTCCTTGGTCGGACTCTCGACTTGTCTTCGCTTTTTCACATTTAGATTTGTACTCCTTGATAGACCACTTCTATAGCAATTCGATCCAAACAGCCTCAGGGATCCAATTAGGTCGTTCTTTTACAGCTCGAGCTTCCGAAAGCATCGAACACAATCTCTTGGAGCATCAAGAATTAAAAGCCTTTCCCATTTGATCCATGTGCTTGGGATCCCACCACACATTAGTCTTCATGTATATAAAAATAATTGAATTAGTAAGAAGATAAATTTAAATTATCAAAATTGACTTCCGAGGATACCTGAAATTCATTAAATAACATTTGTTTCGTGGCATATGGAACTTCCCTCCATTTAAGTCACGCATCAGTATACCTATGTCGTGGTATCTTAGTAACTACGACAGCCGTGGATTTTGACAGTACAAACCTTTACGAATATGAAATTATAAAATTCGATGTATGAATCACAAAATGTAAGCGTTTTGAAAAATATAAAATAACACTTACCCTAAATTACCATATGATTGTATGTATGTTTTGTATACACGATTTGACGAGGCTGCTTCTGAAAGTTCTTCCGACAATTGTGCCTCCATGTCCGCAATATCAGGAGCTCTAATGGACTCCACGAAATCAACGTGAGATGAAGGAACCGGCAGAGGAGACTGCCGTTCAACTATGTGAATGCCCGTGAGTGGTCTAGTCACTCTGTGTGAAGAAGTATCTTTAGGAACGACCTTCTCTTTTTCCTTATTTTTTTTCCAAAATGAAACATCTGCATGATATAAAATTTAATGCACTTTAAATTTACATTTCATACAACACGTTAAATTTACAATGTAACAACCTGACATTCGGCTACATCTTGTGTCGCATCTTCAGGAATTGACTTGTAGGTATAACTCGAGAATCAATTCCTAATATCCAGAGGTGCTTTTAAAAAATAAACAAATTAATTCACTTTTTTTTAATTTATAAAATTGTGATAATTATTTTAAACACTCACAGAAGGAATCGAATATAGAAATGCACCATCCTCGTGAGGCACTCGTCGCATTCGTCGATCCGAATGATCGTCAGCATGCATCATGAACTATGTTTAAAATTTGATGACAGATGATAATTTAAATAAGCCATTCGAATAAAAGATATCTAAATTATAACAACGAATAGTCGTAACATGAAAATATTATATGAAAATAACATTGGATAATAATAACACATCACTCATCATCATCTGAATTGCTACATGATTGATATTCGTCATCATCGTCCTCTAAATATGACGTAGTTTCAAATTCATTTTCCTCCGAAGCATTATCATCATTTTGTATCTCGACATTATCGAAGTGTTCAAATATCTGTTCTGAATCTTGTAGATCTTCAACTAACTCGATATCTACAATTGCTAACACCGAAGTATGTGAGTCATCTTGGTATGCAGGTTGCAACGCACCATTAATTTTTATCTTGCTTATTGCCTTCGTCTTAATTATAACACGCCATTGTGCTTTGTCTCTCGCCTTCTCTGGATATGGTACATAATATATTTGTCTTGTAGATGATGGAATAATAAATGGATCAAAACGTTCATAACATTTATTGTGATGTACTTCAATTATTTTGAAATATTTATGAACTTGCATTCCTCTTTTTTTCTTTCGGATCAAACTAATTACATTTAAATAATGTCACTCTATTACCTCCAGTGTATTCTAGTTGAATTGTAGTAGTCACGCTTATTTTTTCCGTCCGTGGATCCTTTGACACAGACATCACTGTTCACGATTTTCTTCCCTCTCGACCAAATTTTTGTGTGAAATTTATAACCGTTCACAAAATACACCGGCCAACTTTTGACCTCTCGAGCCAGTCCCCATGCCAAATTATGAATACCAGACGTAGTAGAAATTGCAGTACTGAGAACCTAAAATGAAAATGAATGTCAGGATAATTTCATCTACAGTTTAATAAGACTAACATCGTAAGAGTTACCTGATCCTTAAACCACGATGCAAAATCATTCTCATTTCTATCTTGTATATGTTCTTCAGGGACATTGTAGTACTGCAAAAAAGCACTACATACGAATAAATAGGTTAATCAATCTATAGTTCCATGATACAAAAATAAGAACACATTGAGGGTAAACTTACTTAATGTATCATTGCACCTCTTACGTGTTTAGGAGAACATAATTCGTGGCCGACTTGAATTTTGCATCATTCAATCATTTACTTCTTAGCTTTTCAAAATATCGTCCCAACTGATTGAAGATCGACAAGGTTATCACAGTAGACATTTCTTCCGGAACTTCATCATTCCGACGAACTCTGGTCCTTGCAGGCTTAACATGAGAATTAAAGTAGTAGGAATAAAAGTACAAGACCTCTTGAATCATATAAGCTTGACATATGGATCCTTTAATACGTGATTTGTTCGTAATTGTTCTTTTAATTTGATTAAGATATCTTTCAAAAGGATACATCCACCTATATTGAACTGGTTCACTTACCCTTGTCTCGTATGACAGATGAATAAGTAAGTGCTCCATGGAATCTAAGAATTCTGGCGGAAATATTCGTTCCAACTTACACAATATTATCGAAATATTATGCTCAAATTGAATTATATTTTCCATAGTTATTATTATTGAACACAATTTTTCGAAGAATTGACTCAACTCTGTGATCGACTTTCAATCTTCTCTGACAAGGATGAAAATGTAGTAGGAAGTAAGGTTTCCATAAATATATGATAGTCATGACTTTTGATGCCAAATAAATGAAAGTTATTCATGTCTACACATTTTGTCAAATTTGATGTATAATCATTCGGCATTCTAAGCTCTTGGATCCATCGACGTACTTGTGTCTTTTGCTTTTTAGTGAGAACATAATTTGCCTTCGGCTTAGATAATCTATCGTTAGGTACATTAATTAAGTACAACTCTGGCCGTCGATAGTACTTCTTCAAATCTAGTCTACCCTTAATGTCCATTACAATGTTGAATATATTACCAAACACATTTTTCTCAATGTGCATGACATCCAAATTGTAACATATCAAACAATCCTTCTAATATGGTAAATCCCAGAATATACATCCAATTATGAGAAATATCATACTCGTTGTATGTGACATTTGGATCGTGGACAATTTTACATAAAGCATTAACAATGCGAAATAATTGAAGTCCTGAGCGTTTGACTGGAGTCATGTCGTGCATAACTCTATTCCGTCGAAATGCATTTTTCACTACTAGAAAAACGCGGATTACCGACGGTCCGGACCGTCGGTAATCAGCCCGAAAATCGTCGGTAACGCAATTGCCGATGGTTTTTCAGTCGGAATCGATCCGTCGGAAAAACGCTCGTCGCAAATGGATTTGCGACGGCTCAAAAAAATCCTTCGCAAATATCGACGGTTCTGGCCGTCGGAAAAGTCCCCGGCGGTTCGACCCGTCGAAATTTTTCGACGGTTGCAACCGCCGGAAAAGTGCCCGGCGGTTCGAACCGTCGATATTTTCGACGGTTGCAACCGCCGAAAAAGTCCCGGCGGTTAGAACCGTATATTTCCGACGGTTGCAACCGCCGGAAAAGGCCGGCGATTCGAACCGTCGATATTTCCGACGGTTGCAACCGTCAGAAAAGGCCGGCGGTTCGAGCCGTCGCAACTTTTCGACGGTCGCAACTGTCGAAACTTTGGACGGACGTCGCAACCGTCGATCTTTAGACGGTCGCAACCGTCGCAAATAATTTTTTAAATATAAAAAAATTAGCGGCCGGATCCGGTCGCCTGGCGTTCGGATCTGGCCGCTGGAGGCCGGATCCAGCGCCTGGAGGCCGGATCCGGCCGCTGGAGGCCGGATCCGAACGGCCACGGCCGGATCCGAACGGCCACGGCCGGATCCGGCCTCCGGCCGGCCGACAACAGAGAGAGAGAGAGACGTCGGCGCGGAGCGGGAGAGAGAGAGATACGCCGGCGCGGGAGAGGGTCGCCGGCGTCCGACGTGGGAGGGTCGCCGGCGTCCGACGTGGGATGGTCGCCGGCGTCGAAGCCGGGAGAGAGAGAGAGGAGAGGAGGGAGAGAGAGAGGAGTGGAGGGAGGAGGGAGAGAGAAGAGGGAGAGAGAGAAGATGGATGAGGAATATATATAAAGGGAAAAAGTGGAAAGAAAGCGGGAAAAGGAAAAAAAAGTGGGATAACAAAATTTTAATTACCGACGGTTGCGGCCGTCGAAAACGTAAATATTAAATATTTTTATAATTATCGACGATTGTGACCGTCGAAAATATATTTAGTTATATATAATATTTATTTTTTATTTTACCGACGATTTTGACCGTCGGTAATTGCGACAGATTTTTCGACGATTGGATATCCGTCGGAAATATCGACGGTCCTAATCGTAAAAAAATTAAATAATAATATAATAAATTATATAATAATTTTTTTATTTTCGACGGTCTTGACCGTCGGAAAATTCGTCGAAAACATTTAATAATAATATAAAAAATACATAATTTAATTTTTTTATTTCCGACGGTCATAATCGTCGGAAAAGTCATCGGAAATTGTGACGGATGGATATCCGTAAAAAATATCGACGTTCCTAATCGTCAAAAAATTAAATAATAATATAATAAATTATATAATTAATTTTTTTTATTTCCGATGGTCTTGACCGTCGGAAAATCCGTCAAAAACATTTAATAATAATATAAAAAATACATAATTTAATTTTTTTTTATTTCCGACAGTCATAACCGTCGGAAATTACGACGGATGGATATCCGTCGAAAATATCGACGTTCCTAATCGTTGAAAAATTAAATAATAATATAAATTATTTCCGACGGTCATAACCATCGAAAAATCCGTCGAAAACGGAACCGTCGAAAAATCCATCGCAAATTGCGACAGATTTAGAACCGTCGAAAATTATCCGTCGGAAAATCACGATTTTCTTGTAGTGTTTATTATTTCTGTAAGGATGATCTGTTGGAAGAAATTGTCTATGATAATCAAATCAGCTATTTTTACCTCCATTTCTCAAAGTAAATGCACTTGAGTGTTCCATGCAATATTGATAAGCTAATTTCCCTACAGTCATCCAACCAGATAATAACCCATAGGCAGAAAAATCATTAATTGTTCATAATATTGCAGCTTTTAAGGTAAAGTTTTGTTTAGTCGACATGACATAAGCGATGACACCATCTCACAAATTTTTTTACTCGTCAATTAGAGGCTGTAAATATACGTTCATATTCTGCTTAGGGCTGTGAGGATCAGGAATAATGCATATAAAAAATATATAAGGTGCGTACATACAAATTCCAGAAGGCAAATTATATAGTGTTACTATGACTGGCCAACATGAATAAGGAACTGAAGTATGACCGTATGGTGTAAAACCATCCGCGTATAATCCGAGGTTTATGTTTCTTTCTTCACTTGCAAAATCTGAATGCATACGATCAAAATATTTTCACGCTTCACCATCCAATGGGTGAAGCATGATACCTTCAGAAGTATTATGCTGTGCATGCAACTTCATTTGCGACGCTAACTCTAGAGACCAGTATAGTCGTTTAAGATTTGAAATAAGAGGTAAATAATGCATTCTCTTCGTAGCTTTGAGTCTTATTAGTCACTCTATGTCGTTCGACTCTACAAAATTTGCATTCTCTGATATTGACATCGTTACTGTAATATAGCATACAATCATTATGACAACAATTTATTTTAGTTGAATCGAGATCAAGTAAACAAGTCTTTTTGTCCTATAATAATTTTCAGGAATGCGAGCCCCGATTGGTGTGACATCTTTTAAAATATCTATAAATGCATCAAAATATGCTTGTAAAATATTGTGATTTGCTTTCAGATTCAACATTCTAACAAGTGATAGTTCAGAATGACTTTCACATACGGGCTTGGCTTGAAGCATTTAGCAACTCAAAAAAAAAGTTTTGCTTCTGGATTTGGTGTCTCTTCATCGTGTTCAAATCGTATGTTACCATACTCAGTTGCAGTAACGTCATAAACTAATTGTTCGTATCGCGAAGTAAATTCTTCATGAGGATCGACAGAATGAAATTCTTGATTTGAGATGCTTGTTGATGGTGCTCCTTCACCTAAATCATTCCATTGTCAATAATTTGGTTTGAATCCCTTTCTATACAAGTGAACTTTAACTGTCTCTAATGTTTACAACTTTGTGATAACATATTTCAAACAGGGACACCTAATTGTTCCTTTCCGTTGAAATTACAAAGATTGACAAGTCAGACTAGTGTAATATTCAACACCATCTATGAATTCTTGTATCAAACCTCTACGGCCGAAATTATTTCTATTATACATCTATCAACTATTATTCAAATATGAAATAATTGCTGCATCACTTGTAGGTTGTACTAATTAATTTTTAAACTTTTAGAATAAGATACATATCATTATTTAATCATGACACTTTTTTCAATTTGGAGACATGAAGAATGGAGATTGGAGCGTAAAATATTTTTAAATAAAAAATCTCTACAAAGGTAATTAAATATCACTAATAAATATTCTAAATAAAATATCAAAGAAATAACATAAACAAAGAGTAAATATATTTGCACTCTAAAATAAAAAATTAGAACTAATGAATGAAGAAAATAGAAATTTAAAAATATTACGTATTTGATAATTACTAAATAGAATTCATATTTCCTTGTCAAAACAAAGAAGTAATAATGACTTAAAAATAAATAACTTAAGTCTTTTGGAATGACAGGGACAATAAAATAATTTCAATAACCTGTATGTAAATAAAACATAAGACAACAAAAAAAATATAATCTCCAAGTTTATGCAACACCCAATTTCTGCATTCTTACACTTTTGAATTTGTCGAAAGGAGAAACCTCACAATGCTTATCAAGCAAGAAAACAAAGTCCTGTACGGAAAATGCAAGTACATCAACATACATGAAAGAAAAAAATAAACTGCACAAAATCGTGCCCCGTCGGAAGTGGCCGCTGTCCGGATCTGATCTTCGTGGCTGGATTCGATCGCAGCTGATCGGGCCACCGCGGCCAGAGTTGATCTGGCCGCAGCGGCCGAATCTGCCCGCAACGATCGGATCTGGCCGTCGCGGCCGAATTTGATCGGGCGGAATGAAGGGCGGCGTGGGCAAGGGCGGAGGGGAGCGGCCAAAGGATCGGGGGAACATACCTGCATCGGAGACGAACGATTGCAGTGGCGGATTGACGTAGGCGGCGGGCAGGGCTGTAGAGGCCGAATTGGACGTCCTCGGTGGAGCGAAGATGGGGATCGATCAACAATATCAGTGGGAGGGAAACTAGATCCGTATCAGAAGGGTCGGCTACGTATAGAGGAGGGAACGTCCATTTTTTTACGATCCAAACCGTTAGGGGAGAGCAACGGTCGGTTCGGTTAATTAATCGACCGGATAATTCGGTTAATTAGTTGAATCGACCGAAAAAATTTTAACATTATCCGGACCGAAAAAATCGTAAAGATTTGAAAAAAATAGGTGAATTCACTGTTTTAAATGAAATTAAAAAAATATTTTAAAATATTATTATAAAATTAACAAAATTTGAAAATATATTAAAGTAAAGATTAAATACGTATTCAAAATTAAAATCAAAGACTAAATTTGAACATGATTATAAGATACAAATCATTCAATAGTTAGGAAACAAATCAAATTAAACAAAAATACATAAAATCATATGCACATAACAAGTTTTTACAAAATTAATTTAAAATATATAATAATTATTATCGATTAATTCAGTTTTTAACCAAAATTTTGGTTAATTAACCATAATCGTCCAATTGATTTTGGTTAACAATTTTTTATCCATTAACTGAACCGAAATCGAATCGGATAATTCGGTTCGGTTAATCGGTTAACATTACGGTCGGTTAACCGATGGTTTTGGTTAATCGGATAACCGTGCTCAGCCTTACGAATCGTCGAAACATAGATAAATAATTTAAAATATTAATTCAAATTTCGACGGCCCAAACCATCGAAACATAAAAAAATATATCAATTGAAATATTATTGTTAGATATATAACGTAATATATCTTACGTACAAATATAAATTATATATAATATCAATTCAAATTTTGACGGTTATAATCGCTGAAAGTTTCCATGGTTCTCTAAACCCTCACAATTTTCGACGGCCAAAACCGGTATTTAAAAAATAAATAAAGTAGTAAGTAATATTACCGTTAACATATTCCGATGGTTAAAACCACTGAAAGTTTCTACAATTACACAATCGTCGAAATTTGCAACGGTGGAGCCGTCGAAACATCACATGAAAATACTAATCGCCTTGGTTCACTTTCTTCGACGGTTACGAGCATCGAAACATTCGACGGATGTTCATCCGTCTAAAATTTCGACGGTTCTGACCATCGAAAATTTTGACGATTTAGTCCGTCTAAAATTTCGACGGTTCTGACCATCGAAAGTTTCGACGATTGCTAAATCGTCGTAACTTTAGACGGCCACAACCGTCAAAAATTAACCCGACCATAATTGCAATGGATATTTGGATCCTTCGAAAAGTCCTTCAGTATTGTAGACGGATTTTGGCCCGTCGAAAAAGAACCGTCGGCATTTCGCGTTTTTCTTGTAGTGTAAGGTGGTAAAATGTCGAAGTGTAGGTTCACCCTCAAATTAATATTTTGCTCTCTTTTCACTAAATAAAATGCATAGACAACACTTGAGTATTAAATTATTAGCTGGTTCTCACACTACCAACTAAACGAAGTGTTTTCTTATCTTTGTGATTAGATTATCCAAATAGTTTGTTTAAGAAATTTCATATCCTATAATAGCAAAACTTAGGGTGTGGTTGGATAAAGAGTTAAATAGGGACATGTTAGGTTTAATTGGGGTGGGTTGAGTTTTAAAATATCAAACTTTGTTTGAATATTATTTTTTAAAAAAATTAACTAAGAATAGGTTGAGGCTCATTAGTTCATCACTTCATTTAAAATTAAACTCATCAAATTATTTTTAAAAATTCTACCCTTTTCCAAATTTTAAAAAATAAAATTTTCTTAAGTATAATGACGACATTTATCTAATTTAGGGTTTGTTTAGCTTAGTTGATACAAAATAACTAATAAGTTGAAGTGCTAATAAACATTTTATTAATTAAAATTTATTTTTAAAAATAAACAGCTATACGTTTAGATAAAACTACTTATATTAATAATAATTAGTTAGTTATGATACAACTAAATGACTTATTTCTTTAGAAAAAAAGCAGCCCTCCCTTTGCTTATTTTTTTACTGATCAAATTGTCCTTGTGCAATTTAGATAAGTGAGCTCCCATTTTCCCCTTTTCTTGCGACGATCAAGCGGTCGGTCGAGATCGTACGGAATGCTAATCCTCATGGATCTGTTCGGGATCATGACGTCGACAAAGGTTAGTCGACCTTGACGAAGGGACCCTTGAGGAGGTCATCCGCACGCTGTGCATCGATCGTGTCTCGACGCAAGCCACATTGAAGTCCCTCATGGCGGTATCCTGGGAGGAACTGGATCAAGGCAGTGGCCGTCGAGGCCGTGCACCCCTGGTGGAGCTGCTGCTCGAGGAGCCTGAGAGGAGAGCTTGCGAGCTGGCGCTCGCGGCGATGGACGACCTCTAGGGGAGCGCGGAAGGGCATGCGGCGCTGGCGGGGCATGCGGCGACATCGCCGTTGGCGAGCGAGAATGGCGTCCGGGTGCTGCATGCCTTAGCCAAGCACTCGCCTTGCACCGACACTGCTACAGGACATGATACAGGTGGGGGCAGTGAACAAGCTCTACTTGGTGGTCCAAATGCAATGGGGTTTGATCATTTTATTAAGTAAAATAATAAAAATTAATGAAAAAGTTAACAGAGGTCGACAGATGAACCTAAGCGGGAAAAAAGAATTTAGCTTAGGGGAGGTTTACGAAAAATACGAAAGTCGTTGGTAAACGCAGAAAAAGTTTATAGTTCAACGGATAGAAAAAAATTCTAACAAAAAATAATTTTACAATGTAATAACATAAAAAGGTGTAGAAAAAATTATGATATCTATTATGGATGGTAATAAGAGCATAAGTTCATAAATTTTTTAAAATGATAAATATAATTATTATTTTAATCATGTTTTTGTTACCGTTATTATTTAAACTATTCATGAAAAAATATACCAAAAATAATAAAAAAAATATACGTAAAATTGCTTCACACACGCTTCACACACACATTAAGCCCTATTAATTATCAGCATATGAAGATTTCTTATTGACATCACTGAAAATTTGTACAATATCTAGTAAAAAAATCTTTGGTGTACTCTATAAAAGAGCATCGTTAATAGGAACAAAATTACGTAGAATTTTTTTTCCTTCGTTGATCATAATGCTATATTCATGTTGTATTCAAATTTGTAAGAAGTTTGGTGGGTGTGAGTGTAGCCAAACAAGTATTTTAATGTATCAAATTAAAACACATATTTTATAAATTGCCTTCGTTGATTAACTCCAAGATTTTTATGAATTTTGGTTTTGTTCGTTATCTTTCATCTATTACTACATCCATCTTCTTATAGGTAAAAGCATTAATATGTTATAATATTAAAGATGAATAAAGAAATATTGTTTGACTCGTCAGCAACCCTGCAGAATTGAATACTTGAAACAATATTGTAAGACCATATTGTGGCCATCCACTTAGATTGGATCTATTCTAGGTCAGACCAACGAGAACAGATGGTCGGACCTAATAATATAAATTAATAAAAAATAAAATAAAGTTAAAAAAGGTTTTTAGATGATTGAGATATACAAAGTGCGGGAAGGCCAAAATTAATTAAGAGGCATTTCAAAAGGATGTCATAAAATATTAAGTAGGGAAGGATGCCATAAGTAGGTAAAACCTAGAAAACATGAGCCTCAGTCAGGAAGGTGGCTCAAGACAGTGGAGAATAAAGCAGACACTTAAGTTTTTTTATTTGCATGTGTAATTATGTGTATGTGGTGCTTAAAGTATGGGGCTTATAAGTAATGGTTTGTACTTGCTAATTAAAAAGATGAGCCATTAATGCCCTGTGATGGAAATAAATACCATGCACCATATTCCTCTTCAGAAGACACAATAAATGCCTGTCCACCAAGATGTCCCCAAGACCTCTTTTGATGAAAGCTCTCAAAGGCTATTAGTATTACCCCAAAGAAAAAAAAACTCTCTACAAAGGTCCTTAAGCACCCCCCCACAAGAAAAAAAAAACACCAAGCATTTATTATGATCAGATGTTTAACATGCTACCAGAGAGATGAGAGTCTCACAATCTTATCATGTTATGCTTATATATATATATATATATATATATATATATATATATATATAAAGGGGGAATTTTGTAGATGAATAAAAGGATGAATAATTAATGTCGAACATATATATTTTAGAATAGAGTTAAATTATTATTTTTAAAATAACTCTTTTTGTCATCAAAGCAAGAATAAGATTATTCCACATTTCATTTATTTATTCAACTACATTTTATATTTTATTCACTTCGTTCCAAACACAATTTTAAGTAAAAGAATAACTTATTTTTTAAAATAAACAAGAATACGTAATCTATCTTCTTATTCTTATAAAATTTATTCACAAATCAAACACCCTAACTGATATAAGCAATTAAACCTCTCTCCTCTGAGAGAGCGAAGCCTTAATTTTGGGGTGGGGTGGGGTGGGGTGGGGTGGGGGGGGGGGGGGGGGCTTTTGACATTTGATTAGTTCTATATTCACACGAAAATAAAAAAAGAATCGTGTGATCAAGTTAATAATATAAAAAATACTAATTAAGAAATCAGGCTGCATCGTAGCTTGGATTCTACATTGAATAAAGTTTTAGCGGCTACGAAGGAAACGTCCTTGCCGTAGGAGAGAGAAAGCCTTAAATGCTTTGTCTTGCCTAAATTAGCTTCTGGTATCTCCTCGTGGAAGGGTCAAAAGGGGTCCCATGCTTCCTTCCTACCTCTGTTTGGAATATGTGATTAATGCTCAGAACTTTTTACTTTTAACAGATTTTGGACCAGTTGGAGTAAGGAAGAGAAACACATGCCACCATGTCAGTGCTCACAGGTAGTAAATAGTGAAAAATAGCCTCGGGAAGTGATTAGTAATACACATATATTATTTACCTAGTTTTTTATTATTTACCTAGTCTTTTTTTTATCCTCTTGGTTTAGACTTATTCGTTGATTAGCAAGCCACATCTTCGTACAATTTGAGAAGGTATGATATAAAAAAAAAATATTGAAAGCACTTTCTCTTTTAATATGAGTCAAAAGATCAGTAGTCCTATTACAATCTTTATTACAATGTTTCAACTGAAAAGAATCAAAAGATACAATGAGGTACCAAATTGATTAAATAATATTTTTTTTAGATGTCACGGACATCTACAACTTTGATTGATTACTTAAAGTAACATCTCATAATCGACATCGACATCGACGTGCACTTTATTTTAACCTCTTTTGTGACATTCATCTACACCAAAAAATAGAACACATGCCTCCAATTCAATTATCGAGATTGCAATATGCCTATGAGATCCTACAACGAGAAAGGAAGTGTTAGGAGCGTGAATGATATAGCCCGCTCCTCTTGGCTGAGAGAGTCCATGAAGAATTTGTTGGAGTTAGGTTTCATCTAGAATTCAATCGGGGGCTTCCACCGGACTCGTCTAGAGTCCTGGGGGCTAATTGCCTCAGTTAAGGGATTCATATATTCACTATATGCAGTGATAGTTCGCTTCTAGATGTCCAAAGTCCCCAAAGACAAAAACTAAAAAGCGATAAAAAATGTGTTTAGATCTCCAATCGAGATTTCAACCTTCCTTGATCCAATCCTTAGTATGTCAAGAATCCATATAATCAAAATTATAGTTAACATCTGTTGAAAAAAGATCCATAGTTCAAGAGAAATCGAACACTTAAAAAATAAATGAACATTTAATTCCACATTCAAACCACGGAAAGAGTAATCAATATTCACTGAGCTATCAAAACACAAGAAAAGATCTTTAGTTGGCAAGCAATTATACATTACTTTCCATAAGAAAATAGAATTTTTATTGGGAACTTTGTTCCATGCAAGTCGTCCAATACACATGCAATTGTCATCGCAAGGAATCAATACACATATTTCGTGTGTGTTTGCATAGCCATATGTGTCAGACGCCATACCCACGAATCATCATCAATGTTGGAAGCAGACAAATTGATTGAGACAATTTTAGAGACCAAATCAAGGCCAAAACAAGATTGAAGCATTTGAGCATTCCATGCATTATTAGTAATAAAATCAGCAACTTTGTGTTCCATAGATATAAAAGTAGGTTGCAATGCAAAGGGATACCCGAGATCCATGGAATAGTCAATACATTAGTACGCTGACCATTACATATGGTTCTTGTGAATCCAGCTCTCAATTTATATAGTGCTTCCATTATAATTTTTCAGGACCAAGCAGGAGCAAACTGTGAGCAGGCAGAACTAGCCTAGGGAAGAGGGCATGTAGAATTGAGTGAAATTTATCATATTTGGCTGTCGCAGGACTTACCCATAGACTATTCTCCCTTTTAAAAGTGTATGAATTCTTTTAGCAAGTAAGGTTGTGTGAATATGAGACAACTTTCTAAGTATGTGTTACTCTTAGGGAATTAACTAGTATAGAGTTGATAACATAATTAATTAAAGTGAGCCTGCCAGCTTGATTTAGAGTACATCTTTTCCATCCAACCAATCTAGTTGAAATTTTCTCTATGAGGACTCTTTGCTTACTAGCAGGTATTATTTTATATGATATAGGAACACCTAAATAAATGAAGGGAATGTCCCCTACCTGAATGCTTAGAGCTTTCTTGATGAGGTTTGCCCTATGAGTTTGCAATTTAGATGGTAGGTACAGTTCAGACTTCTATGACTTGAGCTTCTGATTTATAAGCATCCATAGAACTTTATAGCTTTATTAAGATTGACATAATTCCTTTCTCTTGCTGTTATGCAAATGAGCCTGGTGACTTAGATTAAAATTTCAATCCTAAAAGGTTTGACATTACTCGTGAGTAGCTCTCTATTTAGTAGAGAAGAGAGTACTCATGTTAGAATAAAGATAGTACCTGAAATTTCCAATCCTAATTATTTTCAGAAACTTTAAACTTAGCAATTTCGCCTTTCCTTAATCTGCGAAGTGATATAAAGTACTTATCCGATTTTTGTGAATTGTTGAATCACATTGAACTATAATTAATAATATTAATAATGCTATAATGGTTCCTTAAAAACCTTCTCTTTTTATCTCTTATTTTTGTCAACGTACGTTGTAGTGCATAATAATTTTCATTAGTATCATGTTATCAAAGTTCGAAAGGACATATTCGTCCATGTTCTAGGCCAAATGCATTATAAAATATAATGGATTTTTTCAAACGTATTAATAATTGATTAAGTGAGAAAGAAAAAAATATATATGGTAAAATGGAGGTGTGAAGCAACAAATGAGCCGTCTAGATCAGATCGGACGACTCATATGATCGCGCACAAAATTTTAAATTATCTCGTGAGATCTCATCTCTCTCATGAAAGCATCTCGCAAACCTGTTCCCTCTCCACCTCTCTCTCATGTGAAGTCCTCCCCTTTCTCTCTGATCGACGACGAGGGAGGCCACGACGACGACAAAGGCGGCGAACTTGGAGGTCGTGGCGCTGACGATCGACGGCGAAGGTGGCCGATCTAGAGCCCTCTCCTCTCTCTCATGCGAAGCTCTCCTTTTCCTCCCCTTTTCTCTATCGAGGGCGGCGAGGAAGGCCGCGGCGCCAGCATTTAATATTTGAAGCAAAACACCTCGTATAGTGTCATATTTATGAATTGGTGGTCTCTAGATTGCGACGGGGATGGTGATGGCTTGGGAAAATAATGGTCCCTAGTTAAGAGCCACACCCTGGTGGTGGGTAAGAATTGAAATTCTAACTTAATCAACTCATCAAACTTGGGATCAAGTTCTAATTGTGTAGTTATGGAGACATGAATCAATAAAAGGACAATAAACATCGTTAGGAAACAAGGAAAAGGAAAGATCAAATAAATTAACGAAAGTTGGTTCAGGACCAGGTGACAAACAAATCTATCTTTTATAGGTGTTCGATTCGATTTCTTATTTTATGTAGAATGCCCCCTGTCGGAATAAGCAACAGAAACAAAATAGAATAATTCAACATTTTATCCTGACCTAACTATCCAATTAATCCGAAAAATCTACCCAATAAAAAATTGATTGAAAAAAAAAGAGAGTAGAGACATGATTATGATTTAGGATATTTTTTAATAAATTAAAATTCACTCGTTAAAATTAAGATTTCGTCCGAAAAAATCATAAGGGGTCGTGGAGTCCGTTTGTTATTTATGATTTTTTATATATATAATTAACTAATAATTTATTAATCTTTCATTATAGATATAATAATTTTTATATATAATTTCATATTTTTCTATGAGGCCAAGTTTGTAATTTTAAAATTTTAGTAATATATTTTATATTTAATTATATATATAATGATATAAAGTAGGGTCTTAAAAAATAATTTGAAAAAAACCAACTTATTAGATGGTGGTTTTTATTTTCTTTTGAATAATTTAAAGATATATTTGTTTTAAAACTGATCTAAAAATAACGAGTGACATTTTTTAAAACCGACTGGACTAATTTCACTCGTATGGAGGATAACCACAGTTTTAAAAGTATTCTCAAAACTAACCACACTGTTACTTTTAAAAATGTTGTCACAGAGGAACATAGTAATTTCCTATTTTCTAGGGCAAAAAACCCTTGCGTTTTGTTAACGAAACAAATTCGCAAACGATGTCGGCGATGCAATGACTGAACGAAAAGAAAGTGATGAGATTTTGACATGAATTTTTTTTAATTATAAAACAAATTTAATTGACATGAGCAGTTAATTTCCTTTTTGACATGCGTACTTTTTAATTAATGATGATCTGAATAATTAACAATACTTTTTTTTTTGTTACAAAGAAAGTTCAATCTGTGAGAATCGAAAACATTGTAAGAAGTAACATTCCAAAACATCACAAATTTCTAATAGCTGATTTAAACATCACTCAACACTTTTTTCTTCGGTTGCCACCCTAGGGAAGCATTGTCAATCGTTCATAAGTTATACACACTAATTACAGACTAAAGTATCAATCTACTATCAAATTCGACTAGTCTAATATCGTCCTCGGCAACTACGGCGGATGATGCTTCCGACGAAAAATTTCTACTTCACAAATATTTGAAATTGAAATCTTTACGGTTCCTATCCACTCCACCCCAATAAGACTAGGCCGGGTTGAATTCGAGGATTTGAACAAAAGATCACAAATATTTGGAAATTTTATTTTTCTAACCTGATCAATCCAGCCTAATAATCCAGTTAATTAGTATATTTTTTTTACAATTGATCAATTCGGCATTAGCTTTAAATTTTTTATTTCCTTAAATTTATTATATTTTTGAACAATATCTTATATGCAAAATATACATAATTAATATTAAATTATTGTAAAAATATAAAAGGAAAAAAGATCCAATCAGGTAGCCCAATGACTCGAACCGGTGCAATCCAATCTAATAGAGTCCGATTGAGTCTGAATCGAATTTAATGATCTTTTTTATCCTCAATCCGGCCCAATAAGAATTTTCCGACGTATTTAAGTTCACCTATGAGCCCATATAATTTGTTGGCCCAACATGTACCTAAAAACAGCAACTCTTAGAACATGTATATAACAATTATGAAAAATAAAACAACTTATTGCACGCCAAATTTAAACCATACAAAAATAATTATTACTCGTGGGAAAAGGAGAAACCAATATTATGTTGTGTACTTGTGTGTGTACAAAAAAAAAATGCAACCTACTCCTATTCTTCTATAAAAAAAGTACAAAATTAAAACAAAATCTCCTAATAGAGTTAGTGGGCCAACACAAACAAAAAGAAAAGCCCAAAGACAATTCGCACTAGGCTTGATCCACTTTACTCAACCCGCGAAGCAGACAACTTTACCTTTCTTTTATATTTTTCGTTTTTCAAAATTTTTACTTTTGTTTATTAATTTTTAAGTTGACACGAAGGAAGATGACGTGAGAATCACATCAACAGTTAATCCAGTAAATGAACTTTGTCAATTAAATTTTTTTTGCTTTGTTTGTCACGTACGAGGATGGTGAGAGTCAAGAATAATTTTCATTCGGTTCACTAATTAAGAGAAAATAAAAATATTTCAAAACTTTTTGGACCGTTTGGATGAGAGTTAAAATAGGATTGGATTAAAGTATATATTCCATCGAATTAGATGATTTTTGAAGTTTGTGCCCGATTAAGTGTATTTCACCTTTTTATAAAAAAATACGATAATTCACAAAATTTTACTATTTACAAGATTAATTTTTTTAAAAAAATAATAAGATTGTCCTTTGTACTTTTTGCAGAATAAAGAACGCGTTTGACGATAACCCAAAGAATATCCATATATTCTCCTAGTTAACCTCCGACCAAACACCTTTATGCTCAAATGAATTTTAGTCTAAGTTCTTGAATTCATTTTCCTAAACAAAAAAGTTTAATACAAATTATTCATGTATATAGGATTCTATATATAAAATAATATTAAGTGATAAAATAGCAAAATAAAAAAATGTAAACAACATTTTTTAAAGAAATAATATATTCTCAATAATTCATATATCAGTACAAATGAGATGATTATTACATAATGAATGAGAAGATAATTTTAACAAATTTGTGTCATAAAATGTACATATTAAATTAATTTTTAATAATGACATAATTATTCTATGAAAAATATGTTACAAACAATGGCATACAACTTCAATAAATCACAAAATTATTTATATATAAAAGAATCATATAAATTATTTAATAAATCATATAATTGCACAACTTCAGTAGATCAAATTATAAAACATTTTACCTGGCACATATAAATTTTACAAACAAATGAATTTAACGTTTTTTGTATTATATTTAAATTGAACAGAATAAATTTCAAGGTACATAAAACTTAATAAAAAATCCAAAATGATATTGAGCACAAGTAAATATGCTTAAAAAACAAGTGTAGTATGAGATGATTATTAGAAAATAATAATGTTTTAATAATAACATAAATTCAATAAATTTTGAAAATTGTCAAATGTAGATTATGCTTATCTGGATTGCTTGAATTGATGGTAGGAATCCAACACCTTTTATATTATCAGTTTTCCAACTGAAGTATTATCATTTCCGTTTTACGTTTTACTTAATTTAAAAATCAACTTTTGCTGTAATTCCAAGTATCGTATTCATTTTCAATTTCAACATTTTTATTTTCTTTATCATGTTCAATTTTTTTTCTATGGAAACTCTATATAGCATTTCCTTTTACTTATTTTATTATCATAATTTCGAATGTAATAATTATATTTTATTATCTACTCAAGGAACAACCAATTAATGTTCCTAATTTTAATTTTAATTTTATTTTATCATGTTTCCAACTTATATGTTTTTATTGCTTATGTTAATATTTCTATGTATTTATTTAAAAAAACATTATGTAATAAGATTTAATGACACTCTTTAATATATCATTCCAATATTTCTCTTCTTGTAGTTTTGTACACTTAATTAATGATAAACATTTTTTACAAAAAATGAAATAAACGTAAAAATTGACATAAATATAATAATACCTATTCAATTTACATCTCGAAAAGGAATTTGAACAAATTTCCGTTGTTATATAAAATAATATCCATTTCATTATTTTTCTTATAATGTTCTATTTTATACTACACTATAATGTGCATCCACTCATAAAACTAGTGATAATTTCTTGCTGGATTATTCACTGATCGACAGCTGTGTCACATTATTAAGACCTAACTAATCGAATGGAAAAAGAAATAAAATGTTAACTCATCTACCAAATATCGTTTCTGTGACTTAGAACATGGGCTACCAGTAGCGACCTTTGATTCAATCAATGAATCAAATTGTCAAAATTAAATAAGTTCAATTAATTAAAAAATTACCACTCATTGAAATTTTTTTGCTCGCTCCTATTGTCTAGTAAGCGGTGTGGACGATCCAATTTGCACGGCGCAAATGATTATGCACACGATTCATAAATTGAAGATCATCTACAGTCAAGTCAAATTAATTCGATAAAATTTTTTACATCGCGTACTTAAAAATAATAGCTCCCAATATTATACATTCGTAATGACTTAAACTCGAAATTTTATTTAAAGGAAATTACCTCTCCATCCCCAACCATCATTATCAACCCACTGAGATTGATGAATAAGAAACAAAGTAACTCATTAGTAAATAAATAAAATTTGGCGAGATGAAGTATTCTAACGGACTCTACAATAACAAAAATCTTAAGATCATGTTACGAAATCATCATTGGTATACGCATCGATTTATTATAAATTAATAAAATAGTCTACTAAATATCAGAAGTCGTAGCGAAGAAAAAAAAAAGTAGGAAAAATCAATGATTGATCGCAACATGTTAAAGGAGCGGAGCCGGCCCACTTGCGCGAAACGGTGGCCCAAATCCCGAGCGCCGCCAAAGTGACCAAAGTGGTCAAAGATTCGAAGATCTGATGATCCGTTGAAAGTTGTCGTCCGAAGACACGGAGTTGGCTCGTGATCTCCGTCGCCGACCCCATCATCAATGGACCCACCATTCAATTCGAAATCTGAATATCATTAGATGATTTTAGGACATATGTCTGTCCATCTTAAATTATTAGAATATTTAAACAATAAAAAACTGCATGGTATGGAAAATTATTTACAAAATTTACTGATGACCATTAGTCGGATCGGGTATGAGTTAAAAAAATTCAACTCGGGTCGACCCGATCCAAATCGACCGACCCTATTTTAAACTTAAGCTTATATTTGATTTAAAAATTAAAATAAAATATTTAAGTATAAAAATTAATGTTATTAAAGTCGGTCCGGACCGACTGATCGGACCAGTCCGACCGTCGACCGGCCACTAAGACGGCTCAATACAAACCTCAAAATCAGAACCCCAATTGAACCGGATTGAACCGATCAAGACCGGTTAAGACTTAGTTAAAACCAGTCAAAATTGGAAAAAAACTAGGTTGAACCGTGGTTTTAGGGTCAACCCAATTTTTTTATTATTTCTTAACAAAAGAAATAATTTTATAAAGTTTATTATTATAAATTTGAAAAATATACATAAATAGACTTTCTCCATGAAAAAAGCCCACTAGTGTCCTCCTTTATTTATAGATGTCTTATTGCTCTTATGTTGTTAGTATCATGAACGTGGGACTATGTTTGTACACCTTACTTGCTCTTTTTTCCTTCATTTATTCTAGAATTTACTAAGTTTTAAACTTTAACTTATGGATTATTATTTTATTCAAAATTTTAATATCATAAATGTATATTATAATATAAATTAGTTATATATTTATTATATTATATATAATATTTGTCATATTAGATAAATTAGTTAGAGATGAATGATGCAAACTTCTTTGATATATGTATAATATACAATAAAATTATAACATACTTAATATAGTATAGTGTTATATATATTAAATATATATACACAAATTTTAAATTTCTTTAATTTAATATTTAATAAGTTCAAAATTAATAAATCACTAATTATACTATATATTTATTTATAGAATATATAATATTTTCATAATAGAATGGAAATTTTATTTATAAAAAAATTAAAGAATAGAAAATTTATATATAATAATGAGATTCAATAAGATTTTCATTTATTAAGTATATAATAATTTTAACATCAAATATTAAATTTAAAAGTTATGATTTTATAATTGTTATTTTTTTGCATAATTGCATTTTGATATAGGTATATATCCAAAATATAATAGCTTATTTTGATATACCATATTAAATATAATATTTTATTACTATCCTGTCCGACCGATCGGTCCAACCGGTTCGATCGGTTCGACCTGAAACGGACACCTATCCGAGTCGTTGTCCGGTCCGATCCTAACAACATTGATAAAAATACTCATTAAGTAGTTAGAAAACTTCTTTCATGATTTATAAATAAATATAAGATAGTAATCAAAAAAGTTTTTAAAAATAAAATTGGATGGTCAAGTAATCACCCGACCTGACCCAAATTAGGTCGGGTCGGGTCGGATTTGCCCTTCAAGCCCCTTTAACTCGACCCAACCCGACGTCGAATTTGTTTACGGGTCAGCACCAATCCAACTTGTGAACACCCATATTTGATATTTTTTTAATCCTAAAAGGACTATCATTCTTTCTTGATTATTTATAAGTGGACTTGACCCGTGAACACCCCTATTCGATATATTTTAATCCTACAAAGACTATCACTCTTTCTCGATTATTTGTAAGGATTCAAATTCCATAATTTCTCAATTAGAGTATGTAAAATCATACATACTATGATCTAGCATATGATAATAAATGAAATACATAAATCATATTAAAAAATAAAATATGCATATTATGTACTATCTTATAATTCTTACACGAGATAACATTGTACATAACATTCGTAACATTAGGGGTGTTCATAGGTCAAGTTTGACCAAACCCAACATCGGACTCGACCAACTCGATCCGACCCGCTCAATTCGATCAGGTCGGGTCACACCTCTTTGGTGGGTTGGACGTGATCCAATTCGACCTGGTTCGGATTGGGTTGGATTGGATCGGGCTGGATCGAGTCAGGTGGCTAAGTAATTTCATTTTTCCTAACACTTTCATTATTTAATATAAAAATATTATAAAATATTTACATAGAAGTATAAAATCATTTGTTTCATTCTTAGCCATTTATCTTTAGCAATTTATTTCATTTCATCCCATCCATAAGTTGGAAGAACTCTTCACTTTTAGGATATACTATGCCAAGATAATACAACCTATGCCATCATAGTTAGTGGGAGATTAATACGATGATGGTGTCCCATAACAGGGTAGGACGGTTGATAACATCCTCTTCATCATTTAAGGTGGAAGCCCCCACACAACATGAGCAGTGATCACTTATGTTTTTCCTTCACCCTATAGTTTCACTGTTTTACCTTCAACTACACTACCTTCCCCTTCATTTAACATTCTCTTTTAGTTCTCCTTACATAGTGACAACCCTCCATTTTCATCTTTTATTTTTCATATCCTTTTGTCTTTTGGCCACAATGGACCTAATCAAGGTTCATGAGAGGAAGTTGAGTTGGAATATATGAGAATGTTAGGAAATCATATGGACAAAATTGGTTGAGATCAAAGAAGTAATTTGAATTATGCGTTTCAGTCGTTCGAAAGGTCCGCGGACGTCAGGTCTTGCTTGGATAGAATGCTGACTCTTGGCCATGAGTTTCGGATGCTCGGAGGATCCAATGGTCATCCTATCTGCCACATTACAATAATTCATCATTGTATCATTCTTATTGGTCGATCGATTAAACAAATGCTTTCGTTGGAAAGAATATATATATCCTCTAAATGAATCAGATCCCTAGTATGATAACTATTGTCTCTCTACTGAGAAGAGCATACGCCTGCTAATGCAATCGATCTTTCGTTCCTCCACAGAAATGCAACTCATTGCGGGTGCTTAGGAAACATTCTTAAACATCCACAAGCTACTAAATAACATATAGCATCGTTTGAGCATCATTCTTTAGCAATTTCATGTTCATTATTATCAAATCTAATACAAGCAACCATATGTCCATTCTTATGTATTCTTTCAATAACAGTTCTAAGTTAATCATGATGATCATTCATAAATCAAGTGTAGGATTAACAGAGGTCCATCTAAGTATATATAAAGTCATGTTTCTAATCAAAATTACAATCATGATGTCAAAATCATACTCATCATTTTGTTCATCTTAAGAATATTTTCATCACTTTGATTTTAGCAATCATAACATCATAACCAATAATAATCTAATCCTATAACATAGTTTTTTCTTAAAGGTAATAATTATGAATAATATTTGTGTCGTCATGCATATCATATCTAAGTTATCAATTAGGCTTAAGGGTCGTTTGGTATGAGGTAATTCAGATAGATTGCCGATTATTTTATTTAAAATTCTCATGGCCTATCACATTACCTCGTTTGACTGTCACTGATTACCGATAATTTTAATTGCTCTATTAATCTTAATTACCACCTCACTGGTAGTAGACATGAGAGGTGGATTTCTAAATTATAAGTTGCTTGACATGCATTTTGACAAAAATATTCATTCCATAAAATTTTTTAATTATAATATTTTATTATTAAATAAATATCATTTAACTGCATCTCTTTTATTATTGAATCTTTTATAAATAATCTTATTTTTTACTCATCTTATTTTATCCATATTCACTTTTCTATTTTTTTTGCTTTATTTATTTTGGATACTATATGATGAACATGTGAACTAATTTTTAGGGATATTTTGGTAATTTTTTCTCTAATTATTTTAGTCATGATTTATATTATTAATTCTTGTCAAACACTATATTGTGATATTACCGGTAATTTAAATTGTGATAATCTATTTAAGTGGTGATTTAAATTATTGGATAATTAAATCGATAATGCACCAAACGTTCCCTTAGTTCCTTTCATTTGTTCCATTCAAGTAGCATAAGAAGTGAAACTATAACAATAATAATGATCCTTAAATATGCTTACAATTCTTCAAACCAAGTCATCAAATAAGGATTATGATCATAATATCTATAAGCATGATTTTAACATGTATCATTTTTAAAAGAACCATTTAAGACCTAGCACGAACCTAATTTCATATGAAGTAATCATGACATTTGTACCACCCAATTTATGCATGAAAACTAAGTTCAAAATGATTCTAAAACATATAAAGCTCTCAGAAAACAAACCCTATGACTTAGATCATGTTAAATACACCTTTTCATCATTTTTCAATTTTTTCTTCGAGTGTTCCAAGCTCTAACCGTTCCTCATCTTACGTTCTCCACTCATTCAACGCCTCCAAAATTTCGTCCAAGACTCTTTGGTTGAGCTCATAATAAGGAAGGGGTAGTCACAACAGTGGTGAATGAGAGGAATGAGAGAAGACCGAAAGGAAAGAAGAGACAGGAAAGGATCATTAAAGATTAAAAAGGGAACAAAATGGGAGGTTCCCAAGAGTCCAAGGAAAGGAAATGTTTCCCAAATTGTTAAACATTTGTGTAAAAAAAATACGAGGAGAAATTAAATTTGATTTCTTCGTTCCGGTCGTGATCTGAGTTTCGAGCGTACGTTATACTTAGCGGACGTCCGAAACTCACGTCATCATTTTATTTTTAAATTTTTCTTCGAGATGTTAGACTCAGTCTTCTTTCTCCTTGGTGGATTATCACCGCCAAGGTTCCTTCGACATGTGTGTTATGCTGTCCACAATTTTCTTTTCCTGTTGAAATCTTTGGATGAGGAGAGGAAGAGAAACCAGGGCAAAAATTAAAGAAAAAAAATTAGAGGAACACGAGAAGAGTCAACTGGTTTCCTTTCTTCCAATCCTTGATCTGATCCGTGCCCGACGTGCTCTAGTTCTCAACCTCCCTGTCCAGCACCAACTCAGTTGTCAGCATGCTGTCTACGTGCGTGAGCGTGAGGAGGGAAAGATCGATAATGATGAAGTAGAAATACAAAGGAAAATCAAATGAGAAAGAGAGAATCAAATATCACAATTATTATTTTTTGGGTAGTAAATCTTCGGTATCTGTCGATGATTTAACTTATGCGATATTAAAGAGTGCACTATTCACAAGTTAAAAGTCGATCCATCGAGCTCAACTAATTCGATAAAGTCATCCCGGATCACGTACGTGACAATGACATATCAGACTTTCAATAAGAATTTTTTATATTCACAAAATTTGAACTCGAGACCTTACTTAAAGGAGTAACCCTTGCCACTTCACCCCAACTCTTATTAGCATTTATATGCTCACTAATGACCCCTCTGAGCCTGGCCTGGTATGCAACAGGAGGAATAAGTGTAATAATTAGGTTAATAATACAAATCTAATGAGATTAACTAGTCTTGTGGGCAAGAACTTAAAATTTGTTTTCATTGTCATAATTGAAGGTTCGGACGTCTAGATCTTGATGGCAAATGTCGAATTTTTTTTAATGCCGTGTATTACAATTAATGTGTGCCAACAAAGTTGACATGACACTCAAAGTCAGATAAGATCAGTCCATGGATGCACTGGGCTCTTTTTTTTCTTGTTTGCTGCTGGTTCAGGAAGACAGTGGTCGTGCACTAAATGCCACAAATGTAACATCGACGACAGTGTGGTGTGTGAGAAAGAGAGAGTCCACGTTGTGGACCTGATCTTTCTTTTCACAAAATGAGGAGAAACGGAAACAGTTCAAAATACAAGTGGCGCCACTTTTATTCTTGTTCGTAAAGTGGAGCCACACAAAAGAATGATAGATGATCCATTCTTGACCTATGTATTAATTAGTCAATTCTGCAGGATGTGAAAAGAATAAAGATGCAACATTTGATTGCTGCATATTAGCTATATTTATATATGCTATACATACTAAAAGTAGGGAAGAGTCACTCTTCATTCGATATTCATCCGATTTTTTTAAAAAATTTTTATTGTTAAGCTAATATTTTTTTTACACCATTATTTCGACGTCTAAGTCTTCTAGTATCTAACTAATTCAAAATTAGAGTACACAGTACAGTAATATTTTTTTTTATTCCGACACAACTTCTAAGAAACTCAACCAAATTTGATTTGAACTAATAAAAGCTTTCATAAACGTTAAATGGTTACAGAGACTAATATAGAATCAAGTAGACCAATGTAATTTATAATGAAGTGGACAAATTATGCCAGTTACAACTTATAATTCAAGTAGACAATTAAATCGCCTAGGACTTTCATCAGTTATCTTATCAAATAATATGACTTAGACGACCAACTAATATCAAGTGACGATTAGATCAAATATGTCTTTATTATCGAACACTACAAAAAGAATTTACATTTGCAAATCCTTTAGAATTTGTCACAAGCTACAATTTTGCGACGGATTCCCGATAGAATACAAATGTCTGAAATTCGTTTGTCAAATATATCAAGATGGATAGTAAATTCTGTCAATTTTTTATAGGACTTCTTTAGAGTGAATGTTTTGAAAGGGTGGAATGATATATGAAAATATAAGTCTTGGATAATAATTTTGTATTCATTAGGAGGGATAAGTTTAGACTAAATTAACCCTTCTTCTTCATTATCTCTTCTCTTTTCATCTCTCTCTTCCCTTCTATCTCACCAATCTCTCGTCTCTCTCCTACTAGCAAATAAATATTATGATAAAATAAATTTTTATATATATTTATTTTAATCCATATTTATCTCTCATTTTTAACTTTTTAAAATAAATGGATGAATAAAATATTATATAAAATAAATAATATAATAAAAATAGGAAAAAATTATCAAACAAAAAATAAAAGAAAAAAAATAAATTAAGCAATAAAGAAATATATGATAAATATTTGTCAATCATTAACCATTATAGATATTTTAAATACATAATGTAAGATAAAAATAACTTTTACACAAATAAATATTTATTACTTTATCATATATCTTATATAATTTATTATCCAAATAAGAAACATCACATTTCACCATCCCATCACTCACCACATCGCCCTACCCAAACATAGATTTATCCATAAAAAGTGTGGCGAATTAACAAGCTTCTGTCCCAACTTTAGTCATAGGTTACCCTTCCCAAATTGCAAAAGAAGTATTTGCCGCAAATTGAGAAAAAAATAGACCATCCTTCATAATTTTGAAAAATATGTCATTCACAAATTGCGAATATATTTTAATAAATTATAAAAAATAGTTAACATTAGAACTAAAAGTGGAGTAGAAATTCACCCATGACTTGGGTGATAATTGCATCATTTCTCAAGAAATTAAGAAGCTGAAGGACGAAATAGGAAGAGATCATCACTTAGAGGAAGAAATGGAGATTGTTATAAGAGGTGTGCGACAGTGGAAATTTTTAAGGTTCATTCCATAAAAAATGTATTACAAATATATTTTTTTTTCAAATTTCTAACAAATTATTTTTTTTAAAAAAATATATATTAGAATATAATATGTTATCCCTTGAGAATCCAAACATTTGAAATGCTAAAATATATTTAATATTACATCATTTTCAATTTTTCACAAATTATTCCTTCATAATTTTGGGCATATAAAGTATTTCATAGGAAATAGTGAAGGAATAATCCTCTAGAAATATATATTGTAATATAATATGTTAAACCTCATGACTCCAAATAGGGGTGGAAGAAAAATCCGACAAATCCGAAAAATCTATCCGACTCGAAAAAATTGAACCGAAAAAATAAAAAAATTAGAAGCCCGATTATGATTTAGGGTAATTTTTAATAAATTAAAATTCACTCGCTAAAGTTAAGGCCCCATCCAAAAAAATCGTAGGGTCCGTGGAGCCATTTTTTATTATATAATTAATACATATGTTCTTATTTTTTTATTATAGATATAATATTTTTGTATAAAATTTCATATTTTTCTATCACATTATCAAACTCTTATTTAATAACTTTAAAATTTTAGTAATATATTTTATATTTAATATAAAATTAAATATTTTATATTAATTTTATTTTATTTTATATATATTTATAAAATATAATTATTTAAAAGTAGGATTCTGAAAAAATCATCCTAAAAAATTGAGCCGCTAGAGGGCGATTTTTATTATTTCAAAATATTTTTTTTAAAAACATTGACCCGAAAAATAGCGGTTAATCTTTTTAGACCGAAAACTTGACCTGACCCGAACTACTTTCACCCGTAAATTCAAATGTTTTAAATGTTAAAATATTTTATTTTCAAACATCCAAATGATTATTCCTTCCTAATATTTCACTGATCGAAAATCCATTGACAATATATATTATAATAAAACACATCCCGAATCCAAACCTTTGAAATGCTAAAATATATTTAATATTATATTATTTTCAAACTTTCAATGGATTATTCTTTCATAATTTTTGACAAATAAAATATCCATATGAAATTGTGGAGAAATAAACAATTGAAAATTTATATTATAATATCATTTGTTGTACCTCGAAAATATGAAGATTTTAAATATTATAATATATCTAACATTATAATATTTTAAATTCTCCATGGAGTAAATTATGCAATTTTGATGAATTTTTGATAAAATTTTGTAGGATCTATGCAATGAAAACAAGTGGCAATAACTATCACAATTCAAGAACAAAAGAAGAATTGTCACTGTGATATTTTCGATTGATTCTATATCCATCACAATTACTGATGAATTTTCTCATTGTTGCAAAATCTTTCTTATAAAATTGCAAAGGAATATTAGCATTGCAAATTCTTTAGTTTCTTATAGTGATTAAGCATTTTATCTAGGGAAGATAATTATTGTAAAAATATATCTTTAGTCTATAAAAGTCTTCATGATAAATTTAATATCTTAAAACTTATATTTTAATTAAATTTATTGTTCTCTTTTTCTTTGTTTAACTTATACCATTTTCATTAGGTTGCACAATAGTAATATAATAATATTACCTTGATTTCAAGACATAACTAAATAAATATTAGATCACTTGACATTAAGACAATTTCTTAAAATCCTAGAGAGGACAATCATTAATTGAACACACTTTTCTTTGCTCAAGAAATAAGATTGCAATCTTTCCTATAATGAGCTAACTCACATAAATTTTTTTGCTCGAATGGTAAGATGACAATCTATGTAAAAAAGTTATTTATCTCACAAGAGTTACAAGAATTTATTTTAAATACTCTCTTTTACAATATATCATTCAAGCCTAAAAGAGAAAAAAAAATACAAATTTGATCACAAAAAGCTTTAAAATTGGCCTATCCTATGTAGCTAATTAATGTTTCACTCCAAGACCTTCATTTTGGCTCTTTGGAAGATCTATAACCTTCAAAGTCCAATATACCCATTACTAATTGATTGAACAAAAACTCTCTATTATAAGTTTTTTTAGCTTGATGCACGTGTAGTCCAAGATATCGAGCATTTGTTCTTTAAATGCCCAAGCTGCTTAAGCGCGGTTTTTGTCGAATATTGAAGGTCAATTTCTTATCTGAGCTAATGCCCTCCTATCTGCTACTAGATTGTGCATCTTTCTCTGCCCTTCTCATTTGCAATGTAGTTACTTGCACTTTTGGGCTGATATGGAGTGACTCTATTGGGCGGATATGGTCAGAAGGTAACAATAGAATTTTTTCAAGTGTAAGTACCCATGACCTGATTAAGCGAATTGTAAATCTCGCTTAGTTTAGATTGCATAGATTTTACTTCGTATTTTGGTAATAACTTTTTGTACATATGTTCGAATGAGTTGATTCTTATTGCTACAAAAATCTAACAAGATTATTTGTATTTTATCTCCACATAACTCAAAACATAAAATTGATGAAAATGTCTTCAAATATCTCATCGAAGTTCAATTTGTTAAAAACTAGTCATTATAACTCTTTCAACTTGATACCCCTACAATATTTTGGTCATAGTATTTTATGAAGATGTTCAAATGAGTTAATTTAATTTTTGGTCATAGTATTTTTGGTCATAGTATTTAATTTTTAATTTAATGAAAAATTAACAAAATTATCTACATCTTATTTATTTTTATTCAACATAGATCTTATTAAAAGGTTTTCAAATAACTCATTGAAGTCCAATTTGCTTAATGTAGTCATTATAATTTTTTGGATTGATAGACATGTACCATTTTGAACATAATTTCTTAATAGATATCTAAATGAGATTATTTTAATTTTTCAAAAAGGTAAGAGAATTATTTGAAACTTTTATCTCTCAATCCAATTCTAATGGGAACATAATTAAATATTAACTAGAAGTTGTGTATAAAATTGCACATTCCAAAATGATTTTTCTCCATATGTCAAATTGATAACCCTAAAATCCAAAGTTTGTATCATCGAACTATAATAAATTAAAGCATATAATTTATGTTACAATAATAAGCACATACGATAAAATCAAAATATGGCCATGGATATTAAAAATATGCAGGATAAACTTTTTAGAAATTTCTTCACCCGAAAATTATCATATTGGCACTTGGGTGCAAACATAGAAAAAAAAACCAAATATATGTGCAAACATGTGTTAAAAGAAAAGAAGTCACAAAGCAAAAGAGAACTAATTTTTATGTCTTAAAACTTTTACTTTAAATATGTTTAATTTTGTTATCATAAATATCTTTACAAATGTTTTTATAAGAATGAGTTGTATCGATAAAAAAAATACATACTTTTTTTATAAACTATAATTATAACTAAAACTAAGTATATACATAATTTAGGAGAAAGTTGCGTTAAAATTATCTTTATGATATTATGTATATTTCCAGATTTTTTGAGAGTTTGTTGCAATAATTATCGTTAAGAAAAATATTTGCATAATATCTAAATTATTTTAAAATTTAGATATGATATATAATATGTTATCAAATTAAACAAAAATATATTGGAAATTAGTTATAAATTCAAGAGTATTACTTGATATTGTTTACTTTGGTTCCATATTTGAAGTTTACAACATAAAAAAGGAGAAATTTATGATTACTTATCAGATGGAGCCCAATTTTACTCAGTAAGACTCATAACTTGTGGGAGACATATATGTAGTCAAATAAAAATAAGCAATTAGAAGACACTGATGTTGCAGGTAATTTTAAAATTTTAAAAAAATACTAATATATATATATATATTAACTTCTTTTTTGGCAATGTCACATGAAAATATAATAAACTCATAAAAAATTTAATAAATGAGTGATTTGACAAGCAATTAATGTCACATGAAAATATTAATATATATTGATTGCAAAATAACTTAATAAAAGAGTGATGATTCACCCTAAGTGAGGACTCCTCTAGTATTATTTTTTATAAACAATAAAAATTTTCTACCCATGACATGTTATGCAGGATTTTCTTGCGATGTTACTAGATTACACGTGGGCTCGGTCCTCAGCGATTTTAATAAGCATGCCTTTCACTCAATAAGTTATTAGTGCAATTGTAACAACTCAAAAAAAAAAAAGAAACGTTCATACGGCTAGTGGAGTAATGATCCCTGAAATCAGGGATATGCAAATCATGGCAGTAATGAAAAAAAGGAAATTAAATAAATGATGGAGTAAAAATCGGATCTACATAATAAAGGAAATAAAAAACCTGAAAACTCCTATTTTTCTTATTCTCGTCGTGACCCCTTGCTCTAACCATCAACGAACAAGACGAAGCTCTCTGAACACCTTGTACATATCCGAAACAACTCAAGTAAGGATAGCCGGATGCCCACTCGCCTATCATCTCCATCACGAACAGTGGTTTTGATCTTGCCCTTTACTGTGTTGAAACCCCCACATGTGGTGAGCGGCCAGGGGAGGTAGGAGCACAGAGAGGACGTGGAGGACATTGTCGATAGAACTTACTTCGAATCAAGGCAAGGATCAAACGTGAAACAAAGTGGATGAATCAAAATCACCTTGCATAATTATAATTAGATCTTATCAATATCCTGACTAATAATGTTATCGAATCAAGAGTTTTAAAAAGGTTGAACGAAATATACGAATCGATCCATTTCTTTTCTGTTTGTGTAATTACATGGCTGGTTTCTTGTATAGTTTTGATTATTTCTATTATTGATTTGCCTTGATGATTGATAGGATGTAGTACATAAATTATATCGATAATCTGTAGTGTTTTGATCGAATTTCGTATCGAAATCGTCTGAGCAACTTTCGACGGACGTTACCTCCCCGTCACGCCCATGCCACTATCGACACGGCCGTACGTTCAGCTAGCACGCCAATGCCACCCCTTCGACTGACCCCCGAATGTGATTCTTTAAATTATTGATTATTAGATCTTGATTTTGATCCAAATATTATTTGTTATCCCTCTTGACTAGTTATTAATCTGACTGGATCTAAAGACATGATTTCATTGAGATCCATTCCCACTCTACGATATGTTTCTTTTTACTGATTTACCCTTCTATTGATTCAATCACCTCTATAGTATGAAGAACGACAAGATGGTAAAATGATTAATAAGTAAAGGTGAAATATAAATGATGGATTGCTAGACCATGCTAAGTGTCTCAAGATAAGGGTCGCTCCCTTGGTCGTGGCTTGATTACCCATGGACTCGTACAAGGCTATATTCTTTTGCTCAGCATAAATCCCAAAAGTTAAATACACCTAAAGTCATATGAGTTATAAGTAAAGTTTAAGGTAAAGAAGAATGTTCAAGTAATGCAATTATGATATCAAAGAATCTAAAGGCACTATTCAAGGTAAAGAAGAATGTTCAAGTAATGCAAGTAAGATGTCAAGTATTGTTATGATCTCTATCACGATTAATGAGTTTCTTGATTCCAAGTTTACCATGTATTTTCATGATACTAATGATTATCATTATTTACTGACCTTTATTGTTCTAACGACTCCATGCCTAATTTATGATCAAGATAAATTGTTTCACCGATTCTGATTTATCCTATTTAACAATTATGCATTGTATACTCTCACTGGTTCTCCACTAGGTTGTAAAGCTTACGGGAAGACCTCCTCTTTTGTGTTTGATTTTCTCAGGGTCATGCTAATGATGATGTGGAGTAGGTGTGCTATGACGATGCTTAGGTGACAAGAAAGCACATGAACAATATGACATATTTAGTTATTTATTGTTCCTTCCGCATTTATGAATCTATGATGTAATGAGATTCATTTAGAGATGATGCAGCCATTTTTCTAAACTTTCACAATTTATATTATTTTTATTTATTTTATTATTCTTTCGCTGACGTGTCTCAGATCTTGACTGAGATATGGTCAATAAAATGATCAAAGTCATAATGTCTTTAGCGTCTCCATATAGGTTTTCGCCACGTGGCATGGGTGGGGCGTTACATTTATGGTATCAGAGCTTAGGTTAGGACTCTCTTGACATCCTATTGTACCATATAATAAAGATTTATGTGCTTTCGCCGAGCAGTTGCCACACCCTCCATCATAAAGTACAAGTAAGATCTTTCTTGCTTTGTGTTATGTTTTATTGATGTATTGATACATATTTCATATGAGTGATTGATTCCTAAGAAGATTATTTTGTATGGTAAGAATCAACCTAAATGGTATTAGTGATTATACAAAATGGGTTATAAATGTTATGAAAAAAATTAAGAAAGAATAAGTAACAAGCATGTGGATAATTATTACCTACATGAAGAATTAGTCTTACAGATATTTAAAGAATAAAATATAAGAAATAATTTTTATTTTTCATCTCTTTCATGATCGCTCTATTCACGGACTTCTTCTGTTGATTGCAATAATATAAAGAGAAAAATGAGTAGGCATATTAGTTGCAAAAGAGATGTAGATTTATGAGAGAAAGGAAGGAATTATAATAGTAAATAAAAGATTCTTCTCATACAATAAGTAGGTGTGAGATGATTTTAAATAGTGAAAGTGAATTTACATGAAAGCAAACATGCCTAAGGATCATAAAGGCCGAATATGATTTATTGTTTTCATAGTGGAACAATAATGACCTACGTGATATCATTGGTTTACCGAGTTAAGGCTGAAAGTATTGATAGGCTTAAGTATGGACTTATGACACTCATTGTGTCTTAAATTTCATGTGACCTTACAGCATGTTAATAAAGGGACTAAGAAAATACAAACTAGTTACACGAATACTAATTCAAAATAGGAGGCTAAGAAAATACAAACTTCATTGTATTACCTCATATTAAGGCTAGAATTAGAATTAGTAATTAAGTTCAAAATTTTGTAGCCTATGATGGAAAAGAATTTGTGCAATCTGATTATTTAAGAATCATGTATAAGATATGGATGAACAAATATAGAAATTCAAAGGATTAAGAAGTCATATTAGTTTGAATAAATTTTAGAAGAAATTATCAATAAGAAAATGATTGTATGACTTAAAAAAAAAGAAATTTTATATTTAGCATACTTACACGCATATGTACATATAACATAATATAGTTATATATATATAATCTAATTAAATTAGTATAGTATATAGTGGGCTTGAAATTTTAGTAATATGAAACATATTGTTATATGATCATTATTAAAGAATGAATTCTCTATCATCGCAGTGTAAATCTAGTTCTAAGATAGTTTAATGTGGTCGGTAAAATAAAGATGAAAGAATTAGAAAAGAGCATGCAATGTAAGTAAGGGTTAAAGGAATGGAAGAAATTTGAAAGAACTTAAAGCCGTTTAATGTGACCCCTCCTCCAATTAGTTGTTAAAAGACCGAAGCATCATTTAAGCAAATTTTAGAAATTTTAAGGTTAATGTAAAGTATGAGAAATTTTATAAGTCCCCTACGAGATTACTAGAGAAGCAAATTATGCACCTGAGATGGATGATTATGAAGTAAACTATAAGTTTTTAATTGATTTATCTTAGCTATTGATATATTTATAGTTTTCATAATAATGTCCAATTGTATAGGATATTAATTATATGATAATGATTGATAATTTAAATGGGGAAAGAAGATCGGCAATTATGTAAGTCATTAGAGGATGCAAATGAGATTCATTGAGTGACTTGTTAAAAAAAGGATAAAATGAAATCTTATCGTGTCTATCGTGTTTAGGATGTTCCCCAAGATACCTCTCTGTCCGTATGATGAATAATTTTCTTAGTTTTTACCTCGGCCAAATGGATCAAATTACGATCCTAATAATAAGTCTGATATATGGATGAATCTCCTTATCAACTTCAAAGTAATGCACAACGTCGTTAAGGCAAACGGTAATGGGATAATTTTCAAAATTTTGTCTGGATCAAGCGGATCATTCATGATTTAATCATAAGTTTTATATATGAATTAGTTTTCCTTTTCAACTTTAAGGTTATCCCGAACTTCTCCCATGTGCTACAAGATACGTTAATGCAAAGGACAATGGAATAATGTGTAAAGGTTAAAGATGATTGTTTGTCTTGTATTTTGATGATTGCCTTGTTTTTCTACCTCATTGCTTGAATTCATTCCATGTGTTTGTCTACATTCATGATATTTTATCAAGGACTTATATTAGGTAACGTGCATAAATTGTCTTGTTCGTTATCAATTGGATCTACCATGTGTTTCATCGATCGATCGAATCATCATCGTAAACGTAACATTGATTCAGAGTGCTTTTTAATCCTCTAAGATTTTTATATTGATTCATTCTCCGAAACATGGAGTGAAAAGCACTCAACTCCAAAAGGATAGATGTTTCCATGGTAATATATAATCACTGGCCTTCTATGAAATTATATGACATGACATTGCAACGAAAAGATCAATAGAAGATAATACAAGGTAAACTAGGAAGTTAAAGTTAAGTAACTCCCATGATTAAATTATCGAACAAAGCATGATACAAGGGATCGAAACACATGAAGGATATTGAATGACATTGATTAATGAATCATCTTATTCCAATGACATAGATTCCTAAGAACGATCCATCCTCAAATGTTTTATAAGACTTTTGATTAATTCCAAAATATAATTGTCTCATTTGACAATTACCTATAATTTGTACTTTACTCAATTCCTCAAGATATTGATCTAAGTCGAAGGACAAGTGATCATAACCCCACACGACGATCATCGCATGATACCACCACAATATCGAAATTGGATGATGCTAATCGTTGATTTTAATTGAATCAAAATAAATTACGAATCCTAAATCCTTATGGATGTTAGATGTATGTCAGATCAATAGCTATGGATGTCAAATGTATATCGAATCAATAGCTATATTCTTAATTTAACTCACATATGAATTAATCCTTAGAGCTTATGAAGTTATGAAATAATGATAAACTTTTCTTCAAATTCCAATGTTAAACAATTAAAAAATATAAAGATTTCATAAGAATGGATGGAAGGCTAAAAATCTTAATTCATGGTAAGCATAAGGGCCCAAGATGACAACAAAGAGCAACTAATTATTTTTATCTATAGTACTATTATCGTAGGTTGAGGTTAGAGTGAAAATAAAATAAATAAATAAATAAATAAAAGAAATAATAGTAAGTGCATGTGATGGTAAAATTTTAATTGAACGAAATTTTAGAAGAATAAATATAGGTGCTTGTTCATTAAATTCAAAGATACTCATAATAAGTATGTTCACTAACACTCCTTTTAAGGAGGTTATTGACCCAAATAATTATTGTATTATACACTAAAAATTTGATAGATAAGAGAACTATCCAGACCTTGGAGGACATATGGAGAGCATGTACACTTGATTGGCATGATAACTAGAACGATAATTTACCTATGATAGAAATTGCTTATGATAACGATCACCATTTAATTATTTTAAAACAGATTTCAATCGTACTAGCAACCTTATTGGTCACCCACTCAATATGCTGAAGTAGACAAAGTGAATATCATGAGTATAGAGGATATTCTAAGAAGGTTGAATTGATTAAGAAAATATTGAAGGTAGAAGAGCTACACAGACTAAGATATAGGAGAGCAAATTATTAATGATGGTGAGCATGCTACTGAAAGTTTCCTATATGAAAGAGGCAATACGGATAAATAAATAAGGAACAATTAGTCTTCACTGCGATGGACCATTTAAATATTAAAGTTAGTTGGCAAGGTTGCATATAGGTTGATACTGCACTCTTCTTATCGAGAAGTGCATTACATATTTCATATGTTCCTGTTCAAGAAGTACAAGCATGATGATACTAATATCATCTAGATTAAGGGGCCTAATTTAGCCGCAGACCTCACCTTTGCTAAGTGTCCGACTCATATTATGGAACGCAAGGTACAACGTACCCATGATCCAAGTAGCCTTGCGTTTCACCACGACGAAGAGGTAATAAGGAAGCTTGAGTCAGAAATGCGCTAAGAGTCCTCACACCTTTTTGACAAGCTTTCTACCTCGTTCAAAATTCGAGGATGAATTTTCTTTTAAGGAGGTTATAATGTAACAACTAAAAAAAAGAAGAAAAAAAAGAGAAATGGTCATACGGCTAGTGGAGTAATGATCCCTGAAATCAGGGATATGCAAATCACGACAATAATGAAAAAAGGAAATTAAATAAATGATGGGGTAAAAATCGGATTTACAGAATAAATGAAATAAAAAACTTGAAAACTCCTATTTTTCTCATTCTCACCGTGACCCCCTGCTCTAACCATCAACGAACAAGACAAATCTCTCTGAACACCTTGTACAAATCCGAAACAACTCAAGTAAAGATAGCCGAATGCCACTCGCCTATCTCCATCACGAATAGTGGTTTTGATCTTGCCCTTTACTGCGCTGAAATCCCCACATCTGTAGGTGGTGACCGGCCAGGGGAAGTAGGAGCACAGAGAGGACAAGGAGGATGTTGTCGATAGAGCTTACTTCGAATCAAGGCAAGGATCAAACGTGAAACAAGGTGGATGAATCGAAATCACCTTGCATAATTATAATTAGATCTTATCAATATCCTGCCTGATAATGCTATCGAATCAAGAGTTTTAAAAAGGTTGAACAAAATATACGAACCGATCCATTTCTTTTCTGATTGTGTAATTACATGGCTTTTGTTTCTTATATAGATTCGATTATTTTTGTTATTGATCTGCCTTGATGATTGCTAGGACGTAGTACGTAAATTATATCGATAATCTGTAGTGTTTTGATCGAATTTCATATCGAAATTGTCTAAGCAACTTCCGTCGTCACGACGACCTCCCTGTCATGCTCGTGCCACAGCCTACATGCTCGTGCCACCTCTTCGGCACACCGGTGCCATCCTACAATCACGTCCGTGACATTATTTGGTCGAGAGTATGCGATTAACTAAAAACCCGATCGATCGGCCCAAATGGATCGGTAGACCGACATCATGCCTAGGCACGCCTGTGACACTTCATGGATATGACCATGCCATCCCATCGTCCCTATAACAGATCGGCACGGCCGTGGCATTTCACTGGCACGCCCGTGCCAAGCTTTAGATCAGCTGACTGGTCCACGAAATCGATCGACTGACCCCCGAATGTAATTCTTTAAATTGTTGATTCTTAGATCTTGATTTTGATCCAAATATTGCTTGTTCTGATTGATTATTAATGACTGGATCTAAAGACATGATCTCGTTGAGATCCATTCCCACTCTACGATATGATTCTTTTTACTGATTTACCCTCCTATTGATTCAATCACCTCTATAGTATGAAGAATGAAAAGATGGTAAAGTGATTAATAAATAAAGGTGAAATATAAATGATGGATTCTTAGCCCATGCCAAGTGCCTCAAGATAAGGGTCACTCCCTTGGTCATGACTTGTTCACCCATGGATCCGTACAAGGCTGTATTATTTTGCTCGGCGTAAATCTCAAAAGTTAAAGGCACATAAAACCATCTGAGTTATAAGCAAAGTTAAAGGTAAAGAAGAATGTTCAAGTAATGCAAATATGATATTAAAAAATCTAAATGCACTATTCAAGGTAAAGAAGAATGTTCAAACAATGCAAGTAAGATGTCAAGTATTATTATGATCTCTATCACGATTAATGAGTTTGCTCTTGATCCCAAGTTTCATGTATTCTCATGATATTAATGATTATCATTATTTACTGACCTTTATTATTCTAACGACTCCATGCTTAATTTATCGTCAAGATAAATTATTTCACCAATTCTAATTTATCCTATTTAACAATTATGCATTGTATACTCTCACTGGTTCTCCACTAGGTTGTAAAGTTTACGGGAAGACCTCCTCTTATGTGTTTGATTTTCTCAGGGCCAGTGATGATGTGGAGTAGGTGTGCTGTGATGATGCTTAGGTGACAAGAAAGCATATGAACAACATGGCATAATTAATTAATTATTTTTTCTTCCGCATTTGTGAATCTATGATGTAAACTTTATGAGATTTATTTAGAGATGATGTAGCCACTTTTTTAGACTTTCGTAATTTATGTTATTTTTTTATTTTATTATTCTTCCGCTGACGTGTCTCAGTTCTTATCTAAAATATGATCAAATAAAAGGATCAAAATCATAGTGTCCGTAGCGTCTACAGGTTGATATTCGTCACGTGACGTAGGTCGATTCGAGGTGTTATAGCAATTCTTTAATCTTTGCAAGTGATGAATAGTAGAATGATTTCATGATAAGATGATGGGTGAGATTAGAATAAGAGACTTGATGATGTGTTATATATGTAGCTCTCCATTATTTATATCATATGCTAGCATTTTGTATAGTGTTCGCATTTCATGTTTTATTGTTCAATACATAATTCTATTCATCCATAGTTGATAATTGTAGGTCACGTTAATGTGCATGTGTTTTTTTTAACTTATGTCTCGTTTAGTATATTTGATGTTGAGATAAAGTGCTCCATCTATATTGATTAGACAGATATGTATGCATTCCATTTTAATAGCTTAAAATTATTATGATAAATTTTAATTACATATACTTGTAGTGCAGATCTCCTATCATTAATATTATACATAGGTTGTGTGGAATTGATTGGAAAACATGTTACTCAACCATGGTTTTTTTAAATGACAACTTTTGTGTTTATTGTTATTTAAACTATGAATATATAATATTGCTATTAACCCTTTCGCGAAGGCCTACAATGGACTTGGTCATCCCACATATTGTTTACTTTTCGTATCACATTTAAATTAATTTTGTGACATGAAAAGAGGAGATAAATTATGCTTGAGGGATAATTTATAATCATGATAGCCATTTATCGGATGGAGTGGACCTTTAATCAATATGGTTATCAGAGATGTATATGAATCATACTCAAATAAAATGACATTAATTGATGTTTTCATGAAACTACAAATTAACGAGAGGTAGAATATATTAATTGATGCTTTCATGTAATATATTCACTAATATTAATAGTATAAAATACGATAAATAATTTATGTATTTTATAAGTCATAGATATAAATAAAATATTTTTTAACACAAGATATTTTAGCAATATTAAAAATATGATATGGTTGAAAATATTTAAATAAATTAAATAACAATTGAAATAATAATGAGTCAATTTGGTGTGCTTAGATTTTTCTAAACAATATTCATCATAATGAGTATGAAAGAAAAGATAATATAAGATGTTGAAAAAGGAGTACATAGGTTAAAAAAGTAGTTGAAGAAATGAGAAAAAAATTAAAATAATAATCTAAAAGGCATTTTAATATTTAAACCTACATAATTATATATAATAACACAATTTTAATACTTATTTAAATAAATAATGTTTTTTTATACTAGTTTCTGTTAATTGACAACATTTCTGTTTCTCTTGTCACCTGCAAGCTCAAGAACAAAAATCAGAAAAAAAATGAGGTGAGACATCCTATTTTCTTTCTTCAAAAGAACTTAGAATGAGCCACCAACCGTAATCTTTTACTTGTTAAAATGTAGTATGCAAGCATCATTTTAAACGGCTCTTAATCGTTTACTTGTTAAGTTTAGATTTTAGAATAAAAAACACCATTTTAAATGGTTCTCCTTCAAGAAGGAAAGAAATCATAATATTTATTCCAATGCTTCGAAATTTGCATCCAACTCACTCGATTTATGGGGAAGGTTTAATATCCCCCTGAACACTAATGATCATTAAAAAAATTTGTTGAATCAACCATATGATTATGACCTTACACTTTAACCATATAGTTCATAAAAGTTGGAGGATTCTGATAATGTACTTGGAATCTTTCCTAATTTCAAGGACTAATCTTGCATGACGCATCTGTTTGCCTAAATTAATCACTTTTTGTGACATTCTTGATGGAAATGTGAGTGTGAATGATTGGTGAATTTTCAACACGAGCGGACCCCCCCCAAATCTTGGGACCAAACTCTTTGCTTCTTGTGGTGGATTCTAAAAGAGCTGCCAACGTTTGTCTTAGTCACTTTTGTCACTAAAGAAACGAAAACAAGAAAAGTTAGAGGAGGAGCTAATAATGCAGAAATAAAGGGAGTCAAACAATGTTGAATAATGCACTTATTTTTTTTAGAGTTATTTTTCATAAACAATATTCAAACTATCACGATTTTTTACATTTAATTTAATTTTATTTTATTTTTCACATCTTATTTTTTTTATCTCTAAACTATCATAATTTTTTCAAAGTCAACTTTTGTTAAAATCAATTTTTTCTATTTATGAAATATAAAAAAATATCTTTTCTCTCGTCTCTTTTAATATTTAAAAATTTAAAATAAAAAAGAAAAATATTGCTGATCATGTCATAGCAGGGGGCAACCCCCCCTACGCCCATCGGCCTGTCACCGATCGTAGGGCGGGGGGTGCGTCACCCCCCTCTATGATGCCATCTTCGGCCATCCTCTGCTCGCTGCGATCATTCCCCTTCGTCGACTTCTCTGTCTCCAGCCTCTTCTTCTCTGCTCGCCCAGCTTCAAGTTCCTCGTCTTCACCTCTTCCGCAGCCGCCGTCGCCGCCCACCCGGCTTTTGGCCCCTGCGCGTCTGGTCACCATCGGAGGCCTCCTTTAAAGTGACCTCCTCAAATCCCTCTCGGCTCTCTCCCTAGTCAGCCTCGTCGATCCCTCCACGCTCTGCTGGACCAGCGGCTCCGCCGCCGTCGTCCAGGTTGGTGACGTCCTCGATCGAACGGTGGTGATGAGCTTCGCCTCCTCTACCTAATCGACCACCTAAAGCTCGATGTTGCCAGCGCTGGAGGCACGCTCCTCACTCTCCATGGCAACCACGATGAACGCCGATGACGATTTCCGCTACGCCACCAACGAAGGCCTCGACAAGTTCAGCCAATGGGTCTTCTGGTTCCGATCTAGTCTTGACATGAAGCGCATGTGTGCCGGCCTTTTGCCGCCAGCGGACCCCTTTGAAGGCATCCCAAGATCATTTCCGGGGATAAAGGAGAAATGTTGGAACGAGATCCGTGCTCGGATCGCGGCGTTGTGCTCGAACGGCCCAATCGCAATGCGGTTTCTTGCTAGAACTAGGTCGTGCTCATGGTGGGCGAGTCTGTGTTCGTCCATGGCGGGCTGCTAAAGCACCAGATCTACCATGGTCTTGAGAGGATCAACCAGGAGGTTAGAGACTAGATCACCGGGAAGCCCGACAGCACGTGGTCGTCGAATCAGCAGTACGACCAGGCAGTGAAAGCGGCTGCACGAGGTGGAGGCGAAGCTCGGGCTGGGAATTTTGATCCCCGAGAAAATGGATTGTAGGAAGGGAAATGCCAGCGTGCGTAGTGGGGTCGCCCCTACTGCGACCGACATAGGGGGTCGCCCTATCGCGTGCCGGCACACATAGGAGGAAACGGGGGGGAGGGGTCGCCCCCTGGTCGTTGCTGGTCGCAGCAGGGGCACCGGTCACCCCTTTTTTCATGAAAGTGTAATTTCAATTTTAGTAACTAAGTTAACGAAAAAGTTAACAGAATTCGACGGAAAGATCAAATTAAAAAAAAATTACGATAATTTAGAGATCTAAAAAGTAAATTCGTAGTTTGAAATTAGATGTGAAAAGTCACGATAATTTAAGAGTGATTTATGAAAATAACTCTTTTTTAGCTATTTGTTAAAATTTCTATGCGAGAAAAATTATGCCATGACAAATGCATAAAATATTTTAGGATGACGTAAAATTTATTAAATGAAAATAGAGGAGCTATTCAATTTTTTACGTGCAGTAAGAGTTATTAGCACATAATTAATTTAGTTGTAGTGGAGAATTTTTATATGTCGGGCTCGAAATATGATATGACTAATTATTGTATCTTAACTTGAAATTCAGAAGGCTGCTATTATTTGAGACCTTGATGAATTCTTCACCTGAATTAGACTTTTAACCGAATTTTTTTGCATCAACCTAAGTAAAAGTCTTTAACATTTTTGTTAGATAAAAGCGTTGAGGAATATTTGAATAGGTGTAGGCCATTCATGAGCATTAATTGATTTTCGTGAATGCGGTAATATACAGAAATGACAATGCTTTCTAAAGAAGACAACTTTCATATTATTATTATCATTATCATATTTTCCATTTAATTCATCTTTGGATCAAACTTTTTTTTTATCAGTCCGAATCTACGAAAGATTTTAACGAGACTATTAGTGTTTGACTAATTTGAAATAAAAAAGGTAAAACGATAAATATTTATTCTCTAATCAACGTAATAGTTTCAAGATCAAACTCGGAGCTATTAACACTCATATGATCATAATTAAATTAAAAAAAATTCAATTTTCCCTGAATAATATTCGATCAAATAACATAATCATAAAAAATGTTTTCCTCTTCTCCTGAAACTATTTTAATTAGTTGAGCAACCGGGAAAGAGAAAAAAAAAATGCACAACCCAATTTGAAGCCACACCACACGGATCTCATGAGCCCCAACAGATTAATTTCTTTGGAAGGCTAAAAATCTTTCGTCACACGTCTACTCCAATCGAAAGCTCTTGCACCAGGCACTATCATCCGAGAAGGAACAGCACAACTGCACGTACGTAGTCGCAGCCTGCTGTTTTTACTACACAAGCTCTCTCTCTCTCCCCCCTCTCTACCCCTCTCTCTCTCTCTCTCACACACACACATCACAGCAAAATTCTCGCATCCAATGAATCGATCTTCTGGGATAGAAAAAAGTATAAAAAGTTGCTTGTTTGCTTGCATGAAAGTAGATAAGCAAAGGCACCATTCTACCCATTAAAAAGGGGAAGGAAAAAAGTGTAGGGGCGATCCCCGTATAGACAGGAACAGAAGACGACGACAGACGCCATTAATGGACTTGGCGCCTCCTGGTACCTGATTAGGTTGGCCACATGGTTATATGCTTTCTCGTTTTGTTATTTTCATATTTTTTTCTTGTTCTGTAGTCACAATAATAACAATTTAATCTGGGATTAATTTTTTTATGAATAAACTAAAAAAATAAGATGATTATGTACAGTCGTATTTAAGTATTTGTACCTTTTTCTTCGTATCGTCAATTCATATGCTATATATGAAAATAAAAAATCTTTATTGGATCCACTTTTCTAGGAATTTATTTTTGTGTTACCTAGGCTTGTTATTTTCTTTATGCTATGTCAAAAAATGTTTCGTTTATAGAGTCAAATTGAGAGTAGATGTGAATTTATCCAATAACCAGATAAGGTTTTGTATTCTGCCGTTTGTCGCATATATAATATGGCATTTAACGTTCTCCTAAATTTATCAATTATTTTTGGACAATTTTAAGAAAGTGAGTATTAGGAAAAAAACTTTGGACCAAAATTTTACGAGTATTTAAAATTTTACTTTATACATCCCCTCACACAACACAAGTGCACATTAAATTCCAGACACGCACACATTTCCGCCTCGCCTCCCTCGCTCGACTGAGCTGCTGAAGCAAAAACATGGCGGTTCACCACTCCCTCGACCTCGCTGACGCATCGTCCTACGACGACGACGGCCGCGAGAAGCGGACAGGTAAAACCTCTCGACGCCCATGCTCCGATCTCTTTATAGATCTTTTACACGCGCCAGCGCTCGTACGCACGCTAACTCCCGCACGGCCGCCGGTCGGTATCAGGAACGTTATGGACTTGCGTGGCGCACATCATCACGGCCGTCATCGGTTCCGGCGTGCTGTCTCTCGCCTGGAGCACGGCGCAGCTCGGCTGGGTCGCGGGGCCCCTCAGCATGCTCTGCTTCGCCTTCGTCACGTACGTCTCCGCCTTCTTGCTCTCGGATTGCTACAGGTCACCGGATTCAGTCACCGGAGCCAGGAACTACTCCTACATGGACGCCGTCAGAGTGAACCTAGGTGCACGAAATCGCAGAGAGAACCACCGCCTGATCTTAAACTTGTCCATCCATGTTTTATGATTTAAATAGAGCACTGACTTGTCGATCGATGCCTTCTACCAGGTGAGAAGCGGACGTGGGTCTGTGGGTTCCTGCAGTACTTTAGCATGTTCGGGACTGGAATTGCGTACACTCTCACCACTTCAGTCAGCATGAGGTATGGCCAAAAATTTGACTCCACTGATGGAACGAAGGACGAGTTCCTGATCCTCCTTTGCTTGCAGGGCCATTCAGAGATCGAACTGCTTCCACAGGGAAGGCCATGCCGCGCCCTGCGCATACGGCGACAGCTTCTACATGCTTATGTTCGGAATCGCCCAGGTGCTGCTCTCTCAGATACCAAACTTCCACGAGATGGCGTGGCTCTCGACCATCGCGGCCATCATGTCCTTCTCCTACTCCTTCATCGGGTTCGCCCTGGGCGTCGCCAAAGTGATTGGTACAGATACTTCGATCTCAGAAACTGTTACATTCTGACATGCTCGCTAACATAAAAAAGAGCAGCAATGGTGGAGTCGCTCCTGAGCCGTTTCTCCTTCCTTTTTGCCAGCGAACGGGACCATAAAAGGGGGCGTCGGCGGCGTCACGGGGCTGTCCGCACCTCAGAAGACTTGGCGAGTCTCTCAAGCGCTGGGCGACATAGCATTTGCCTACCCCTACTCCCTAATCCTCCTGGAGATACAGGTGACACCACTGATACGCGAACCCACATAAGAATCCTCTGCAAAGTTAACTTCGATACCTGACACGAATTTGATCCTTATGCAACTGGGATGGCTCAAATTCAAAGGACACACTGAGATCGAAACCACCGGAGAACCAGACCATGAAGAAGGGGTCCATGATCTCCATCCTGGTCACCACTTTCTTCTACCTCTGCTGCGGCTGCTTCGGCTACGCGGCCTTCGGGAACAACACGCCCGGGAACCTCCTCACCGGGTTCGGCTTCTACGAACCTTACTGGCTCGTCGACTTCGCCAACGCCTGCATCATCATTCACCTGCTGGGAGGCTACCAGGTCGAACGCCGCCTGCCTCCCTGCCTACTCTACCCTTTTTCCTGCCAGCAGCTACACACCGATCCATCAGTATCGCGGTTTTAACATTGCAACAATTGCTTGCAGGTTTATAGCCAGCCGGTGTTCTCGTTCGTGGACAGATGGTTCGCCGCCAAGTTCCCCGACAGCGACTTCGTGAACAAGGAGTACGCCGTCCGGCCGCCGCTGCTGCCGGCTTACAAGCTGAACCTGCTGCGCCTTTGCGCCAGGACGCTGTACGTTGCGGCGACGACGGGGCTGGCCATGTACTTCCCGTTCTTCAACGAGATCCTGGCGCTGCTGGGGGCCCTCAACTTCTGGCCCCTGGCCATCTACTTCCCCGTGGAGATGTATTTCGTGCAGAAGAAGGTCGCGCCATGGACGAGGAAGTGGGTGGTTCTGGAGGTGTTCAGCGCCATGTGCCTGCTCGTCAGCGTCTTCGCCTTCGTTGGATCTGTCGAAGGACTCGTCAGTGAGAAGCTCGGCTAATTAATTGTTCAGGGGGTCACATCGCATATGAATTAATTCCACACCACCCCCTTTTTTTTTCCCTTCTGTTTCTCTTGTTTTTTTTTCTCGCTCTTGTAGGATAAGATTGGACTTGAATCTTGTAACATCACACACAATTATAAATCTTATGGTATCTTTTAGAGTGGACATTTTTCTCACGCCGATGGAATATTGAGATATACAAAACGTTGTAGTTAATCTATTTCTTGTTCTGTATTAAAGTGTTATGATGAAGGACAAAATAGGCCTCGGCCTCTAATGGGAGGATTTACTATAATTGATCCCTTGGCTTTAAATGATCACATTTGTTTTAAATGCCCGAATCCGATTTGTTTTCAATTGTTGTTTAAATATCCTGGTTTTCTTTAAGTGATCTGATTTATTTCAAATGGAAACATTTTCTTTTAATTGGTCATATGAACTAGGAAAAATCTTAGACCTTTGAAATCTGAATTTCAAATTGTACCAAATGGATGGTATTCGAAATTAATTTGATTTCTCATATAAAAAATAATACTAACAAATATTATTCTTAGATCATAGTGATCCAGTAATTGGATGCCACCTCAACGCTATAAATTGAGGATCCATCTGACTTATTAAATTAAATTGAAATAAATAGTTTAATGATTGAAAGTGATTTTAAAAATAAAAAATTACGTGTTTGGTAAAAAAATATAAATTATTATTTTAGTCAAATGATGAAAAAATGTTTAATATTATAATAGAGAAAATACGTGAATAAAAGTTTAAATCTTGTTTGTGAAAATCCATGACACAGGGATGAGCAAGCAGACGCCCATCACAGAAAGGAGAAACACACAGAGTTTGATCGTGTACTTTGCACTCATAACTGGCTTACAAATTTCCCCGTATCTGATCATAATCCACTACTTCTCATTACTAATTCTCGGCGACATCGGCCAAGGGGATTTAAATACGAACACTTTTGGTTTGATTATCCTGAGTCCCGAAATATTGTTGAACGTGAATGGATCTTCCAACACCCTGATAGAACCATTCAACAAGCTCTCGGTAATATTAGACACAAAACTCTTCTCTGGAATCGTAATGTGTTAGGTAGTTTAGAACATAGAGTGGCGGAAATTGAACTCCTCATCTCAAATCTTGAGACTAAGGACTCGGCTTCTGGTCTGTTTGAGAATGAGCTAAATCATTTACGTTCTGCCTACCACAGGCATGCTGCCTTGCTTCGACAGATAACCATCAAATGGTGAAGTAAATCTCATATTAATTGACTAAAACATGGCGACCAGAACACCTCTTTCTTTCACACCGCCACTATGGTGAGACAACGTTCCAACCTCATCACAACCCTTTATGATTCCAATAACATCAAGATCACTAACGAAGACCACATTCGTAACCTGTTTGCCACCCATTATCAGGATCTTTGGCAACGTTCTGACCCCTCGCCTCTTCAGAATAACTACTGGCCCCCTCTTCCTTCCCTACCCTCGTCCATGGTTAGTGACCTCATCAATACTGTTACACCTAAAGAGGTAGATACTCTCTGGAGCATGCCACCTGGGCGTGCTCCCAGTGCTTATGGCTTTACCATCGAGTTTTACAAAGAATATTGAGATATTATTGGCCAGGACATTACTCAGATCATTCTATATTTTTTCACCACCAATCATCTCCCGTCAGAACTTACCAAGACATGCCTTAGTTTCATTCCTAAGCGGTCTCATCCCAAACATGTTTCTGATTATCGCCCCATCGCACTCTGTAATGTTATTTACCGAATCATTTCTAAAATCATCGCCACCAGACTAAGATCTGTCCTTGCCTTGCTCGTTGGCAGTGAACAATCAGCTTTTATCCCCAACCGCTCCATTCAAGACAACATCCTTATTGCCCAAGAGATCGCTCACTCCCTTACTAAAGGATGTAAAAAACATATCATTATTAAAGCTGATATCAATAAAGCCTTTGACACGATCTCCTGGGTAGCTATCACCAAAGTACTCACCCTTATGAATTTTTCTGCTCAGTTTATCAACTGAGTGTCCACCTGTGTCCAATCTCCTACATTCTCTTATTACATTAATGGTATTGATTCTCCCAGCTTTAGGAGCCACCGGGGGATTAGACAGGGTGATCCCCTCTCCCCCTACATTTTCACCTTTATTTTCCAGATCTTTTCATCTCTCATGAAACAGGCTATTGCAATCAATCAGATCACCCCCTTTTCAATTCGTTCCTTCTCACTTAGCCATCTCCTCTTCGCAGATGATCTCTTAATCACCATATTGGCTACTAAATCGAACTGCATTAATCTGCAAAAAACCCTTCATAATTATGGGCGCTTAGGTAATCAATGGATCAACCCCCGACAAATCTGAAATCTTCTTCCCTCCTACTTTCTCTGTTCGGAGGAAACAAATCATCTTAAACATCCTCAACTTCAAACTTGGGCTCTTTCCCTTATCGTACCTTGGTGTTTCTATTTCATACAAATTCATCCCTGCCAAATTCCAAAATCGTATTGCTGAATGTCTCTTCTAAAATCTCTGGATGGAAAAGTAAACTGTTGAATCAAGCTGGTAAATCCACGCTCATCAGTTCTGTGATCAACTCGGTCCAATCCATGCCCTCAGTTCTACCTACCTCTCTAACAATGTCCTTGAGACCATTGAACGCTTCTCTCGCGGCTTCCTTTGGAATGGCAGTAAGGATAACAGTGGTTTGCATATGATTAATTGGAATACTGTTTTGCTCCCACGATACGCTGGTGGTCTTGGACTTCGAAATCTTAAGCTTGTCCGACCATCCCTATTAATCAAACGGATCATGAACCTGTTAAATAATCAAAAGTCAATATGGACGGACTTAATTACAAACAATTATGGTACCATCCACCCCTGGTTCCCTCCTTATCATGATAACTCCTCCTGGGCCTGGAAGCTTATATGGGAATCCCTCCTTTCCACTCGTATGGGTACGAGGAAATTCGTCAGTAATGGCACTAATACCTATATTCTCTCGGATCCCTGGATTTTTAACATCCCACTCACCCATAAACCTACTTTCATTAATATGGAGATCTCGCTTGATGGTTTGACTGTTGACATGCTCATTCTTAACAATTCGTGGAACGACCAGCTTCTTTATCAGTTCTTTGGTCCTCATCTTGCATCACTTATCTCCACCATTTAACTCCTGCTCATACCTATGATGACATGTGGATTTGGGAGGCCGACACTCACGGTATTGCCCATGCTAAATTTGTTTATCGTTATCTTACTAAGCTTGCCTTGCCCACTCCTGCTGTTGGACGGCTCGCCTGGTCCAAGATGTGGAGTATTCCGACACTGCCGAAGGTCCATACGTTTTTGTGGAAACTTTTGCATAATAGATTACCTACTTTAGACTACATCACTCGTCTTAATACAAACTTAAATCCCACGTGTTTTTTGTGGTAACACCCTCGAAACTGTGACACATTTATTTTTTTCGTGCTCTTTTTTCTTTCCGTTTTTGGGAATTTTTCCAAGCTCAGTTGCGCATTACTTTTGATTTCATGAGCTCTTGGCCCGAGGGTGCTTGGCTCAATGAAGGCTCTTCGCTGGATACGCGTTCTCGAAATCGTCTGCTTTCTCTATTTTCCTTTGCTTTCTAGGGCTTATGACAGTGTCGGAATGATGCACATTTTCGTTCCATCAGGGCAACCCAGCTTGTGGTCTAGGAAAAGGTTTTAGCGCAGTATAACGACTATGCCAGAATCCACATTCCTGAGGCAACTTTCCCCCAAGACCCTACCTGGGTCCGGTGGGAGCCCTCCCAATGTCCTTCATTGGAACTAGCTTGGCGGGGGGAGCAGGTTTCATTATCCGCACTCACTCTGGTCTTTGCCTCTTTGCAGGTGCTGTTACGAGATATGCTGATTCGGTTCTTGAGCTTGAAGCCTGGGGTGTTCTCGTTGCTGTTCAATGCTGTCTCTCCATGGAGTTGCTTTCTATCATGATCGAATCAGACTTTGCTAACTTGGTGCAAATTATCAATGGGCATTCTGCTGTTCCTTGACGTGTGAAGAATATTGTAACTGACATTAAGGCTTTGCTTAACCATTTTACTTCATGGCGTCTTACTCACTGTTTCCGTGAAGCTAAACGGGCGATTGATTTTTTGACAAATCATGGTCGAATGTCTAACCACGATCTTTTTTGGAAGCTGATCCTCCGCGAGATCTCTTCAATATTTTGTATCATGACCGTTTTGTTCTCCTTATCAATAGATGATCTTTTTTTCAAAAAAAAAAAAAAGAGCAGTCCATGCGCTTGTGGTGCTACAACATGCGTTTATGAATTATGATTGATTCGAGTCAAAGAGTGGCAGCTTCGGCGTGAACAATAAGTGCCAAGAAACAGGCCACCTGCTGAATGTTTCGTGACCCCACGAGGCAGTCAACAAGGGGAGTGAGAAGAAGGGTTGACCAGCCGAGCAGGCGAATTGGGTGATCAACCTAACTCTCAAGCAACTAAAGAGAGTTGAATATTCACCAACAAAGAAAAGAAAAAGAAAACACAACACACTTTCTGAACCCTTCCATGCACTCACACGTGAAATCTTTCCCCCTCTCTCTCTCTGTGAACTGTGAACCAAATAATTTTGTACTTTGCAATATATTAGAGTCCAGATTCCAGATTGCAGAGCACAAACATATACCGCAGGTGGTGCTTCCATTATCCAAACGATAGTCGGCGACCAGTGAAGAAGTGAAGAAGGGACTTGGTGAGAAAAATGGGGAGGATTCCGTGCTGCGAGAAGGACAATGTGAAGAAAGGTCAGTGGACTCCGGAAGAGGACAACAAGCTCTCTTCCTACATCTCGCAACACGGCACACGTAATTGGCGTCTCATCCCTAAAAATGCTGGTAATAAACTCTCATAGCTCTGTATACGTGTGTGGAGTGCAAATCATGGCAATTTCCTGTGTGCCAGTGCTAACTGAGCTCGTATTATTATTTATTCATTTATGTGAGTGAAGGGCTCCAGCGATGTGGGAAGAGCTGCCGTCTTAGATGGACCAACTACCTGCGCCCGGACCTCAAGCATGGGGAGTTCTCAGAGTCCGAGGAAGACACCATTGTCAAGCTTCATGCTGTCGTTGGAAACAGGTGGGCACTGATAGCCGGACAACTGCCGGGACGCACGGACAACGACGTGAAGAACCATTGGAACACTAAGCTTAAGAAGAAGCTCTCCGGGATGGGGATCGACCCAGTCACGCACAAGCCCTTCTCCCACCTCATGGCGGAGATCGCCACCACCCTGCAACCGCCCCAAGTCGCCCACCTCGCCGAGGCCGCCCTCGGCTGCTTCAAGGATGAGATGCTCCACCTGCTCACGAAGAAAAGCGCGGACATCTCCTCCTCCTCCATGGTGGTCAAGCCGCCCACGTCCTCCGCGGGTGGTGGTGCCAGTGAGCTCAAGGCAACGGCCATCTCCGAGGCCATGACACGAGACGCCAAATCTGATCAGCCTTGGGCGGGTGCAGTGGACTCTCTTGCAATCTCTTACGAGGGCGACGACGCTTGCTGCACGACGATGTATGGCGGGCTTTCATATGATGGCTTTGGCATGACAGCGGGAGCTAACAGCGGGAAGAAGGACGACATGAGGGGTGATGATGGTACGCTCACTTCGGACTACATCTTCTGGGACTTATCCGAGGAGCTGATAAATTCCTTAGTGTAACAGAAAGAAGGAAAACCTAAAGCAACATTATAGTCTGAGGAATTGTTTCAATTCATATATTGATAAATAAACTGATTAGGCTATAATAGTTTTTCCATTATAGTCTCAGGAAGTAAAGTACTAAAAATTTGTAAGTTGTAATAGGTAACTTGTAACACAATTGGAATTTCTCCATCATTAAATAATACTTTGTTCATTTTTTTCCCTATATATAAAATATACATTATACAGATGGCACACACCATGGCTGGCACTGCCCTTACATGATTCACACGATACATATTTCAACAAAAGAATGGATTCTGAATACAGATTAAACTACAAAAATTACATACTGTGGAATGACTGTGTAAAATAAAAAGGCCTCAGTTTTTCAATTTTGGGGCACCCATTCCAGTTCTAGCTCAAGGTCTCCAGATTCCACATTCTGGAGTTTCAGAAGTACCTCTTGTCTTACTTTCCCATCTGCAATGTTGACAATGCTGTCTTCAACGAGTGCATTATCGCTTGTTTTCAACCATTTCCCTATCTGCATATTCCCTAGGAGCGCAGCATCTCCGAAAGCCATGGCAGCTGTGATCATAGGTTGTATGTCGATCTCAGCTTCGCCCATGATATCATCAGCGGAAAACAAGTCATGGTCGTAGACTTGCTGTTTTAAAAAAAAATGAAAACATAAACTTACGTTGCCTATCAATGGAGGTTGTTTAAAGACATGTAAACAGGATAGGATACATAATGATGACAATATTGCATGACTGCTAATAATTGCATGGCATATATCACTAACCAGTTTCAGAGCTCCATAGCGATAGGGAACTGAAAACTTGAGCTCTTCGTTCCATACTGGGTTTAAATTACTTTTCTTAACAGTTGTCTGAGCCCTCTGCAAATATGTACATGTCCAGTGAATTTCACAGGTAAAAGAAAAGTAACTTATCATGGTGAGGCATGTTTCAATTTTCATGGCTTAATACACTAATAGCTCACCTGTTGCCCAAGGGTCAAGACAACATATGGATCACTGGTTAACATATCTCTGACAGCTAAGTTTGTCCCTCTAACGACTTTAACTTTCAAGTGTCCAATAACTTCACTTGGATCTACCTATTGGTCACAACAGCAAGTCAGTCAGGAATTCAAAGTGAGTAAAGACATTACTTGGGAAACTAATGTTCTTTGAAGTACAACTTACCACTCTCTTGGAGCTGGTGGAGACAAAACCATTATCAAAGTTCTTTCCAGATTCATATGATCTAAAAGACATCTTGGAAGACACTATTCTTAAGCTTGGTTTCAGGAACTCCTGCAACTCATACTTGGACCTATTGAACAAAAGGAAGTAATTTTACATGAGAAAATATCAATTTTCTTCCAGAAAGATGTTAAATAACACATCAAACTTTTAGGTACATTACCTAATAAAATTAATTCTGTCGTCACTGTTTGCATCTGGTCTAGGCCTCGAATACCCTTTGGGAAGAAAAGCCTCATAAATTGAATTAGCGTATGAGTTACCGCCGACCTCTATCATTGAGTCAATGTCACTATCAGACCATTCATCTAGCGTCAGCGAGAGCACCTAGATATAAAAAAACCAGAAATATGCCCACTATAAATACAATTTAAACTAAGATCACATCTAAATCCTAGAAAATTTATAGAATTTACATTGTAGAAAGAATGGACTTTCTAGGTCAGAAAGCTTGTTGAATTCTATTTATGAATATGAAAACAACATATCGATCACAGGAATGAAAAATCACATCAGGAATAGTACCTTTGAAACGTCTTCACCAAGTCTCCTGTGAACATCACTACATTTTAAGCATATAAAAACTCCAATATTGGCCGATCTGCAACAAAAAACATGAATTGTGAAAAAAAAGATAAAAAACAATCAATCCAGAGACTAGGTCATGTTTGCAAACATATTTACTGCATTGAGGCTACAGCTTTCAGATTAATGAAAAATGACATCTTTGGTCTTCTAATGCCTTCTTGTTTGCATTAACCAAATGTATGGATGTGCATCTAATTGATAGAGGATATAAGCTCATCAGATGTTTCTGTTAGTTGCTTTCTTTTGTTTGTTCTGAAACAATAAGGAGCTAGGTTCTCCATTATGAACAAAAATTTGACTGCTTTAAATAAATATGTCACAGTCCGTCCATTTCCTCCATTCTAGGCAGTTGAACAAATCATTTGACTACCTTCTTTCTATCTAGCTTCCTTTGCACCACTCTCAGACTTAAAAGATATCTATGATTCAATTAACTAGATTCTTCAAAAAATAACCAGATAGTAGTTACTTACGCCCACTTTGGATCAGGAGCACTACAATCTGCGCAGATGCGATTATCACTTTTAAGCATAAGATCCTTCAGTTTCCTCATTTTACCTAATATAACAAACTTCCATTTGAGTTAAAAAAAGAAATAACTGTATAAAAGAATTAAATTATTCCAAAGATAAAAGAATACACAGTAATAAAAAAAAAAATTTGCATCCGCCATGACAGTGTACAAATGAATAGATCATGTTTTTACTAATAGATTCAACATCTCATAGACTCATATACTGCAGTACTGGGCATGAGTTGATCTTTTCAGAGGAGGCATGCAAGGTTCCAACATATATTAGGTGGTTCTTCGGGGAAAGAACTGGGTCTGGAACAAAAATGAAAAAGCACTAAATGTTTATTGTTCAGGACTCCAGGATGACAGCACATCATGCATAGTCAGTTATTCAGAATATCTTATAAGTTGAATGAATGGTCCTTGATTTAGGAGCATAACTGCATGAGGATAATGAAAGTTCATTTATTCTTTTGTGTCGGTTTTGACAAATGTTTACTTCTCCATTGTAAATTAAATTGAATTTGTGATCCCCTTCCTCTAAATCCATCAGAGAGAGCTCATTTGGAAGGTCTATGAGAGTAGACAATGAAAAAAAATCCAATAAAGCCGAAACATGTTAAAACATGTGTTGGAACCCGTCCAAATAACGCAGGCAGTGAACATCACTCAAGAAAGACCAGTCATTGTGTCTTTCATGTCATAAGCTGAATGGATGCATCCATAATGTGAGAACATATCAACATATTCCACAAAACTAATGACTACAGTGCATGCAGACTTATGAATTGCATACGATGAACCTATGCAAAGAATTAGCATATAACATCAAATGTCGTCTGATGTGCACCTGAGACAGGTCTATCAGGCCTTTGGACGCGGCCACTCATGTCTTCAGTTATCAAATTCCACTTCCCCAAGGATGCCAATAAAGGACTGCTGAATTTAACTGGCAGTAACAGGCACGGAGTAAGACTTCCTCATTTAACTGGAAATATAGAAAATTGAGCAAAGGAGAAAGTATCCATCCTTTAAAATCTACAGAAGGTAGCTCCACTACGCAAACATGCTCACACATAAAGAACAGGAAAGCTCACAGAGAAACTTAACATCAGACAACAGCTGGCAGATTTCGACTGCATAACTCAAATATAGCAAATGTTCTACAATCAAACACGCAAGCGATGTAGAGCTTCTTAGACAAACGAACAGAAACTAAGCAGAAATTGTACATAATTCAAAAATTAGACTTCGTTCTGTTCTTAGATATGGTCACGATAACAGTCGAACAGCAATCCAAGAAATTTCCTCCAGCGATTGCAGGTACTAAAAGAGATACTTTTCAGTGCGTTGATTTTAAATCATAAGCATCGATCATCTTGTAAATAAGAACCGAAAGTCTGTATACATCATCACCCAATGTCAACTTTTGTCGAGTATCGATACCAACAAAGTCAAAACCTGAAAATTTAACCTTTTCCTCCACTAAGACGAAGAAAAAAGCAAGTAAAAGAAATCCATCAAGAAAAGAACTTTATGCAAACCAGACCAAATCTCCACAAGATTACTAGCCAATAAAGAGGAGTCAATCCCCAAAACAACAAACCTCCAACACAAGGAGGCGAAATCTAACGCGAGAGAGCACAAAAATTATCTCAGCTTGCAGCGAATCGAGCAATTTAAGCATCCCGGGGGAAGCGAAGTGATGACTCCACTGATCTCACCTTCAAATCAACGCAGCGCTTCAAGAAATCTCAGCGTTTCCGAAGCTTTTCAACAAGAAGACGCGGCCGCCAACGCTCTTATCCCCCCCCCCCCACTCGACTTGTTACGAATTATTATTAACTAATTAATAACTAATAGTTCCTAAATGAAGTCATATAAACCGCGAACAAAATAATAATAATAGTAATAATAGCGATAACAAAATAAATAAATAAATAAACAAACTATAACGACAACAACGAATCAGAAACAATTCGCGTTCGGTGCCGTGTGAGTATTAAATCCAATTAATAATGGAATAAATCAAGTTGGGGCATCTTTAGACAGGTGCCGTCCCAAACCGGTCAAAAAAATACGAAACGAAACATTTTAAATTATATAAGTATTTTACCAGTTAAAAAAATATCACGATTTTAAGGTTGTATAAGTACATTAAACATTTATATATACAGTACAATTTCATATTTTTGAATCGTTGTCATAATTTTGATTCAACGATCTAAATTATTTATGTTTTGAATTATTAGATCAGAATGATTTCAATTTGATGGTCTAAAAATATGAAATTGCACAGTGCAATTACATATTGTCATTGCAACACAATATAACTTTATATATATATATATATATATATAATTCATTGTACAACTAATCGTGATGTCATAAATAATTGATGAATTGTCGATGCACTTTAGAATAAATTACATTTCAGTTTCACCTGTTAGTTTTTGGTGCCTATATATTATATATGGTTTCTATTTCTTAAATTATTATTATTATTATTATTATTATTATTATTATTATTATTATTATTATTATTATTATTACCTTTGATCGCCTAATTTTAACAATGACAACAATACACGAAAACTTCTGCTTTTATTACATTCTCTCTCTTCAAACTTTAACTATTATTATTATTAGGATTACTTTTATAAAGGACACATAAACTATCACCTCTAATTTCAAACTATTAACTTATTATTTTAAAATTTTAAACTATCGCGAATTTTTTAATTTAATTCTTTCATCGACTTCTGTTAATTTTATGTTTAACTTTATTTTTTTCATTTATAAAAAGTCAAAATTACTCCTTCAACATCAAATAAAAAATAAAAAAGCATGGGCAACAGAATAATTAAATTAAAAATTTATGATAATTTATAAATTCATAATTTAGGATTAAATATGAAAAATCTCAATAGTTTAAAGTGTTTTATGAAAATAATCCTTATTATTATTATTGATAAATAACTAGGTAGTTGAAATAATTGTTACTTGTTAGGAATGCTACCAGATGATATACTCTTTATATTTTAATTTTTAACAATATTTATTTATTTTATTTGCACTAGTATTTTTTGCATTTACCACAGGAATAGTTGTGAAGAAATGAATTAATTAAATTATATATTTTCACACAATTATTTCTATTGTAAATATAAAAACGTTAGCTCAACTAACATTGAATAAGTATTTTTTAAAGAGAGTATTTAAAGAGCCTTTCGAAATGAAACTCTATTTTTTAATAATATTATTAAAATTTAAAATAAATACTTACTTATTTTATTATATTAAATACTTACTTATTTGATATGATAATTAGTACTGTGACTCTAGGTCTCGGGTCTAAATATATAGTTAATAAATCACATCATATTCATAACTAAAACACTAGAGATAATTTAGCAACACTCATAAATACCAAGGCGGAATAAGAAAAAATCACTCGGTCATATATATATATATGCCGTGTTTGGATGAGAATTTTTGTCTTTGACGAAGTTTCGCCAAACATGTAGTAAAAAAATAATGTCTCACCAGGACTACAATTCTGGTCAACGGTCAAAGTTCTGAAAAAAAGTTCTCGCCCGTCGCGAGAGCTTGAAACTTTCGCTTCTCATCCGTCTTAACTTATTCATATTGTATTAAAATGTCGAATATAAACTTGGCGAGAACTTCCTGGAACTTTAGTTCCATGTTCAAACATGGCCATAATGTACTATTCCAATTGGGTTATATATTTGTGTGAATCGGTTATATATTAGTATCATGTGAAACTTAATCCTAATTATCAAATTATCGATAGAAAACAAAATTTTAAAAAATAAAAGTTTCACAAATTTACAAACACATTTATGCTAAAAAAATATCTAGAAAGTTAGGAGAATTATGGCGACGTTTACTTTCAGTTTCAGTGAGTTAACAACGGGAAAATGAAAATAATTAGAGGCCACTTATCTTAAAAAATTAGTTATCAAGAAACTTGTTGGATTATGAATTCTTTGCTAACCGAATTTGAACTGGAAATTTAATATAAAACTTTCCCCGTTTATGTGACATTTGTTTTTTGTTTTTTAGATGACGAATTTAGTTTATTAGTTGCATCAAAAGCTTATTTTGGAACAGCTTTTATGACATGCAATAATTAAATAAGTTAAAAAGTTGGAGGTAGCTACACCTGAAAGACTAAAACATTTATTTAGAGAGGTGGATTACAGATGGACAAAACTAAGTTTATATATGGAACATTAACTAGAAAACTTAGCTATTACTGAATCATTCGATTTTTGTGAGAACAAAAAGATTCCAAATGTAAATTGGAAAGAAAAAACAGAAAATAAAAGTTAAAGTAATGGCCTGATCAATCCTATTAATGTTTCATATGTATGTGCGAATCATTGGAGGCAATGTGGCTAAATATTAATTAATTAGATGCAGACCCAAATTTATTTTCAACTAAATGAAAATGGAAAGTTACAAATGCCACATAGAGAATGTGCCATTGATTAGCAAAAAATGAGGAGTCATGCCTTTATAATGAAGGGAAGAATAATTGAGAAGTTTTTGAAACATTTGTTCAAGAGTTAAGAAACGTTTCATCTCTAATAAAAAGCATAATTAAAGACACATAAACTTATTAATTAAAAATAATTATTCTTTAGGTCTAAATGAATAAATGAAAACAGAAAAAATATGTTCAGGAATGGTGAAAATATTGAGATAACAATAAATGATTCTCTTAGCATGGGACGTGGGGAATATGGATGGTTATATATGCCTAATTACGGAAGATGTGTTTTTATGTTTAGAAGGTGGAAGGTTTGCAGAATTGACATTCTAAATAAATCATTGTAAATTTATAGCATTTAAATAAGTAAATAAAATTGCTTAACCAAAAAAAAATTAGAATTGATATAATACTATAATAGCCATGAAGAAAATTAATACAGTAACTGTAATACTCTATATTCTAAAATCTATATTGTATAATTTATAAGCCTATAATTATATTATTATATTTGTATTAATATGTAACGTTATCATTTATTCATTTTACAAAGAATTGATTTTTAATATTATGTTATTTAACTTATTTACTTAATAACACATATAAATGTAGAATTATTACATAATGAAAATTATAAATATAGGCCTTGTACTCCTAATCTTATAGGGAAAAGGTGTGCCCGATTAATCTTATAGGTACGACCCGTTTCTCCATCTTCGCATAAATATGTGTAAAAATTATTATTATTATTATTATTATTATTATTTTCACGATTTAAGAAGGTCGTTTTCTTTTGTGTTAAAAAAGAGGTTATTTCTTGCTAGTGTGGGGAAACTTCTCTATTGGGCGAAATATCTCTACACTATTTTTGCCTAGTGAAAGATAAGAGTAATAATAGAACGGGCAAAAGCTAATATATGCCAACAATATATAGTTTTTTGGTTATTTTCTTTAATTAACATCCATCAACTTCATTTTTTTTACATCTAATACTAAACTATAGATTTAAAATTTTTAATCCACAAAATTTATTAGGATTTGATACTGGGAATAAATCAAGAAAATTACAGAAAGTTTGTGCGCAAAATATCAATCTCACATTAGATTAAGTTATGGATTCAAAGTCGATAACAAGTAGTCTTCTCATCTTTTGGTTAGGAAAAAATATATAGTGGCTAGGATGTGCCATGTTTACTGCGGGAATGAGAACAACCTTATAACTAAACAAGTGTTAAGAGGAACTTTTGAGTCATTTCTCTTTTTTTCATTTCAATTTTGCTTCTATTTTAATGTGCATGGTCTCCCACCTTTGGCAGAGAAATAATAATCCAACATGCAAGGAGGCGGAAAGTGTATTAATGCTTGCTTAGTTATAACAATCTAACACATGTGCTGATGCAAAGAATTTTTCATGCAGTATATCTTTTCTTAGCATTATTACTCTAACAAATCTTGAATATTGTATAGGTAACTTCAAATGGATAATACTCTGAGTAATCTAGATAAGAGTTGGATGAATGTCCATAACAGATTTTCCATAGAACATCTTATGATTTCCGACATAACTTCAAACGGATAATATTAATAAACTCATTTATCATGTAGCCAATGATTCTTATGCCATACAAACTTACCTCTATGAAAACATATGAAATAATCATTTTCTATAATGTCTTTCATTCCGGACCTCCGTGCTCCTTGAAAGGATATTGATGTCTACTTAAGGTCCTTAATAGATGAATTAAAAGAATTATGGTCCAAGGGAAATCATATTGTACCTAAAGAAAATTTTAATACACATGCAACAAGTTTGTGGACCATTAATGAGTTTCTAGCCTATGATTTATCTAGATGGAGTCGAAAAGGTTATCGACAAATTCTCAAGGTTTGATAAGTTAGATTGCCTACATAGGGCATGGATGCTTCTTTCCTCTCGGTCACCCATGGCGGAGGAGTAAAAAGTTTAATGGTAAATAGAAAACATGAATTGAGTCAAAAGATTTATTGTAACACCTCAAAATTTACATCATAAAAGCTAAGGACAATTAGGACATTCGGTTATCTTAGCCAGTTTGTGGGAAACATAAAATAAAATAAAATAAAATCTATATACATGGGAAACATGCATATACATGTATCTAAATTCTTATACAATCAATAAGCATCAATATACACTATTAATACCTTGAAAATGACATTTAATATATTATATAAGGCTTCAGTAGTCGATCGCGACCGTGAAAAGAGTCATCACGACCGTGCAGAAGCCCTGAAAAATTCTTGAAATCGTCCCTTCTGTCGATCGTGCTTTGGCCTTGTCATGGACGTGACAATAACTGTCACGGACGTGACAAAACCCTGTCGCTTGACCAAGTTTCCAAGCTCATGTTCACACCATGACAGAGTTCTAGAAACTCGTCCTCCAATCCGATTTTACACGATTTTGTATTCAAAATTTGGAAAAAATGATATACAATGTTTAGAATCAATTCAAGCTTGTTTCAAGACATTATGGAATCAGAAGAACATTAGAAAACATATTAAAACATTTAATTTAAAATATTATGGTTCATCCCCAAAATTATGCAATTCTAAGCATCTATCCATATAAATCCATACATAAATAGGTAGATCTAGATCTGAAATCAATATGCACTCAATCACAATTCAATATGAGGACAAGGTGTCCTTATGCTCTCAATTCAATACAAGAAGAATATTGAAAGAGAAGAGAGGAGTTTTGGATCTCATTTACATTTCTTGTTCTTGAAATTTTCTCCTCTTTCTTTCTCTTTTTCCTTCTTGTTCCTCGGGTTCTCCCTCCACAAGCCTTAGCCTTCAAGCCTTCAAGAGATTAAGGTGGAGAAAAGATGTTAACAAGGGATTTAAGGCTCTTATATAGAGCGACTTAAGAGTATTGGACCCAAAAGTCCAATTTGTCCTTTTAAAAAGTCTGGGGTATTATGGTTACGAAGTTCATGTGAAAATATTATTGAGATTCAAGTCATATTTTAAGTTCTACAACAAAAAAAGACGGCTTCAAGTGACTATTTTATAACAAACATATATACGTATATTATATAGTGTAATTTGATTAGTATTTTTTAACATGTTCTATTTGTATTTTTTCATTATAAGTAAGATTTCAGACAGAATATGAAAAAGTCATAATTTTATTATTTAAAAGTATATAAATCAGTCCTGCAAATGACTCATCTTATCATTGCATAAACACTTAAAAAAACATTTGGTTTTGCTGCTCTCGTGCCCCAAAGCGTGTGCTTTAAGATACAATATATTATATATAGTGTAATTTGATTAGTATTTTTCGACATGTATTATATGCATCTTTCTAAGTAAGATTCAAGATAGAATATGAAAAAACATAATTTTATTATTTAGAAGTATACTCATCTTATGATTGCATAAACACTTGGTTTTATGCAAATCCCGTGCCCAAAAGTGTGCTTTAAGATACAATATTTTATATATAGTGTAATTTGATTAGTACTTTTGAACATGTTCTATACGAATATTCCATTATTTAAAATCTGAATATGGTAACACAAGTAAGATTCAAGACAAAATATGAAAAAAGCATAATTTTATTATTTAAAGGTGTATAGACCAGCCCTGTAAATTAGTCATCTTATCGTTGCATTAATACTTGGTTTTATGCTATCCCTATGCATCTCGTGCCCAAAAGTGTGTGCTTTAAGACACACTTTTTGGTACTTCGTTTTGGCAAGAAGGAAAAAAAAAAAACGAAATATGGTAACACAAGCTATCCAAGCTGGTAGTAAAGTTCGTTCTTAATATGTGACACTACATTAATTTGTAAGTCAGTGAAATTCTTTATTTTCTTTTATAAGATACTAAGGCGCATTCTCATTTTTGTTCTTGGGTTAAGCAATTTTGATCTCATTTTGTTCTCATAGCAGGAAAGTTGAGGGTGGGGCTGTTCTTAGGTCGAGCATAAACGGTTTGCTCTTATTTTTTCTTTCTTCTAGCAATTAATGTTGTGGAGCCTAGTTGCAAAAAAATGTGATGTTTGGTAAAAAAAAAAGTGAGGTTAATCTTTGTTCTCGTACATAACGCGTCCTAAAGAAACATCAAAGAAATATTTTTATGTTCAAATATTTAAACACATTTCCCTGTGGCCGATATTCCATGCATTTTGTTGTTATACTTCCTTAAATTTATGTTCAAAGAACAAATTAGAGTAGGATAATATTTTAAAAAAATGGACGTGTTTCTCCTTTAAAGGAGGGACATCGTGTTCACTCCTTCCATGTTCCCTATCATTTTAGTCATTGAATTAAAAAATATGTGGACCATATTTGATTTCTCTATTTTTAAGGACTTTTAATCTGATTAAAATATTTTCAATTTGAACATCATAAAAAGGGGAGATAAAGTGTCCTTCCTTTAAATCTTATTTAAAAATGAGATAAAACAAGTAGTCGTCAATGCCATGCATACCTTTCCTTGATCTATCTATTTTCAAAATATACATATTGGTCCATTACAAAAGAGACATTATTCTACATAAATAGTCATTGAAACAATACTGAATGACAAGTAGAAAACAAGTATTTGTGTATGTCAATTAATGAGACTGTGTATAGAGGTATAATCATATGTAGATATTTTAATTTAATAAAGTAGAAGTATTTATGTCCGCAGTTGATGAGTGTATTATATATATGTGTGTGTGTGTATAATATGAAGAGATGTACATGGAATTGCAAACTCAATTTGGCATACCTTTAGATCACCATGATTTCCAAGGTCATGCAATTTTCATTCATGAATTACCAAATCCGACTACAAGAACCCTCTTTTCAGCGTACTCCTTCATGGACTTATAAACAAATGCACTATTAGAATCGAAAAGCTCTTGAGCCCTATGAAAGCTTGTTTGTTCTCGTCTGAGATGGTCGTCAGGAAACCAAACTCATAGAGCCTCTCTCCTATTTTGACACTTCAGCAGGCCACTTGCGACCCATGATTGCCCCGTCATAGTTAGCATACCCCACCCGATTGCAGAACTTGGGGCACAGTTAGAAGTAATCGACATTGTAATCCAAGTAGCGAACGAACAAATCCCTAGGGATGTAGCTCAGGTAGTGGAATTGGAAGAGAAAGTTGGCAACACAAAAATGTTTGGCAAGATGGAGCTTGAGTCGATCATACACCCACAACTTCTAGCGTGAGGAGTTGGACACCTCTTTCTTGATCACGACGGCCGAGATGTCGAGTTGCTTGAGGCAGACAACCATGATTATACCTAATGGCCCGAAGCCAATGACTAGTACATCAATTTTGGAGCACACAACTTGCTCTCCATGCTGGCACTCGAGGAATGTTTTGCATCTTTACTAAATGTTTATTTGCATTTTGCTTCTTTGGTTATATACCATAATTGTCAAACCTCCTATAGGCTCTCCTCTCCTATATTTCATTACACTTCACCATGCCACTCGCAACTCATGATTGCCCAATTGTAGTTGTCATACACCACCAGATTGTAGAACTTGGGGCGTAGTCAGAAGTAATCGATGTTGTAATCCAAGTAGCGGGCGAACAGATCCCTATAAATGTAGCTCGAGTAGTGGGGTTGGAAGAGAAAGTTGCCAGCACAAAAAACGTTTGGCAGGGTGGAGCTCGAGCCGATCATACACTCGCAACTTGTAGAGTGAGGAGTTGGACACCTCTTTCTCGATCATGGCGGCCAAGATGTCGAGTTGCTTGAGGCAGACAACCATGATCATGCCTGATGGTCCGGAGCCAAAGACTAGCACATCAATTTTGGAGCACACAACTTGCTCTCATATTGCTCATAAACTTGAAAAGACATTTTGCTTGTTTACTAATTGTTTATTTGCATTTTTTCTTCTTTAGTTATATACCACAATTGTCAAACCTCCTAGAGGCTCTCCACTCCTATCTCTACACTTCAGCAAGCCACTCGCGACCCATGATTGCTCCATCGTAGTTGGCATACACCACCCGATTGCATAACTTTGGGACACCCGACAGACGTTGTAATTCAAGTAGGGGATGAACAAATCCCTAGGAATGTAGCTCGAGTCATGGGATTGGAAGAGAAAGTTGGTAACACAAAAACATTTGGCAAGGTTGACCTCGAGCCTATCATACACTCGCAACTTGTAGAGCAAGGAGTTGGGCACCTCTTTCTCGATCATGGCGGCCGAGATGTCGGGTTGGTTGAGGCAAGCAGACACGGTCATGCCCGATGGTCCAGAGCCAATGACTAGCACATCAATTTTGGAGCACACAACTTGCTTTTTATGTTGCTCGTAAACTTGAAAAGACCAACATTTGAGGAATGTTTTTCCTTTTTTCTAATTGTTTATTTGCATTGTTTCCTTTTTAGTTATATACCATAGTTGTCAAATCTCCTAGAAGCTCTCCTTTCCTATCTCTACATTTCAGCAGGCCACTCGTGACCCATGATCACCACATCGTATTTGACATACACCACCTGATTGCAGAACTTGGGGCGCAATCAAAAGTAATCAACATTGTAATCCAAGTAGCGGATGAATAAATCCCTAGAAATGTAGTTCGGGTAGTGGGATTGGAAGCGAAAGTTGGCAGCAGAAAAACATTTGGCAAGGTGGAGCTCAAGCCGATCATACATCTGCAACTTGTAGAGCGAGGAGTTGGACACCTCTTTCTCGATCATGAAAGTCCAGATGTCGAGTTGCTTGGGGCAAACAACCACGATCATACTAGCACATAAATTTTGGACCACACAACTTCCTCTCCATTTTGTTTGTAAACTAGAAAATACCAACATTTAAAGGAATGTTTTGCCTTTTTACTAAATGTTTATTTGCCTTTTTCTTCTTTTGTTATATACCATAGTTGTCAAACCTCTTAGAGGCTCTCCTTTCCTATCTCCACACTTGAGTAGGTCACTCACGACCCATGATTGCCCCGTCGTAGTTGGCATACACCACTTGATTGCAGAACTTGGGGCGAAGTCAAAAGTAATCGATGTTGTAATCCAAGTAGGGGACGAACAAATCCCTGGAAATGTAGCTCGGGTAGTGCGATTGGAAGAGAAAGCGGAGCAATGAAAAAAACATTTGGCAAGGTGGAGCTTGAGTCAATCATACACCCACAACTTGTAAAGCAAGGAGTTGGACACCTCTTTCTCGTAATGGCGACCGAGATGTCGAGTTGCTTGATGGAGATAGCCACAGTCATGCCCGATAGCCTAGAGCCAATCACTAGCACAACAATTTTGGAGCACACAACTTGCTCTCAATGCTGCTCATAAACCTGAAAAGACCAGCACTAGGAATGTTTTGCCTTTTTACTAAATGTTTATTTTCATTTTTTCTTCTTTGGTTATATACCATAGTTGTCAAACCTCCTAGAGGCTCTCCTCTCCTATCTCTACACTTCAACAGGCCACTCGCGACCCATGATTGCCCCATCGTAGTTGGTATACACCACCCCATTGCAGAACTTGGGAGGCAGTCAAAAGTAATCGATGTTGTAATCCAAGTAACAGACAAACAAATCCCTAAGAATGTAGCTCGGGGAGTGGGATTGAAAGAGAAAGCAGAGCAATGCAAAAAAAAACATTTGGCAAGGTGGAGCTTGAGCCGATTATACACCTGCAATTTGTAGAGCGAGAAGTTGGACACCTCTTTCTCGATCATGTCATCAATTATGTCGAGTTGCTTGAGGCAGACAGCCATGCCCGATGGCCCAGAGCCAACAACTAGCATATTAGTTTTGTAGCACACAACTTGATCTTCATGCTGCTCATAAACTTGAAAAGACTAGAACTTGAGGAACGTTTTGCCTTTTTACTAAATGTTTATTTGCATTTTATCTTCTTTGGTTATATACAATAGTTGTCAAACCTCCTACAGGCTCCCCTCTCCTACCTCCACACTTTAGCAGGCCACTCGCGACCCACGCTTGCCCCATTTTAGCTGGCCTACACCACTTGATTGCAAAACTTGGGGTGCAGTTGGAAGTGATCGACATTGTCATCTAGGTAGCAGACGAAGAAATCCCTGGGAATGTAGCTCGGGTAGTGGGATTGTAAGAGACAGCGAAGCAATGCAGAAAACTTTTGGCAAGGTGGAGCTTGAGCCAATCATACACTGCATCTTCTAGAGCAAGGAGTTGCACGCTTTTTTCTTGATCGTGGTGGGCGAAATGTTGAGTTGCTTGAGCCTGACAACCACAACGGGGTGATGGGTGGAGACCGATATTTGGAGAAAAAAATCTACCAAGTTATTATTTAAAAATAAATAGTGCTTTTGCACACGTTTATTACATGTAGAGATTATAGAATTGTGGCAACTTTTCTTGGGCAGTGTATTCTTCATTCTATTCTTCTTCAAGTTTGGAAACCTTTTGAGGTGGGCATTAGCTCGTTGTCTCAGGTCATCTCCGAGTATATTATACTGGAGCCAACGACTAGCACATTAATTGTGGAGCACACAACTTGCTCTCCTTGCTCGTAAACTTGGAAAGACCAACACTTGAGGAACATTTTGTCTTTTTGCTAAATGTTTATTTTTCTTCTTTGGTCATATACCAGTTGTCAAACCCGAATCAAAACAACCTACTGCCTAGACTAGTTCGACCGTGACCTAGGCACTCAATCGGTCAATGGGTCATACCAAACCTAGCCAAACTATTGTAATGGTTTAGCTCAGTATAACCCGATCAACAACCTGGTTAGACCAACCAGCCAATCCGAATAGGATGACGGGTTGAATGAACCGATGTGCAATTCACATTTAATTAAAACATGAAGAAACAATGTGGACACCAAAATTTGAACCCTTAACCATGGAAAACAATTAATGTTGAGAAACCAATATGCCACATTTAACTATTTTAATGGTAAGATATTTTATTCTATTATAAAATTATATCAGAACTCATTCATCAAATTATTTTATTTAACGACAAACTATATATGTTTCTGGAATATGAGTATTATAATATTCTAAAATGAGTTAAATAAAGTATTCGTCAATGTCATGTGTGCCACTCATTGATCTATCTTCACAATATACATGAATTGGCCTACTGCAAAAGAGACATGATTATATATGAATAACAACTAAAACCAACAAATGGCATGAAGAAAAATGTATTTGTGTATGCCAATAAATGAGTCAGTATACATAGGTATAATTATATGTTGATATATTTAGTTTAATAAGTAGAAAGTTTTTTTGTATGCCAATTATGAGAGTCTATATAGATATATAATATGTAGGTACACACGCAGAACTACAAATTCAATTCGGTATACCTTGCTGCGAATAACTATATGTTTTTTACCCCATTATTTGTAAGGTCATACATAATTTCCATTCATGAATTACCACATCCGACCACAAGAAGCCTCTTTCTAGCATACTCCTTACCGGACTTGTAGATTGATGGGTGCACTATTGGACCTGAAAAGTTCTCAAACAGTTAGGTTGTTCTCGCCTAGGACGACGACCAGAAACCCACATCGTGGAGGCTCTCCTCGATCTTCTCCACATTTCAACTGGCCACTCGCCATACACTGCTTGCCCTGTCAACGTAGCTTGCATACTCCACTCAAATGCAGAACTTGGGGTGTAGTCAGAAGTAGTCGGAATAGTTCTCCATGTGGTGAATGAACAAATCCATAGGAATATAGATTGGGTAGTGGGATGGGAAGAGAGAGTGGTGCAGGCACAAAAGCATTTGGAAAGGTGGAGCTTTAGACGATAGTAAACCCGCAACTTGCTGAGAGAGGCATTGCACACCTCTTTCTCGATCTCGATGGCCAAGAAGTTGAATTGCTCGAGATAGGCAACCACGACTATGCGAGATGACTCAAAGCCAATGACCAACACATCAGTCTTGGAGTACAGAACTTGCTCTCCCATGTTGCTCGTAAATGTGAAAAGACTAGCACTTGAAGGGTACACTTCAATTAAAATTCTATCTTTTTATTAGATGTTTATATGCATTTTCTTATTTTTTGATTATATGCAATAATTGTCAAACTTGAACCGAATTGGAAGATAGTGACATGGGCACCCAACTGGTCATTGGGACATGCCAAACTCGGCCAACCATTTGGACCAATTTGGCACACTCAAACATGGTCAAGAACTAGGTTGGATCGGCCAATTCAGATGGGCTCAATGAACTGATGGGTGGTTCATCTTCAATTAAAAAACATAGAAGAAAGGCACCAAGATTTGAACCCTTAACCATTTAAACCAATTGATTTTTAGAAACCAATGTGGCACACTTAGCTATTTTAATAGTAAGATATTTTATTATATTATACAATTCTATCAAAATTCATTCATCAAATTATCTTCTTTAATAAAAAATTATATATATTCTTTGAATAAGAGTAGAAAATATTTTAAAATGGGTTAAAACAAGTATTCATCAATGGCATGCATACTTTTCATTGATCTATCTATCTATCTATCTATCTATCTATCTATCTATTTATCTATCTATCTATCACCGCTCTCACGGCACACATCAAAATAGTGCTTTACCCCTACATGTCCAATCAATTACTGCGCCTTAATGCATTTCGGGGAGAACCAGCTAGCTTTGGGTTCGAGTGGCATTTCACCCCTAACCATAACTCATCCGCACCTCCACTTAGTTTCACCCAAACTTCATCCTGGTCGTGGATAGATCACCCAAGTTTGGGTTCATAAGCAATGACAATCCCCTTATGAAGACTCGCTTTTGTTATGGCTCCGAAAGTAGTATTACACCTTTGATCATGAAATATCAATTAGCAATTGAACCATGTGAATGACATGAAAGTAGGATACTCCAAATTCAGGGGTCAAAGAGTTTCATAAAACGTTCTTAATTGATGGAAAAAAATGCGAGTGAAAGAATCAAGTTAATTGGACTGCTAAAAAAGAGACATGATTATATATGAATAACAACTAACAATAATGAATGGAAAGTAGAAAAAAAGTATTTGTGTATGCCTTTTAACTAGATGATATATAGAGGTATAATTATATCTTGATATATTTAGTTTAATAAGTAAAAAGTATTTGTGTAAGCCAATTATGATAGTGCATATAGATGCATAATATGTGGAATTGCAAATTTATTTTGGCATTTCTTGCTGAGAATAAATATATGCATATTTGCACCATGATTTGCAAAGTCGTATGCAATTTTCATTCCTGAATTATCACATCGAATCAAAAGAACCCACTTTTCAATGCACTCTTTGCTAGACTTGTAGATGGATGAGTCCACTATCGGATCGGGAAAGCTCTTGAGCCCCTGGATCTATGGTGTAAAACTCAGGTAGTACTCGCTTGTGGTGACCACAAGGAAACCCACCTAGTAGAAGCTCTCCTCGACCATCTCCACACTTCTGTAGGCCACTTGCCACCCACCACTTTCCCTGTCATAACTGGTGTACCCCACCCAAGTGCATAATTTTGTTATTCAAGGAAGTGTATTCCTTGAATTGTGGCAACTTCTTTTGGGCAGTGTATTCTTCATTCTATTCTTCTTCAAGTTTGGAAACCTTTTGAGGTGGGCATCAGCTCGTTGTCTTAGGTCATCTCCGAGTATATTATACTAGAGTCAATGACTGGCACATCAATTTTGGAGCACACAACTTGCTCTCCTTGCTCGTAAACTTGGAAAGACCAACACTTGCAGAACATTTTATCTCTTTGCTAAATGTTTATTTTTCTTCTTTGGTCATATACCATAGTTGTCAAACCCGAATCAAAACAACCGACCGCCTAGACTAGTTCGACCGTGACCTAGGCACTCAATCAGTCAATGGGTCATACCAAACCTAGCCAAACTATTGTAATGGTTTAGCTCAGTATGAACCGATCAACAACCTGGTTGGACTAATGTGCAATTCACCTTTAGTTAAAACATGAAGAAACAGTGTGGACACCAAAATTTGAACCCTTAACCATGTGAAACAATTAATGTTGAGAAACCAATGCGCCACATTTAACTATTTTAATGGTAAGATATTTTATTCTATTATACAATTATATCAGAACTCATTCATCAAATTATTTTATTTAGCGACAAACTATATATGTTTCTTGAATACGAGTATGATAATATTCTAAAATGAGGTAAATAAAGTATTCATCAATGTCATGTGTGCCGTTCATTGATCTATCTTCACAAATTGGCCTACTGCAAAAGAGACATGATTATATATGAATAGCAACTAAACCCAACAAATGGCACGAAGAAAAAAGTATTTGTGTATGCCAATAAATGAGTCAGTATACATAGGTATAATTATATGTTGATATATTTAGTTTTATAAGTAGAAAGTTTTTTTGTATGCCAATTATGAGAGTCTATATAGATGTATAATATGTAGATACACACGCAGAACTGCAAATTTAATTTGGTATACCTTGTTGCGAATAACTATATGTTTTTTTACACCATTATTTGTAAGGTCATACGTAATTTCCATTCATGAATTACCACATCCGACCACAAGGAGCCTCTTTCTAGCGTACTCCTTGTCGGACTTGTAGATTGATGGGTGCACTATCTGACCTGAAAAGCTCTCAAAAAGCCAGGTTGTTCTCGCCTAGGACGACAACTAGAAACCCACATCGTGGAGGCTCTCCTCTATCTTCTCCACATTTCAGCTGGCCACTCGCCATACACCGCTTGCCCTGTCCTTGCATACTCCACTCGACTGCAGAAATTGGGGTGTAGTCGGAAGTAGTCGACATAGTTCTCCAAGTAGTGAATGGACAAATCTATAGGAACGTAGATTGGGTAGTGGGATGGGAAGAAAGAGTGGTGAGGCACAAAAGCATTTGGAAAGGTGGAGCTTTAGACGATCGTAAACTTGCAACTTGCTGAGAGAGGCGTTGCACACCTCTTTCTCGATCACAATGGCCGAGAAGTTGAATTGCTCGAGACAGGCGACCACGACTATGCGAGATGACTCAAAGCCAATGACCAACACATCAGTCTTGGAGCACAAAACTTGCTTTCCCATGTTGCTCGTAAATGTGAAAAGACTAGTACTTGATGGGTGCACTTCAATTGAAATTCTGTCTTTTTATTAGATGTTTATATGCATTTTCTTATTTTTTTGATTATATGCAATAATTGTCAATGTTGAACCGAATTGGAAGATAGTGACATGGGCACCCAACTGGTCATTGGGACATGCCAAACTTTCCAACCATTTGGACCAATTTGGCACACTCAAACATGGTCAAGAACTAGGTTGGATCGGCCAATCCGGATGGGCTCAATGAACCGATGGGTGGTTCATCTTCAATTAAAAAACATAGAAGAAAGGCACCAAAATTTGAACCCTTAACCATTTAAACCAATTGATTTTTAGAAACCAATGTGGCACACTTAGCTATTTTAATTGTAAGATATTAACCATTTAAACCAATTGATTTTTAGAAACCAATGTGGCACACTTAGCTATTTTAATAGTAAGACATTTTATTATATTATACAATTCTATCAAAATTCATTCATCAAATTATCTTCTTTAATAAAAAATTATATATGTTCTTTGAATAAGAGTAAAACAAGTATTCATCAATGGCATGCATACTTTTCATTGATCTATCTATCTATCTATCTATCTATCACCGCTTTCACGGCACACATCGAAATAGTGCTTTACCCCTAGATGTCCAATGAATTACTGCGCCTTATTGCATTTCGGGGAGAACCAGCTAGCTTCGGGTTCGAGTGGCATTTCACCCCTAACCACAACTCATTTGCACCTCCACTTAGTTTCACCCAAGCTTCATCCTGGTCATGGATAGATCACCCAAGTTCAGGTTCATAAGCAGTGACAATCGTCATATGAAGACTTGCTTTCGTTATGGCTCCGAAAGTAGTATTACACCTTTGATCCTGAAATATCAATTAGCATTTGAACCATGTGAATGACATGAAAGTAGGATACTCCAAATTCAGGGGTCAAAGAGTTTCATAAAATGTTCTTAATTGGTGGAAAAAATGTGAGTGAAAGAATCGAGTTTGATCTATCTATCTTCACAATAAACATTAATTGGACTACTAAAAAAGAGACATGATTATATATGAATAACTACTAACGATAATGAATGGAAAGTAGAAAAAAGTATTTGTGTATGCCTCTTAACTAGATGATGTATAGAGGTATAATTATATCTTGATATATTTAGTTTAATAAGTAAAAAGTATTTGTGTATGTCAATTATGATAGTGTATATAGATGCATAATATGTTGAATTGCAAATTCATTTTGGTATACCTTGCTGAGAATAAATATATGCGTATTTGCACCATGATTTGCAAAGTCGTATGCAATTTTCATTCCTGAATTATCACATCGAATCAAAAGATCCCACTTTTCAGTGCACTCTTTGCTGGACTTGTAGATGGATGAGTCCACTATCGGATCGGGGCAGCTCTTGAGCCCCTGGATCTATGGTGTAAAACTCTGGCAGTACTCACTTGTGGTGACCACAAGGAAACCCACCTAGTAGAAGCTCTCCTCGACCATCTCCACACTTCTGTAGGCCACTTACCACCCACCACTTTCCCTGTCATAACTGGTGTACCCCATCCAGGTGCAGAATTTTGGGTGTAACCAAAACTAGTTTACGGATCCTTGGGAACATAGGTCAGATAGTGAGATGGTAAGAGAAAGTGGGGCTGCATGCAGAAGCATTTTGCAAGGTGGGCTTGAGTCATTTGTACACCCACAACTTGTATAGAGAGGTGTTGCACGCCTCTCTCTCACTCGGTGGTTGTTGTAACGACTAGCTCTCCCATGCCACTCATAAATGTGCAACTAAAACACATTGTCTTTTTATTAGATGTTTATATTCATTCTTTTCTTTTTTGGTTATATACTATAATTGTCCAATCCAGCTCGGACCAACCGACCGTGATCTAGGCACTTAACCGATCAATGGGTCATGCAAACCTGGTCACCTTATTGGACTAGTTTGGATCAGTCAAATCTAGTCAAGAAATGGGTTGGACCAAACAATCCGGTTGAATGGACTGACAAATGGTTCAGCTTCAATTAAAAAAAGAAGAAATAGGGTGCACACGAAGATTTGAATCCTCAACCATTCAATTAATTTGTAGAAACCAACATGCTACACTTAACTATTCTAATATTAAAATATTTTATTCTATTATACAATTCTATCCTCACTCATTCATCAAATTATTTCTTTAATAACAAATTATATATGTTCCTTGAATAAGAGTAGGGTAATATTCTAAATGTGGTAAAATAAGTATTCATCAATGGCATGCATACTTTTCATTGATCTATTAATGATTGGCAAGTTTAAAAAGAGTATTTGTGTATGCGAATTAATAAGTAGAAAGTATTTATGTATGCCAATGATGAGAGTGTCTATCGATGTATAATATCATGGATTTTGTATACCACACAACAAAAAGATATTTTCATTTTTGCACCATGATTTGCAAGTTCGAATGCAATTTCATTTCCTGAATTACCACATCCATCCACAAGAACCCTCTTTCTAGCATACTCCTTGATGGACTTGTAGATGGACAAGTGCTCTTTCGGACTCGAAAAGCACTTAAGCCCCTGGATCTTTGTTAAGCCTAGTTGTTCTCATCTAAGACAATCACCTGGAAACCCACCTCGTAATGGCTCTCCTCACCCATCTCCACATTTCGGAAGGCTGCTTGTGACCCATACTTGCCCCGTCATAGTTGGCATACAACACCCAATTTGCAGAACTTGGGGCCAAGGCAGAAGTGGATGGAATAGCCATCTAGGTAGTGGACGAACAAATCCCTAGGAATATGGCTCGGGTAGTGGGACGGAAAGGGAAAGTGGGGGAGCGAAGAAGTGTTTGGAGCGATCATACACCCGCACTTGCAGAGCGAGGTGTTGCATGCCTTTATCTCAACCATAGTGGCTGAGATGTCGAGTTGCTTGAGGCAAGCATCCACAACCATACCCGATGTCCTGGAGCCAATGACCAACACCTTAATCTTGGAGCACACAACTTGCTCTCCATGCTGCTCGTAAATGTGAAAATACCAACACTTGAGGGTGCACTTGACTAAAATATTTTGTCTTTTTATTTATATGTTTATTTGCATTTTTTCTTCTTTGGTTGTATATACCATGATTGTCAAACCTGGATTGGACTGGCCGATCAATCCGACAGTGATCCAAGCACTCTACCAATTCATGGATCATGCAAAACCCGACCACTCTATTGGACCAGTTTTTTACAATCAAACTCGATCAAGAACTGGGATGGACAAGCTAATGCGGACGCGAACGAGTTGAATGAATTGAAGGGCAGATCACCTTCAATTAAAAATCAAAGAAGAAATCATGTGGACACCAAGATTTCAACCCTTAACCTTGTAAAGTAATTAATGTTTAGAAATCGATAGTCCTACCATTAACTATTTTAATACTAAGATATTTTCTTATATTATAAATTCTATAAGAACTCCAAATTATTTTTAGTAAAAAAATTATATATATTCTTTGAATAATAGTAGGATAATATTCTAAAATAACTTAAAAAGTATTTATCAATGGAATGTATATCTTTTGTTGATCTATCTATCTTCATAATATACCTCAATTGGCTACTACAAAAGAGGCCAATTAATGAGATGGTATATAAAGGTATAATTGTATATGAATATGAACTAAAACAATAACGAACGTCAAGTACAAAAAAAGTATGTGTGTGCCAATTAATGAGATCATATATAAAGGTATAATTATATGTTGAGAGATTTAGTTTAATAAGTAGAAAATATTTGTGTATGCCAATTATGAGAGTGTGTATAGATGTATAATATGTATATATTTATGCAAAACTGCAAATTCAATCTGGTATATGTTGTTGCAAATAAGTATATGTGTTTTTACCATGATTTATAAGGTCGTATGCAATTTCATTCCTGAATTACTACATTTGACCACAAGAACTCTCTTCCCAGCGTACTCGTTGCTGGATTTGTAGATGGATGAGTGCACTATCACACCCGGAAAGCTCTTGAGCTCCTAGATCTATGGTATAAAAGCCTAGTTGTTCTAACTTGAGGTGACCACCAAGAAACCCACCTTGTAGACACTTTCTTTGACCATCTCCACAATTCTGTAGGCCACTCATCACTCACCGTGTGTCCCATCATAACTAGCGTACTCCATCCGTATGCAAAAACATAGTCACCCAGGTAGTAGATGGACTACGTCGAGTAATGAGATGAAAATAGAAAGTTGGGCAATTTGCAAAAGCCTTTGGCAAGGTGGAGCTTGAGCCAATTGTACGCCCTCAACTTCGAGAGAGAGGTGTTGCACGCCTCTTTCTTGATCACAATGGCCTAGTTGTGCAACACATCCATGCCAAATGACCCGGAGCCAATGACCACCACATCAATCTTGGCGCACAAAACTTACTCTCCCATGGTGCTCATAAATGGGATAAGACTAGCACTTCAAGGGTGCCATTCAACTGAAATGCATTGTCTCTTTATTAGATGTTTATTTCAATTATTTTCTTTATTTTTTTATATACCATAGTTGTCAAATCCGACCTGGACCAGTCCAGGACTGGTCCATGGTCATGCCAAACTTGGCCACCTTATTGGACTAGGTTGACCCAATTAAACCCAATCAAGAACTGGATTGGACCCATCTAGATGGATTTATAGAACCAATGTGTGGTCTATCTTCAATAAAAAAAGAAGAAATAGTGTGCACACCAAGAATTGAACCCTTAATCATTTAAACCAATTATTTTGTAGAAATCAATATGCTATTCTTATATGTTTTAATAGTAAGACATTTTATTCTATTGTACAATTCCATCGGGTACATTCATCGAATTATTTTCTTTAATAACAAACTATTTATATTCCTAGAATAAGAATAGGATAATATTCTAAATTGAGATAAAACAAGTGTTCATCTATGGCATGCATTCCTTTCATCATCTATCTATCTTCACAATATATATAAATGGGCCTACTACAAAAGAGACATGATTATATATGAATAGCAGCTGAAACATAATAAACAACAATTATGAGAAAAATATTTCTGTATCCAATAAATGAGACGATATATAGAGGTATAATTATATGTGGATATATTTCGTTTAATAAGTAGAAAGTATTTTTGTATGCCAATGATGATAATGTATATAGATATATAATATGGAGATATCTACGAGGAACTCAAATTTCAATTTGGAATATTTTGTTGTGTATATGCATTTTTGCATAATGATTTGCAAGGTTGTATGCAATTTTCATTTCTGAATTACCGCGTCCTACCACAAGAACCCTCTTTCCAAAATACTCCTTGATGGACTTCTAGATGGATGAGTGCACTGTCGGACCCGAAAAGCTCTAGAGCCCCAATCCAGGTTGTTCTCACATGAAACGACCGCCAGGAAACCAAACTCATAGATGCTCTCTTGTCCCATCTCACAATCAATGCTTGCCCAATCGTAGCTAGCATACACCACCCAGTTGCAGAACTTGGTGGGCAACCAAAAGCTATCAACGTAGTCATCTAGGTAGTAAATCCTTATGAATGTAGCTCTAGTAATGGGATGGGAAGGGATAGTGGGGCAGCAAAGAAGTATTTGGAAATGTGGAGCTCCAGCTAATCGTACAATTGCAACTTGCAAAGTGAGGCATTGCATGCCTCTTTCTTGAGTTGTTTAGTTGCTTGAGGCAGGCGACCACGACCATGCCTGCCCGGAGCCAACAACCAACACATTAGTCTTGGAAGACATAACTTGCCATCATGTTCTGCTCATATATACTTGAAAAGGCCAACACTTGAGGATGCACTTCAATTGAAATGTTGTCTTTTTATTAGATGTTTATTTTCACTTTTTTCTTCTTGTTTATATACCATAGTTGTCAAACCAATAACGGATTGGCCAATCACTCAAATCGGTCAGTGACCCCAGCACTCAACCTATCCTCAGGTCATGTTAAACCCGGCCACCCTATTGGATCAATTCGGCCCAATCAAACTTGGTCAAGAATTATGTGTTCAATGACTATTTCTTCATCCATATCTGGTTGTGGTTGGTGGAGAGAACCTACAGCCTGGCTAAGGTCTTATTAATAATATCAATAAATGATGTCTATCTAAATTATTAAAATAAATGATGCCTATCTATATGATCAATAAAAGGAAAAATAGTTTGTAATAAAAAGTTGAAATTTATTTATTATTACTACCTTTCCAAAAGAAAATTATTCTCTCTTATTTTCAGATAGGTGAATATTTTATTGCATCTTTTGCATTCTTGTGATGACATTTATGCAATGCATTATTTATGTGAAATAATACATGCTCTTATTTACTGATTTTTGCACATAGAAAATTTTAATTCTGAATAAGGACATTTTGATAGACCTTTTTCATTATTCTAATAACCAATAAGGAGTCGCACTGTGCTATAATTATATAATTTAATGTGATTGATAATTTAATGATACTGATTAATAGTTGGTATTTATTAATAATTGTTTTCTATCACCATTAACTCATGCTGCATTAATAAGAATAAATACTTTGGATTTGTTAACATATATAGAAAACAAAAATGCATTTAACATCTTGTTTATTTAATGATGATTACTATTTAGGGTGACTTTCTTCATCAATTGATTATATATATATATATATATGTATATAAGTCTCTTTTTTGTCACAAGTATAAAATTCATCAATGTTGACTATTAGCACTTGACTAATTCGATATTTAAAAAAAGTATATATGAAAAAAATCATAATTTTATTGTTTCAAAGTATATAAATCACTCCCATAAATGACTCATCTTATCATTGCATAAACACTATGCTACTCTGGTGCCCCAAAGTAGGTGCTTTAAGATACAATATATTATATGTAGTGTAATTTGATTATTATTTTTCAACATGTTATATATGCAATTTTCCATTATAAGTAAGATTCAAGACATAATATGAAAGAAAAGCATAATTTTATTATTTAAAAGTGCATGGATCAGTCCTGTAATGACTAATCTTATCGTTGCATAAACACTTGGTTTTATGCTAACCCCATGCATCTCGTGCCCAAAAGTGAGTGCTTTAAGATGCACTTTTTGGTACCTCGCATTGGTAAGAAGGAAAATACGAAATATGCCAATACAAGCTATCCAAGTTCGTGAGTAAAGTTCTTCTTAATATGTGACACTACACAAATATATAAATTAGTGAAATCCTTATTTTCTTTTATAAGATACTAAAGAAACATAAAATTTTTTATGTTCAAATATTTAAATATATTTCCAGTGCAGCCGGTATTTTGCACACTTTTGTTTTGATAACTCCTGAGGTTGTTAAGAACATCTTAGGAGCTATGAACTTTCCTCCTACATTCATAAATTGAATTCTGCTGTGTACAATATCCTATTTACTTGTGTTATCAACGGTACCTCGTCTCATCCATTTAGAATTTGTGGGGGTATAGGGATCTTATTTCTCCATATTTATCTCATCATTTCACAAGTCCTCTTTGCACTAATCACTCAGTATGTCAATGTTGGTAGAATCTGATGAGAAAATTCAAGAACAGGAAGAGAAGATCGTAGAGAAATTGTAAGAAAATTAGAGGAGGCATGCGAAGGAAAAATTTCACTATATCTTTCGTTAGGTTACAGCCGTCGCATATTACAACATTAAATAGGCCTCTACCAAACGAGTTCAAAACCTGAATAAAATAGATAAAAAACCTAATTCACACCACACGGACCGGCTAAACAAAAGCCTAAAACCGTCTAGGTTTCGGGACCGCCGTCAGGGGGCGGGGCCCCCCGAACCCCCTCTTTTATTCGTACGCCAACAGCACAGGTAATTGAGTAATATTCAGATTTCCCTGAAGTATTCACCAACTCCAACATTCTCTCACTTGGTGAATACTTTACACAAATGAGAGCCTTGCCAGCAACATTCTTCTTTAGTCCGACAACAGTAGAGCACCAGCTAAACTTTGCACCTGTAACAGCTTTAGTCAGAAAGTCAGAACTATTCTCCGTTGTATCAACCTTTTTAAGCTGAACCTCTTTTTTTCCACCTTTTTCCGGATGAAATGATATTGGATGTCAATATGCTTTGTGCGTGAGTGAAATGCAGGATTCTTAGCTAACTGTATAGCACCTTGATTATCATATCTCATCTCTATGGCACCTTGCTCAAATCCGAGCTCCAAGCACAACCGCCGTAGCCATATGACCTCTTTTGCAGCATGAGTAAGAGCCATATATTCTGCTTCTGTAGAAGAAAGTGCTATCATGCTTTGTCTCTTGCTCATCCAACTCAGTGTAGCCCCAAATAATATAAAAATATATCCACTAGTGGACCATCTACTATCAATGTCTCAACACCAATCAGCATCTACATGGCCTACAATATTTGTAATATCCTAAACCAAATTGAAAAAAAAAGAAAATAGGATGCAGCCCACGCGCATACAGCCCACCAAAAGCCCACCAAAAGCCCACCTAACTAACTAAACCTAAAAGCAAACTAATCACTCCCTCCTCACCTACCAGCCGGCAACACCCAAGAAGAACCCCAAGTTCACTACAGTGAACCACCTAACCCCATCTTTCTCTCTCTGTTGCTCCATGCCATCGAAAGCACTCCACTCCCATCTACAGTAAGTTCACACCTCCTAAATCCCATCTTCTTCACATAGTAAGCTCCTCTCTAAACCAAGGTTACTGTAGTTACAGTAACGCTACAGTAGCCCACCTTATCTTTCACTTCGTTTAGCTAGAAGCTCACCACTATTTGTTCTCTTCATTTTTCTACGGCTGAAGTAGAGGAGGTAAGAGGAGACTTAGAGTGCAATTAGGAGAGGAAGGAGCTAGAGTTTTAGGAATTCTCTAGCAAGGTATGTTTGAGGGGATCCTAAACCCTAATAAGTCCTTAATGATGTATGTTGTGTGGATTAAGGAATTTTAAGACCACCCTAGGTTTTAATGAAGTATGATTAGGGATTATGCATTTCTTACTTCATGTTTCATTAGATTACTATATTATTGCTAATCATGATTTGAATGCAAGATGCTTCATGTATTGCTACCATGATCATTGTCATATTGCTAATCATGTTTAAAATTATGAAGTTCATTATCACTTATATTAGCTCATTATGAACTCTTGTAAAGCTTAAGTATAATTTATAAGTGTTTTTAGCATGCTGAATGTCTTATGTGGAAATCTCATTATGATTCATGATTAGAATGCTAAGAATGTTCAGAAATGCCTATTATGATATTTGGAAGTCAAGATTGGTTCAATATGTGAATGTATAAAAGATTTGGGAAAGAAACCTTGTAAAATTGAGTGTCTGCCGTCCTAGAACGGACGATCGATTCCGAATCGGTCGACCGTTCTGGAAGGGCAGACACATTCTGTGATTAGCGGTCGACCAGAAACCCCATTCCGGTCATCCGATAACTATGTAAAGGTCAACTGATATATTAACGGTCGTTCGATATGTGTAGTCGAGAAACTCGACACATTCTGTGATTAGCGATCGTCCGAACAATTCGATTCGGTCGTCCAAATACGTCAAGTACCGATCGACCGATACTCAAAACGGTCATCCGATATGCATTGCCAAAACAGCCGAAATATTCTGTGATTAGCGGACGAACCGAAGTTCAATTTTGGTCATCTGAAAGACCCATAATGGTCGACCGATATACGAGCGATCGTCCGTTTCAGAGATGCCATCACATTCTGTGATTAGCGGACGAACCTGAACATAGTTTCGGTCGTCCGACAGGACCAAAACGGTCGACCGATAATCTGATCAGTCGTCCGATATACGACCAGTGGTCGACCGTTACCCAAAATGGTCGACTGTTTATGGGGAATGATTGGTTATGTTTGAATGTCCATACTTAGCATGATTTGAAGTTTCTATGACCTTAATTAGGGTTAAAAGGTGCAACATGTATTGAATGATTGGATGTATTGATGAACATGATTAAAAGTCGGATTGATGAAAGTGTGACATTTTTCTTTATGACTCGGGATCAATCGGTACCCTATATATAAGACTTCACCGATGGGTGGAGGAAGACCTCATTGGCGAATGAGGGTAATGACCTCATTGACGAATGAGAGTAATGACCTCTCCTACAGGAGAAGGTTATGACCTCACCTATGGGTGAGGGTTATGATTTATGCGCCACCATCCTTCTCAGTCGACAAGATAAGAAATGATCTAAGTAAAGATGAAAGACGAAAAGATGAATGATGGATGACTTGGGACATAAAGTTAAAGATGATAAAGATGTATGAAGAAGTATGCACCTATGAGGATACAATATGAATATCCACTTGTCACATCATATGATGTCATGAACAAAGATGACCAAGTAAAGTAAGATATGACCATGATATGCAATTGCATAATGATAAGTATGATGATAAGTTATGATATGCATGACTTAAGATTATGATGTTAGATGTTATTTTATATTACCATGATGATATGCTCACATGTCATATAGTATGCATAAGTAGTACATAGCATGCATATGACTTATGTTTTATGATGATTAAATGCATATGCCATGATATATATAATCATGTTATAAGATCATAGCATGCATGTGCCTCAACATACTCTAACGGGAGAAATCCCCTACACCCAATGGATCTGTGCAGGTATGGAAGAGGCTTAGGTTCGGCGGCGTGAGCCTCGTGTCGGCGATATTGCACATGGGTCTGTCGGGCTATGGCCCAAGTCTTTTACTTATATTATGATATCATGATGAACACTTGTAAGAGTGTTTTATGTATGGCTTATGGGCCTTAGTGAGTTATGTACTCCACTTGAACTCATTTATGTATGATGAACCCTCTATTAGGTATACGTTAGAGTCTATTAGGCCCATGAGGCAGTTTATGTATCTTGGGATTTTATTTAATTATGTTGAAGTCTTCTGCTGTTATGACGATTTACGATGTTGATGTCTAAGTTTATTATTATTATATTTCCATTGCAATGTTTTATGAAATTAGGTCAATGTCAATGTAACGTCGCCTAGGGTTCGAAAAAAATTTTAAATTAGGGCCGAATTTTGGGGTCGTTATAATATCAAGCCTCTTTCCTTTCTCTGTACCTTCAAAACACAAAGCAAAATCTGAAGTTCCACGAAAGTATTTGAAAACTCTCTTGATAGCATTCCAGTGTTCCTTGCCTGGGTTAGACATATACCGACTTAAGACTCCTACTGCTTGGGCTATATCTGGATGCGTGCACACCATGGCATACATCAAGCTAGCCACTGCACTTGCATATGGCACATGATCCATCTCTTCGGTTTCTTCATCCGTCTTCGGGCATTGCTCTGCAGAAAGTTTGGTTCCTAGAGACATAGGAGTACCCACTAACTTGCAGTCCGACATGTTAAATTTCTTCAACACTTCTTTTATATACATTTTCTGTCGATCCCTTCTAATCTGCATACCCAAAATGTAATCGCTGGCCCCAAGTCTTTCATCTCAAACTTCTTGGCCAACAAATCTTTCACTGAATTCATCATCTTCATGCTGTTTCTAATCAGTAACATGTCATCCACATACAGTGTAAGAATGATAAATTGATCGCCAACTCTCTTCACATAAACACAATGATCAGAATCTAAGCGTACAAACTTGAGCTCTAATATGTATGTATCAAACTTCTGGTACTACATCCTTGACGACTGCTTCAATTCATACAAAGACTTTTTTAATTTGCACACCATATTCTCTTTCCTTGAACTTCAAAGCCTTCTGGTTGCTTCATATATATCTCTTCCTACAAGTCCCCATGAAGAAATGCTGTCTTCACATCCATCTGCTCTACCTCAAGATTATATGCTGCTAGAGATAGAACAAATCTGATGGAAGTCATTTTCGCCACGAGAGAAAAAATCTCATCATAGTCGACTCCCTCAACCTGAGAGTACTCTTTAGCTACCAGTCTCACCTTATACTTCTCCACAGTTTCATCCGGTTTTAGCTTTCGCTTGAACACCCATTTGCAATCAATTGTCTTTCTATCCTTAGACAATTTACACAAGTTCCATGTTTCATTCTTATCCAGTGACTGCATCTCATCTGTCATAGCAAGCTCTCACTGCTTTGCATCATTAATAGATCTTGCATCTTTTAGAGAGCTAGGTTCTTCTCCGATGATGCTCAAAGTATGAAACATACTCAGAGCACTGAGAAAGTATTTCAGAGGTGCTCTTCTTTCTCGTGTCGATCTCCTGAGAACTGGTATGATAGTATCAATATCTGGATCTTCATCTGAATCTGCATCTTCAACTTCATTAACCGAGTCTTCTTGATCCGGTTATGAAACAGACTCAACTGAAGTATCTTGTGCATTCACCTCTGAAGTTTCAGAATCAGAATCTTCTTCAAGCACTACCACTTTCTTAGGTTCATCACCTTTTTGAACTTCAACTTGGGAACGTGATTCACGGAAAACAACATCCCTATTGTAGACAATAGTCTTTGAGTTTGTATTCCACAGTTTATAGCCCATGACCCCTTCCTTGTATCCGACAAATATGTTCTTCTTAAACTTACTATTAAGCTTACCCCGCTTTTTCTTGGGTGTATGAACATATGCATCACATCCGAACATCCGAACATGAGATAGATTTGGCTTCTTCCCAAACATTGCCTCATAAGGCGTCCGATCCTTCACTGATGAGGTCGGTGAGCGATTCTTCAAATAGTTTGCTGTGGCAACAACTTCTGCCCAGAATTCTTGACCCAATCCAGCCCAACTCAGCAAACATCTTGCCTTCTCTATGAGTGACCGATTTAACCTTTCAGCTACTCCATTCTGCTCAGGTGTATATGAAGTTATCTTCTGCCTTGCAATACCATTGTCTACGCAGAACTACTCAAACTTCTCTGAACAAAATTCGCCTCCGTTATCTATACGAAGGACCTTGATTTTGCTGCTCAATTGGTTTTCCACCAAAACTTTAATTTCTCGAAACTTATCGAATACATCTGATTTATTTTTGATAAAATAAATCCAATTGTATCTTGAAAAATCATCTTTGAAAGAGACATAGTACATGAACCCTTCAATAGATGAAGTCAGAGTTGGTTCAAAGACATCACTATGAATTAGTTCGAGAATCTTCGTTGCTCTTGAACCTGTGTGTTAAAAACTGATTCGATTCTATTTTCCATAGAGGTAATGTTCACAGAACTCGAAGCCCACAGAACAATCTGGAACTCTTTCTACCATATGATTTGATGCTATGGTAGATGAGTCCTTTTTCACTGATATGACCTAATCTTTGATGCCACAACATAGATGTGTTATCTTCATCTTTTTTGGCCTCTTAAAAAATAAATCCGCAGCCCACAGATATAGTCTCTTCGAGCAACTTGTACAATGTGCCATAACGTTCCCCTCGTGCAATCACAATAGACCCTCTGATCATCTTACACGAATCCTTGTCGCAACTAAATATAACACCCAAATCAGTCATTGTACCAACAGATAACAAAATCCTGCTCATAAGTGGTATATGCATTACATCTGGTAGAGTCTTTACCATGCCATCATTCATCCTCAACTTCACCCTACCACGTCCAATAATCTGAATCGCAGTATCATCTTCGAGCATGACATCCCCATCATTATACTCCTCATATTTACAAAACTAGTGTCTATGAGGTGTCATGCGGTACGAAGCACCAGTATCGATGAGCCAAACATCCTTATCTGACTGTGCCATACATGCAGAAGCCAGATACATATCCCCTGCTTCAGCCTTCTTTTTGTCCGATTGACTCAGCTTCTTTCTTATGAACTAACTTATTTTTGCAATCTCGCTTCAGATGGCCCCACTCTTGACATCTCCAACATTGCACCTTCTTATCTCTACTCTTCGAACGCCCACGAAATTTGGATCTGGACCTTCTCTGATTCTGCACCCTTTCTGGTTGCCTTCCTCTAGCCGCCAACGCCTCTTTACCAAAATTTGTCGACCACTTTCTCCGTGTTTCCTTTGGTAATAAGGCAACACAAACACTTTCATATGAAAGTTCTTTATCCCCGCCACCAATCACAACAATCAGATTGTCCCATGAATCCGGCAGCGAACAGAGTAATTTATTGTCTTATCATCATCTTGAAACTTAACACCGATTGATACAAGTTGATTAATCACCGTGTTAAAGTTATAAAGATGTGTAGAGAACGAGTCACCCTCCTGCATCCGAAGATTGTACAATTTCTTCCTCAGAAATAACTTGTTAACCAACGACTTACTTTGATATAGGGATTTCAACTTCTTCCATATATCTCTGGCTGTATATTCGCTCATCACGTTCGTAAGAATTGAATCCGCGAGACAAAGCCGAATCAAATCATTCTCCTTTCTATCAATCCGATCTCACTCTTCAATCGCCTTTGAATCAGCCTGACTGGAGGAAGCCGTATCTGAAGCCTTCGCCGCATCCGCAGCCATCGCCGCTTCTTTGCCTGGCCTCTCCTTCTCGATTGCCGTCCAAAGATCTCGATCACAGAGGAGATCCTCCATCTTCATCTTCCAGAGATCAAATCGCGTTCCATCAAATTTTTCTATCTCAATCCGCGATCCTCCTGACATCTCGAATAAACCCTAATTCCTCGAACAACCTGTGCTCTGATATCAATTGATGGAAAAATTCGAGAACCGAGAGAGAAATCGCAGAGAGATTGCAAGAAAATTAGAGGAGGCACGCGAAGGAAAAATTCCACTATATCTTTCCTTAGGTTACAGCCGTCGCATATTACAGCATTAAATAGGCCTCTACCAAACGAGTTCAAAACCTAAACAAAATAGATAAAAAATCTAATCCGCACCACACGGGCCGGCTAAACAAAAGTCCAAAACCGTTTAGGTTTCGGGGGCGCTGCCGAGGGGCGGGACCGCCATCAGGGGGCGGGGCCCCCCGAACCCCTCATTTTGTTCGTACGCTAGCAGCACAGGTAATTGGAAGTATTCACCAATTCCAACAGAATCATTCCTTTCTGAATCGGATCCTTCTCTTCAAATCACTTAGAGAGAAGGATTTCTAGGTGCATTCCCTTTTAAAAACACCAATAATTTAGATTACTACACAGATAGATTACTACTTATTAAATTATTGGTAATTTCATATTATAGTCTTTGGAAAACATTAGTAATACATGTGGTAATTTATATTACCATGTTTGTTATAAAGAAATAATTATTAGGCAATACATGCATTTTACTAAAATACCCTTAATATATATTTCAAACATAAGTCCTATATTAAGTTCGATAAAAAAATATAAAAGAGAGGATAATCAATAGAAATAAACATGCCATACATGTACAATTTAAGTCATTCATAAAGAGAGTAGCTAGGGCAACTTGTTTTCAAAGTCGAATATTTATATAAGATAATTTATTAGGATTATGTTCAAAGGATATTTTAGTCCAAATGTAAAATTTTTTAGTCCACTTTGGTGATAATATAGACGGACACTTCCTCAGAGTGCTATCCAAAGTGTTGAAATTCAAATTACTAGACAAAATAAAATTATCGGTAATCCTTTGTAATCAAACTCGGTAATATGGTGGGTCCCGAGATTTTTAAATAAAATTACCGATAATCTATATGCATTGTCCCATACCAAACGACCCCTTAATGTTTGAAGATGTCATTCTCCTCTCCATTGCTACTACCAAAGCAAATTGTTTAACTTTAAATAAGCTTTTCAATACCTATGAAGCACTCACAAATCAAAGAGTCAATTGTGTGAAATCTGAGATCTATTTTCCTCCTAGGATTTCTAGGTCGAAGAAGATACTAATCCAGAATATATTAAAATTAAACTGGTTCCTTCCCTTTCTCTTATCTTAGAACACTCATATCTTATAAAATGATTCCTACGAGTCTACATCACTCCTTGCTAGATATAATTATAAACAAGGCCATTGGCCGGAAACAAAAGTTGCTCACTCAAGCTGGATGGCTACCCCAATGTTGTGATTAACTCGTCCCCATGTATGCCATGAGTGTTACTTACCTATCTATTAGTATATTAGACTCAATTGAAAAACATGCCAGGAGATTCTTTTGGGTCCAGGTGGAAATAGGAGCGGAGTTGCTTTAATAAATTGGGTTATCCCTCGAAATGCCTAAGGACCATGGTGGATTAAGTATAAAAAGTCTTTCACTAATGGAACCATCACTACTTGCCAAAAGAATAATTGACTTATTGAATCAGACTCCCTCTGGGTTAAATTGGTTACCAGTAAATATGGTTATTTTAATTCGTAATCCTCTAATACAATGATGACTTCCTACGCTTGGACATGGAAATGCATTCTTCTATAATTATAGGACATTTGAGTAGGCCTTTTTAAACAAGTTGGTAATGGGAAGGATTCCAGGGTTACTGCAGCCTACTTTTGTTAATGTTGATATACAAATGAATTCCTAGTTTGTTTGTGACATGTTTTTAGATAATGAATGGAATGTTAGCTTGTTTCATACTCTATTTGGTAGGTATCTAGTTGATGTTGTATTTGCCAAAAAATGCCATTGATGACTCATGGATATGGGTGATGGATACCTAGGGCATCCCGAGAGATAATTTTGTCTATAGATTCCTAACCTGTTGCACCTTGCCACAATTGACACTTGGATGGCCTCCTTGGTTGGGTCTATGGCACATTCATGTTCCGCCAAAAATCCTTGTCTTTGTATGGAAATTGGTCCACAACCACTTGCCTACTTCCAATCTCTTTGGTCGTTTTAATCCCTCAGTTTACACCACTTGTATTCTTTGTGGTTGTGCCTTGGAATCTAATACTCACTTATTTTTCACCTGCTTTTTCGCTTCTCAATTATGGGAGATACTACAAGGTTAGTTTCTATTTTGAACTGATGAATTCTTGGCATGAGGGCTCCTTGCTCTAGGATGGTCAGAATCTGCGTCCTACTTCAAGATTGAAACTACTTTCTCTTTTTGCCAACGCCTTATGGAAACTTTGGAGAGCAAGGAATGACGCATATTTTCAATCTAGGAGAGCAACCGTGTCAGCTGTTTGGGAGAAGGCTGTGGCCTGTTTATGAAATATGATAGACTGTTTAAACTACCCAAGGCATCATCCCCCATAGACTAGCATATGAGAGCCACCACCTCCTACTTGGATTAAGCTCAATTCTGATGGTTCCTTCATTAGAGAGGATGAGGCTGGTGGTGCAGACTTTATTTTGCACTCATGTCTCTTTCTTGTTGCTGTAGGTGTGTTCTATGGACAGGTGCGTGGCATCTTTGAGCTGGATGCATTGGGTATCTCTACTATTGCCGCAACAAGGGATTCCAATAGATACATATTGAGACCGACTCTGAGGTGCTTTTACACATTATCAAAAGGAAGACCCCCACTCCTTGGCGTATCAAGTATATCGTCTTAGATATTTTGGATGGTTTATCGGCTTCTGCTCAATGGAAACTGATCATATATTTAGAGAAGTGAATTGTGTAGTTGAGTTTTTCTTTGGTCATACCATTTCGAATGACATTTTCCCGGAGGATGTCCCACCCCTAGGTTCCCTCCAACACTAATACTCGGATGGTGCGGGCTCTTATTTTAATAGATAACTAACTATTGTTTGTTTAAAAAAAGAAATAAGGAGTTGCAATATGAGACAATCATATAATTATCTAATTTAACGCAATTGATAATATAATGACACTTACTAATAATTGGTATTTATTTATATGTAATGAAATTCATTAATAGTTGTCATCTATCACTATTAACTGACTCTGCGTTAATAAGAATAAATGCTTTGTATGGAAAAGCATTAATTCATTTAATGCCTTGTTTATTTAATGATAATTACTATTTAGAGCGACTTTCTTCATCCATTGGCTAACGCTGCATCAATTGACTGACACTGCATATTTGAAAAACTCACGCAAACACAGTTTCTTCGCAACTGTTAACTAAAGAAAGAAAGGTTCTTGAGCTCGGATAGATCTACTGAAGGCGATCTCTTCACTTCTGCAGGCGCATTTTGATGTCGTTGGCGACTTTCTGAGCATCCCTGGAGACGCCGGCCAGCCCCATCCTGGCCAAGCCCACGCAGTACAGGCCATTGCTTCCCTTCCAGTGATTTGGGAACTTGTTCTTAGGGAAACCATCATCGCCCAAAAGCGAGTCATAATCCTGCAAAAGCAAATGCCAGAGAATATTCTATATATGTTCACCCCTCAGTAATCAGAAACACAATTGTACCAGATTAGAAAAGAACAGTGAATTTTCAGAAAACATGCAGCAGCTTGTGTTCCAGTTAGTTCCCACCTTCAGCCATCGGTTCGCACCGCTTCTGTAGCCTGTCGCGAAGACAATGGCGTCATAGTGGTGGGACTTGCCATCAGAGAACTCGACCTCGTCGCCGGTGATGCGCACTGGCTCTTTGACGACCTTAATCCACGTCGAGAATTTAGTAAGATAATAGAATTCTTTTAGCACCATGCATGCACGCAACGTACCCTGATCTCGCCGCTCTTGATCTTTGCAATGGTGCCCACGTCGATGACTGGGGACCTGCCGGTGGCGCCTTTGCCGGCGAAAGGTCCAAGCGCTGGCTTGATGATGCCGTATTTGGACAGGTCTCCATACAGCAGACTTGCTATCAACCCAACAAAGCAATCAACCATGAAGACCGGGAAGCATAATTTCAGAAGAAGCATTCCCAGGTGCACCAGCTCCTTGTTCAACACATGCAGCTGCATAGAATATCAAAAGAAGTACCCGCGTTTTAACCAATTTTTATTTTTAACTGAGTACATATATGAGTATGCCTTAAGTTGCTATATGTAAGCTGAGATCAGACTTTGCAAAGGAATTATATGAAATCCAATATGCAAACAAATACATACACTTATACATTATAAGATTTGCACCACTAGATGCATATAATTCTTCATGAATCATGCAGCTATAACTTGCTCGGATGGGCTATGATTGTTGCTGTCTAAAATTAAACCATTCAATTAAAGCATTGTGAAGGAAGTAGAAAAAAGAAGAAGACATAATTTATTAGTCATAACAATATAAATCGGTCCTGTACTCATCTTATTATTGCATAACAACTTGGTTTGTTCTACTCTCATGCATCTCGTGCAGGCTTGTGCTTAAGATACACGTTTTGGTTGAAAAACGTTTTTGTTTTGGCAAGAAGGAAAAAAACAAAATATGGTAATAAAGGCTACCCAAGTAGGTGAGTAAAGTGCCTTCTTATGTGTGTGACACTACACTAATTTGTAAGTTAAAGCTCCTTATTTTCCTTTATAACATACTAAAGAAAAATTGAAGAAAATGCTTTCTATGTTCAAATATTTAAACATATTTCCCGCGCGGCCAGGAATTTGCGCGCTTTTTCTGTATAAATTTTCTTAAATTTATGTTCAAGGACTATGTCTCTTCCTTGAATGAGAGTAAGGTGAAGTCTAAAAATGAGATGGAACAATTATGAGCATGCATGCTTCTAATTGATCTATCCATATATGAGCATGTATAGAGATGTATAATTATATGTAGATAAGTATAAGAGGAACTGCTCATTTAGCTTGGTATACCTCGCTTCGAATAGATATATGTGTTTTTGCACCATGATTTGCAAGGTCGTATGCAATTTCCATTCCAGAGTTACCACATCCGACCACAAGAACCCTTTTCCCAACATACTCCTTGCCTGATTTGTAGATGGATGAGTGAAGCTTTAGACCCGAGAAGCTCTTGAGCCCCTGGATCTCTGGTATGAAAGCTTGGTTGTTCTCGCCAGAGGCAACCACCAGGAAATCCGCCTCGTAGTAGCTCTCCTCGCCCGTCTCCACACCTCGGCAGACCACGTGCCACCTGCTGCTTGCCTTGTGGTAGCTAGCAGACTCCACCAAGGTGCAAAACTTGGGGCATAGGCAGAAGTGGTCTACATAGTCATCCAAGTAGCGGATGAACAAATCCTTGGGAATGTAGGTCGGATAGTGGGAAGGAAATGAAGAGTGGGGCAGTGTGCAGAAGCGCTTGGCGAGGTGAAGCTTGAGCCCATCGTACGCCCACAACTTCCATAGTGAGGCATTGCATGCCTCTTTCTCAATCACGATGGCCCCGACATCGAGTTTCTTGAGGCAAGCAGCCACGGCCATGCCCGATGGCCCAGAGCCGACGATCAAGACATGGGTTTTGGAGAACACAGCTTGCTCTCCCATGTTGGCTTGTAAATGTGAAAAGAATAGCACTAGGAGGTGCACTTCAACTCAAATGAAGTGTTCATGAATATTTCTTCATCCATATCTAAGAGCGTTTCTGGAGTGGGCTTGCAGCCTGCTTAAGGGTCCACGCGCAAAAGAATAGAGGTCGAATCAGTAGAATCTAATATGAATATGATACCACCATTAATAATCTTTTAATAAATGATGTATATTTACATTATTAAAATAAATGATGTCTATCTACATTCTCAATAAAGTGAAAATATTTTGTACAAAAAAAGGTTAAACATATTTATTATCACTACCTTTCCAAAAAAGCTCTCTCGTATCTTGAGCTGGATGAATCTTTTATCACATCTTTTGCACTCTTGTGATGACTTCGAAAATTTATGCAATAGATTTATGTGAAATAATACAATCTCTTTTTTGCTCAAAATTCTGTAAAGATATTTTGACAGGAGGCTTTTCATTATTCTAACTAGAAATGAGTTGCACTGTGATAGGACATTATAATAAGCATTATGTAAAAATTGTGCAATGAAAATTAACCTTCTGGCAAAACTCTTTTTCAAGGCAAGGGACTAAGTATATTCGCCAATCTGTGTAGGTATAATAAACATAAGAGTATGCCAATATGTGTGGGTATACATTATATATAGTTGATCAGCATGTTTGAACAGGTGTTCTATCTGCATTTTTCCAGTAAATAACTCATCTTATTGTTGCTTAAACACTTCATGTTTATGCTACTCCCGTGCATCTCGTGCCCAAAAGTGTGTCCTTTAAGAAAACACTCTTTGGTACTTCGGTTTGGCAAGAAGGAAAAATACAGAATATAGTAATAAAAGCTATCCAAGTTGGTGAGTAAAGTTCCTTTTTATATATGTGACACTACACTAATTGGAAAGTTAATGAAACTCCTTATTTTCCTTTGTAGGATACCAAAGAAACATTAAAGAAAATATTTTTATGTTCAAATATTTAAATATATCTCCTGCGTGGCTAAGAATTTGCACGCTTTTTTTAGTTAGCTTTTTTTTTAAAAAAAATATGTTCAAAGACATCTTTTCTTTGAATCAAAGTAAGATAATATTCTAGAATGATATAGTATTCATCAATGGCATGCATGCATTTCATTGATCTATCCATATTTACAATATACATGAGTTGATCTACTACAAAAGTGATATGATTATCAATGTTCATGTATGAATAGCAATTGAAATATAAGGAATGACAAGCAAGAAAAAATGAATTACTCGGTCCTGTACTCATCTTATTAAGGGTGAAAGTAGTTCGGGTCGAGTCAAATTTTCTGTCTAAAAAAATCATTCATTATTTTTGTTCAATTTTTTTAAATAAAAAGATCATCCAAAAACCATTTTAAAATATAAAATAACCTTTATTGGATTAGTTTTTTCGGATGATTTTTTTGAAATATACTTTCATGTAATTATATTTTAAAAATATATAATTAAAAGTAGCCTTAAAAATTTAAATTTTATATTAAATTTAAAATATACTACAAAAAATTATTATATATATAATAAAAATTGATAACTTATCAATTAATTATATAAATAAAAATTAAGCTTTATGGTCCTTACGATTTTTTTGGATAGAATTCTAATCTTATCAGGTGAGTTTTAATTTATTAAAATACATCCTAAATCATATTTGAGCACCTAAATTTTTATTTTTCGGCTCTCATTCTTACATCTTATTATTGCATAAAAACTTGATTTGTTCTACTCTCATGCATCTCGTGCAGGCGTGTTCTTAAGATACACGTTTTGCTTGAAAAACGTTTTTGTTTTGGCAAGAAGGAACCAAACAAAATATGGTAATAAAGGCTATCCAAGTAGGTGAGTAAAGTGCCTTCTTATGTGCGTGACACTACAATAATTTGTAAGTTAAAGCTCCTTATTTTCCGTTATAACATACTAAAGAAAAAATGAAGAAAACGCTTTATATGTTTAATTATTTAAGGCATATTTCCCGTGCGGCGGAGTTCGCGCTCTTTTTCTATTAACTTTTTCTTAAATTTATGTTCAAACAACAAATTGTCTCTTCCGTGAACGAGAGTAACGTAAAGTCTAAAAATGATATAGAAGAAGTAATCATCAAATGACATGCATGCCTCTAATTGATCTATCCATATATTAGCATGTATATAGATGTGTAATTATATGTAGGTACTATATTAGGAACTGCTCATTCAGTTTTGTATACCTTGTTGCAAATAGATATGTGATTTTGCACCGTGATTTGTAAAGTCGTATGCAATTCTAAATCTAGAATTATCACACCCGACCATAAGAACTCTCTTCCCAACATACTACTTGCGTTGTAGACTGATGAATGCACCTTTAGACTCGGGAAGCTCTTGAGCCGTTGGATCCCTAGTATGAAAGCTTGGTTGTTCTACCTGGAGCCAATCACCAGGAAACCTGCCAGGTGGCAGCTTTCTTGCCCATCTTCACACTCTAGCAGACACGCGCCACCTACCGCTTGCCCGGTCGTAGCTAGTGGACTCCACCAAGGTGTAGAACTTGGGGCACATGCTGAACTGGTTGACATAGTCGTCCAAGTAGCGGATGAACAAATCCTTGTGAGTGTAGGTCGGGTAGTAGGAATGGAAGGGAGAGTTGGGCAGCACAAAGAAGCGCTTGGCAAGGTGGAGCTTGAGCCTGTCGTACGCCCGCAACTTCTATAGCAAGGCGTTGCATGCCTCTTTCTCAATTGCAATGGTCGAGACATCAAGTTTCTCGAGGCAAGCAGCCACGGCCATGCTCGATGGCCCAGAGTCGCGTCCGGGACATGGTCTGGAGCACACAACTTGCTCTCCCATGTTGGCTTGTAAATGTGAAAAGAACAACGCTAGGAGGTGCACTTTAACTGAAATGCTTTGTCCTTTTATTAGATGCTTATTTGCATTTTTTATTCTTGGGTGTACACATATTTTTATAGAGTTGGCTGTAGCTTGTAGGTGCCACCTCTAGTAAATGAACCACACAATAATGTTTAGGGTTTAACATTTTAGGTGTTTTTAGATAGACTTAAATATGAATTTATCAAATGCATCTTATAATAATGTTTTAAGGAAAAAATATATAGGAGAGACACCATGTCCTCTATCATTTTAATAATTGAACCCATCTGTAAATCATATTTGATTCCTTTTCTTTTAGGAACTTTTAATCTGATCCAAAAATTTTCTGATGAAAAGAAAAAGAGGAGGCACAGTATCCCTCCTTTAAAGGAGGGATGCCTTCATTAAGTCCATGTGTAATTATTGTGTACTTAAATACAAAATTAAACAATGCATAAAGATATGCATTTTATACAAAATCTTCAATCTTCATGAATATTTCTTCATCCATATCTTATTGTGGTTGGTGGAAAGCGTTTCTACATTAATAATAATAGAGTTTGAATCAGTAGCATTTAATATAAATATGATACCACCATTAATAATCGTTTAATAAATGACGTATATTTACATTATTAAAATAAATGATGTCTATATTCAATGAAGTGAAAATATTTTGTAACAAAGAAAGGTTAAACATATTTATTATTACGATACCTTTCCAAAAGCGTTCTCTCTTATCATGAGATAGATGAATCTTTTATGACATATTTTGCACTCTTGTGATGATTTTTATGTAATACATGTATTTGAAATAATACAATCTCTTATTTGCTGATCTTCTTATGTATACAATTTCAAATTTCTGTAAAGATATTTTGATAGGAGTGTCTTTACATTATAATAAGCACTATGTGAAAATTGTGCAATGAAAATGGACCCTCCAAGGCGCTAAGTATATTTGTTGTTTTAGGTATAATAAACATAAGCGTATGCCAATGTGTGTAGGTGTTGGAGTTAGTTAGGTGGAGCCTGATTTTGGGCCTAACTAATTTGTTGTTAGATATGGTAGGAAGAATCTGAAAGATTGTAACTTCCTTGTAACTATAATATGGGGAGATTGAGTGGTTATCATAACTACCTTATTTGTTAGATATGGAGTTATGGAGAATCAGGATAAGATATGCAGTTATCCTGAGTTGTTACCCAAGGCACATATCTGGTAGCGGTTATGCACCATATATTGTGAGAATCTGGATAATGTTTATGAGGTGTGATCAATTGACATCTGAATAAGAGTGAAACTCTGTGACGGCCGTGGACGTAGGAGACAATCTCCGAATCACGTAAAATCTATCTGTCTTTCTTGGTGTATGATTTCTTGTTATTCTTCCACCATCTGTTCTTTGATTTCTCCCAGACATCGGTATCAACAGTAAGTTGATATCGAAGATATTCAATAACAATTGGTATCGGAGCTCTTCGATGAAGGAGTTTGTGAGAAGTGGGAGCGATGGCGACAGATGACGGGAAGGTGAAGATCGAGAAGTTCGATGGTAGAAACTTCGGCTTCTGGAAGATGCAGATCGAGGACTATCTGTATCAGAAAAAATTGCACGGACCTCTCTCTGGAGAAAAGTCAGAGGCGATGAGCGACGCGGACTAGGCGCTCCTCGACCGACAAGCGCTCGATGTTATCAGGCTGACGTTAGCGTGAAACTTAGCCTTTAACATCGTGAACGAGAAGACCACGGCGGGTTTGATGAAGGCGTTAACAAACATGTACGAGAAGTCGTCTGCATCAAATAAGGTGTATTTGATGAGAAGGTTATTCAACCTGAAGATGTCTGAGGGAGCTTCGGTTGCGGATCACATCAATGAATTTAATATTTATCATCACACAGTTAAATTCGGTGAGTATAACTTTTGATGATGAAGTGAGGACTTTGATCTTGTTATCTTCTTTGACAGAAAATTGAGGTGCAACTGTGACGGCGGTCAGCAGTTCTTCCGGTTCAACGAAATTGAAGCTCGATGATATTCGAGATCTGATTCTAAGCGAAGACGTTCGCAGGAGAGAATCAAGAGAAGCCTCAAGCTCGGCGTTGAGTGCAGAGGGAAGGGGAAGAATGCATCAGCGATGACAAAATCAAGGAAGATCAAATGCAAGGCGACGAAGTCAATCGAGATCTGGTGAATTCGCATGCTGGAATTGCGGGAAGAAAGGTCACCTGAAGAAAAATTATAGAGCACCCAAGAAGAAAACCAATGAGGAGTCAGCAAATGCTGTTACAGAAGAAGCCTTAGATGCATTGGTTCTTAGTGTTGACAGTCCGACGGAATTCTAGATTCTGGATTCTGGAGCTTTATACCATTCCACATCACAAAGAGAGTGTATGGAAGATTACACTATCGGTAATTTCGGCAAGGTTTATCTGGCAGATGATAAAGCCTTGAATGTTGTGGAGAAAGGAAATGTGAAGATTGTTACTGATAATGGGACAACTTTGAAGCTGAAGGATGTTCGACATATACCAGGGTTGAAGAGAAATCTGATCTCGATTGGACAGCTTGACTCAGAGGGTTACACTACAGTATTTGTAGGTTACACTATAGTATTTGTAGGTAACACTTAGAAGGTCACCAAAGGAGTCATGGTGATCGCACGGGGCAGCAAGCTAGGAACTTTGTACAGGTCGTCGAACGCAAGAATTATTGTAGCAGCTGATTCGGATGATATGTCTGAAGTCTGGCATTGTAGACTTGGACATATGAGTGAAAAGAGGATGAAGGTTCTGCACAAGATGGGTCGACTATCAGATCTGAAGTCAGTCGATGGTGGACTTTGTGAAGGCTGTGTGCTGAGAAAGCAGAGGAAAGTCACTTTTAGAAAAGTACCAAGGATGTCGAAGAGTAGCAAGTTGGAGCTTGTGCACACAGATGTGTGGGGGCCATCTCCAATTCCATTCCTCCCTCGGCGTGTCACTATATTATGTGATATTCATCGATGATTATTCCAAGAAGGTATGGGTTTATTTTTTGAAAAATAAATCTGATGTGTTCTCTACTTTCAAGAAATGGAAGGCGCAGGTAGAGAATGAAACAGGCGTCAAGATCAGGTGTTTGCGGTCTGATAATGACTGTGAGTATGTGAATCATGAGTTCAAGGAGTTCTGCGGGGAACATGGCATCAGGATGGAGATGACAGTTCCGAGGATGCCACAGCAGAACGGGGTTGCTGAACGGATGAATAGAACGCTGAATGAGCGTGCCAGGAGCATGAGGATTCATGCAGGTCTACCAAAGTCATTTTGGTCAGATGCAGTGAACACAGCGTTACCTGATCAATCGCGGACCCATCTGTACCATTGGAGAACAAACTACCAAAGGAGATCTGGAGTGGTAAGGAGTTACATCTTTCTCATCTGAGGATTTTTGGTTGCCTATCATATGTGCATATTGATTTTGCATGTAGAGACAAGTTAGATGCTAAGTCTCTTAGGTGTTTTTTTATTGGTTATGATTCTGATGAATTTGGATATCGTTTCTGGAATAATGACAACAACAACAACAACAAAGCCTTATCCCACTAGGTGGGGTCGGCTACATGGATCATACGACGTCATTCCGCTCTATTAGTAATCAAACCTTTCGGTATGTTATTCACCAATAGATCTTGCTCTATTAGTTCGTCAAGTGTCCGCCTTGGCCTCCCTCTCCCTCTTTTAATCGAACTCCAGATTATTTGATCTACTCTTTTTACTGGGATAATGAAAATAGAAAAATTATTCGGGAAAGAAACGTGATGTTCCATGAAAAGATCATGTATAAAGACAAATGTGTTGCAGAATCTGGTAATGCAGAGGTAGAAGGCAAGGCTCAAGTGGAACTTGAGGGCATTTTAGATGAAGATGTGGTTGGGTCACAGAAGATTGTTCAGCAGGAGCATGATGTGGTACAAGCTGGGCCGAGTACTCAACCCCATATCAGGAGATCTACTCGGGAGATAAGACCACCTGTGAGGTACTCTCCTTCTCTAGATTTTATATTACTAACTGATGCTGGTGAGCCAGATTGTTTCAGGGAAGCCTTAGAGGTTGATGATTCCTTCAAGTGGGAGTTAGCAATGTAGGACGAGATGAACTCGCTGTACAAGAATAATACTTGGATGCTGATAGAATTGCCTAAAGGGAAGAAGGCATTGCACAACAAGTGGTTGTACATGATTAAAAAGGAGGCAGATAGTGGCAAAATGTATAAAGTAAGGCTGATTGTAAAAGACTTCGAACAGAAGGAAGGTATTGACTATACTGAGATATTTGCACCAGTTGTGAAACTAACTACTATCAGATTAGTGTTGAGTATAGTTACAGCTGATGACTTACATCTTGAGCAGTTAGATATAAAGACAACATTTCTCTATGATGATTTGGAGGAAGATATTTATATGAAGCAACCAGAAGGCTTTCAAGTTTTTGGTAAAGAGAACCTGGTGTGCAAGCTGACTAAAAGCTTGTATGGTTTGAAGCAAGCCCCTCGACAGTGGTATATGAAGTTCGATAATTTCATGACTAGCATATGATATGCTAAGTATTTTTCTGACCACTATTGTTATATCAAATATTTTGGTATTTGCTACATCATATTGTTGTTGTATGTGGATGATATGCTCATCACAGGTTCATATATGATGAAAATCAAAAGGCTCAAGGAACAATTATCAGGTGTGTTTGAGATGAAGGATTTGGGAGCCGCAAAGAAGATTCTTGGGATGGAGATTGTTTTGGATAGGAAAGCAGGTACCCTGAAGTTGACACAGGAAGCCTATGTTGAAAAGGTACTAGAGAGGTTTTCCATGCAAGATGCCAAGTCAGTATAGACATCCTTGGCAAGTCACTTCAAGCTTTCGAAGGAGCAATCACCCAAGACAGATATGGAACGTGCACACATGCGGAAGGTTCCATATGCATCAGCAGTAGGCAATCTTATGTATGCTATGGTTAGCATCAAACCAGACATTGCTCATACAGTGGGAGTTGTGAGCAGATACATGTCAGATCCAGAGAAACAACACTGACAAGTAGTGAAGTGGATCCTTCGGTACTTGAAAGGAACCAAAGGTATGTGCTTGTGTTTGAGTAAAAGTAATTTGGATCTGAAGGGTTATGTTGACGCAGATTTAGGTAGTGACATTGATACTGCCAGAAGCACCACCGGATATGTGTACACTTTAGGTGGCATGATGATAAGTTGGATGTCTCAATTGCAGAAGGTTGTTGCTCTCTCTACTACCGAATCGAAATACATTGCCATGACGGAGGCATGTAAGGAGATGATTTGACTGAAGGGGTTCCTTGAAGAGCTAGGCAAGGTGCAACCGAGTTCGAGTCTATACAGTGATATTCAAAGTGTAATTCATTTGGCAAAGAATCCAGTGTATCATGCCATCACGAAGCACATCAGGCTGAAGTACCATTTTATCAGATATCTTCGGAAAGAGAAAACATTGGTGCTTGAGAAGATTCGAAGTTCAGGAAATTCAGCTGACATGTTGACCAAGGTGATGGTCACTAAAAAATTGAGGTTCTGCGTAACCTCAGTTTCCCTCCAAAGTTAGTTGCAGGGAGAAGCCGTCCAGAGTTCGAGCACAGGCAGGTGCAGCTCAATCTCAAGAGAATCAGTCTCCAAGTGGGAGATTGTTGGAGTTAATTAGGTGGAGCCTGATTTTGGGCCTAACTAATTTGTTGTTATATATGGTAGGAAGAATCTGAAAGATTATAACTTCCTTGTAACCATAATCTGGGGAGATTGAGTGGTTATCATAACTACCTTATTTGTTAGATATGAAGTTATGGAGAATCAGGATAAGATATGCAGTTATCCTGGGTTATTATCCAAAGCACATATCTGGTAGCGGTTATGCACCATATATTGTAGGAATCTGGGTAATGTTTGTGAGGTGTCATCAATTAACATCTGAATAAGAGTGAAATTCTGTGACGGCCGTGGACGTAGGAGACAATCTCCGAATCACGTAAAATCTGTGTGTCTTTCTTGGTGTGTGATTTTTTGTTATTCTTTCACCATCTGTTCTTCGATTTCTGCCAAACATCGAGGATATTCCACAACAGTAGGCACACATTATATATAAGGATTAGCATGTTTCAACAGGTGGTCTATCTGCATTTTTCCATTAGAGGAAGTGAGATTCAAAGTATGACAGGAAAAAAAAGTGTTAAAATTATGTAAATCAGTCCTGTAAATACTCATCTTATCAAATATATATTCAATGCTTAAATAGTTCGTTTTATGCTACTCCCTTGCATCTCGTGCCCACAAGTGTGCTTTAAGATACACTTTTTGGTACTTCGTTTTGGCAAGAAGGAAAAGTACAAAATATAGAAATAAAAGTTATCCAAGTTGGTGAGTAAAGTTCCTTCTTATATATGTAGCACTACACTAATTTGAAAGTTAATGAAACTCCTTATGTTCCTTTGTAAGATACCAAAGAATCATTAAAGAAATATTTTTTATGTTCATATTTTAAAATATATGTCCTGCGCGGTCCAGAATTTGAACACTTTTTTTAGTTAAAATTTCTTTCATTTATGTTCAAAGACATCTCTTCCTTGAGTCAAACTAAGATAATATTCTAAAATAATATAAATCAAGTATATATTCACTACAAGAAATCTACGGATTAGCAACACAGATGTGACGTCGCTAAAGATACGCTATCGTGGCCAAAAGAGTTAGTCACGCATTAGTATCGACATGGCATAGCAATAATTGAACGCTTGGATTCGGTAATCATTAATTAGCATCACAATGGCCCCAAGAGACACGATGATATGGATGCAAAAAGTGTCATTGGGAAGGGTTCATGTGCATCTCTAACCCGACACTAAAGAGACGTGAAATGGTTGACGCTAACTCGATGCCGATTTGACGCTATATGACGAAGCTACTCAGACGCTAATAGGGCGCTAAAATAATCGCTACCTTGCCGTCAAGGGGGCGCTACTTTGACGTCAATGCATCGCTAAAGTTGGCGACAACAATGTGACGCTAATGTGATGCTATATACTATATGTTCATGTAGTGAACAAATGTCCGGAGAGGATCAAATATGTGGAGATCAAATACAGCGGAGATGATCAAATAAAGAGGATAATTTCGCATTCAATACATCAAATGTTTACAACAATTTTCACATTTTTATTACATCAAATAAAGATATCATTTCGCATTCGTTCATCGGTGCACCACCCTCTGCGTCGGTCGAGAACATGCTATGAGGACTCGGGCAGCAGCAAGGAGGAGCAAGCGGCAACGGTGTCTGGGCAGCAACAGTAGTAGTAGTAGTAGGAGGAGGAGGAGGAGGAGGCAACATCCGGGCAGCGTCGGGGCAACAAGAGGAGGAAGAGGAGGAGGAGGCGACGTTCGAGCGGCGTTGGGGTAGCAACAATAGTAGGAGGAGGAGACAACATTCGGGCGGCATCAGGGCAGTAGCAATATTAGGAGGAGGAGGAGGCGACAGCGACGTTCGGATATGCATCAATAGTAGGAGGAGGGAGAAGGAGGAGAGGTGGTTAAAAGGCGGAAAGAGATGGCATCCGGGCAACAGCATGCTAGGAGCCATCGGATTAAATGAAAGGACAATTTAGATTCCTTCTACGATGAGCACATGGATCGTCACTTAGCAATGTAACTTTTGACGATGCTATTGCATCGCTAATGTTCAATTCTAATATATAATTAATTTTAAAATATGTCAAATAGCGCTGCAAATTAGAGACACTAAGATTGTGATGCTAAGCTAAATTTAGCACCTCATTGGCGTCGATGTTTCGAGATTGCAAACTAGCATCATGACACAATGATGTGACACTAAAATGGAGTAGCGACGAAGTAGTCGATGCTATTGTGAAGCTAATGTGTCATTACACGTATGCGGCGCTAATGCGTCACAAAAGTTCATTGAATGTACATAAATAAATAAATATGTATATCTAATCAACATATATGTACATATATATATATATATATATATAAACTATAAGTCTATATGTATATAACTATGCGTCGCTATCTCGACGCTACTTCGTGACTAAATGATATAGCGTCGCCTTAGTATCGACATGGCGTCTGTTTGCTAAGATGTCGACTTAGCATCATGCATTGGCGACGTGAAATCGACACTACAGTGACTCTAACATAGCGTCTCAAACTTTGGCGATGTTAGTTTGGATAAAAAAATTCTAAGAAGATCAGCCTTTCTCGAAAAAATTTGAAAACTCTACGTCGACTAAACGAGACCATTCTGAGTGCTCCCGAAAGGTTCGATTTTTGAGAATTTGAGATTTCTTAGGGTGGGGATGAAAGTTTTGAGAAATTTTTATAAATATAGAAAATGAGTATTTTGAGAGGAAACAGAAAAAGATGTGAAACATAAAAGATTTGCACCGTCCCATCTTCCTGAGCCCTTCGAACTATTTTTTCGTGGCCATCCGAATGATGTCTGTAGAAAACCAACCATTTCTATTATGAAATTTTGCCATTTTATTGAATTTCTTTTGACCTCCGATCATCGTGATTCTTATGCGGGCGCATAGTCGCGCAGTTCTCTATGAGTCCGTAATTTTTATTTTGACCGATTACCGGTCGGTGACCATCGAAAACCCTTTTTTCTAAGTTCTTAGCTCTACCATCCGACCTCCTAAAATCACCATAAAATATTGAAAAATCTGTGTTGCCATGTCTATGGTAGGTACAAATATCGCGATGATCCGACGATCAGATCTTCGGCAATTGCCATGTGAATCCCATGAAAAATGAAGAAGCACTATCCCCCAATTTTGGAATTTGGGAATTGGAGTATAATGTATTATATACTATAGTACAAAATTGTATAGTATAGTATAGCATAGCATTGTATTGTATAGTATACTATGCAATATATAACATATATTGCCAAAAGAGTGCAACCTAGCATCTACTTAGCGTCGCCAAATCTTTGACACTAATTTAACGTCGCAAATGTCGGCACTAATAATTCCTTTTATTTTTGCATCGACTTAGCGTCACAATTCTGGTGAAGCTATCATAGCATCACAAGTTTGCGACGCAATACAACGCTATCATCTGTCGTGCGTTTTCTAATTTCGCGCATGATAATAATGACTAATTTAGCGTCGACATCCTGTAACGCTAATGTGACACTATATTGATCCTATAGAGAGGCAATTAACGTTTCCTTTTGTTGACACAATGACGTCACTATTGAGACAATATTGGTGTTGATTTAGGGTCGCCCATTGTGGAGATGCTAAATCCCGTCCTATTCGATAGTTTTCTTAGTGACTTATTAATGACATACGTGCATTTCATTGATCTATCCATATTTACACAATATACATGAATTGATCTACTACAAAAGTCACATGCTTATCAGTGTTCTTATCTGAATAGAAATTGAAACTATAATGAACGACAACCAAGAAAAAAAATCAATTAATCAGACAATACATAGAGGTATAATTATATGTAGAAATACTCAATTTGTTTAGCAGGGTAAAAAGTATTTGTGAATGATAATTAATGAGAATGTATTGGATGTATATTTAGATATATATGAGTAGGCTCCACTTTCAGTTCGGTAAACCTTGTTATGAATACATATATGCAATTTTGCACCATAATTAGAATGGTTGTATGCAATGTCCATCCATGAATTACCACATCTCACAACTAGAACCCTCTTGTTGACATATTCTTTGTTGGACTTTTAGATAGACGAGTGCACCATTGGACCTCAGAAGCTCTTTGATCCCCTGGATCTCTAGTTTGATAGCTTGGTTGTTCTCATCGGGGGTGACAACCAACCAACCCGTATCATAGTGGTTCTCTTCGTCGTGTCCACACTTCGGCAAGCCATGCGCCACCCACGGCTTTCCTCTTTGTAGATGGAAAACTCCATTCGAGTACAGAATTTGGTGCGCTTCTGGAAGCGGTCAACGTAGTCGTCCAAGTAGCGGAGGAACATATCCCTAAGAACATAGGTCAGGTAGTAAAAAGGGGAAGACATATGGGGCAGCGGGCAAAAGCATTTGGTGAAGAGGAACTTGAGCCAATCGTATGCCCACAAATTCTAGAGCAAGGTGTTGCATGCCACTTTCTCGATCATGGTGGCTAATGTTGAGTTGCATGAGGCAGGTGGCCCACAGCCATGCTTGATAGTCCGGAGCCGATGACCTGACCACATCGGTCTTCCAGTACACAACTTGCTCTCGCATGCTGCTCATAAACGTGAAAAGATCAGTGCACTTCAACTGAAAGGCTTTGTCTTTGCATTTTTCTTCTTTGGATATACACATCTTTATAAAGTTTGTTGTAGGTGCGAACTACAGAAAATGCATCATGTAACAAATTAATAATATTTAGGTTGTGTTTGGTACGAGTATTTTGGAAAAAAATTAGTTCCCGAGAACTAATCGTAAATTACACGATTAGTCCTTAAACTTTGAGTCATTTTTAAACCGGTCCATTAACTTCAATTTGTAACCAGAACGTCCTTCATCTTTGATTTTCTTGCACGATTAGTCCTCTTGACCGTGATAGTAGTTTCCCGGTTGCCTTGCATATGTGGTTGACACGTGAGTTATTTCTCTCTCATCCACGTCATTTAACGCTACAAAATCGGATAAATTATGTGGATCGTCCTTTTGAGTCAATTTTTAAATGGTCCCACAATTTTGATATCATTGCATGATTCATCCACTTGATCAGTAAGAGATAATCTCCCGATTATCTCACTGACGTGACGTAATAAAATATAATAAAAAAATTTAACTACCTGTCATCACCCAATAAAAAATAATATTATAAACATTTAAGGGCGTGGGCGAACTGGCAGAAGGGGGTGCCGGCCCGCGTCGGCCCCCCTCTCCAAGCTCGTCCTCTGGCGAACTTCGCACAAGGGGCGCCAACGCCCCCTCGCGAGCTCGTCGGCATCCTCTGTCATTTTTTATTTTTTATTAATTTTTTATAATTTTTTTATTATTTTATATTGTGCCATGTTAATAAATTAAATTTTTTTATTATATTTTATTACATCACGTCAGCAAGATAATCGGGGGACTGTCTCTTACCGGTCAAATGGATGAATCGTGCAATAATATCAAAGTTGGGGGACTGTTTAGAAATCGACTCAAAGTTGGGGGATGATACGTGTAATTTATCTGATTTTTTAGCGTTAAATGACGTGGATGAAAAAGAAATGACTCACGTGTCGGCCACGTACGCAAGACAACCAGAAAATCCACTATCACCGGTCAAGAGGACTAATCGTGCAAGAAAATCAAAGATGAAGGACGTTCTGATTACAAATTGAAGCTGAGGAACCGGTTTGAAAATGACTCAAAGTTATGGGACTAATCGTGTAATTTACTCCGATTAGATAGAAAAGTTTAAATTAGTATTTGGATGAAAAAATGTAATGATGAAAATTTAAAAAGTTGATTCGATAGATAAATTTTAATAGATGGATAAAAAGTAAGAAGTAAATATATATTTTATTATTTTATAAAGATTATTTTATATTATTAATTATACAATATTTTTTATAATTAGCAAATTAGACATAAGGAAAAAAATTAAGATAAACTAATTAATAACTATAAAAATGAAATATAAAATAAAATTTAACGCCATATTTATATAAAATAATTATATAATTATAACTTATTTAGAATACATAATTAATAATTATACTAATATCATACTAGTTAATTTTTATTATGATATATGATAAGTAAAATAAATAAAAATATTTACATCAACATTTAAACAAGAAAATAGATATTTTCATAATAAATAATAATGGAAAATTTTATTTTATTATAACACTAAGTAAATTATAATAAATAATAAATGTACTTTTTTTGTAATTATACTTACATAAATTATAAATTTATGATAATGTATAAATAATAAATAATATAATATATATGTATATAATATTTGCATATAATATATACATATAATGATATTATTAAAATAATATGTTATAGAAAAAATAAAAAAATATATGGTTGTTCTTGCAATTAGTAATTGCAAAAACTTACGGAGGAAACTTTTCGTACCTTACGTGATGGAAACTTTGTAAGTTTTCGTCACATGAGGTGTTTGGCTAAATTTTCCAAGTTCTGACTCAAGTATTAAAACCAAACATAAGCTTAGAATTTATCATCTTTGGAATTTTTGAGATAGACTCGAATATGAATTTACCAAATATATCATATAATAATGTTTTAATGTGAAATTATTGTAAACTTCATAGGAAGGTGTACAGTGCATAAAGATATACATGATACAAAAATACAATGTTCAAGTAAATATTTCTTCATCCATATGTAGTTGTGGTTGTTGGAGAGTGTTTTCGAACCAGGCTTGCAGCCTGCCTAAGGGCCCAGTTGCATTTGATTTGGAAATGGCACCTCCATTAATAATCTTAATAAAAAATGTCTATCTAACTAATTAAAATAAATGACGTCTATCCACATTATCAATATAGTGAATATTTTGTAACTGAAAAAAATGTTGAAAAATATTTATTATTATTACCTTCAAAAGATATTGATCTCTCTTATCTTGAGCTAGACGAATCTTTTGTTGTATCTTTTTTATGACTTTATATAATACATTTATGTGAAATAACACAACCTATTATTTACTGCCTTCTCATTATTCTAAAAAGATTATGCGTTGCATTGTGATGGGAAATTACAATACGCACTAGATAACACAATTGAGCAAAGGTCGCTCCCAGATGCACTAGGACGCTATACATTTTGACTATTTTATTGATTGTAGCAGGTGTACTCAATGTACGACCCGAATAATTTTTCATTTTCCGTCGAACCGATTAGACCGATCATAGCATTCGATCACACCAAATTCTAATAAGATATTATATTTTTAAAAAAAGATACTCAATGCACTCATATGTTGCATTAATTATATAAAATTACATTAATATAAGTTAAATTTTGAAGTTAATACATATTAACTCAACATCTAATTAATTTGTATTAATATAATATAAAATTTCATATGAAACAATGAAGTCACAATTATTGAAAAATATTAGTGTATTCTAAATTTAAATGTCATACAATGAGGGGGAAAAGGAAAAAAATAAAATAGTTTAACATTCATAAATTAAATAAATTGAAAAAAATCAATTGTTAAAAAAATTTACAATAAAAAGTTACGCATTAATAATATAGAAAAAGTAAAGACAAAATTTAGTTATTAAATAAGTAGAACAAAAGAAACATAAATATAAGTTCACTCGGAAGTAGACAATGGGCCAACATAAATTTTGATTTGAAAATAATTCTTTTTAACTTAATCAGTTCACTTTGATTTGTCCATCGATTTTTGACCGGCTTGAAACGGTTCAAAATTGTTCAATCTTCACTCTAATGGGTGATTCAGGATTTTAGTGATCGATCGATGGTCTAGTCCAGTCTAGTCGTGACAACATTGGGTGTAGCCAGTGATGGAGTGAGGGCAAGATTTTATGGGGGGCCCAAGTTCTATATATTTACCATATTTTAAAAATTTCTCACCTAAAATATATATAATTATATAAAGATTAAAAAAAGATTTAATAGAGGTGTAGATCGATATGGTGTAGATCGCTTAAAGTAAGTTATTATTTTCTGTTAATAAAGTTATGTACAACAAAGGAAAAGTTGTGAACATGTATCCTTGAGACTTATCTTTAAAAAAATGATTTACATGTGTACACCAACATTGAACCCTAAAAAAATTGGGAGGGGCCAAAGACCCTGGCTCTGTCCCAGGTGTAGCCATATATGAACAAAAGAAGTGTATAACAATATACTAGAGAAAAAGATATCATAGCTTAATAGATAATGATAAGGACAATCAAAATCTTATGCACATGGTTCAAATAACGAAATAAAATAGAGTGACTAGATAACTATAAATGGTAATAGGTTTTTATCTATTTTCAATATCAAATCGAGTTTCATCATCGTAGTCAATTGACTTAATAGGATTAGGTAGCTGCATCAATCAACGAATAATATAATAAATCATGAAATAAGATTCATTGAGAGTAAACATTTTCATAGAGAGATGTGACGATGTAAGAGAAATCAAGTGATTAATAAATCAACAAACTTTTGCCATATGAATAGGAAGATTATTAAAGCATAATAATCTGAACAAAATTCGCCTCCGTTATCTATACGAAGGACCTTGATTTTGCTGCTCAATTGGTTTTCCACCAAAACTTTAATTTCTCGAAACTTATCGAATACATCTGATTTATTTTTGATAAAATAAATCCAATTGTATCTTGAAAAATCATCTTTGAAAGAGACATAGTACATGAACCCTTCAATAGATGAAGTCAGAGTTGGTTCAAAGACATCACTATGAATTAGTTCGAGAATCTTCGTTGCTCTTGAACCTGTGTGTTAAAAACTGATTCGATTCTATTTTCCATAGAGGCAATGTTCACAGAACTCGAAGCCCACAGAACAATCTGGAACTCTTTCTACCATATGATTTGATGCTATGGTAGATGAGTCCTTTTTCACTGATATGACCTAATCTTTGATGCCACAACATAGATGTGTTATCTTCATCTTTTTTGGCCTCTTAAAAAATAAATCCGCAGCCCACAGATATAGTCTCTTCGAGCAACTTGTACAATGTGCCATAACGTTCCCCTCGTGCAATCACAATAGACCCTCTGATCATCTTACACGAATCCTTGTCGCAACTAAATATAACACCCAAATCAGTCATTGTACCAACAGATAACAAAATCCTGCTCATAAGTGGTATATGCATTACATCTGGTAGAGTCTTTACCATGCCATCATTCATCCTCAACTTCACCCTACCACGTCCAATAATCTGAATCGCAGTATCATCTTCGAGCATGACATCCCCATCATTATACTCCTCATATTTACAAAACTAGTGTCTATGAGGTGTCATGCGGTACGAAGCACCAGTATCGATGAGCCAAACATCCTTATCTGACTGTGCCATACATGCAGAAGCCAGATACATATCCCCTGCTTCAGCCTTCTTTTTGTCCGATTGACTCAGCTTCTTTCTTATGAACTAACTTATTTTTGCAATCTCGCTTCAGATGGCCCCACTCTTGACATCTCCAACATTGCACCTTCTTATCTCTACTCTTCGAACGCCCACGAAATTTGGATCTGGACCTTCTCTGATTCTGCACCCTTTCTGGTTGCCTTCCTCTAGCCGCCAACGCCTCTTTACCAAAATTTGTCGACCACTTTCTCCGTGTTTCCTTTGGTAATAAGGCAACACAAACACTTTCATATGAAAGTTCTTTATCCCCGCCACCAATCACAACAATCAGATTGTCCCATGAATCCGGCAGCGAACAGAGTAATTTATTGTCTTATCATCATCTTGAAACTTAACACCGATTGATACAAGTTGATTAATCACCGTGTTAAAGTTATAAAGATGTGTAGAGAACGAGTCACCCTCCTGCATCCGAAGATTGTACAATTTCTTCCTCAGAAATAACTTGTTAACCAACGACTTACTTTGATATAGGGATTTCAACTTCTTCCATATATCTCTGGCTGTATATTCGCTCATCACGTTCGTAAGAATTGAATCCGCGAGACAAAGCCGAATCAAACCATTCTCCTTTCTATCAATCCGATCTCACTCTTCAATCGCCTTTGAATCAGCCTGACTGGAGGAAGCCGTATCTGAAGCCTTCGCCGCATCCGCAGCCATCGCCGCTTCTTTGCCTGGCCTCTCCTTCTCGATTGCCGTCCAAAGATCTCGATCACAGAGGAGATCCTCCATCTTCATCTTCCAGAGATCAAATCGCGTTCCATCAAATTTTTCTATCTCAATCCGCGATCCTCCTGACATCTCGAATAAACCCTAATTCCTCGAACAACCTGTGCTCTGATATCAATTGATGGAAAAATTCGAGAACCGAGAGAGAAATCGCAGAGAGATTGCAAGAAAATTAGAGGAGGCACGCGAAGGAAAAATTCCACTATATCTTTCCTTAGGTTACAGCCGTCGCATATTACAGCATTAAATAGGCCTCTACCAAACGAGTTCAAAACCTAAACAAAATAGATAAAAAATCTAATCCGCACCACACGGGCCGGCTAAACAAAAGTCCAAAACCGTTTAGGTTTCGGGGGCGCTGCCGAGGGGCGGGACCGCCGTCAGGGGGCGGGGCCCCCCGAACCCCTCATTTTGTTCGTACGCTAGCAGCACAGGTAATTGGAAGTATTCACCAATTCCAACAGAATCATTCCTTTCTGAATCGGATCCTTCTCTTCAAATCACTTAGAGAGAAGGATTTCTAGGTGCATTCCCTTTTAAAAACACCAATAATTTAGATTACTACACAGATAGATTACTACTTATTAAATTATTGGTAATTTCATATTATAGTCTTTGGAAAACATTAGTAATACATGTGGTAATTTATATTACCATGTTTGTTATAAAGAAATAATTATTAGGCAATACATGCATTTTACTAAAATACCCTTAATATATATTTCAAACATAAGTCCTATATTAAGTTCGATAAAAAAATATAAAAGAGAGGATAATCAATAGAAATAAACATGCCATACATGTACAATTTAAGTCATTCATAAAGAGAGTAGCTAGGGCAACTTGTTTTCAAAGTCGAATATTTATATAAGATAATTTATTAGGATTATGTTCAAAGGATATTTTAGTCCAAATGTAAAATTTTTTAGTCCACTTTGGTGATAATATAGACGGACACTTCCTCAGAGTGCTATCCAAAGTGTTGAAATTCAAATTACTAGACAAAATAAAATTATCGGTAATCCTTTGTAATCAAACTCGGTAATATGGTGGGTCCCGAGATTTTTAAATAAAATTACCGATAATCTATATGCATTGTCCCATACCAAACGACCCCTTAATGTTTGAAGATGTCATTCTCCTCTCCATTGCTACTACCAAAGCAAATTGTTTAACTTTAAATAAGCTTTTCAATACCTATGAAGCACTCACAAATCAAAGAGTCAATTGTGTGAAATCTGAGATCTATTTTCCTCCTAGGATTTCTAGGTCGAAGAAGATACTAATCCAGAATATATTAAAATTAAACTGGTTCCTTCCCTTTCTCTTATCTTAGAACACTCATATCTTATAAAATGATTCCTACGAGTCTACATCACTCCTTGCTAGATATAATTATAAACAAGGCCATTGGCCGGAAACAAAAGTTGCTCACTCAAGCTGGATGGCTACCCCAATGTTGTGATTAACTCGTCCCCATGTATGCCATGAGTGTTACTTACCTATCTATTAGTATATTAGACTCAATTGAAAAACATGCCAGGAGATTCTTTTGGGTCCAGGTGGAAATAGGAGCGGAGTTGCTTTAATAAATTGGGTTATCCCTCGAAATGCCTAAGGACCATGGTGGATTAAGTATAAAAAGTCTTTCACTAATGGAACCATCACTACTTGCCAAAAGAATAATTGACTTATTGAATCAGACTCCCTCTGGGTTAAATTGGTTACCAGTAAATATGGTTATTTTAATTCGTAATCCTCTAATACAATGATGACTTCCTACGCTTGGACATGGAAATGCATTCTTCTATAATTATAGGACATTTGAGTAGGCCTTTTTAAACAAGTTGGTAATGGGAAGGATTCCAGGGTTACTGCAGCCTACTTTTGTTAATGTTGATATACAAATGAATTCCTAGTTTGTTTGTGACATGTTTTTAGATAATGAATGGAATGTTAGCTTGTTTCATACTCTATTTGGTAGGTATCTAGTTGATGTTGTATTTGCCAAAAAATGCCATTGATGACTCATGGATATGGGTGATGGATACCTAGGGCATCCCGAGAGATAATTTTGTCTATAGATTCCTAACCTGTTGCACCTTGCCACAATTGACACTTGGATGGCCTCCTTGGTTGGGTCTATGGCACATTCATGTTCCGCCAAAAATCCTTGTCTTTGTATGGAAATTGGTCCACAACCACTTGCCTACTTCCAATCTCTTTGGTCGTTTTAATCCCTCAGTTTACACCACTTGTATTCTTTGTGGTTGTGCCTTGGAATCTAATACTCACTTATTTTTCACCTGCTTTTTCGCTTCTCAATTATGGGAGATACTACAAGGTTAGTTTCTATTTTGAACTGATGAATTCTTGGCATGAGGGCTCCTTGCTCTAGGATGGTCAGAATCTGCGTCCTACTTCAAGATTGAAACTACTTTCTCTTTTTGCCAACGCCTTATGGAAACTTTGGAGAGCAAGGAATGACGCATATTTTCAATCTAGGAGAGCAACCGTGTCAGCTGTTTGGGAGAAGGCTGTGGCCTGTTTATGAAATATGATAGACTGTTTAAACTACCCAAGGCATCATCCCCCATAGACTAGCATATGAGAGCCACCACCTCCTACTTGGATTAAGCTCAATTCTGATGGTTCCTTCATTAGAGAGGATGAGGCTGGTGGTGCAGACTTTATTTTGCACTCATGTCTCTTTCTTGTTGCTGTAGGTGTGTTCTATGGACAGGTGCGTGGCATCTTTGAGCTGGATGCATTGGGTATCTCTACTATTGCCGCAACAAGGGATTCCAATAGATACATATTGAGACCGACTCTGAGGTGCTTTTACACATTATCAAAAGGAAGACCCCCACTCCTTGGCGTATCAAGTATATCGTCTTAGATATTTTGGATGGTTTATCGGCTTCTGCTCAATGGAAACTGATCATATATTTAGAGAAGTGAATTGTGTAGTTGAGTTTTTCTTTGGTCATACCATTTCGAATGACATTTTCCCGGAGGATGTCCCACCCCTAGGTTCCCTCCAACACTAATACTCGGATGGTGCGGGCTCTTATTTTAATAGATAACTAACTATTGTTTGTTTAAAAAAAGAAATAAGGAGTTGCAATATGAGACAATCATATAATTATCTAATTTAACGCAATTGATAATATAATGACACTTACTAATAATTGGTATTTATTTATATGTAATGAAATTCATTAATAGTTGTCATCTATCACTATTAACTGACTCTGCGTTAATAAGAATAAATGCTTTGTATGGAAAAGCATTAATTCATTTAATGCCTTGTTTATTTAATGATAATTACTATTTAGAGCGACTTTCTTCATCCATTGGCTAACGCTGCATCAATTGACTGACACTGCATATTTGAAAAACTCACGCAAACACAGTTTCTTCGCAACTGTTAACTAAAGAAAGAAAGGTTCTTGAGCTCGGATAGATCTACTGAAGGCGATCTCTTCACTTCTGCAGGCGCATTTTGATGTCGTTGGCGACTTTCTGAGCATCCCTGGAGACGCCGGCCAGCCCCATCCTGGCCAAGCCCACGCAGTACAGGCCATTGCTTCCCTTCCAGTGATTTGGGAACTTGTTCTTAGGGAAACCATCATCGCCCAAAAGCGAGTCATAATCCTGCAAAAGCAAATGCCAGAGAATATTCTATATATGTTCACCCCTCAGTAATCAGAAACACAATTGTACCAGATTAGAAAAGAACAGTGAATTTTCAGAAAACATGCAGCAGCTTGTGTTCCAGTTAGTTCCCACCTTCAGCCATCGGTTCGCACCGCTTCTGTAGCCTGTCGCGAAGACAATGGCGTCATAGTGGTGGGACTTGCCATCAGAGAACTCGACCTCGTCGCCGGTGATGCGCACTGGCTCTTTGACGACCTTAATCCACGTCGAGAATTTAGTAAGATAATAGAATTCTTTTAGCACCATGCATGCACGCAACGTACCCTGATCTCGCCGCTCTTGATCTTTGCAATGGTGCCCACGTCGATGACTGGGGACCTGCCGGTGGCGCCTTTGCCGGCGAAAGGTCCAAGCGCTGGCTTGATGATGCCGTATTTGGACAGGTCTCCATACAGCAGACTTGCTATCAACCCAACAAAGCAATCAACCATGAAGACCGGGAAGCATAATTTCAGAAGAAGCATTCCCAGGTGCACCAGCTCCTTGTTCAACACATGCAGCTGCATAGAATATCAAAAGAAGTACCCGCGTTTTAACCAATTTTTATTTTTAACTGAGTACATATATGAGTATGCCTTAAGTTGCTATATGTAAGCTGAGATCAGACTTTGCAAAGGAATTATATGAAATCCAATATGCAAACAAATACATACACTTATACATTATAAGATTTGCACCACTAGATGCATATAATTCTTCATGAATCATGCAGCTATAACTTGCTCGGATGGGCTATGATTGTTGCTGTCTAAAATTAAACCATTCAATTAAAGCATTGTGAAGGAAGTAGAAAAAAGAAGAAGACATAATTTATTAGTCATAACAATATAAATCGGTCCTGTACTCATCTTATTATTGCATAACAACTTGGTTTGTTCTACTCTCATGCATCTCGTGCAGGCTTGTGCTTAAGATACACGTTTTGGTTGAAAAACGTTTTTGTTTTGGCAAGAAGGAAAAAAACAAAATATGGTAATAAAGGCTACCCAAGTAGGTGAGTAAAGTGCCTTCTTATGTGTGTGACACTACACTAATTTGTAAGTTAAAGCTCCTTATTTTCCTTTATAACATACTAAAGAAAAATTGAAGAAAATGCTTTCTATGTTCAAATATTTAAACATATTTCCCGCGCGGCCAGGAATTTGCGCGCTTTTTCTGTATAAATTTTCTTAAATTTATGTTCAAGGACTATGTCTCTTCCTTGAATGAGAGTAAGGTGAAGTCTAAAAATGAGATGGAACAATTATGAGCATGCATGCTTCTAATTGATCTATCCATATATGAGCATGTATAGAGATGTATAATTATATGTAGATAAGTATAAGAGGAACTGCTCATTTAGCTTGGTATACCTCGCTTCGAATAGATATATGTGTTTTTGCACCATGATTTGCAAGGTCGTATGCAATTTCCATTCCAGAGTTACCACATCCGACCACAAGAACCCTTTTCCCAACATACTCCTTGCCTGATTTGTAGATGGATGAGTGAAGCTTTAGACCCGAGAAGCTCTTGAGCCCCTGGATCTCTGGTATGAAAGCTTGGTTGTTCTCGCCAGAGGCAACCACCAGGAAATCCGCCTCGTAGTAGCTCTCCTCGCCCGTCTCCACACCTCGGCAGACCACGTGCCACCTGCTGCTTGCCTTGTGGTAGCTAGCAGACTCCACCAAGGTGCAAAACTTGGGGCATAGGCAGAAGTGGTCTACATAGTCATCCAAGTAGCGGATGAACAAATCCTTGGGAATGTAGGTCGGATAGTGGGAAGGAAATGAAGAGTGGGGCAGTGTGCAGAAGCGCTTGGCGAGGTGAAGCTTGAGCCCATCGTACGCCCACAACTTCCATAGTGAGGCATTGCATGCCTCTTTCTCAATCACGATGGCCCCGACATCGAGTTTCTTGAGGCAAGCAGCCACGGCCATGCCCGATGGCCCAGAGCCGACGATCAAGACATGGGTTTTGGAGAACACAGCTTGCTCTCCCATGTTGGCTTGTAAATGTGAAAAGAATAGCACTAGGAGGTGCACTTCAACTCAAATGAAGTGTTCATGAATATTTCTTCATCCATATCTAAGAGCGTTTCTGGAGTGGGCTTGCAGCCTGCTTAAGGGTCCACGCGCAAAAGAATAGAGGTCGAATCAGTAGAATCTAATATGAATATGATACCACCATTAATAATCTTTTAATAAATGATGTATATTTACATTATTAAAATAAATGATGTCTATCTACATTCTCAATAAAGTGAAAATATTTTGTACAAAAAAAGGTTAAACATATTTATTATCACTACCTTTCCAAAAAAGCTCTCTCGTATCTTGAGCTGGATGAATCTTTTATCACATCTTTTGCACTCTTGTGATGACTTCGAAAATTTATGCAATAGATTTATGTGAAATAATACAATCTCTTTTTTGCTCAAAATTCTGTAAAGATATTTTGACAGGAGGCTTTTCATTATTCTAACTAGAAATGAGTTGCACTGTGATAGGACATTATAATAAGCATTATGTAAAAATTGTGCAATGAAAATTAACCTTCTGGCAAAACTCTTTTTCAAGGCAAGGGACTAAGTATATTCGCCAATCTGTGTAGGTATAATAAACATAAGAGTATGCCAATATGTGTGGGTATACATTATATATAGTTGATCAGCATGTTTGAACAGGTGTTCTATCTGCATTTTTCCAGTAAATAACTCATCTTATTGTTGCTTAAACACTTCATGTTTATGCTACTCCCGTGCATCTCGTGCCCAAAAGTGTGTCCTTTAAGAAAACACTCTTTGGTACTTCGGTTTGGCAAGAAGGAAAAATACAGAATATAGTAATAAAAGCTATCCAAGTTGGTGAGTAAAGTTCCTTTTTATATATGTGACACTACACTAATTGGAAAGTTAATGAAACTCCTTATTTTCCTTTGTAGGATACCAAAGAAACATTAAAGAAAATATTTTTATGTTCAAATATTTAAATATATCTCCTGCGTGGCTAAGAATTTGCACGCTTTTTTTAGTTAGCTTTTTTTTTAAAAAAAATATGTTCAAAGACATCTTTTCTTTGAATCAAAGTAAGATAATATTCTAGAATGATATAGTATTCATCAATGGCATGCATGCATTTCATTGATCTATCCATATTTACAATATACATGAGTTGATCTACTACAAAAGTGATATGATTATCAATGTTCATGTATGAATAGCAATTGAAATATAAGGAATGACAAGCAAGAAAAAATGAATTACTCGGTCCTGTACTCATCTTATTAAGGGTGAAAGTAGTTCGGGTCGAGTCAAATTTTCTGTCTAAAAAAATCATTCATTATTTTTGTTCAATTTTTTTAAATAAAAAGATCATCCAAAAACCATTTTAAAATATAAAATAACCTTTATTGGATTAGTTTTTTCGGATGATTTTTTTGAAATATACTTTCATGTAATTATATTTTAAAAATATATAATTAAAAGTAGCCTTAAAAATTTAAATTTTATATTAAATTTAAAATATACTACAAAAAATTATTATATATATAATAAAAATTGATAACTTATCAATTAATTATATAAATAAAAATTAAGCTTTATGGTCCTTACGATTTTTTTGGATAGAATTCTAATCTTATCAGGTGAGTTTTAATTTATTAAAATACATCCTAAATCATATTTGAGCACCTAAATTTTTATTTTTCGGCTCTCATTCTTACATCTTATTATTGCATAAAAACTTGATTTGTTCTACTCTCATGCATCTCGTGCAGGCGTGTTCTTAAGATACACGTTTTGCTTGAAAAACGTTTTTGTTTTGGCAAGAAGGAACCAAACAAAATATGGTAATAAAGGCTATCCAAGTAGGTGAGTAAAGTGCCTTCTTATGTGCGTGACACTACAATAATTTGTAAGTTAAAGCTCCTTATTTTCCGTTATAACATACTAAAGAAAAAATGAAGAAAACGCTTTATATGTTTAATTATTTAAGGCATATTTCCCGTGCGGCGGAGTTCGCGCTCTTTTTCTATTAACTTTTTCTTAAATTTATGTTCAAACAACAAATTGTCTCTTCCGTGAACGAGAGTAACGTAAAGTCTAAAAATGATATAGAAGAAGTAATCATCAAATGACATGCATGCCTCTAATTGATCTATCCATATATTAGCATGTATATAGATGTGTAATTATATGTAGGTACTATATTAGGAACTGCTCATTCAGTTTTGTATACCTTGTTGCAAATAGATATGTGATTTTGCACCGTGATTTGTAAAGTCGTATGCAATTCTAAATCTAGAATTATCACACCCGACCATAAGAACTCTCTTCCCAACATACTACTTGCGTTGTAGACTGATGAATGCACCTTTAGACTCGGGAAGCTCTTGAGCCGTTGGATCCCTAGTATGAAAGCTTGGTTGTTCTACCTGGAGCCAATCACCAGGAAACCTGCCAGGTGGCAGCTTTCTTGCCCATCTTCACACTCTAGCAGACACGCGCCACCTACCGCTTGCCCGGTCGTAGCTAGTGGACTCCACCAAGGTGTAGAACTTGGGGCACATGCTGAACTGGTTGACATAGTCGTCCAAGTAGCGGATGAACAAATCCTTGTGAGTGTAGGTCGGGTAGTAGGAATGGAAGGGAGAGTTGGGCAGCACAAAGAAGCGCTTGGCAAGGTGGAGCTTGAGCCTGTCGTACGCCCGCAACTTCTATAGCAAGGCGTTGCATGCCTCTTTCTCAATTGCAATGGTCGAGACATCAAGTTTCTCGAGGCAAGCAGCCACGGCCATGCTCGATGGCCCAGAGTCGCGTCCGGGACATGGTCTGGAGCACACAACTTGCTCTCCCATGTTGGCTTGTAAATGTGAAAAGAACAACGCTAGGAGGTGCACTTTAACTGAAATGCTTTGTCCTTTTATTAGATGCTTATTTGCATTTTTTATTCTTGGGTGTACACATATTTTTATAGAGTTGGCTGTAGCTTGTAGGTGCCACCTCTAGTAAATGAACCACACAATAATGTTTAGGGTTTAACATTTTAGGTGTTTTTAGATAGACTTAAATATGAATTTATCAAATGCATCTTATAATAATGTTTTAAGGAAAAAATATATAGGAGAGACACCATGTCCTCTATCATTTTAATAATTGAACCCATCTGTAAATCATATTTGATTCCTTTTCTTTTAGGAACTTTTAATCTGATCCAAAAATTTTCTGATGAAAAGAAAAAGAGGAGGCACAGTATCCCTCCTTTAAAGGAGGGATGCCTTCATTAAGTCCATGTGTAATTATTGTGTACTTAAATACAAAATTAAACAATGCATAAAGATATGCATTTTATACAAAATCTTCAATCTTCATGAATATTTCTTCATCCATATCTTATTGTGGTTGGTGGAAAGCGTTTCTACATTAATAATAATAGAGTTTGAATCAGTAGCATTTAATATAAATATGATACCACCATTAATAATCGTTTAATAAATGACGTATATTTACATTATTAAAATAAATGATGTCTATATTCAATGAAGTGAAAATATTTTGTAACAAAGAAAGGTTAAACATATTTATTATTACGATACCTTTCCAAAAGCGTTCTCTCTTATCATGAGATAGATGAATCTTTTATGACATATTTTGCACTCTTGTGATGATTTTTATGTAATACATGTATTTGAAATAATACAATCTCTTATTTGCTGATCTTCTTATGTATACAATTTCAAATTTCTGTAAAGATATTTTGATAGGAGTGTCTTTACATTATAATAAGCACTATGTGAAAATTGTGCAATGAAAATGGACCCTCCAAGGCGCTAAGTATATTTGTTGTTTTAGGTATAATAAACATAAGCGTATGCCAATGTGTGTAGGTGTTGGAGTTAGTTAGGTGGAGCCTGATTTTGGGCCTAACTAATTTGTTGTTAGATATGGTAGGAAGAATCTGAAAGATTGTAACTTCCTTGTAACTATAATATGGGGAGATTGAGTGGTTATCATAACTACCTTATTTGTTAGATATGGAGTTATGGAGAATCAGGATAAGATATGCAGTTATCCTGAGTTGTTACCCAAGGCACATATCTGGTAGCGGTTATGCACCATATATTGTGAGAATCTGGATAATGTTTATGAGGTGTGATCAATTGACATCTGAATAAGAGTGAAACTCTGTGACGGCCGTGGACGTAGGAGACAATCTCCGAATCACGTAAAATCTATCTGTCTTTCTTGGTGTATGATTTCTTGTTATTCTTCCACCATCTGTTCTTTGATTTCTCCCAGACATCGGTATCAACAGTAAGTTGATATCGAAGATATTCAATAACAATTGGTATCGGAGCTCTTCGATGAAGGAGTTTGTGAGAAGTGGGAGCGATGGCGACAGATGACGGGAAGGTGAAGATCGAGAAGTTCGATGGTAGAAACTTCGGCTTCTGGAAGATGCAGATCGAGGACTATCTGTATCAGAAAAAATTGCACGGACCTCTCTCTGGAGAAAAGTCAGAGGCGATGAGCGACGCGGACTAGGCGCTCCTCGACCGACAAGCGCTCGATGTTATCAGGCTGACGTTAGCGTGAAACTTAGCCTTTAACATCGTGAACGAGAAGACCACGGCGGGTTTGATGAAGGCGTTAACAAACATGTACGAGAAGTCGTCTGCATCAAATAAGGTGTATTTGATGAGAAGGTTATTCAACCTGAAGATGTCTGAGGGAGCTTCGGTTGCGGATCACATCAATGAATTTAATATTTATCATCACACAGTTAAATTCGGTGAGTATAACTTTTGATGATGAAGTGAGGACTTTGATCTTGTTATCTTCTTTGACAGAAAATTGAGGTGCAACTGTGACGGCGGTCAGCAGTTCTTCCGGTTCAACGAAATTGAAGCTCGATGATATTCGAGATCTGATTCTAAGCGAAGACGTTCGCAGGAGAGAATCAAGAGAAGCCTCAAGCTCGGCGTTGAGTGCAGAGGGAAGGGGAAGAATGCATCAGCGATGACAAAATCAAGGAAGATCAAATGCAAGGCGACGAAGTCAATCGAGATCTGGTGAATTCGCATGCTGGAATTGCGGGAAGAAAGGTCACCTGAAGAAAAATTATAGAGCACCCAAGAAGAAAACCAATGAGGAGTCAGCAAATGCTGTTACAGAAGAAGCCTTAGATGCATTGGTTCTTAGTGTTGACAGTCCGACGGAATTCTAGATTCTGGATTCTGGAGCTTTATACCATTCCACATCACAAAGAGAGTGTATGGAAGATTACACTATCGGTAATTTCGGCAAGGTTTATCTGGCAGATGATAAAGCCTTGAATGTTGTGGAGAAAGGAAATGTGAAGATTGTTACTGATAATGGGACAACTTTGAAGCTGAAGGATGTTCGACATATACCAGGGTTGAAGAGAAATCTGATCTCGATTGGACAGCTTGACTCAGAGGGTTACACTACAGTATTTGTAGGTTACACTATAGTATTTGTAGGTAACACTTAGAAGGTCACCAAAGGAGTCATGGTGATCGCACGGGGCAGCAAGCTAGGAACTTTGTACAGGTCGTCGAACGCAAGAATTATTGTAGCAGCTGATTCGGATGATATGTCTGAAGTCTGGCATTGTAGACTTGGACATATGAGTGAAAAGAGGATGAAGGTTCTGCACAAGATGGGTCGACTATCAGATCTGAAGTCAGTCGATGGTGGACTTTGTGAAGGCTGTGTGCTGAGAAAGCAGAGGAAAGTCACTTTTAGAAAAGTACCAAGGATGTCGAAGAGTAGCAAGTTGGAGCTTGTGCACACAGATGTGTGGGGGCCATCTCCAATTCCATTCCTCCCTCGGCGTGTCACTATATTATGTGATATTCATCGATGATTATTCCAAGAAGGTATGGGTTTATTTTTTGAAAAATAAATCTGATGTGTTCTCTACTTTCAAGAAATGGAAGGCGCAGGTAGAGAATGAAACAGGCGTCAAGATCAGGTGTTTGCGGTCTGATAATGACTGTGAGTATGTGAATCATGAGTTCAAGGAGTTCTGCGGGGAACATGGCATCAGGATGGAGATGACAGTTCCGAGGATGCCACAGCAGAACGGGGTTGCTGAACGGATGAATAGAACGCTGAATGAGCGTGCCAGGAGCATGAGGATTCATGCAGGTCTACCAAAGTCATTTTGGTCAGATGCAGTGAACACAGCGTTACCTGATCAATCGCGGACCCATCTGTACCATTGGAGAACAAACTACCAAAGGAGATCTGGAGTGGTAAGGAGTTACATCTTTCTCATCTGAGGATTTTTGGTTGCCTATCATATGTGCATATTGATTTTGCATGTAGAGACAAGTTAGATGCTAAGTCTCTTAGGTGTTTTTTTATTGGTTATGATTCTGATGAATTTGGATATCGTTTCTGGAATAATGACAACAACAACAACAACAAAGCCTTATCCCACTAGGTGGGGTCGGCTACATGGATCATACGACGTCATTCCGCTCTATTAGTAATCAAACCTTTCGGTATGTTATTCACCAATAGATCTTGCTCTATTAGTTCGTCAAGTGTCCGCCTTGGCCTCCCTCTCCCTCTTTTAATCGAACTCCAGATTATTTGATCTACTCTTTTTACTGGGATAATGAAAATAGAAAAATTATTCGGGAAAGAAACGTGATGTTCCATGAAAAGATCATGTATAAAGACAAATGTGTTGCAGAATCTGGTAATGCAGAGGTAGAAGGCAAGGCTCAAGTGGAACTTGAGGGCATTTTAGATGAAGATGTGGTTGGGTCACAGAAGATTGTTCAGCAGGAGCATGATGTGGTACAAGCTGGGCCGAGTACTCAACCCCATATCAGGAGATCTACTCGGGAGATAAGACCACCTGTGAGGTACTCTCCTTCTCTAGATTTTATATTACTAACTGATGCTGGTGAGCCAGATTGTTTCAGGGAAGCCTTAGAGGTTGATGATTCCTTCAAGTGGGAGTTAGCAATGTAGGACGAGATGAACTCGCTGTACAAGAATAATACTTGGATGCTGATAGAATTGCCTAAAGGGAAGAAGGCATTGCACAACAAGTGGTTGTACATGATTAAAAAGGAGGCAGATAGTGGCAAAATGTATAAAGTAAGGCTGATTGTAAAAGACTTCGAACAGAAGGAAGGTATTGACTATACTGAGATATTTGCACCAGTTGTGAAACTAACTACTATCAGATTAGTGTTGAGTATAGTTACAGCTGATGACTTACATCTTGAGCAGTTAGATATAAAGACAACATTTCTCTATGATGATTTGGAGGAAGATATTTATATGAAGCAACCAGAAGGCTTTCAAGTTTTTGGTAAAGAGAACCTGGTGTGCAAGCTGACTAAAAGCTTGTATGGTTTGAAGCAAGCCCCTCGACAGTGGTATATGAAGTTCGATAATTTCATGACTAGCATATGATATGCTAAGTATTTTTCTGACCACTATTGTTATATCAAATATTTTGGTATTTGCTACATCATATTGTTGTTGTATGTGGATGATATGCTCATCACAGGTTCATATATGATGAAAATCAAAAGGCTCAAGGAACAATTATCAGGTGTGTTTGAGATGAAGGATTTGGGAGCCGCAAAGAAGATTCTTGGGATGGAGATTGTTTTGGATAGGAAAGCAGGTACCCTGAAGTTGACACAGGAAGCCTATGTTGAAAAGGTACTAGAGAGGTTTTCCATGCAAGATGCCAAGTCAGTATAGACATCCTTGGCAAGTCACTTCAAGCTTTCGAAGGAGCAATCACCCAAGACAGATATGGAACGTGCACACATGCGGAAGGTTCCATATGCATCAGCAGTAGGCAATCTTATGTATGCTATGGTTAGCATCAAACCAGACATTGCTCATACAGTGGGAGTTGTGAGCAGATACATGTCAGATCCAGAGAAACAACACTGACAAGTAGTGAAGTGGATCCTTCGGTACTTGAAAGGAACCAAAGGTATGTGCTTGTGTTTGAGTAAAAGTAATTTGGATCTGAAGGGTTATGTTGACGCAGATTTAGGTAGTGACATTGATACTGCCAGAAGCACCACCGGATATGTGTACACTTTAGGTGGCATGATGATAAGTTGGATGTCTCAATTGCAGAAGGTTGTTGCTCTCTCTACTACCGAATCGAAATACATTGCCATGACGGAGGCATGTAAGGAGATGATTTGACTGAAGGGGTTCCTTGAAGAGCTAGGCAAGGTGCAACCGAGTTCGAGTCTATACAGTGATATTCAAAGTGTAATTCATTTGGCAAAGAATCCAGTGTATCATGCCATCACGAAGCACATCAGGCTGAAGTACCATTTTATCAGATATCTTCGGAAAGAGAAAACATTGGTGCTTGAGAAGATTCGAAGTTCAGGAAATTCAGCTGACATGTTGACCAAGGTGATGGTCACTAAAAAATTGAGGTTCTGCGTAACCTCAGTTTCCCTCCAAAGTTAGTTGCAGGGAGAAGCCGTCCAGAGTTCGAGCACAGGCAGGTGCAGCTCAATCTCAAGAGAATCAGTCTCCAAGTGGGAGATTGTTGGAGTTAATTAGGTGGAGCCTGATTTTGGGCCTAACTAATTTGTTGTTATATATGGTAGGAAGAATCTGAAAGATTATAACTTCCTTGTAACCATAATCTGGGGAGATTGAGTGGTTATCATAACTACCTTATTTGTTAGATATGAAGTTATGGAGAATCAGGATAAGATATGCAGTTATCCTGGGTTATTATCCAAAGCACATATCTGGTAGCGGTTATGCACCATATATTGTAGGAATCTGGGTAATGTTTGTGAGGTGTCATCAATTAACATCTGAATAAGAGTGAAATTCTGTGACGGCCGTGGACGTAGGAGACAATCTCCGAATCACGTAAAATCTGTGTGTCTTTCTTGGTGTGTGATTTTTTGTTATTCTTTCACCATCTGTTCTTCGATTTCTGCCAAACATCGAGGATATTCCACAACAGTAGGCACACATTATATATAAGGATTAGCATGTTTCAACAGGTGGTCTATCTGCATTTTTCCATTAGAGGAAGTGAGATTCAAAGTATGACAGGAAAAAAAAGTGTTAAAATTATGTAAATCAGTCCTGTAAATACTCATCTTATCAAATATATATTCAATGCTTAAATAGTTCGTTTTATGCTACTCCCTTGCATCTCGTGCCCACAAGTGTGCTTTAAGATACACTTTTTGGTACTTCGTTTTGGCAAGAAGGAAAAGTACAAAATATAGAAATAAAAGTTATCCAAGTTGGTGAGTAAAGTTCCTTCTTATATATGTAGCACTACACTAATTTGAAAGTTAATGAAACTCCTTATGTTCCTTTGTAAGATACCAAAGAATCATTAAAGAAATATTTTTTATGTTCATATTTTAAAATATATGTCCTGCGCGGTCCAGAATTTGAACACTTTTTTTAGTTAAAATTTCTTTCATTTATGTTCAAAGACATCTCTTCCTTGAGTCAAACTAAGATAATATTCTAAAATAATATAAATCAAGTATATATTCACTACAAGAAATCTACGGATTAGCAACACAGATGTGACGTCGCTAAAGATACGCTATCGTGGCCAAAAGAGTTAGTCACGCATTAGTATCGACATGGCATAGCAATAATTGAACGCTTGGATTCGGTAATCATTAATTAGCATCACAATGGCCCCAAGAGACACGATGATATGGATGCAAAAAGTGTCATTGGGAAGGGTTCATGTGCATCTCTAACCCGACACTAAAGAGACGTGAAATGGTTGACGCTAACTCGATGCCGATTTGACGCTATATGACGAAGCTACTCAGACGCTAATAGGGCGCTAAAATAATCGCTACCTTGCCGTCAAGGGGGCGCTACTTTGACGTCAATGCATCGCTAAAGTTGGCGACAACAATGTGACGCTAATGTGATGCTATATACTATATGTTCATGTAGTGAACAAATGTCCGGAGAGGATCAAATATGTGGAGATCAAATACAGCGGAGATGATCAAATAAAGAGGATAATTTCGCATTCAATACATCAAATGTTTACAACAATTTTCACATTTTTATTACATCAAATAAAGATATCATTTCGCATTCGTTCATCGGTGCACCACCCTCTGCGTCGGTCGAGAACATGCTATGAGGACTCGGGCAGCAGCAAGGAGGAGCAAGCGGCAACGGTGTCTGGGCAGCAACAGTAGTAGTAGTAGTAGGAGGAGGAGGAGGAGGAGGCAACATCCGGGCAGCGTCGGGGCAACAAGAGGAGGAAGAGGAGGAGGAGGCGACGTTCGAGCGGCGTTGGGGTAGCAACAATAGTAGGAGGAGGAGACAACATTCGGGCGGCATCAGGGCAGTAGCAATATTAGGAGGAGGAGGAGGCGACAGCGACGTTCGGATATGCATCAATAGTAGGAGGAGGGAGAAGGAGGAGAGGTGGTTAAAAGGCGGAAAGAGATGGCATCCGGGCAACAGCATGCTAGGAGCCATCGGATTAAATGAAAGGACAATTTAGATTCCTTCTACGATGAGCACATGGATCGTCACTTAGCAATGTAACTTTTGACGATGCTATTGCATCGCTAATGTTCAATTCTAATATATAATTAATTTTAAAATATGTCAAATAGCGCTGCAAATTAGAGACACTAAGATTGTGATGCTAAGCTAAATTTAGCACCTCATTGGCGTCGATGTTTCGAGATTGCAAACTAGCATCATGACACAATGATGTGACACTAAAATGGAGTAGCGACGAAGTAGTCGATGCTATTGTGAAGCTAATGTGTCATTACACGTATGCGGCGCTAATGCGTCACAAAAGTTCATTGAATGTACATAAATAAATAAATATGTATATCTAATCAACATATATGTACATATATATATATATATATATATAAACTATAAGTCTATATGTATATAACTATGCGTCGCTATCTCGACGCTACTTCGTGACTAAATGATATAGCGTCGCCTTAGTATCGACATGGCGTCTGTTTGCTAAGATGTCGACTTAGCATCATGCATTGGCGACGTGAAATCGACACTACAGTGACTCTAACATAGCGTCTCAAACTTTGGCGATGTTAGTTTGGATAAAAAAATTCTAAGAAGATCAGCCTTTCTCGAAAAAATTTGAAAACTCTACGTCGACTAAACGAGACCATTCTGAGTGCTCCCGAAAGGTTCGATTTTTGAGAATTTGAGATTTCTTAGGGTGGGGATGAAAGTTTTGAGAAATTTTTATAAATATAGAAAATGAGTATTTTGAGAGGAAACAGAAAAAGATGTGAAACATAAAAGATTTGCACCGTCCCATCTTCCTGAGCCCTTCGAACTATTTTTTCGTGGCCATCCGAATGATGTCTGTAGAAAACCAACCATTTCTATTATGAAATTTTGCCATTTTATTGAATTTCTTTTGACCTCCGATCATCGTGATTCTTATGCGGGCGCATAGTCGCGCAGTTCTCTATGAGTCCGTAATTTTTATTTTGACCGATTACCGGTCGGTGACCATCGAAAACCCTTTTTTCTAAGTTCTTAGCTCTACCATCCGACCTCCTAAAATCACCATAAAATATTGAAAAATCTGTGTTGCCATGTCTATGGTAGGTACAAATATCGCGATGATCCGACGATCAGATCTTCGGCAATTGCCATGTGAATCCCATGAAAAATGAAGAAGCACTATCCCCCAATTTTGGAATTTGGGAATTGGAGTATAATGTATTATATACTATAGTACAAAATTGTATAGTATAGTATAGCATAGCATTGTATTGTATAGTATACTATGCAATATATAACATATATTGCCAAAAGAGTGCAACCTAGCATCTACTTAGCGTCGCCAAATCTTTGACACTAATTTAACGTCGCAAATGTCGGCACTAATAATTCCTTTTATTTTTGCATCGACTTAGCGTCACAATTCTGGTGAAGCTATCATAGCATCACAAGTTTGCGACGCAATACAACGCTATCATCTGTCGTGCGTTTTCTAATTTCGCGCATGATAATAATGACTAATTTAGCGTCGACATCCTGTAACGCTAATGTGACACTATATTGATCCTATAGAGAGGCAATTAACGTTTCCTTTTGTTGACACAATGACGTCACTATTGAGACAATATTGGTGTTGATTTAGGGTCGCCCATTGTGGAGATGCTAAATCCCGTCCTATTCGATAGTTTTCTTAGTGACTTATTAATGACATACGTGCATTTCATTGATCTATCCATATTTACACAATATACATGAATTGATCTACTACAAAAGTCACATGCTTATCAGTGTTCTTATCTGAATAGAAATTGAAACTATAATGAACGACAACCAAGAAAAAAAATCAATTAATCAGACAATACATAGAGGTATAATTATATGTAGAAATACTCAATTTGTTTAGCAGGGTAAAAAGTATTTGTGAATGATAATTAATGAGAATGTATTGGATGTATATTTAGATATATATGAGTAGGCTCCACTTTCAGTTCGGTAAACCTTGTTATGAATACATATATGCAATTTTGCACCATAATTAGAATGGTTGTATGCAATGTCCATCCATGAATTACCACATCTCACAACTAGAACCCTCTTGTTGACATATTCTTTGTTGGACTTTTAGATAGACGAGTGCACCATTGGACCTCAGAAGCTCTTTGATCCCCTGGATCTCTAGTTTGATAGCTTGGTTGTTCTCATCGGGGGTGACAACCAACCAACCCGTATCATAGTGGTTCTCTTCGTCGTGTCCACACTTCGGCAAGCCATGCGCCACCCACGGCTTTCCTCTTTGTAGATGGAAAACTCCATTCGAGTACAGAATTTGGTGCGCTTCTGGAAGCGGTCAACGTAGTCGTCCAAGTAGCGGAGGAACATATCCCTAAGAACATAGGTCAGGTAGTAAAAAGGGGAAGACATATGGGGCAGCGGGCAAAAGCATTTGGTGAAGAGGAACTTGAGCCAATCGTATGCCCACAAATTCTAGAGCAAGGTGTTGCATGCCACTTTCTCGATCATGGTGGCTAATGTTGAGTTGCATGAGGCAGGTGGCCCACAGCCATGCTTGATAGTCCGGAGCCGATGACCTGACCACATCGGTCTTCCAGTACACAACTTGCTCTCGCATGCTGCTCATAAACGTGAAAAGATCAGTGCACTTCAACTGAAAGGCTTTGTCTTTGCATTTTTCTTCTTTGGATATACACATCTTTATAAAGTTTGTTGTAGGTGCGAACTACAGAAAATGCATCATGTAACAAATTAATAATATTTAGGTTGTGTTTGGTACGAGTATTTTGGAAAAAAATTAGTTCCCGAGAACTAATCGTAAATTACACGATTAGTCCTTAAACTTTGAGTCATTTTTAAACCGGTCCATTAACTTCAATTTGTAACCAGAACGTCCTTCATCTTTGATTTTCTTGCACGATTAGTCCTCTTGACCGTGATAGTAGTTTCCCGGTTGCCTTGCATATGTGGTTGACACGTGAGTTATTTCTCTCTCATCCACGTCATTTAACGCTACAAAATCGGATAAATTATGTGGATCGTCCTTTTGAGTCAATTTTTAAATGGTCCCACAATTTTGATATCATTGCATGATTCATCCACTTGATCAGTAAGAGATAATCTCCCGATTATCTCACTGACGTGACGTAATAAAATATAATAAAAAAATTTAACTACCTGTCATCACCCAATAAAAAATAATATTATAAACATTTAAGGGCGTGGGCGAACTGGCAGAAGGGGGTGCCGGCCCGCGTCGGCCCCCCTCTCCAAGCTCGTCCTCTGGCGAACTTCGCACAAGGGGCGCCAACGCCCCCTCGCGAGCTCGTCGGCATCCTCTGTCATTTTTTATTTTTTATTAATTTTTTATAATTTTTTTATTATTTTATATTGTGCCATGTTAATAAATTAAATTTTTTTATTATATTTTATTACATCACGTCAGCAAGATAATCGGGGGACTGTCTCTTACCGGTCAAATGGATGAATCGTGCAATAATATCAAAGTTGGGGGACTGTTTAGAAATCGACTCAAAGTTGGGGGATGATACGTGTAATTTATCTGATTTTTTAGCGTTAAATGACGTGGATGAAAAAGAAATGACTCACGTGTCGGCCACGTACGCAAGACAACCAGAAAATCCACTATCACCGGTCAAGAGGACTAATCGTGCAAGAAAATCAAAGATGAAGGACGTTCTGATTACAAATTGAAGCTGAGGAACCGGTTTGAAAATGACTCAAAGTTATGGGACTAATCGTGTAATTTACTCCGATTAGATAGAAAAGTTTAAATTAGTATTTGGATGAAAAAATGTAATGATGAAAATTTAAAAAGTTGATTCGATAGATAAATTTTAATAGATGGATAAAAAGTAAGAAGTAAATATATATTTTATTATTTTATAAAGATTATTTTATATTATTAATTATACAATATTTTTTATAATTAGCAAATTAGACATAAGGAAAAAAATTAAGATAAACTAATTAATAACTATAAAAATGAAATATAAAATAAAATTTAACGCCATATTTATATAAAATAATTATATAATTATAACTTATTTAGAATACATAATTAATAATTATACTAATATCATACTAGTTAATTTTTATTATGATATATGATAAGTAAAATAAATAAAAATATTTACATCAACATTTAAACAAGAAAATAGATATTTTCATAATAAATAATAATGGAAAATTTTATTTTATTATAACACTAAGTAAATTATAATAAATAATAAATGTACTTTTTTTGTAATTATACTTACATAAATTATAAATTTATGATAATGTATAAATAATAAATAATATAATATATATGTATATAATATTTGCATATAATATATACATATAATGATATTATTAAAATAATATGTTATAGAAAAAATAAAAAAATATATGGTTGTTCTTGCAATTAGTAATTGCAAAAACTTACGGAGGAAACTTTTCGTACCTTACGTGATGGAAACTTTGTAAGTTTTCGTCACATGAGGTGTTTGGCTAAATTTTCCAAGTTCTGACTCAAGTATTAAAACCAAACATAAGCTTAGAATTTATCATCTTTGGAATTTTTGAGATAGACTCGAATATGAATTTACCAAATATATCATATAATAATGTTTTAATGTGAAATTATTGTAAACTTCATAGGAAGGTGTACAGTGCATAAAGATATACATGATACAAAAATACAATGTTCAAGTAAATATTTCTTCATCCATATGTAGTTGTGGTTGTTGGAGAGTGTTTTCGAACCAGGCTTGCAGCCTGCCTAAGGGCCCAGTTGCATTTGATTTGGAAATGGCACCTCCATTAATAATCTTAATAAAAAATGTCTATCTAACTAATTAAAATAAATGACGTCTATCCACATTATCAATATAGTGAATATTTTGTAACTGAAAAAAATGTTGAAAAATATTTATTATTATTACCTTCAAAAGATATTGATCTCTCTTATCTTGAGCTAGACGAATCTTTTGTTGTATCTTTTTTATGACTTTATATAATACATTTATGTGAAATAACACAACCTATTATTTACTGCCTTCTCATTATTCTAAAAAGATTATGCGTTGCATTGTGATGGGAAATTACAATACGCACTAGATAACACAATTGAGCAAAGGTCGCTCCCAGATGCACTAGGACGCTATACATTTTGACTATTTTATTGATTGTAGCAGGTGTACTCAATGTACGACCCGAATAATTTTTCATTTTCCGTCGAACCGATTAGACCGATCATAGCATTCGATCACACCAAATTCTAATAAGATATTATATTTTTAAAAAAAGATACTCAATGCACTCATATGTTGCATTAATTATATAAAATTACATTAATATAAGTTAAATTTTGAAGTTAATACATATTAACTCAACATCTAATTAATTTGTATTAATATAATATAAAATTTCATATGAAACAATGAAGTCACAATTATTGAAAAATATTAGTGTATTCTAAATTTAAATGTCATACAATGAGGGGGAAAAGGAAAAAAATAAAATAGTTTAACATTCATAAATTAAATAAATTGAAAAAAATCAATTGTTAAAAAAATTTACAATAAAAAGTTACGCATTAATAATATAGAAAAAGTAAAGACAAAATTTAGTTATTAAATAAGTAGAACAAAAGAAACATAAATATAAGTTCACTCGGAAGTAGACAATGGGCCAACATAAATTTTGATTTGAAAATAATTCTTTTTAACTTAATCAGTTCACTTTGATTTGTCCATCGATTTTTGACCGGCTTGAAACGGTTCAAAATTGTTCAATCTTCACTCTAATGGGTGATTCAGGATTTTAGTGATCGATCGATGGTCTAGTCCAGTCTAGTCGTGACAACATTGGGTGTAGCCAGTGATGGAGTGAGGGCAAGATTTTATGGGGGGCCCAAGTTCTATATATTTACCATATTTTAAAAATTTCTCACCTAAAATATATATAATTATATAAAGATTAAAAAAAGATTTAATAGAGGTGTAGATCGATATGGTGTAGATCGCTTAAAGTAAGTTATTATTTTCTGTTAATAAAGTTATGTACAACAAAGGAAAAGTTGTGAACATGTATCCTTGAGACTTATCTTTAAAAAAATGATTTACATGTGTACACCAACATTGAACCCTAAAAAAATTGGGAGGGGCCAAAGACCCTGGCTCTGTCCCAGGTGTAGCCATATATGAACAAAAGAAGTGTATAACAATATACTAGAGAAAAAGATATCATAGCTTAATAGATAATGATAAGGACAATCAAAATCTTATGCACATGGTTCAAATAACGAAATAAAATAGAGTGACTAGATAACTATAAATGGTAATAGGTTTTTATCTATTTTCAATATCAAATCGAGTTTCATCATCGTAGTCAATTGACTTAATAGGATTAGGTAGCTGCATCAATCAACGAATAATATAATAAATCATGAAATAAGATTCATTGAGAGTAAACATTTTCATAGAGAGATGTGACGATGTAAGAGAAATCAAGTGATTAATAAATCAACAAACTTTTGCCATATGAATAGGAAGATTATTAAAGCATAATAAAATAATAGGGCATCAGCAAAGTTGTATTATTTGATATTCATCAGTGAATAATCAACATTTATAATCATTAGGCTGATGTCTTTTTTTATAATAAGAATCAATGATCAATAATCTTTCTTTCGTATCAACGAGTGAAAGATGAATAATAAAATATTTTATGTGAGGGTAATGAGTACTCCAACTCACTCGTAAGGAATGACTCGATGATGATTAACTCAGGTTAATGATAATCAAGATTCAAAATTTGAATTATTTGGAATATTTTTTTTTGTCGACTGTACCCATGGGTGATCATCTTGGTTTCTATGCATATAGATGTAGAACAAAAGTATATTCAAAATTTCTATTTTACTAGCACTATAAGAAAATTATCATTTTTCGACGAGCAATTTTTCGACGGATAGAAATTCATTACAATTTACGACGAATTTTAAGACGGAAATATTTCTGATAGAATTTTGGACGGTTACAACGGTTGGAAATGAAATTTAAACTATGAGATGTGAAAAATCTGGGTTGTTCTTATTTCGAAAATATCATTTTCCCGTGTGGTTCCACCCAATACAGAAGTAAAAGAAGTCCTCCAATATTGACACATGTCACCGAGAGCAACACCTATTTTGGAATCCTCCACCTGAATAGAAAGGAACCAAGAGTAAGGGGAGAGGAGAGGGGACATGAAAGCATAAAGAAATTCATGAAAATTGCCATAAAATTTGCAACCCTTCTCCTTACCTTCTTATAGCATATGCTCTACATACTAATTAACCTCAATCTTAATTAACATATTAAATTCAAATTAATTATAGAGTTAACAAGATTTATAGATATGGCAACATGTCCATGTGTCAAATTATATAATTATATAATTTAATGTGATTGCTAATTTAATGACACCTATTAATGATTGGTATCTATTGATTAGTTAATGCCATTTATTAATAATTGTTATCTGTCACTATTAACTGAGGTTGCGATAATAAGAATAAATGCTTTGGATTTGTTAACATATACGGAGAAGCACAAAAGCATTTAAGACCATGTTTATTTGGTAACATTTATTGAAGATTAACTAAGAATAAATAAATTATTTGTATTAATGCACATGGAAAAAACCCCAAGTAAGCACATATTTAGTTGCCGATTATATATTTATTAGCCTCTACAAGGCGCAAGAGAGCCCCTTACAAAACTTTTTCACTGAAACCTCAAGAGGTTTACAGAAAGAACACGCAAAAAGTTTCTTGAGAACTGTTAACTAAATAAAGAAAGGTTCTTGAGCGCGGATAGAACTAGTGAAGGCGACCTCTTCTCTTCTCATTTCTGAAGGCACTTCTTGATGTCGTTGGCGACGTTCTGAGCATCCCTGGAGACGCCGGCCAGCCCCATCCTGCCCAAGCCCACACAGTACAGGCCATTGCTTCCCTTCCAGTGGTTTGGGAACCTGTTCTTAGGGAAACCATCGTCGCCCAGAAGCGAGTCATAATCCTGGAAAAGCAAAGCCAGAGAATGCAACTCAATAGTATATGTTCAGACCTCAGTAATCAGAAACAACATTATACCAGAGTAGAAAAAGAAAAAAAAACAGTGCCGTTTCAGAAAACTTGCAGCAGCTTGTGTTCCAGTTAATTGGTTTCAACCTTCAGCCATCCGTTTGCACCGCTTCTGTAGCCCGTCGCGAAGACAATGGCGTCGTAGCAGTGGGACTTGCCATCAGAGAACTCGACCTCGTCGCCGGTGATGCGCACTGGCTCTTTGACGACCTTAATTCACGTCGAGAATTTAGTAAGGAAATACAACCATTTTAGCACCATGCATGCACGGCTGAAGGATAAAAGCAGAAAGTCTCATGCACATACGTACCTTGATCTCGCCGCTCTTGATCTTTGCAATGGTGCCGACGTCGATGACCGGGGACCTGCCGGTGGCGCCCTTGCCTGCGAAAGGTCCAAGCGCTGGCTTGATGATGCCATACTTGGACAGGTCTCCATACAGCAGACTTGCTATCATTCCAACAAAGCAATCAACCATGAAGACCGGGAAGCATAATTTCAGAAGAAGCATTCCCATGTGCACCAGCTCCTTGTTCAGCACGTGCAGCTACATAGAATATCAAAGAAGTACCCGCGTAAAACCAAGATGATGATGATGATGATGATGATGATGATGATGATGATGATGATGATGATGATGATGATGATGATGATGATGAACTCTATAACTGAGTACATTATATGAGGATGCCTTAATTTGCTCTTAAAGTTGACATCCGACTTTGCATAGAAAATTGTATGAAATTCATCAATGCAAACAAATACATACGCTTATACATTATAAGATTTGCATCACTAGATGCATATAAATCTTCATGAATCATGCAACTAGCTTGCTTGGATGGGCTATGATTGTTGCTGTTTAGAAACTCATAAATGAAACCATTGTGAAGGAAGTAGAAAAAAATAATATTATTAAAATCAGATCGGACCGGCCGGCAGTAATCCGGTCTAGTTTGGTGTTAAAATCTGTTTTGACATTGAACCGAGCAAAACCGATTGAATCGAATTGGTTCAACGCGGTTCAATGCATTTTTTGAAAAAAATATTAAAAATGAGAAAAATGGGAAATTTAAATGAGAAAAAAGAAAATGAATATAAGAAAACTTAAAGATGAGGGAGTATCATATGTATACAATTAAATATGAATTGAAGTAAAAAGACAAGTATTTAAAATTGAATAATATTAGAATAGAAATTTATCAAATGGCATAAAATAAAGGAAATAAAAAGAAAGTATTAAATAAAAAAAGAAATAAGAATAATTCAAGATAAAATTTATTAATATAACATCTATCATCATTAAATAGTAGATATTAAATTATTAGTAATCTATTTATATTATCATTATAAAACTTTTAATTAATAAAAATTATGTTATATTATTTTTTAATAATTTTAATAAGTTATTAGTAAAATATTCATATACTATATCACATAACTTATACTATATCTTTATAATTATTATAAATAATATTATTTTAATAAAATCTGATTTAATTCGATCGGACTGATCCAACCGCGACCAGTGATGAGCCTGGTCCGTTTCTGAAAACATTAGAAAAAAGAAGTCATATTGCTATTTTTAGAACAAGAATAAAAAAGGACAAGTTGCATCAACTGTTTATAGTAAACATACGTGTATGCTAATATGTGAAGGTATATATTAATACATAATGTTATTTAGTTAGTATTTTTGAACAAGGTGTATATTCTAATTTCCATTATAAGAAAGATTCAAGACAGTATATATATATATATATATATACTTTTTGCATAAACTCATTATTATTCTTTATAAAATACTAAAAGAACATTAAAGAAAATATTTTAGATGTTCGTATATTTAGTTACTATTCCCGCATGCCGGGTTCCCGCGGTTTTGTTTTTAAATTATATTTTCTTAAATTTATGTTGAAAAAACAAACTATATTTGTTTCTTGAATCTTAATAGGATGACATTCTAAAATGAGATAAAACAAGCATTCATCAATGGCATGCATGTCTTATTTCCTTCATGAATCTATATATATTTACAATATACACGAATTGATCTGTTACAAAAGAGACATGATCATCAATGTCCATATATGAAAAGCAACTCAAACCATAATGAATGACAAGTAGAAAGAACGTATTTATGTCAAATAATGAGGCAGAATATAGAGATATAATTATATGTAAATATGTAAGTGGAATTGCATATTCAGTTTGGTATACCTTGCTGCGAATAGAAATATGTGTTTTTGCACCATGATTTGCAAGGTCATATGCAATTTCCATTCCTGAATTACCACATCCGACCACAAGAATCTTCTTCCCAGTGTACTCTTTGCCGGACTTGTAGACGGATGAGTGCACTGTCGGACCCAGGAAGCTCTTGAGTCCCTCGATCTCTGGTATGAAAGCCTGATTGTTCTCACCAGAGGCGACCACTAGGAAACTCGCCTTGTAGTGGCTCTCCACACCTGTCTCCACACTTCGGCAGACCACGTGCCACCTACTACTTGCACCGTCATAGCTAGCGGACTCCACCAAGGTGTAGTACTTGGGGAACAATCGGAAGCGGTCAACGTAGTCGTCCAGGTAGCGGATGAACAAGTCCCTAGGAATGTAGGTTGGGTAGTGGGAGGGGAAGGGTGAGTGAGGCAGCGCGCAGAAGCGCTTGGCGAGGTGGAGCTTGAGGCGATCATATGTCCGCAACTTCCAGAGCGAGGCATTGCATGCCTCTTTCTCGATCATGGTGGCTGAGATGTTGAGTTGCTTGAGGCATGCGGCCACGGCCATGCCCGATGGCCCAGAGCCAACGATCAGCACATCGATTTTGGAGCACACAACTTGCTCTCCCATGCTGCTGGCTTATAAACACTTGGAGGTGCACTTCAATTGAAATGCTTTGTTTTTTTTAATATGCATTTCTTCTTCTTTGGGTGCAACTTGCTCCTTTTATAGATTTTCTATACGTGCCAATTAATACAAAAGTATAATTAATGTATAATTAATGTGTAATTAATACAAAAGTATACAACTCATAAAAGTTATACACTAATATAATATACTCTAGGTTCAATGAATATTTCTTCATCCTTATCTAACAGTGGTTGGTGGAAAATGTTTCTAGACAAGGCCTCCAACTTGCTTAAGGGTTTGTTTTGTTTGGAGTGAAAAGAAGGTAAAGGGGGAAGGAAAAAGAGAGAACTTGTTTCCCTAGTTTGATGAGTTTAAGTTGGAAAGAAAAGGAGGAACTTTCTCCTCTATTCCTCTCCAATATATTTTTTCCCTCCAAATCAATATGGAAAGGTGGGGAAAGGTACATCGAATTTTCATATAAACTTCCTTTCCTTCCTCTTAATAACTTTGAACCAAACGGACCCTTACGGGCCCATGCAAAAAAGAATAGAGGCTGAATGAGTAGCATTTACTATGGATATGATACCACCATTAATAATCTTAATAGATGATGTCTATCTACATTATTAAAATAAATGATGTCTATCTACATTATCAATAAATACAAAATATTTTAAAACATAAAAAGGTTGAAAATATTTTATTATTACTATCTTTCCAAAAGAAAATTATTCCCTCTCATCTTGAACTAGATGAATCTTTTATCACATATTTTGCACTCTTGTGATGACTTCTATGTAATACATTTATGTGAGATGGTACATCCTCTTATTTACTAATGTTTGTATGTGGAAACTTTAAAATTTACATAAGGACATTTTGATGGGAAATAAGGAGTTCATTGCAATAGGAAATTATAATAAGTAGTAGGTAACACATTTGCGAAATACAAGGTTCCATCATCACACTCCGAAAAGTGACACTCGTGCCTCGTCACATGACAAAACTCGCTCTCCAAGGCATTACAAAACTATATATATTAACCATTTTATTGATTGAGCCTGATAAGGTATAGTGACACACCAACAAAAGAAGGGTAGAATAATATACTAAAGAAAATGATATCACTAATTATGAAAAGATTGGTAGATAATGGTAACAACAATATAAATATTACGCTTCTATTAACAAAATAAAATAGTGACTCTATAACTATAAATAGTATTAGGTTCCTATCTATTTTCAGTAGCAAGATAACTATAAATAGTATTAGGTTCCTATCTATTTTCAATAGCAAGACGGGCCTTATCGTCGCACACATTATCAAGTGACTTAATAGGATTAAGGAGCTGTAGCAATCAAGGGAGATAATCTTCTATGAACGATGAAGTCCAATGGTTAACAATGACATAATAAAAAAAATGGAACAAGATTCATTGAAACTAAGCATGTTTACCTATCATTTTGATAGAAATAAACTCCTAAACGATGATATGTTTTTCATTCCAAAGTGAAAGATGAAACATGAATGATCTAAAAGGTGAACTTTCATCATGGTCAAGTGAATTAATTTTTTTCCAAGATGAACACAAGTTACTTTGAATTATAATTTAAGACGGTCAACTGAATTGATTCCCTTTCCAAGTGAAAGATGCATTATCACATGTTCCTATGAATGATTTAAGATGTGATCTTCTCAACATGGTCAAGTGAATTGACTTTTTGAATCCCCTAACAAAGGAATGATGCATGTAAAAATAGACATGCATTGGTTGTTCTCGCATACGTAAATCACAAGAGGAATGCTAGTTAAATATGTGAACATGACTTTAACTAGATATGATGTGTTAAAAATTATGAGCCCAAAGGGCAAATTGAATATTATCATGCTGAATAGAGACTTCAAATGTTAATATGCCATCGTGTCACTCTACTACCGGATGATGCAATAGGAAACTATAAGCATAAGGACAAAGTGAACAATATTCTTTACAAGTGAAAGAATATTATATATGACATAAGAGTCACTCTTTGTGGATCTCTATGCATGATAGGGTATGATTAATCAACAAGAATATTTAGTCCTTAAGGGGATAAGGATTCATGCCTTGGGTTCGTTCACATTCATAATTCATGGGATGGATGTTGTTCTTGACTAGGAATGATGTATTTTGAAAAAGTCTTGCTTAAAAGCCGAAGAATTCGAGTCTTCTTCAATAAACATTTTCTGCTTGCATTGCATCTTGTATCATGTCCACGTACGGATTGCTCGACTCGTCCACATTAGTATCTATGTTAACATCAACTATTGTCTCTTTATTACATTTTTCTTCACCATGAAAGAACCCATTTATGTATTTTAATAAGAAACTATTATAACATAATTTTTTTTCACATCATATCTTACTTTCCACTGATAACATTTGCATTTCTGACATGGGCATAAGATTTTGCCACATGAAAAAGCAACACCTTTATTTTTATATGCCACCTTAACAAATTCATCAACACCATTCTTATATTCTTCTATTACAACACCACGTTTATCCTTCCAATGACGAATCCAACTACGATCTGGCTTTGTCATTTCTATAATGCACAACTAGTTAATATTATTGCATATAGATAGCATTAAGGCATATGTCAATAAATACTTACTGATCAATAAATTATCATATTTTGGTCTCTTCTTTAATATTCTAATTTTATTTACCAAGAATGTTGCTACACATTTTTAGTAACTAAAATGAGAACATGACTAAAGGAAACACTAGAATTTGATAAAAAAAATTTTGATCAGTATTTGTTTTCAAATTGAGTCTGACCTAGAATTTACTATAATTTATCAGTGTTTGCCCCTAGCATTTGAGGCATAATTAAGAACAATATAGATTCGAATATGATATAAGTGTCAACCATTGGTCTAGTGAGCTCAACTTTGAAATGATGTCTCGAAATAAATTTTCATAATGTCATGTGAAAATTTTTAAACTTCATGCTTCCAATAAAATTAAAAGGAGCTAAAAGAAACATACATACAGTTGATAAACTCACAATTTGATATGTAAAGAAAACACAATTTGACATTTTCTAAAGGCATGACAATGGAAAGATGCCACTAACTTGAAAAGGATGATAAACTCACAATTTTATGTTTGAATCATATTAGTTATAGTTATAATTAAACATAAAAATGAAATCAATAAAAATAGGGACTTACTGTAACTGGCGCACGTCGACGTGGTGAGGACGTCAGATCGGCAATGGCAGAGAGGCGAGATTGTTGGAGCTGTAGGAAGAGATTGGAGGAGGGTGGCGGTGTTGTCGGGGTAAATGCTTGGGTCGGGAGCGCAGCAACGACGGTGATGGCGACGATGGCATAGTGAGGACGTCGACATGGGTGGCTTGGGCCGGGAGAGGTCGTAGGAGGGCGGCTTGGGCCAAGAGAGGTCAGAGGAGTGTGGCTTGGGTCGAGAGAGAGGCAACGACGGCGATGGCAGACGCCGGAAGCAAGGAGAGGTCGGAGGAGGGTGGCTTGCACCGGGAGTGGGACAATGATGGCGATGGCGGATGCCGGCGCGATGAGGACGTCGGAGAGCTATAGGGAGAGGTCGGAGGATGGCGATGGCAGCATTGGGATCTGATGCTTGGGCTGGGAGAGTGGCAACGACGCGATGAAGAATGCCAACGGCAGGGAGAGGTTGAAGGAGGGCGACTTGGGCCGGGAGAGCGGCAACGACGGCGATGGCGGATGCTGACTGCAGGGAGAGGTCGGAGGAGGGCGGCTTGGGGCGGGAGAGCGGCAACGATGATGATGTTGGATGCCAGCGTGGTGAGACCGTCGGAGAACTATAGGAAGAAGCCGGAGGAGGGTGGCGGCGGCAGCGTCCGGGTCTAATGCTTGGGCCGGGAGAGTGGCAGCGTTAGAGTTGTAAGGTGGTAGCGGCGTCGGTCGAGCGGCAATGACGACGATGGCGGAGTGAAGGCGAAGATGAAGTCGACTGCGTACAATAAAACGATAAAGGGTGTGGGAGAAAACTTAGGAATTTAAGGTAAGTTTTTACTATTACATCGCTAAATAGCATGTCTTAACATACCTTTTAACCCATTATCATTCCTTTATTGTTGCTCCTTCTTCCTGTTATGTTCCCTTGACTACTAGCATGTCTTAGATCTTCTGATAGTGTCTTTTTTGCCGCCCACAACAAAGAAACATCTAGAATCATCAAGAAGGAAGGGTGTCAGTGTTTGGGTAAAAACAAATTGGAAAATAGGATTTTGTCGTTTAATAGAAAATATTTTGATGTCCTTTCATCCCCAAGGGTCATGTGTGAAAGGTAAATTCAAGTATCCATGGGATAAATGTGAAAGTGAAAGAGAATTCACATTTTAACTTTCTTTTTCCTTTTTTGATGGCCCGATCTTGAAGATTGAACATATCTTTTCTATGCTCTTTTTTAGAGTAGCTGCATAATTGATTCTAATAAGAAAAATTCTATCTACATTACAAACAACATTAATGCATTTTTCATATTTTGACAAAATTATTCATTCATCCTAATCTTCAAACCTTTTATTTTCATAAAAAAAAAATCACTTCGGATTTTTAGTGAATTAACTTGCAAGCAATTCTTCAAGTTTTAATATTATTTTTAATATGCATATCCCTCAGTAATCTATGTGATTAAGGGCGAGCATTTTTAGTCATGTTATAGTAGTGATATTGGTGAATTAAATTGTCATTTACATTGTTAGTATTTTTAAATATGGTGCTATTCATTAATTAAAGATGATATTTCATTTTAGAGTCATTTTTTCTCCCCCAGAACTTGATGTATTTTCTCTTTCACTTAAGAAACTAGTCATAAAATGTTAAATTTCCTTAACTATCAAGCTTTTTTCCTGCTCTGTTCCATCATTACTATCTTTTATTTTACTAATATACGTAATTTAATTGTAGTTAAGATATTTCACAATTAAAGCTGTCGTCATTTTAGGAAGCGCTTATATAGATCCCTATGGTTTATGATTAAAAAATAATCTTATTGTAATTTTCTTTTAAAATTTTTCATATAATAATATTCTAACATCATTGTTTATCTTCCCCTGTTCTTGGGTATGTGATCTCTCTTGCATAAAATTCTCAACATAATTTTTGTTTATCCAATTTACATTATTATTTGATGTTTTGAATTACGAAAATTCAAAAAACATATCTGGGAATCTATATTCATATATTATATATAAGCAAAGGCAAATGCACGTTGCGATGACAAGTGGCATCATAACATAGATACATGTCTAATTTTTATATAAAATAATATATACACACACAAATCTAATTTGAATTTTCAAAAAATAAAAATTATATTTTAATTATTTGTTATATAAGGTAAAAATAAAAGAAATTAAATTTATCATCATAATTTGTTAGAAGTAAATAATATTTCTTTCTAAAATTATATATGCACAGACATATAAGGAGAGGTAAATGTTGGAGAGCCCAACAAGTGCATCACGACATGTGTCAAATTTTTATATAAGGTAATTTATGTACACAAACCTAATTATAATTTTTCAGAAAATAAAAATTATTTTATATAGTTTGTTATATAAGCTAATAAAAATAAAAAATGCTAAAATTGTGAGCATTATGTACAAGTAAACAATGTTTTCTTTCTAAATGATATTTTTTTATTTTTGGAATAAAAAATAATTTAAAATAAAGAATATAATTCGAGTCAAATTAAGGTTATCTTTTATTTTCTATCAATTTTGAGTATGATTAAAATAACTAATATTTCCTTTCTAGAGGGTAATGCACAAAATATACTATGTCAAATTTTTATAAATAAAATGGAGGTGTCCCCTCTTTAAAAGAGGAACACTCTCATTAAGTTCAATTTTTATCTAAGACAATATATATATATATATATATATATTAATATGACACCACATAAAAGTGGTTGCATTGTGTGCTCCACAACTTCAGGTCTTGGCTTTAGCATTTCGGCTCGAGGGGGAACATCCGATTTGAGCGTTGCGCAGGGGTTCGCACGAGGTTCGTGAGCGCCTATTAACATTTTTTGAGTTAAATACAATCTTCATAATTAAAATAAATCCAAAATTTTAGGATTTTTGAAAGAAAGATAAAGTTTGAAAATAAATACAAATATAGTTAGAGAAATTATAAAAGAAGAGGAAAAGATAAGGTAAGAAAAGTTTGAGTGAGAATGAAATTGTTAAAAGATAAGAGATAGGAAAAGATGATTCCTAATTAGATTAGGAGATGAAGTTATAATGATATTAGGGATTTAAAATTTAATTTGATTATAATTATAAGTTTGGAATATAAAGGACTCCTAATGAGAGTTAAGATAAGAGGTTTATGTTAAAAAATATCTAGAAGATAAAATAATATTACTTTATTTAGATGTGAATAATAATTAATTATTTTCCTAAAATTAAGGAATAATTATGGTTAGGAGAAATGTAAAAAGAAAAGTTGATTAGAAGAGGATTAGAGATAAAGTTTGTTGAATGATTGATAGGACTCCTAATGAGGTTGAAACTATGAGTTTTAAAGATAAAATTATTACGGAAATAAAATAATATTTAATTATTATTTTTTTATCCAAAATAGGAAATAGTGATATTAATTAATTGTTTTGATTCAATAATTCATGAAAAATAAAGATGAATTATGGATTGGAAGTATGAGTAGGAGTTCTAATTAAATTAGAACTTGTGGAACTTTTTTCTATAAATAGAATCCCAAAGAACCTCTTCCATGGAATCTTTCTCACATCCTCCGTTTGAGTTTTTCTTCATCTTTGTGTTATGTTTTCACCCTCATGTGCATATGTATGGCTGAAACTTTTGGTCATCTCTTGTGGCATATCCCTCTATTGGAGAATGCTTGAGTCATTGTCGAAATATCAATATGGTCACTAGAAAATATACCTAAAGTTTCGGTTTCCAAACAGTTATCCCTAGACAGGTATGTGAGATTTCGGATTCACTTTTGATACGATTTCTTAATGAAATAATTAAGTTGATGGATGAATTAGGATCGATATATGTTTTTCTATGTCCAATGAATAGTTTCATATAATTTTTATGCCCAAAGAAGTACTATACTGAAAGTTATGATAGGCCAAAGTTTAGGAAGAACATTTCGGCAAATGGAACAAGCCCGCCTAGAGATGAACTCGGCCTAGCTTCATCTATAAAATTGAAATTTGCCGCGGCTTCGCTCTAAATCTTACCCAAATTTAGAGAGAACCCAGTCCGATTTTATGGCAGCCTAACCCTGCCTATGCCACGATTCTTCAAGGGTTCAGATTTCCTTTTTCGATGACCCGGCCCAAGCTATGTTTATATGCGGCCCAAGCAGCAATATAACACGACTCGAAAAATGATGTGAGCCATCCTCGGACCCAACACGGGTTCCGGAGACTAGAAGCATAGGATTTGGTTTCACATAGACTAGACCAAGTCACATAGGAATTCAAACTAGGTACGGACTGAGCTCGGCGCGGATTTATAGGGACCGACCTAGGTTCTCTTATCGACAATGTACGACCTTCAGTTTCCACCATGTGAGATCCGGCCTGAGCACTCGAGTTCTGGAGGAAGAAAGGGTACGTTTAGGGTCTCCATCGCTCGACCTGAGTCACTTCAGAACTCGACTTAGGTTTTCTATAGAGAAGGACATAGAATTGTGATTGCACATAACTCGGCCCGAGTCATCTATGATCCGACTCGAGTTCTGACGAAACTCGAGCCCGGTTTGACTGTGCTCGGCTTGAATTCTTCACATATTGCATATATGATTTTGGTATTGATTTATATGTCAAATAACCTTTTTGACCCTATTTTAATGTCTGATGTGTAACGCCCTGAGACTCATATGACTTTCACGTGCTCAGAGTCATCTACGTTACACAATTCTATATAAAGTAAACTTTTGCAGAAAATAAAATCTATGAAATTCGAAATAATAATAACATCTAAAAATCTATAATGTCAAGAAGTTCGAAACGTCCATGACTCCACAATGCTAAAAGTGTGGAATAGTAATAACGAATATATGAATCTAGTAGGACAATCCTACACCATGTGCAACGTCTCTATCACTGAGTCTGACCTTCTACATCACCATCTTCTATCATTATCTCATCTACATGAATCCAGATGTAGAGAAAAATTCATAATTATAAAAATACTCAATACGTAGAGTCTAACCATGACGATAATCAATAATCCACAATGCTCGATAAATCAATAGCAATATGGACAATAAACAATAGAGCACTAGATAGGACAATATGATAAGAGCTCAATAATCAATAAATCAATATAGCCATAAGTCAATGTAGAAGATCAAGAAGGAGGTCAAAAGACTAATAAGTATCCATGAACAATTATCAATAATCAATTATGCCTTATCACTATGGCACTATCCAATTTATCAATTTTCAATTCAATTATCAATATCAATGGTCATCGGCCAATAACAATTTCTATATGAATCAATAGGCAGAGGTAATGTCAGTCAACGTCAATATTGGAATGACCATGATTTAATTTAATTTGATTTCCATTCAATTTGACTCAATTCAATTTCAATTCAATCTTTAGAGTTATCAAATTCAATAGGAAGCGCTTGTCAATTAAGGAAAAACTCCATATCTCTTTCATGTAGTCCAATGAGGTATCAAGTCATGGCAAGCCGACCTTCAATAATAGCGCTAAATAATAATTCGTGATGGCGGAGGACTATAGTCATCACAGGACAATCATAGCTTCCCTAAAGGATAACATCTCAAACCTCTAGGTACACTATTTGTCCCATATAATATGATAACAATAATGACCTAAGGGCTTAGAAACAATCGGAGAATATGAAGACCCAACAATTTTCATCTTTTATCTTGTTTACCCTAAAGACATATCTTTAACAATTCAATTTAAGGTTAAACAAGTACCCAATCAGAAAAAAACTACTGGATCAGTATCATAATAGATCACACGATCTGATAAAATAACAATAGCAATAATCTCAAATCAAATCTAATAGATATGATGAGGTCAGATCGGTTAACAATATGATCATGGATGATTAGGAATAATTAACATTATTAACTATTCAATTATCCATATCAGTATATTCAAAAATAGTTTTCTGTCCCCAGAACCCGGCTCGCGTTGGGTAGAACCCGGACTGTGTTCGGTGACAATCGAAATTCCCTCGGCTAGGACAAACTTGGGCCAGGTGTATAGTGAACCTAGACCAGAACGGTCGATTCACCTTCAATCACGGGTGCAGCGTCGAAACACAACCTGGGCCGGGCCAATAAGAACTCGGAATGGGTCTCACAACCCAATCCGGTTCCGCGTTCAACTCAGTCTAGATTTTATAAAATTCGGGCCCGAATAAATACGTTCCAACGCGACTTTCCGACCACCATAACCATGTCATATGATATCAAAATTATGCATAACATATATCAATGGATTCTCGGTACAAAGGACAAGAGAATAAGGTTTAGTGACATGAAAAATTGATGACATAAGGATTCCCCTACGTACCTAAAGTTGGTTGAAAAATCAACTGGATCCCTCTGCATGCGCGACTTGTTCGGATGTCGACTTTGGCTGGCTATATCTTCGTGATGTGACCTTGAAACTCACGTCCATCACCTTGAACTCTTCTCCTATGTCGAGGCTTTGAAATCAGCCACTGCGTGCTTTTTGAAATCTCAGTTCATGTGAAAATAAAGAACAAAGTGGGGCTCATGGTGCAAAATTTCTATTTGGCTAAAGCGGTTTCTAGTCAACCCCTTTGATGTCTATTTATAGTACAGGCTAGTATTTTCAATTCTATTGAGCCTTGGAGTCTTCTAAAATTAATCTTAGTTATTCATCAATGATTAATCATCTCATGATTATTCAAATTTATTTAAATCCGAATTTACTTAATAATCCCATTAACAATTCCATCTCTACTCAAATTCCATCTTATCTTTCCACATATTCCATCAATTTTGGAATTAATTAATTCCAAAATATTAGATAATGATTTTCCAAATCTTATAAATGAATATTATTTATTTAATGAAAAATCAAGGTCGTTACATGATGAATTGAATAGAAAATATTAATAAACGAGAAAAAGATTAAAGCCACAAAATGGAATCCCCATATGCACTGATTGTTATAGGGCAACACGTGGGCATTAATAGCCCACCTCGGCAATGTCCTGATGTGGGTATTAGTAGTCCCACTATGATGATTTTAAAGAAAGGATATTCTTGCAGTACTATTTGAGTGGATATGTGAAGCTTAAGTCTTTTGTGAATCAGTAAACATTTTCAGCTGATCCTAGTTTGATCCACCTTGATCCATTCACATGATGGTATCATCTTGATCCATAATAAAAGAAGTCGAGCTCGCATTAGGACAACACATATAGATGTCTTAAAAATTATTTAAAATAAAAAATGTAGATAAAAGAATAGAAAAAATAGAAAAGAAAATAATATAAAGAATAGAAAGGAATAGATCATAATAGAAAGAACAGAATGGAATAGAAAAGAGAACAAGTAGAAATAAAAGAAAGAAAAGAATGGAAGTATTTTCTCATACTGAAAACATATCTATTTTTATTAAGTCTTATTATTCATTTGTGTTATTTTATGTACTGAGTATTTTATACTGAAATTTTATTTCCCTATATTTGAATCTCACGAACTGAAAAGTAAGGATGGAGGCGTGGGCATCAATAATATTTGTGGTGATGCAAACTTACACATGGGAGTTGAGTTAGTAGAACTCTTTATAGTCTGATTTAAAGTTAGTTGTAAGATAGTTGCCCTTGGAGGACTATTAGGAAATAATATTTAGAAACTAAGATTGGCTCCTTGAAGGATAGTTTAATATTGTTTCACTTCGGCATTCCATGTAAAGAAGGCCCAAGAAGAAGAAAATATAGGCAATACGGCCCAAAATCAGCTCAAATATTATGTCGCAAGAGGGTTAAATTTCTTGGACGTTACATCCCCTCTCTGCACGAAGTTCATGAGCGCCGTATATGGGGTTCATGTCCTCCAGCACGAGGTCCAGTGGAGGAGCGGCGAATTGGCATCCCCTACAGTGGCGAATTGGCATCCCCTACAGTAGCAGCGAATCGACGAAGCGATGAATCGGCGAAGAGAAAGGGGGATCCGGTCAAGAGAAAGGGGGATCCGACAAAGAGAAGGGAGATTCAACGTATCTACAAAGCAGTGAATCTGTGCTGCAGCCGCTCGGATCAGTCGACACTCACTCTCCGCTCGTAGCTTGCCCCCGTCCTCTGCCCTCTATTCATTGCTCGCAGCTCGCTTTGCACTTTGCTCACCACCCTCAGCCCTGCTCCGTCTGCCGCTCATTGCCGCTCTTTGCTTGCCCTCCTTCATGGTTCGTCGAATCAGACGCGCGTTGCAAATCGGACGTTCGAGAGGTGAGGAAACAGTCGAATCGACGTGTGTTCATTAGGGTTGTCCATCTCAAATCGGATGGCCTAGAATTGTGAGGCCCACAATACGCCCATTTTTATGTGGTGTCACATTAATATTTCTGTATATATGCAACTTTAATAATATTTCTTTCTAAAAGGTCATTTCTTATTTTTGGAATCTAATAATAATAATTAAAATTATGGATTAAATTAGTTAAGGTTAATATTTCTTTTCTATTAAAATAAATAATCTTCCCTTTCTAAAGAGTAATGCACAAAATATAATAAGTGTTAAAATTATGTATAAGGTATTATATATATACAATTCTAATTTGAAATTTTCATAAAACAAAATTTATCTTATAATAATTTATTATATAAGAGAAGAAAAATAAAAGAATATTAAATTTATGAGCATAAAATGGTAGTCCAACAAGTGTCATCATAAGACGACGAAATGTGTCAAATTTTATATAAGGCAATATATATACAAAAATCTAATTGAAAGTTTTCACAAAAAATAAAATTAAATCTTATAATAGTTTTTCATATAATGCATGAGCATAACTTGGTACAAGTAAATAATATTTTTCTTTCTAAAAATTAATTTCTTATTTTAAAATTAAAAATAATTTCAAATAAAAAATTCAATTTTAATAAAATTATGGTTAATCTTTCCTTTCTATTAATTTTAGTATGATTAAAATAAATGATCTTCAGATTTTAAACAATAATGCACAAAATATAATGTGTCATTTTTTTGTATAATGCAATATATATACATCCTTGCCAACCCTCGCCACACCTATATCATTTCTTTCTCCATGAGACCGTCCGCCACCACCATCGCCACCTTCTCCCCTTCCTTCGTGCCTCCCTTGTCGAAGCCCGCCTCTCCCTGGCCGACGTCGACTGCCTCTGCTATACCAAGGGACCCGGCATTGGTGCCCCGCTCCATGTTTCTGCCATCGCCGTCCACGCCATCTCCCTGCTGCGGAAGAAGCCCATCGTCGCTGTCAACCACTGCGTCGCGCACATTGAGCTGGGACGCGTCGTGACAGGCGCTGCAGACCCGGTCGTGCTCTATGTCACCGGCGGCAACACACAGGTCATCGCATACCGCGAAGGCCGGTATAGGATCTTCGGGGAGACTGTTGATGTCGCCGTCGGCGGTTTGCGAGGGTTCTTACCCTTTCCAATGACCTTAGTCACTGATATAACATCGAGCAGGTATCCTCCTCTCTACTAAGGAAATATTTATCATTTTTAATGTGTGATAGAAGAATGAAGAGTTTCTTTTCGTTGCTTCTAGATATGTTAGTTCATAATTAGCTAAATTATCATGATTTCAGTCTATGTGAGTTGTCATTGCTATTTCAAGGTGCTATGTTTTGCATTTTTCTCTTTGACCACACAGACAGGAACGAATTCACATTCTTAAAATGAGAACATGGTTAGAGGTGTGAAATGAAAGGAAGAAAAAAAAAGGACGAGAACAAACCTGGGTGATGTGGTAGCGACCTGAAATGTATGAGGAATAATTTATATTTTTAAAGGTATGTAAGTAAACTCCGCCTATATTTTATAGCCGGTCCCAAGCCCGGATAAAGGAGGAGGGTTGTGTTAGGCCCCGACAGCCAGCATAAAATCATGTCGAATCTTATGAACATGGATCAACGAATATATATATACCGAAATGTTTGGTTACTAATAGAGCGGAATGACGTCGTATGATCCATGTAGCCGACTCCACCTAGTGGGATAAGGTTTTGTTGTTGTTGTTGTTGCAATATATATACAAATCTAATTTAAATTTCAAAAAAATATCTTATAATAGTTTGTTATAAAATGTAACAAAAAGAAAAGAAAATTAAATTAATGAACATAATTTTATAACAAGCATATTTTTTGCTTGTCTAAAATAATAAATAAAGAATATTTATTTACTAAAAATTAATGTAGAAAAAATACTAAATCAAGAATATTTATTTACTAAAAATTAATGTAAAATTATAATAAAATAAATAATATTTAAGTCTTAAGTTATAAATATATATAATTTTCGGAATTTAAAAAAAATAATGCAATGATTTTTTTAGTCTAAAAAATTTTAAACAAAGAATTCAATTTGAGTCAAATTTTTATATAAGATAATATATATCCGAATCTAATTTGATATTTTCATAAAATAATAATAGGATAATAAAAATAAAAGAAGATTAAATTTATGTGCATAATTTTCCTATAAGCAGATTGTTTTGATTGACTAAAAAATATATATTTCGAAATATTTTTTAAATTAAGTAAATAATATTCTTATTCTAAAAAGTAATGTACAGCTATAATAAAATAAATAATATTAAATTTTTAAAACCAAGAAATAATGAATTCAATCGACTCTAAAGAATTTAAAACAAAGAAAAATTCATCCTATTAAGATTATTTTTTTCTTATATTCTCCTTCTTAAAGATAATGAACATGTGTAATAAAATAAATAATACTTCCTTCAATAATATTTTGTTATATAAGGTAATAAAAGTATATTAAATTTATGTGCATAATTTGATTAGAAGCATTTCTTTTTGTTTGACTAAAGTATTTATTTTCTGGAAATATATTTATTTTCTAAAATATTTATAGATTGAGGTAATGTTTATGAGCGTAATTTGGTAGAAATAAAGTAGTTAAAAGAAATAATTTGTTATTTTCTTAATTAAAAAATAAGTTAAAAGAAATAATTTAATTTGACTTAAATAAAGATTAATTTTTTTCTTTCTAATAATTTGAGTATAATTAAAATAAAAAATATCCCTTTCTAAGAGGTAATTCCCAATACATAATAAAATAAATAATACGTCTGTTCTACAAAATAATATGTTATTTTCGGATTAAATGGATAATATTTTCTTTATAAAAGGTAATATACAAGCATAATAAAATAAATAATATTTCACTAAAAGATAAATATATTACTTTCGAAATTTAGAAAAATATTTCCTTTTCTATCAATTTGAGTTTGATTAAACTAAATAATGTTCCATTTTAAAATGTACAAAATATTATAAAATAAACAATATAGCCTTTCTAAAAATAAGTATTATTTTTGGAATTCAATAAATAATTTTTTTTCAAAAACATAATGTACATGTATTATAAAATAAATAAATGTTCATTTTTATAGTACACATGCATTATTTTAAAAATTTAAAAAAATATATAACAACTATTAATTACTTATTATTTCATTAAAAATTAATATTTTATTAAGTATAATTTATTTAAAATGATTTTTATATTTAAATAATATGTTTTTAAACCATTTTTAATAAAAAAGTTTAATTTACTATTTTTTATTTTTTCTAAAGTTATATTTAATATTTACAATGCCTCTTTTATATTTAAATACCCACTAAAATTAATCTGTCACAATATTCCCCCCTATCAGTATAAAAACATTTTAACTTACTCTTTTTATTTTTTTTCTAAAATTATATTTTATATTTACAATATATTTTTTTTATTTAAACACCAACTAAAATTAATCTATCAATATATTCCACTCCAAATTAGTCACAAGAAAATCCTCAATACCCAAAGATATAATTAAGGGACCGTTTGATATGAGATAATCCGGATAGATTACCGATTATTTTTATTTAAAATTTTCAAGACCTATCACATTATCTTGTTTGACTGTCACTGATTATCGATAATTTTAATTATCACTTCACTAATAATTCAGATTAGCAGATAGAGAATGTGGTTTTTCATATTGCCAGTTGTTTGACATGCATTTTAACAAAAAATATTCATTCCATACATTTTTTTAATTCTAATATTTTATTATTAAATAAATATCATTTAAGTGCATCTCTTTTATTATTTGAATCTTTCATAAATAACTCTTATTTTTTACTCAGCTTATTTTATCTATATTTGAATCTTTGATAAATAACTCTTATTTTTTACTCAGCTTATTTTATCTATATTCACTTTTTTATTTTTTCTTTATTTATTTTGAATACTATATGATGAACGTGTAAAATAATTTTTAAAGATATTTTGATAATTTACTCTCTAAATATTTTAGTCATGATTTATGTTATCAATGCTTACCAAATATTATAATGTAATATTATCGATAATTTAAATAATAATAACTTATTTAAATGATGATGTAAATTATCGATTAATTAAATTGATAATGCACCAAAATGTTATTAGGACAGTACATTGTTACTCCATACGAAGAAAGCATGGAAAGAATACAAACCTACAACGAAGATGGAGTAGGTACCAACAAAATGTAGCCGTCAAGTCAGATTTCACTATAGTGCAACAATGTGGCAGGGGATAGAAAAAGATGGTGGATCGATTTATTGTCAGAATGAAGGGAGAACAAATGGACTACATGGAAAACATAGCACCTGTATAGATGTAGAAAGTGTTGAAAAATACATGTTGAAAGCGACGGGCTTTATGATCTTGTATGATGTCCTCTTTGCAACAAGATAGAATTCACATAGAATGATTGTATGCTCAAGGGCACTAGATGCGCGATCAAAATATAATTTGAGGCATTACATGTCAAAAATCAAATTTGTAATGGCTATCGAAAACTCTACATAAATATCCAATGAAGACATGGATCAGATGTCATCATGTGAGGCCTACAAAAATAACACTATAGGGGAAAATAAAATTAGTGTATCGTGTCCACTCTCCTAATGCAACAAAAGGAAGGGACTACATTGCAACTTAAAGGTTAAGATTCGGCAAGCTTCAAATTATACAGTTTCAACAAAGTCAACAGTACGAATATATCTAAGCTTGTGATAAACATAACTTGGATAAAGGAACCAATGTTAAGCCTCGAATACTAAGAAATGCACACCACCATGTTTCAGATGTTTAATGAAGTATCAAGGTCATAATTTGTACTTTTACATATCTACTAAAAAAAAAAAGATATTGACGGGCTGTTGGCTTTCAACCAAATCATAGTGGTATACCCTGACTAGAAAAAATTAATCAAGTCTGCTTTGTTCAAGGAAACATGATTGTATATACTTTTTGGTTGAGAAACACCATTAACTTCAAGAGGACAAAAGAATCACAAATTTTGTTTCTGACATCACTTGTCATAGATGTTAAAAGTTCTTATGCATGAACGTTTATGGCCTTTTCAATGGAAAATATCAAACGACAGGCACAAAGTACAAACTCAATTTTGTTCTTATAGATTCAAGACAACGACCCCGCAACTCTACGGTTTTGGACAGAAACCAGGTGGTCGGACCAGTAAAATCTAATATAAAACTCGATGTCTACTTCTTCATAATGACAACATTCTACTTATCGCAGCGAGACCATGAGCTAAAGAATGCATCAAGAGTATTCCATAGAGATGACAACACAACGCATATAGCATTATATAGCCCCCTCATTGTCAGTTTGTAATCGATGACATGGGCAAAGGAACAAGGACATAGATAACTAAAAGACTAGCAGGCGTAAATAAGACAATCCATGCAGATCTCGATGCAGTATTTTAAAGTTCACAGAAGCTGTCAAATTCCTGGTAACAAAGCATAATAACGATTTGGCACCAAGGTTTCCATGTATTCATATAGCGATTCCTGAACTGAGATAGAGAGGGTGAGAGAGAGAATACTGGAATAACCAAATCTATTGATAATTAGTACCAATCATCCAAACAGCAGAGCAAAGTAGATGACCAGCATTGTTTAAACATGAAAAGAGCCTACCATATCCAGTATCAGAAAAAAAGCTAAAAATTTAACTTGAAAAAACGACACATGAGGAAGATAAGAGGAGAAGCCAAGATTTTGGCATCAACTCGCATGAGGAAAGGAGAAGGGACTACTGTGGCGGCATGTAGTAGTATGGAAGGCCTTCGCCGGGCACGGTAGGCGGCCCTGCGATGCCCCTAGGGACGGCAATGTCGTCCTTCCCTTCCTCCCTGGGGACGATGTCGACGAGAAAGTCGAAGACCTCGGTGCGGGAGATGGCGGCGGCGATGTCGTTCTTCTGAAGCGTGCGGCGCTTGTTCTCCTCGGCGTGCGCCCAGCCGCGGTGGGTGAGCTCCAGGATAAACATCTCGCAGGCGCGGGCGAAGACGACGGGGGCCTCGGCAGCGATCATGCGCACGTCCTCGTCGGCCTTCATGATCTTCTTAATGCGGGCGAGGGGGAGGTTGTGATTCTTGAAGTCCGTCGTCTGCTCGATCTCGTGGAACTGATCGGCCCAAAACATCTGCAGCTGCTGGTTTTGTTGCTGCTGCTGCTGCTGGAAGAGCTGGTGGTAAGCCTGGTAGGGGGCCGCCGCGGCTACAGCGCCGGGGTAGGGAACGGAGGGGGGGACACCGGCCGCGACGCCGATCACCGGCGGAGGAAGGCCCTGATTGGGCGGAGGAACGCCCTGATTGGATTTCTGATCCATCTTCTAGTCCGATCCCTGCAGCGGGGAGAAAAATTCCAACTCAAAATTGGATCTTGTTGCAAGGAAATCTTTAGGGTTTCAGAGTTCACCTTCGCCTTCTTCGGACTTCTCAGGCACAAAAAGGTTGGATTTTTACGGTAGAAACAAGAAGGAATTCTCAGAGCAAAAAAGGTGGGATTTTTAAGTTTCTTTCCCTTCTTTCGGGAGAGGTGGTTCGCAATTGGGAGGAGAGAGAAATAGTTGGTTCCTATTGGATGCGGAGAGGGATGATGGAGCTATCTTTTTATATTTTATATATTTTTATTTACGGAAGAAACAAAGGGCCGCTTTTTTCTTAATTTTAGATTTTTAGAGCTCATTTTTAAACTTATGAGTTGTTATAATAATAATTTACAGAATAATAAGCGTACATAAAAAAACGTTATTTGGTTTCATAGAATATATTACTATTTTATTCTTATTATTTATAAAGATCATGATCACGTGAAAACATGAAATCCTTTTTCATAAAAATTGGTGAAATACATTTATCTTTTAGTAAATTGATTTATAGATTAAATGTTAAATAGATTTAAAATGTACAGTCCAGTTTCTCATTTATATTTTATAATTATTTTTTATCAAAAAATAATCATCATGAATTAGGAAATATTATTAGTAATCAATTGATGGAATTTTGATTGAGTGAAAAAGAAGGACTTTATCTTCTATTAGCACGATTAAAGGTTGTTGTTTTACATTTTTTTAAAATTTACCGTTATACAAATATATTATTTATTTCTTATTTTTATTTTTTAATCATTTAATTATATTTCTTTTTATATTCATGCTCAATTAATTATAAATTATTTATATGATAACAATGAATAAAAAATAATTTCATAATTAATATTTTTATATCATAAGTGCACTATATAAAATTTATTGTCAATATAATTTTCTATATATTTTAATAAAAAAATTAGTTGTGAATTTTTTAATTGAGATATAAATAATTTATTTATTATATTACAATTGAATTTGTATAACGCTTGAATTCAATCATTTTTCACATGTCTAATTATGTCATTTTATATTAATTAGTTAATTCTACTGCTAAATTTATTGAACACTTATTGATTATAATTTTTAACTATTAATCATCATCCCATATCTACTAATTAAATCATTATCCGTTTATTAGATCACTAATAATGTCAAATAGAGAGCCTTTGAACGGACCAAAATTGTTGAACCGATAAATCGGTCAAAGAGATTATTCGAGCTCAATTTTGGAAATAAAAAGCCAAATCAAAATGGAAAGTAATAACAGAACTGGAAGAATTTTTTTAAAAAAATGTCAAAGAAATAGAAAGATAAATATGGCAAGACAATTAAATAGGGAGAATAGGTGGAAATAGAGAAAAGATGGAAAGCAATAGAAATGAAAAAAAAAAGAAAGATCCAATGGAGAATAATGTAAACAAAAAAATGGAGAAAAAAATTAAATGCACTAAAATAGAATAATAAGAAAGTTAAAAGTATTTTGAATAATAATAATAATAATAATAATAATAATAATAATAATAATAATAATAATTAAGATTTAATGATTGTTCCCCTCACATTACGGTGGGATGGGAGGCGGGCATTTCATCTCGGTTTGGAGAGGTTCCGGAGAGGTAGAGGGGCTGGTTCTTTCCCTATTTTGGGATCTACTATATAAAAATAAATTTTGTTGCTGATTCGTTGCCGGTTCGGGAGAGGTAAGTATTAGCCTTTCAACATAATAAGTAACGATAAAAAAAACTAGTTCAACTTTAAAATGTAGAGAATTAAAGAAAAAATCTTTAAAAAAAGGCAAAGTAGAAACAATAGAAAGTAAAACAAAAAATGGAAATAAATAAGGGAGGAGAGTGCAAATGGAAATAGAAATGAAAGAGATGAAAAAAAATAAGAAAAGTGTTAAGAGTGCATTAGAGTAAAATAAATTAATGCAACATACTTAATATTATACAAATGATAAAATATTAAAATGTTGTTGGTCTGTCAATCATCATGATATTGGATAGATTGACCCTTTTAGAGTACAGTCAATAATAATTTTATATTAATTTATGATTGCTCGTAGTTTATTATTAAAAAAATTATATATTATATTTATATTAGTTGTGCTATATATTTAACATTATTATGATTATTATTATTTTAATATAATTTAATTTTATATGATTGAATTCGATCCAGAAGTCAGATAGTGATAAGTTGGTTCTTCAATCTGATCCTATTGGGTTATGAAGATACTTATTAAAATTATGTTTGAAATGTTCATCAAACATTTTTTTATTTAGTTTAAAATTTGAGAATCAACGGAGTCAAAGGACGAAACATTTTTTATTTCAAACATTGTTAAATTATTATTATGTTCTTCTCGTCAAACAATATTTATTTCTTTTCTCTCTATAATTTTTATGCACCATATCCCAAGGACGGACCAGAGGCAAAAACAAGGGGGAACACTGCATTATATTAAGGGGGCAAATCGATTTTTAACGTTAAAATTTACATATAACCATATATAACTAAATAAATTTTAAAAAATTAAGGGGGCCACCTAAACTCTATGTAGGTTCGTCCCTGTCATATCCTATATATATATTTGTTTTTTGTAATATCTTACATCTATTTTTTTCTTATCAATATAAACAAATTTATTTATTTATTTATTTTAGTATAATTATTTTCTTCTTTTTTTATGATAAAGAATATTTGAATTTTAAAATAAATAATTGTATCTGGAAAATAAAGAGATAAATGATTTCTATGCTATAAATAATTATCTCTTATTCATATAATATTTTATACGGATTATATAATTTATAGTTATTTGCGTTATAATTAATTTAACAACTACTTTCATAAAAAAATATTAAATTTATTAACGATTATCCGTTAACTAAATAGTTATTCTTATCAAATAGATCTCGTAACTACTGAAGGTCGTTAATTTATATTTTTTTATACAAAAAGGTGATTTTATATAATTGTTTGAAATAATTTGAGCACACAAAAGTACTTATTAGCAATTTTCTGCTGGGCTAAAGGGCACATTAACACAATGATTTTCAACACAATTCCCTCCAAGGTTCTAATTTTTTTGTATAATATTAATTTTTAATGTTGTAACGGGAAAAAATATTTCTCGTGTTCAAATTCTAATTTATTAGGGATGAGAAAATCAAAATTTTAAATACTGGGGACCTCAGTGTTGAGATCTATTTCGAGATTCAAGTCACTAATATCTAATTGCTTTGAAGAAGTTCTTGTCATGGCGTGGAGCATCTTGTTTTATGTTCCCAATTTAATTTCTTCTCGACCTAAAAAAAATAATCTTACCATTTTTGTTTAACTTTTCTTACGAGGTATTATAGTTAATTTAATTTCACGTTATATATTTAAAATCTTACAAAGAATGTCAATATCTACTTCTAGCAAAACAAGTTAAATAAAGTAACTAAAATAAATGCATAATAAATTATGAATTTACAGATGAACATTATTTTTTTAGTTGTCAAAAGCAAAACAAAGCTCACTGACATGAATATAAAAATATCGTAGGAGATGCTTGATATTTTTTTATTTCATCTCAAGACATAATATTAACAAAAAGGGTCGCAATTGGACGTGATTTCAGATTTGTCGACATAAATGACGATCAAGTGAATCACATGATATTTACTTTTTCAAAAGCAAAATGATAATTCTACTAAAGTATAATATAAATTGAATGATATTTATTGCTTTGACAGATTCTGTCTTGTCCTTATCATCATGTTTTGGAATGGACTTGTAATTTGCTTCCAGAGTAGAGTAATAACCTTGTGAAATCATGCCAAGGAAAAAAAAAACCCATCAATTTTTACAACTGGTGTAGCAGTTTGGGCTTAATCGATCTTTTTTTCTAAAAAAAATACATTAATATTTTATTAACATTTTAAACAGAAAACACAAATTGAATTTAGAACCTCCTTATTTTATTTCTTGGAAATTTGTACAGAAGAGCGTCGGATTACAATGAAAAGAAAAACAAGCAAAAAAACATCATGAAAAAAAAAAAACTTGATCAGAAAAACAAAGTTTTCATTGGCTTGTTTTAGGAACAGGCACTGCAGCCACCGTCGACGCATCCTTCGGCGGCGCCGATGAGGAACGGTGCAGCGCTCCCGGGGCAGCTACGCCGGCGCCTCCGCCCGTGCCCTTCGCCGTCGTCCACGCTCGTAAGCACGATCCACGCCACGATGCAGAGCCACAGGACGACCACGCAGTACAACGCCTCTCCTCCGAGTCCGCCGACGTCCGTCGCCTCCATTTTTTGCTCCAACCTTTTTCTTTCTGCAAGCAGCAGTGACAACTAAGAAGTAGCTCTGACTCTATCTGATGAAGGAATAGCAGAGGCAAACCAGCATTTATAGCAGTAAGCACACAGTTGGGGACATGGGAGAGACCTTGTGGGTTTTGACTTGTTCCTTTTCTTATGCATGCATGCATCTCTTGCTTACACTTGTATACTATCCCAAACATTTCCTTCCGACCGAAGCAAAAGGTTTATACCATTTTGTTCAGAATATAGTTTAATTACTTGTTATGTATACACTTAGTGGTTAAGGAACTGGTGAGCTTAATTAGTGAACTAATTCTTATACAATGATGTGCTGAGATGCTTAATGCATTAATTAATTAATTAAACATAGTGATGTGGACTAAGTGAGTCATGCGACCAATGGAGATAGAGAAATGATGAGCAAAACAAGTAGCTGCTGCGTGCAACATGTAACTGAGTTGTTTTGACAGAAAAAAAGTTAGGAGAGATCTGTTGCTGACTGTTCTTGGACGGCAAATTAATTGACAACGCATGGCGACCCACCGCCTTGGCGCGACGGAGACGTCAATCCGCAAAGGCACTTTCTTCAGAGTTCACACCGAGTCGCAAGCATTTCTGAATACGAAAGTTGACCTGCTGCAGCTGCAAATAAGCTCCAACTTAATTCTTTATGTTAATATTTGCAACATATATTAGACATAATAGACTGAGACTGAGTGCATGAGAAACCTGTGTGCCTGCAGTTGTATTCCTTCTTCGTCTCCTATGTGCTGTTAATATGTCCAAACGTCACAACTCACAAGAGACCTAAACTTTTTTTCTTATTTCAGTCAGTTTCTGGAACAATATGTGAACTTGTGTACAATATTAATACAAGGTGAGGCAAATATCTGGAATATTAAATTCAGCAGAGTCGCTTTGTATTATCTTTCCTCTTTTTTTTTTGGATATAGGCTAAGATTTTATTAATAGACGTCCGGTATTCGAGACTACTAGTGCTCGACTATTTCAAAATCGAATAGATAGAATAATAATGATTTATTTTATGATTAAGGTGATAATTCCAAAATTTAAATATGTCATTATTAGCATCTAATAAATTTTTTTACCAATTGAATCAATCACCGTTGATTTGTTTTTCCTCAATATATCACTGTATGTTGGAATAGATTACTCACACATAATCAATGTTTTTAAAATCGCCAACTGGATCATGGACGGATCAATTATTCGATCGAATTGAATCAAATTTTTATTAAAATAATATTATTAAAAAAATAGATTATAAATTAAAGTATAAATGGTAATAAGTAATCAAAATAAAAAGCATATTATCATCATTTTAAATTAATCAAATAGTAATAAATTATTTTTATATTTTTTAATTATATATTAGTTATGATTTTAATTTTATTATTTAATAATTTCATGAATAACTTTAACTTTTTTATTTAAATATTTATTTGTTACTATCATTCCATGTTTTATTATATAATTTCAATAGTTTCTTCATATTATCTATTTCATTTTTCATGTTCATCCTATAAATTTTGTTACATTATTCATGTTTCAATTTTTAATATAAATTATTTATAATGATTTAAATTTTATCATCTTATTTAAGCTCATGATAATTTTCTCTTTTATTTAAATTTGACTTTATTGTTACCTTCTTATTTTTTTATTTTAAATTCAAATTTAATTTCCTTATTACTAATATCCTTTTTTGCATTCATTCTATAAAATCTAATCCATTATTTTTCTCCTCCTATCAAATCTAATCCCTTATTTTCTCCTCTTCTAATTCCACCATTAATACTATAATATACTTTCCTTTTTTCTATTTATTTTCCATTATTTCATCTCTTTTACTTTTTTTTGAAAAAACCAGAGTGAACCGGTTTTTCATTCAACCCGATTTTGGCCGGATTGACCTATTCAATATGTTTTTTTACAAAATAAATTTTAATACAAAATCAGACCGGACCAGTAGCCAATTCGCGATTGAACTAATTGAATCGGTCTACACAATCAATTCAACTACCCGACTAGTACTGGGGGTGAAAGTGGTTCGGATCGAATGATTTTTACGTTGAAGAGAATAAAAGTATTATAAAAGAAGTTTAAGCCTTGTATATTATATTACATTAATGCGTCAAGAAAAGAATAAAAGTAAATGCAAGAAATATGCATTATATTATATTATAAACATTACTAATAAATTATTATTTTAATTATTGACGGGCTCAGCCTTTGAAATTATCAACGAATCTATTTTCATCGGTAATTCAAAAGGTTAAGTCTGTCGGTAATTAAAGTAATAAAATATGAAATATATATTAATATTATATTACATATATATTATTATAAAAAATAATTATCGACGGGTCTAGCCTTCGAAATTATCGACGGATCAATATCCCTCGATAATGCCGAAGGCTAGACCCGTCAATAATTTTAATAATAATAATAATATATTAAACATATCCTTATATTATATCACATATATATTATTATAAATATAGTTACTCACGGGTCTAGCCTTCAAAATTATCGGCGAATTTAAATTCATCTATAATTCTGAAGGATATACCCGTCGGTAACTTATCGATAGATATTTTTTGTCTGTAGTAGCGAAGAATTTTTTGTCCTTGATATTTTGAAAGATTTTTTTGTCCGTTACAAATACCATCACAAATACGAAGGATTCTTTTCCGTAAGAAAATTTTCATCTCAAATTGGTAATTTTCTTGTAGTGAAATGATTATCAATCCATGGAATGTGAAACCTGTAACAAACATATTGATAATTATTTATCGAATGTCTTCAATCAAAATCACATATCAAATTCTAAAAGGTTTTCTTAAACTTTTTTTTTCACGGATGAATATACTATTTTCGCAAGGTATTTACTATTGTTTGGATCACTTAGGAGTGACTCCAATTATTTTTTCATATCCTACTATTCAACGTTAAGTGTCACTACAAAAATTATGATTTAGAGATTAATTTTGTAGGGGCCAATTATACTTGGTTCTTAAAAATATAAATATCAGAGATTAATATGATGCTAGTATCAAATTTTTATTCTTGTGAAATTAAAATTTTATTTGTAGTTATTAAAAATCATTCTTTTAGGACTAATAGAAAATTTTTTATCAATAAAAACTTTTAATGACTAGCTTGTAGGGACCAAGATATTTTAATTCAAAAAATATTAAAAACTAAAATTGAAATTTTAGGGAGTAATACGTTTGATTTCTAAAATTTTTGTGGTTGTTGTAGTGTGTTGTCATATCGCCATCTACATTTCGTCTTTGGTTTTACAGACTTAATTTTTTTGGTCGAAACACTGGCATATTTTCACCCGATTTTCGGGTAGAAAAAAACTTCTATAGTTTATTTACTTTAATATAGTTTATAGCGATTTTTAAATTAACAAATGGGTTACTTACAAAAACTTCACAATATGGCTCTAGACTAGACAACTTTTTTAATCATTTTATTCTTTATTAAATAAAGTTGTAGTAGTTTAATTTTAGGTAACTACAGTCTACACTCTACACCCAGTAGGTAAGGGATATCTGCCTTGCTTATGCATAATCACCGTGCATAGTAGTAGCCAATCTTGCATACGAGCAAACAAGGTCCAAAGAAAGTACTCAGGATAAATTTATCAGTTATATTATGTAGTCAGTAAATTATATGAAATATGTCGCGAGTATATCTGACATGTTCTAATTTGTGAAGACACCATACGCTGAAATTAATTAACCTAGTACACTTATCTATTAGTTAGTATCTCACCAGCTAGCGTTATCCATTATTTTTATTCTCGAAATTTCGTTTCACATATATAATGGTTTATTTGAAAACAAAAAAAAATGATTCACAGAAATTTATTTAAGCTTAAAATATATGCATTTTATAACAAAGGGAAGAAACAAATCGGTCGATCATATCATAAAAAAAATAGTATATCATTGGAGAAAAATAGAAGATGCAAACAGGGAAAAAGGGTACCATGCTTTGCATCAATCCCAAGTTAGGCGAACCTTGGAAATTTGGATGGACGATAGAGACATGCATGTGCAAAATGAGTGATAAGGACACCCATCATACATTTATTTATAATATGTGATACACTTGGTTATGCATTTAATTATTCGTTTGTATAAATTATATTTTATTTGTTTCTAATAAAAACGTACCAATCACTGTCAACCTGTAGGGCAACAGCGGATGGATCGATTTCGACTTCTTATATATCACAAAGGAGAAGGAAACTAAGACGCAATTTCCATAGGACTTCAACAAAAGAATACATCTTTATCTGGTCAGGATATGCATCAATCAACTTTTAACTTCTCCTTTACTATAAAATGTTCTAAGCAGCCTACACACTCGTCATCCAGAGATGGCGAGATTAGCATTGGCTCTGCTGGCTGCCGGGGGGTACGGGAGCAGCAGCACCGCGCCGATCATTCTCTTCGTGCTCTGCGCCATAGCGGTGGCGCTCTCCGCCATGGCCGTCATCATCTTTAGCTGCGGCGAGGAGCAAAAGGCTGATCAGCCAGCAAATGATAGCAGCGTAGTCTATTACCGCACTGACCGAATTCGGGCTGATGCTTCGAGTGATTGTGCTAGTGAGGAGACTACCGCAACAACGAAGGACAAAAGCACCAACACCACGGCGTCCGGTCAAGCTGTCGACGGCCGTAGTGCTAGCGCCACAGGCGTGGCAAAAGATGCTTCACCCCGTGGAGGTGAATTTTTATGTATCGGCTGCATCGGTGGTGGTGGATGTGGAGGAGGTGATGGTGGCCAAGGCGGCTGCAACGGTGGTGGATGCAGTGGCGGTGGATGTGGCGGCGGCGGCGGCTGCTGATGTGATTTATTTCTCCCAGAAAGCACATTAGTTTTTAAGTAATAATATGATAGCTAAAAATGTTCTTTAGAATGAATAATATTGAATAACTTATTTTGTTTTGTTACTTGGAAAACTGTAAAAATTTTATATTTAAGAATACATAAGAAAATTATGAGGAATGAAAAAATTAAGAGGTTAATGAGTATGTAGAGCATATGTTCTATATCTTGACATAGAATGTTTATTTTTTATCATTTTAATTATATTAATAATTATAATTCATTATTAAATTGATCATATATTTCTTAGATGAAAATATATATATTTATTTGGATAATTCGACAATAAAAATATATCATCTAAGGTTAAAAAATTATAATTATTGAATTAATCATTTTTTTATATGACTTGATCATGATTCATGACTCTTAGATAATTCGATGATCTTAATTTTAATTATCTTTACTATTTAATATAAAATTATTTTAATAATTTGATAAGAAGAATTAGTGCTCTACATCCGTTCTACATCAATTGTTCGACATATATATTTTTCTCAAAAAATAACTAAATAAAAAATAGATTAATTTGATTACTAAGATTTTTCTTGATTTACATAACTATCATGCATAAATTTGTGAAAATATAAATCATATCAAACATCAACAAAGTTAAATTTGCAATGTTAACTAATCAATATTGCGTATCTGTATTGCTACTTATAGAACTAAAGTAATCATTTTAATTTTTAAATTTAAGCTAACCAATCACAAGATGCATTCTAATAGAATTGTGATTTTAGATTTTTTTTAAAATAACCTTCATTCTCCTCAAACAGGTCGCTTTTAATTTTTCGATTGTGGTACATATGAACATATAAAAAGTCAAAGCAACTACAATGAGTTTATAATAAAGATGGAATTTTGGGTGGGCCACACGGCCCGGCACGTCGCCGGCCCGGCCCGGCACGAACATTGCCCGCGCACGACAAAACGGGCCGTGTCGTGCCATACCGTGCCGGGTCGACCATCCGCATTGTTGGCACGACACAGCAGGGTACGGTGAACATAGACCCAGCACGACACGGTCCGTTTTGGCACGGGTTATTTTTTCAACATTCAAACACGGACTGCGTAATACAAGCATGGTCCGTGCACTGCGATGACGGGATGCGTCGGATGCCGTATTTGTACTCCAACACAGATCGTGTGTGCCCTAACATGGTCCATGTTTAGAAGAGGACAACGGCCCGCGGTCATTTGAAACTTCAACACGGCCACGCTGATCAAACACGATCCATTTTTTTCCTTTTTTAAATGAGATTCGTGATTTGACAACATAAACACATGTCGTAAGGTCACGGACGCAGTCAAAAGGTTCAACATGGATCGTGTTAGGTTCAACATGGGCCGTGTTAGAATATTTTTATTCCATTCCTCCGCCTATAAAAGGCGTGACCAATTTCATTCGTTTTCCACTCGAAAATTTATCTACTTCCAAGTCTTCCAATCTTCCATAGTGGTTTCTGTGACTCTCTCTACCTCTCTCACACTGAGTGACTGAGTCTTTCTGCATTTTTCTTCTCTCCATTCGTGCTCTGCTATCAAACTCTCTCACTTTTAATTTATATTATAATATTTATTTAGTAGTATTTTTATATTATTATTCACTCTTAATTTGTTATATATAACTGCATAATGGACCCGCGAGATCCCTTTCGTCTATATGGTGATTTTATTGCTTATTCATCTTATGGTCCACTACCTACATATCCATATGGCGCACCATATAATACTAATAGTAGTGGTGATTCTAATTCTTTATCAGCACAACTAAGTGGCGATTCGTCGGGTTATATGGAAACTATGGCGCCATCAACTAACTGACCAATTACTCCAACTACATATGTTAATCTTCATGTCATTCCTAATCTTAATATTGCTTCAAGTTCTGCAAGTTTCGAAGGAGATTGTGCAACTATGACAGTGACGCCCCAGGTCCGTCAAGCTCAGATGCTCCCGTGCAAGGTGAGATAATAGGCAAAAAAAGAAGAACATAAAAAATAACTAGTGAACTTTGGAATTATTTTGAAAAAAATTATAGATGAAAATGATCCAAAAAAAGATAAAGCTATTTGTAAAATTTGCATAGTTATGCTGTCGTCTCTTCTTCGGGCACAGGTAGTTTAAAACGACATTGAAAATCGCATCCTATAGCTACTAGGGAATAATTTTTAGTGGGTCAATTACCGCAATAAACTCAACTAGTTACACCTGGTCGTGGTACTGCCGAGAGCTCTTTATTTGCTTATAATCAAAAAAATATGCGTGAAGGTTTAGCAAGATATGTTATACATGCATAAATGCCTTACACATTTGCTGAAGATGAAAAATTTTTATATTATCAACAAAATTATGTACAAGGTGCCTTTAGAAATGTTAGTAGAAAAAAATTGTTAAAAAATATTTGATTAAATTATATCGTAAGAAGAAAAATGAACTAATTAATTATTTTTTAGATTCTAAATTCATGTATAGTTCGATTAGTGACATATGGACTTCTTTAAATGGTGATGATTTCTTATGTGTTACAGTTCATTGAATTGATACAAATTGGGTAGTGCAAAAAAGAATTATTGCATTTAAAGAAATTGAGCATCCTCATAATGGTTTGCAAATTGCTAACGTGATAGAAAAAGTAATTAACGAATATGGTTTTAAAGATAAAATTTTATGTCTTACTCTTGATAATGCAAGTGCTAATAATTCCGCTGCACAATTTTTAATTCAAAGATTAAATCCTCCTTTAAATGGAATTCTTTTTCATCAAAGATGTGCATGTCACATTATTAATTTGCATGTTAAAAAAGGATTAAAAGTAGTTGTTAGAGTACTTGAAACTCTTAGAGCAGTTACTGTAAATTTACGCCACTCTAGACCTAGGAGACAAACATTTAAAGAAATTTGTCATCGTTATAATATTCCTTATAGAAAATTAAACACTGATGTGTCTACAAGATGGAATAGTACTTACGACATGCTTAAATTATGTATTCCATTTAGACATGCACTCGATAATTATATTTTAACTGTGATGCAATGTCCAATAGCTCAAATTACTGATTCAGAATGGGATGTTGTTAATGCAGTTATGGAATAGTTACAAGTTTTTTATAATGCTACTTTGGAGTTATCTGCCATTTATTCTCCTACTTCATATTTAATAATTAATCAACTTCATGAAATAACAAGTTCATTTAATGAAAAACATGAATTATCAAATGAATTTTCTGAAATAATTTATTTGATGGAATCAAAATCTTTAGAATATTGGAATAATTTATCTCTCGTAAGAATTTTAGCAATGATGATAGATCCTAGATTTAAAGGATCCGGTCTTAAATGGTACATAAGAGAAATTAAGAATTATTTTCCCGAATAATATATAAGAAGTCATACAAAATTGCAAACTGACGATTTTATTAATCCAGATCATGATTACAAAAATATATAATAAATAATTTATATAATATTTATGAAAAAAATTTGGTGTACGTAGAGAGCAAGCATCTTCATCACATCCACCTGTTGCACCAAGACCTTCCAATAATAGATTATTTTCTAGATTCATATCTTCTATTTGGGGGGGGGGGGGGGGGGAGGGGGGCACATCAAAAGGCTCAGATGAAGGTTCATCCAATTCAGCTGCCCTTTTGCATAATGAACTGCAAGATTACTTATCACGTCCAAATGAATGTAATAGTGAAATCGATGTCTTGACCTAGTGGAGATTAAATAGTTGTACGTATCCAATTCTCTCCTCTTAGCTCGAGATCTTTTAGCCATTCCGATGTCTACAGTGGCATCAGAACAATATTTTTCTGCAGTTTCCAAAATTTTGGACAAGAGAAGAAATAGAATAAGCTCTAAGTTGATGGAGGTCTGTATATTATTAAAAGATTGGTTTGATGCAGATACTCGAACACAAGGTCAGGAATCCATATTATCATACATAGAAGATGATGATGAAACAGATGTCTCATTCGCTTATACTTCATAAAATAATTATTTGTACAAGATGTAATTTTTAATTTTTTATAATTTTGTATTTATTGATTATTTCATAATAATAAATAATATTAAAATATTAAAACTCCTGTGGACGTAGGCTAAAATAGCCGAACCACGTTAATCTCGGTGTTCATTACTATTTTTACTATATAATAAATTAGTACTTAATTATCTATAGTATAGTAGTATACTACCTAAGTACCTAATTATCTATACTACTTATGCATTATACAATAAATTATATATAATGTAGTACAGTAGTACTAATGTACTATATATTATATTCTCTCTCTCAAACTCTCACTCTCACTTTCGGTAGAATACTATTAATTACTAATATATATTTATTAAATACTTACCAATTACTTTTATATATAAAGTTATAACTTATTAGTTATTACTCAAATCTCAATTAATCATTTTACAAATTTATTTACTTAATAATTATAAATTAATGACTTAATGTATTTGAAATTTTAACTATATAGTTATTATCAATTGTATATTATAGAATAGATAATAATACTAATTATACTCTATAATAATTTAATAATTAAATTTATTTTATTATTTAAAAAATTGAAATTGAAAAAATAATGGGCCGCCCGACCCGGCATGACCCGGCCCGGCCGTCCTGCACAGGCTAGGCTCAAATCGTGTCGGGGTCGAAAACGGTCCGTTTTGCATGACACGCCCTGCGACACGGTCAAACACGGGTGGACCGGCACGGGCACGATACGACACGGACCATTTTTCCATCTCTAATTTATAATCACCTTCTGAGATAACAAATAAATTCACAAATTATTGTAATTAAGAAAAGAATTAAAAACTCACAAGTGCCAAAACACATCTTCCAACATTAAGTGGCACAACAACTCACTACCTATGTAATCAACAATATGTTATCCCTATTTTTTAACGTCCTCCCATATCAAAGTAACACAATGCTTTGTCCTTGAAATCAAAGTTTTATAATGTGTTCCCCAAGTCAATATCATCTTTCCATTATATATACGCAACATATTTCTCAACTTACAAGTCTTAATATCTTTGTTGAGTGATCACATTCCACTATGCAGAGAGGTCCATAAGGAGTGGGGCCTTAGTATCATAACTAATATTTCCAATGCATGATATTATCCCAGCCTATAGGATTTTGCCAAAACGTATCCTTCAGTATCAGTGCAATGCCCCACTATTGCTTGGGATCTTACTCGATAAATTTGTTCCTCTGTTAGAGGTGTTGCAGAAATGTCTGTGATTGAAATCTTTCAATTTCTTATTTTACTATGTTCAACTCTATGTATTCCTCTATCCGTAGAGTACATTGAATGTACAAAGTTCACCACCATAAAACTCAACAGTTACACCTACTTGCTATATTGTCTACTTTGCTCTTGGGCTTACGAATTTTTTTAATTTGTACTCCAATATCAAAGTGGCACGATGACCTACTACACTTGGGGTCTCTATGCTCGGAAAGATACTATTCACTTTGCCCTTGGTCTCATGGTTCCATATAATCCAATGCATGTACATTAATGCAAGAAGTACGCCTTTAATTAATTCTACATACGTGTGGTGGGTATATATGGGAGCATGTCATTGACTAGGTAGGATGTGTAGAAAATTGTGTGCTCAAGGACGAAGCAGATAATATCATGCCTAAATAGAGACCCCAAGGGGTAATAGACCGGTGCTCTGGTGACGCATTTTGGAAAAATCAGATCGACCAAGGCCCAGAGGAGACAATATAGTGTGCTTCCTCGGCATGTTACATTAAAAAGAAGAGAAAATTCAATGGAGATGATATTCTGAGATTGAAAAGTCATTGTTTAATTTTTTTAAATAAAAATACATAGAAAGCAAGTTTGCTCGAAATTACTCTGAAAATGATGAAACCAAATATGTAATATGATACATAAAGAAAATATGTATGAAATCCCTTCCTCAAACTTGAGCACTCTGCCTTATTGTTATGGTACATAGAAAAGATATACTAAACAAAAAAGTACATGGACACATAAATGAAAAAAATAAAAGAAAGACCAAACTATCATTATTTTGATGGTGATGACAACTGAAATGATTTGAAATGTCCCTGGCTCATATGATACTCACATATAGTGCCATCTACTCCTGAAGTTGGAGTCCTGGCAACTCATCATAATGTTATTGTTAATAATGATAGAGCCTCTCGAAGTAGTATGCAATTGCATAGTTGTCAACATAGCTTGAATACATGGAGAAGTCATAGGTCCGGGATCATCATGCTGGGGGGATTTCGGCATCCATTTCACAAGAGTCAGTAATTATGGAATGGACTTGCCTTTGAGTGGACTAAATGCAAGCCACTATCACACCACAAGAAAGGATGCCAACTACCTAAATAAAGTCAAACTCAAAGTTAGTAGAGAAAGTCACAAGTCATGACAAGGATGTCACAACCTCTAAATTGGGTAGATTCAAGTTGCTTTTACTAGCATATATGTTTCACAATCGTGATGTGTCGATAATACCCATGATATTTAAGTCTTCACTATTGACTCTTCTGGTACCAACATTACATAACCATCATGATGTGAAATCTTCATATTCAAATTTGAGACTTTTGTTGGAATTGTGGTTATGAGTCGAATATGTTAAATGTGATGTTGTGGTCGTTATAGAGGTCTCATCACCTATTACTTCGCAAAGTTGTTTCCTCAACTTCATTGGTTTTGTGAATTCCATGTAATTAAGTGTAAAATTTAAGTAGTAAACTCATGCCTTTAATACCATGACTAGTGAAATCTTTAGCCTCTATTATGACTCATGAAATTGACCTATAATGGTTGTTATCAAATTGTCAAGGCATGTGAAACTTGAATATTTTGAAAGCAAAATTGTTTTTATTTGGCATGATACTTCTTCAAGTCCTTCTCCATCTTCTTCTCGTGATTTTTTTTCGCAACATAGCATCATCAAGAAGTAGATTACTAACTCAAAGAAATCAATTAAATAAAACTTATAAATGATGCATTCTACAATACAATTGATTAAAATAAAACTAAATGCAAACCTGATTACATCTTGGAAAATGCATGCATCAAACTCCGAAACATAGATATTTTCTTGTCCTTGATCCTAGAAGAAGAGTTTTAAGTTAAGTAAATACTTTAATCACAAAAAAATGGAAACAAAGTTAGATGAACAACATTCAATGAATGAAAGTGTTACAAATGCATAGAAATTTCTCAAATTGATGTACCACCGTCATCCTTGTAATAAAAGGATTAAGTTCAAAGTTATTTACTGTAATGTTGGATATTACTATTTTTTGAATTAGGATGTGAGTATTTCTTTGAAACATAATCCCTTATGCTTATTTGTTCTCCTTCATCTATTGGATCAACTCGACGTTGTTTTGTCATTCAGTCATTGTTGTTTGTCTTCTTAGTTGCCGAAGTGTCCTTTACATCTTTGGATTTAATTCTAAAGGTGTCTTGGAGCTTTGAGTATTATGTTGATTGTCATCTATAGAGTTGGCGATCTACTAAAGGGATGTTTTCTAATGCGATTTTTCTATAGAGTAGAAAAGATGGCAAGTGTACCGATCGTACAAGTAGTAAAATAGTGAAAAGATATCTATCCCACGAGGACTTTTCACTTCTTATTCTTACTAGATGAAAATTTTTATGAGAAATGATTTGTAGAAATTAACCAGAGAGAAAGTAGAAGCATATCCAATGAGTGAAAGAGAATAATATCAAATAGGAGAAATGCTATAGCTTTGCTAAGCATTCCTCCATTATAATTTGAAATAAACAATAAAATCGTATCTGATAGAAATGAAATATGATTTAGGACTATAACCAAATGTCCTATCTATTTTATCAATTGATCATATGAAGAAAGTTTAATTACATCATTCTCCAAATGTTTATGAATAAAACGTAATGTAATTTAATTCATCTCAAAGACTCCTCAACCGAGTAAGTATAAATCCACACCCCTCTAAATATCACTAGGTAGATTGGGGAGAGATATGAGATGCTGAAAATGATTGATTTCTCAAGTAAAACACAACATTCATATTCAGATAAGAAAGATAGATTTTTATTTCAAAATAATAGTGGAGTTCAACAAAGTAAAGCCAGCTGAGAAGACTACTCCATAATTGGAGAATTAAACATCATAATGCAAAGATTAGAGTAGAAAAGATGAATAAGAAAATAGAACTCTAAAAATTGAAACGTGACTCTAAACCAAGTAGCCACAAGACTCTTCTTTTGATTTGAAAGTGGATGTTTTCCTTCAAAATTGGAAGCCTCCATGGAGTGGAAAGGGGGTCCTTTTTATAGTCGCCTGTGATAAAAAATTCAGGGCTCAACACGAACTTTGTCATTAATGACACGGGCCGTGTTGGTTAATGTTGTCTTCTCGCATCACGGTAGGAATCTTCAAGTTATTATCTGGATTTTGACATGACCCGTGTTGACATGAAATGGTCCATTTTAATTAGCGCGTGGTAAAATTCCCCCGACCCGTGTTCGAGTTGACAGGACTTGGATAAACATGGCCCGTGTCACTTGGACGTAGGCCATTTTCTTATCCTGCCATGTAAATTTCGTGAAAAATCATATAATAAAAAGTAAAATAAGATTTCCAAAAAAGTATTAGAAAATTGATGCATGATCATTCAATTTTAACTTATTAAAGTGCAAGATGATATGTAGAATTGAGCATGTATCACAATCCTCAAGTTTGAATATTTACTTGTCCTCAACTAAGATTCAAGATAAGATACGATCTTCATCAAAATACTAATACTTTTATCTTCTCATTATTTATTTTTCATATATCACCAAAGTATCTCTTCTCTTTCCAATTGATTCCTCTGAATATATGATGCTAAGACATTTTTAAATCAATAAACAGTTAGTCTCAACTATATAGATAAAAGAAGTCTTAATATTAAATTTATAAATACAAAATGAGCTTATTCTCTCTTTTTTTCGCATGTTCCTCCATCTTTCTCAAAGTGGTTTATATAACAGATTTTCGATCAACGAATCCCAGACCAGTTGGCCTTAGGTCGTCAACTAAGCATCCCCAATGAATTTAGGGTGCCAGAGATAATACATTTTATTTTATTCAACTTCTTTTGAAGTTTTTTTGCTCAATATATATTTAGAAATTTCAATAAGAAGACTACTTTTGTGAAAATTGATAAGAGACTAATAGATAGAGATCATCAATGCAAAATAATTCTAATCAGCTCCAACTGCTTTTCCGAAAAACCCATACTAAGATGATAAATGAAAAAAAACACTTTGATAAAGAATTTCATAAGCAAAGAAATGCTCTTGAAACCTTCGAGTAAAAGAAAGGAAATATAAAAAAATGAGACTAATGAGGAGTGAGATATTTCCCTTTTTTCAAAGTTTGGAAAACAGATGATTATCATGATGTAAGAAACATGAAATACATGCAACCCCCGAACTTGAAAGAAACATTGTCTCAGTCTTCAGCCAGTCGGATGAGTTTGCGTACATCAAAATAGCAAGAGGACACAATAAAAGAGTAAGAGCGAAAGACACAACCCTACTAATCAAACTTTGGTGGAGGTGGAGGTCCAAAGGTGCTATCATATGGATCTGTAGGACTTTGGTGCTACTGGAATATCTGACAAACATCTAGATTTATCCTAGCGACGACCTTTAGAAAGCGATGAAGTAGTGCTCGATCCTCCTGGAATGCAACCTGCATGCGGTTCAATTGATCCATCACTAATAAATGGTACCATGTTTGATCAGTTCGTATAGCAGCCATCTATGCGTGCCAAGGAGAAAGAGTTGATGTAGGAGGGAGTGGGTAATATGTTTGAATCGTCTATGGGGGCTGCGAGGGTCCTGCACCATCCTGTGATGGCTGAGGTGATGGCTCATCCTCAAGTGGCTCTTCAGCGTCAAGTGGAATGGCCAATGGGGGAAAATACAATGAGTTAGCCCTGTAAAAGTGTAACTCTAACCCGATTTACACATGAAATCTTGTCAGATCTACCTCTAAAAGTGAAGAAAAATCTATTATTTCTTAATGTAATGAGCCTCATATGAACTGCCTTACCTCGATCAAGAAATGAAGTGTTTTTATAACCGCGTTGCATTCTAAATATAAATTATAGTGTCGTGCAATGAGTGTGACCAAACCTCCGATAATAGTGTACCCTTTCTTCTTCCTCGAATGCTTTTCAAAGTTATGAGGCAAATATGTTACAACATTGATCTACACATTTTCAATCATGGCCCATAAAAAGGGAAGTTTTGTTTCATTAACAGCTCCTTCACTGTCTCCTCTTCCACAAATAGTGTTAGATAAAATTCAATGCACATAACAAAATACTAGATTCTGAAATTGAATGACTTTAGTACGGTCTAAGTTTAGATTATTCTCAACAGTGATGGCATACAAAAAGATGTAGCATCAAAAGCTGGGTGTTCTAAATTATTGGCTATCACAAAATTCAGGCATACCAATGGTGTAGTCATCGTTGTACATCCTGAAAAAATATTTGTTCAGGTGCTTCTCCTGCAAAACTTGTGTGTGCCATTTGAAATGAACTCAAAAATTCCAAAGCAACTCGATCATATGTCGGCCAATTTTTTAATATAACTCTGCCATCCCTATGCATTTACAGAGAATCAGAATATCATCAGTAATGTTAGTATGATGCATAAAACAAGGACAAGCAAATTTAGTGGCCACTGACTCCATTCGACGGAGCCTCATTAAGGCTCGAGCATGATCTCCATCTCTGTAATCAACATATGGAGGTCTTGGAACCATACTAGGTTCGAGTGCATCCAATCCAACTTCCTCAAAGTCCATGTCAACGGTCCGGGTGCTGCCATGGTGAGAAAATGGCCCGCGTAGATGAGAAACAATGCATTTATGATCACCGGAGAAAATGGACCATGTTGGAAAATATGGCCCATGTTACCTCGCAGAAAATGGCCTGCATGTCATGAACGCAGTCCATTTTCTTGCAAAAATTTACCGTCGGAGTTTGGAAGAGGCTGATGTCCATGCCAATGGCCTCGTCTCATCTAAGGAACGCTCGTCAAGGTGATCGACGTGGTGAAAGCAGCGACTGTGATAGATGGCGATGATGCGATGGTAGCGACGGCAGGTGAAGTCGGGGGTGACGAGCGGCGGGGTTGGAAGATTGCCCGAGACTGTGAAAGTGATGGCAAGCTTCGGCAGGTGGATGTGCGGTGGCGCAGGCGAAGTCGGGGGTGATGGCCGGCGGGGTTGAAAGATGGCCGGAGGCTGTCTCCAAAGAGGTGAAGCGATGGCAAGCTTCAGCACGTGGACATACGACGGCGCAGGTAGTGGTGCACCGAAGAAATGGGTGATAGTTGGTGGGGTGGAAGATGACCAAAGAGTTGATGTGGCATCAATCCGATGCGAGGCGTCTTATAGGCAACTCAGTCCACGTCGTAAATGCGGGTAGGTGGCAGGTGTGCAAAATCCGGAGCAAAATGAATTGTTTTTCTAATGATATAGTCCGTGTTTGACTGCTTGACCGCCATGCGGCGTTGGAATCAAACAGAAACACGACACGTGTTTTGTGAACGCGGGCCATGTTTTTAAGTGCTCAACAGCTCTTCGTCTACCCACGTGTTCGAGTTACACGGCTTGTGTTTTTCAACACGGTCCGTGTTCACCTAGAAATTTGAAATCCTACGCATATAACACACTTGGTTAGTAACAAAAACACGACTCTTGGGCCATGTTAAAAACCCTCTTTTTCTTTTTTAGGAAAAATAAAAATTAAGAAGGAAAAGAAAAAGAAAAAGAAAAAATAAAAATGAGATTAAAGTTTTAGGCAGAGCAGTTCTGATTTATGGTCATTAGCTTGACTTAGTCATACAATATCATGGATCAATAAGGATAATAAATTCGACGTCCTCATAATGAACGCCGCCGAGATAGTGTTTAAGATGATGTCCATTGACCTTGAACTGACATTATTTTATCCATGGTGCAAACTTCAATAGCTCCAAAAGGTGATGGTGAAACTACGAGAAAAGGGCCTGTCCACCTAGACTTGAGTTTACTTAGAAATAGCCTAAATCTACTATCATATAGGAGAACTTGTTGACCAGGTTGAAAATTCTTAGTTTGTATGCGTTGGTCATGCAAATATTTTTTGCGCTCTTTATATATTTTACTATTTTCATAGGCATTATTTTGAAACTCTTCAAGTTCGATCATTCAGGTTGAGTAGTCTTTCCTTCCCTGTTCTTGTAGGCTCAAAATTAAGAAATTTAGTGACCCAATAAGCTTTATGTTCCAATTCAACGGGTAGATGACATGCCTTGGTAAATACAAATCTATATAGAGACATTCCAATAGGAGTTTTAAAAATAGTGCGATAGGCCCACAAAGTATCATCTAATTTTAAAGACCAATCTTTCATAAAAGAATTCATAGTTTTTTTTCTAAAGTGTGTTTTATTTCCCTATTAGATACTTCAACTTGGCCACATGTTTGAGCATGATATGAAGTGCTGAGTTTATGTGTAACTCCAAATTTTGTTAAAAGTCCTGCAAATAATTTGTTAGAAAAATGGGTGTCACTATCAATCATTATAGCTCTAGGTGTGCAATATCTAGTAAAAATATTCTTTTTCAAAATCTTGACTACCACCTTTGCATCATTAGTTGGAGTGGCAATGACCTCTACCCACTTAGATACATAATCTACATCAACCAAAATGTACTCATTATGAAATGACTTAGGGAAAGGTCCCATGAAGTCAATCCCCCACACATCGAAGATATCACAATATAGCATGTTATTCTAGGGCATTTCATGAAGTTTAGAAATGTTACTAGTCCTCTGGCATTGATCACATGACTTACAGAACACTTGTATATCTTTAAAAATAGTGGGCCAATAAAACCCACTTTCCAAGATCTTTGCAGCTGTTTGATTGGGGCTGAAGTGACCTCCTGCCTCCATTGTGTGGCAATGTGTAAGGATGCTTTTAAATTCAAATTCGAGGACACAACGTCTAATTATCTGATCTGCGCAAACTTTAAAAGGATATGGATCTTCCCACAAGTAATGCTTCACATCCGAAAAGAATTTCTTCTTTTATTATGATGACCATCTTGTGGGAAGCCAACCATCTTGTGGGAAGCCAATTTCCTGCAAGAAAATTTGTAAAGTCAGCAAACCAAGGTGAACTCTCCGTCAGTTTTACCTCATCACAAGAGTTGATCGGAAAAATTTTCTCATCCGAAAATTCTTCAAGTATGTTCCTCGCCTGGAGCAAATTCCAAATGAGACAAATGATCAGCGATAACATTCTCAGTCCCCTTCTTATCTCTAACTTCTACGTGAAATTCTTGTAAAAGAAGGATCCACCTGAGTAGTCGAGGTTTGACCTCTTTTTTCGACATGAGATGTCTTATAGTTGCATGATCAGTGTAAACCACAACTTGTGAGCAGAATAAATAAGATCTAAATTTGTCAAAAGCAAAACTGATAGCCAAAAATTCTTTTTCCATGGTGGCATAGTTGATCTTTATTGGAGTTAGAGTTCGATTGACATAGTAGATGACTCGAAAAATTTTATCCCACCTCTGTCTTAATTCAACACCGATGGTTCCATCACTAGCGTCCACATGAGTTGAAGATTCCAATTTGGTGCTACAACAATGGGAGCAGATGTAAGTTTATCTTTTAATGTAGTAAAGACAAATATACAATCATAATAAAATAGAAACTTAGTGTCCTTGGCGAGTAAATTGGTGAGTGGTTTGGCAACATTGGAAAAATCCTTGATAAACCATCTATAGAATCCAGCATAGCTTAAAAAGCTTCAGACAACTTTTATGAATGTGGTAGGGGGTAAATTTATGATTACGTCCACCTTGGTCGTGTCTACCTCGATTCCCTTTTCAGGAATCTTGTGTCACAAGGCAATGCCTTCCTTCAGCATGAAGTGACATTTCTCCTAGTTTAGTACTAAATTTGTTTCTTCACAATGCTGCAAAATGGAGGTTAAATTTTCAAGGCAATTATCGAATGAGTTTCCAAATAACATGAAATCTCCATAAAACCTTCAAGAATTTTTTCATTCATATCGGCAAATATTTCCATCATGCATCGTTGAAATGTTGCCGGTGCGTTGTAGAGGCCGAAAGGCATCATTTGATACACGAAAGTTCCATACGGGCAAGTGAAAGTTGTTTTCTCATGATCTTCAAGTGCTACGACAATCTGATTGTATCCTGAATAACCATCCAAAAGAATAATAAAAATTGTGTCCTGCTACTCGTTACAACATTTGGTCCATGAATGGGAGAGGGAAGTGATCCTTGCGTGTTGCTTCGTTGAGTTTGTAGTAGTCGATATACACGCCAACCTATAAATGTCCTACTAGATACCAACTCATTCTCTTTGTTAGTAACAACAGTAATGTCCCTTTTTAGGTACCACCTGGATGGGGCTAATCCAAGGACTATCAGAGATAGGGTAAATGATACCTGCATCCAGAAGTTTGATAACTTCTTTTTTTACTACATCTTTAAGAGTTGGGTTTAACCTACGCTGAAATTGAGCGCTTGGTTTGCTTTTTTCTTCCATCATGATCTTATGCATATAGATTGAGGGCGATATCCCCTTGATATCATTTATGGACCATGTAATGACTTTTCTCTGTCTCTTCAGAACCTGTAAAAGTTTACTTTCCATTACATGGGAAATGATAACAGGAAATGAATCTTTTTCGAGAAAAGCATATTTAAGATGAGTAGGTAGGGTCTTGAGTTATGGGTTTGATGGTGGTGGAGATGTGTCTATCTTCTCCAAGATGGATTCTTTGAGAGGGATTGACTCCCTTTGATTTGAGTCAATTTCTTCTTTTGTGTTGTCCATTGACTCTTCAACAATTGTGTAGGGTCCATTATCACCTCTGGTACTACTTGTTGAAATTCACTAGAGACATCATCCTCAAAAGCATCAATAGAATAACAAGATGATAAGTCTAGTGTTTGTTTGAGGGAGTTCAAAATATTAAAACACAATTCTTTATTTTTCACTTTCAGAGTGAGATGTCCTTTCTTGACATCTATCAATGTGTTGCCGATGGCGAGGAATGGTCTGCCTAGAATGTTGGGTGCTTCGGATTTAGAATTCATATCCATATTGATGAAATTTGCTGGGAATGCAAATTTATCAACTTTTACAATAACATCTTCTAAGAGGTCTTTAGACTTCTTAATGGATTGATATGTAAATTGGAGCATCACCGATGTATCCTTAAGCTCGCCATAACCTAATTTCAGAAAAATAGAATAAGGCATCAGATTAATGTTAGCACCCAAATCACATAGTGCTTTAGAACAATAAAAATTTCTAATAGTGCAGGATATAGTAAAACTCCTTGGATCCTTTTCTTTTTCGGCATGTCTCTTTTGCAGACTGAACAACAATGAGTGGTCAATTTGATCAAGCTCATCTCCTCATTCATCGCTTGTTTGAGAGCATATCCTTCATGAATTTGGCATATACAGACATTTGTTTAAGAGCTTCACGAAATGGGATGTTAATATGAATTTGTTTAAAAATTTCTTAAAAAGCGAGAGGATTGTTTGTCTAATTATTCTTGCTGATATTTTTGAGGATATAGCAGGTTCCAGGTTTTGTAGGAATCTGATGTTTTTTAAGCTTCTTTTTAGCTGGTGAAGTAAGTGGTTGATATGAAGATGGTACATATGGGGTCTGAGTTTGCACTAATTCTGGTAACTCTTTGCCGCGCAATGCCAAACATGCGACAGAGATGGTCAAGATCAAAGCGAATGAGTACGTCGAGAACAAAGATAATGATGACCTCCATAGTGATCGTCATGTCACATATAAATGATGAGCAAGATGAGGATACACATGCTCTGTGAGAGAAAGAAGTGTTCGCAATCGATGGTTGCGAACATCTCCTAAACATCTGAAATGTTCAGAGTGTCCCAATCAATGGTGTAGGCACACCAAACTTCGCGAGAGGCGTACAAAGTATAGGCATACAAAGATATGACTATCAAAATCAGTAGGGCCAGTGGTAGGTGGCTGGCGAGTACATCCACGGGATCGTCCTCGTCCACGACCTCGTCTACATTGGACAGGCACAGATTCGGGTTCAGGTTCAGGTTCAAGTTTAGGCTCATTTCGGATGACATGAACGCATTCACCTGATCCATAGAAATGACGACGGCACTGAAAGACTAGCCGAAGAGGTAGAATCCCTTCGTCGTTGATCATGGATTAAACAATGGTGGTCGGAGGGAATGGAAGGGGTCTGATGGTTGGAAAAGGTGATGGAAGGAAGATGATACCTGTGAGACAGTAGAGATGGAGACGGCGGCTAGAAAGAGAGAGTTGTGACAAAGGCCGCGGTAGTCAACTAAGAGAGAACAGGAGAGCAGAGGAACGACCAATCAATGGACTCCTACGGCTAGGGCTAGACACGAGCTAGTTCGAGCTAGGCTTCTGCTTAAATAGGCCAGGCCTGTTACAAAATAAAAGTATTTAAGCCTGACCTATAGCATGTAATAAGCCATGAATATAAACTTAGCCTGGCTTATTTTATTAACTTTTAATGCCTGACCTAGCTTATTAGCCTATTAAGTCAAACATATTTTTTGATGATCTATATATTAAATATAATAAATCTTATTTACTAAAGAAACAATAGACATGAACTAAATAAAAGAGACACCACTAATATATTTCTTCTAAACATATAATAAAAATAGTAATATTGAACTCAAAATTGAAGATTTTAAAAATGAAGGATTAAAAATTATATATAATATATTAATAAATCTTGGCCTGATAAGTTATAAGGCTAGGCCAATTATTAAAAGACTAAGCCTCTTTAAGAAAATAGACTTTATTTAATATGTTAGCCTGGCTTATTTTGATAATAGGCCGAGCCATGAATTGTTCATGAACGGCTCGGCTCATTTCCAGCCCTACCTGCGGCCGACCGAAAGGTTGACAACAGGACGGTGAAAAGAGGACGCCGGCGATGGAGATAAGAAAGAGAGAGAGGGCGACCAGCGGAGGTGGCGGTCGAGGCGGCTGGCAAAAGGGTTGGTCGACAGACTGCGACTGGTGAGATGGGGTGACGACGACGACGACGGCTGGAGTTCGGCGATGATGTCATGGAAGGTCGAACGGGAGTGGGCTAGGTCAATGGTCGAGTGAACGAAAAAATGGATCGACCAATTGAGCAGTCGATTTGTTATATATGCTCGATTTTGACATATACTGGTCCACCGGTTATGTCCAGTGGTCGACTGGATAATTATTTTGTAATAAACAATCCATCGGTCAATGGATATCAACCAGATGTGTTCACATACCGATCGATCGATGGCTCATATCGGTCGATCGGTTCTAGTCTGACAGCTACTTTTCACTAATTTTTTGAAATTTTAACCATTGAGATTTTGTTCTAGGGATATATTTTAAATAGATGTAAGTGTTGTGCAACACTTTTGATGTCAATTATTGTCAAAAGTGATATTGCATAACCAAGTCACTTTTACTTAGAATTGATATGTAATCAAGATTCAATCATTCCTAATTCCCTTCTAAGCATGCAAAATTATTCTTCACTCAAGGGTTTTGTAAATATGTTTGTAAGTTGGACTTCAGTGGGCACATGTTCAATGACAATATCCTTAAGAGACACATGCTCTCTATTGAAATGATATCGCAAGTTAATGTGTTTAGTCCTAGAGTATTGAATTGGATTTTTGGTCATTTCTATAGCACTTGTGTTATCGTACTTCATGGGTACATTAGAACAATTCACACCATAATCAAGCAATTATTGTTTGACCCATAATATTTATGCACAACAATTTCCGGCGGCTATATATTCGACCTCGGCGATAGAAAGTGCGATGGAGTTTTGTTTCTTGATAGTCCATGAAATGAGAGAGCTACCAAAAAAGCAACACATCCCACTAGTGCTTTTTCTATTAATTTTACACCCGGCAAAATCTGCATCGATGTAGGCATGTAATTCAAATGGGGAGTTTCTATCGTACCAAATCTCTAATTCACATGTGTATTTTAAATAGCGCATTATCCTTTTAACAGCAATTAAATATGATTCTTTGGGAACGGATTGAAACCTAGCACACAAGCATACACTAAACATTATATCTAGTTTAGATGCCGTTAAATAGAGCAAGCTACCAATCATACCACGGTACCTTTTTTTTATCAATGGACTTGTCTTTTTCATCTTTATCCAATTTTATAGTAGTGCTCATAGGGGTTGTGCTTGGCTTGCATTCGTTCATCCCGAATCTTTTAAGCAACTCTCTTGTGAACTTTTCTTGATTTAGAAAGATGTCTTCATTGGATTGTTTCACTTGTAGGCTTAGAAAAAAATCTGAGCTCTCCTACAAGACTCATCTTACATTCTTTTTGCATAAGAGTTTCAAACTCTTTGCATAGGCTTTCATTAGTAGCATCATAAACAATATCACCAATATAAACGTGGACTATTAAAATGTTATTTTTAACATGTTTTAAAAATAATGTGGTGCCAACTTTCCCTTTTTGAAAATAATTTTTAATTAAAAATGAACTCAATCTTTCATACCAAGCTCGAGGAGCTTATTTCAATTCATAAAGAGCTTTTGAAAGTTTAAAAATATGCTAGGGAAATCTAGATTTTCAAAATCTTGAGGTTGTTCAATATAAACTTCCTCATTTATAAAACCATTTAAAAAAGTTGATTTCACATCCATTTAAAAAAGTTTAAAACATTTATAACATGCAAAAACTAAACACATTCGAATTGTCTCTAGTCTAGCAACGGGAGCAAAAGTTTCACCAATATCAATTCCTTTAATTTGCGAGTAACTCTTGGTCACTAATCTAGTCTTGTTCCTCACAATGACACCATTTTCATCTAACTTGTTTCGAAAGACCCATTTGGTTTCAATAATGTGATGGTCCTTGGGTCTTTCCACAAGTTTCCACACTTGGTTTCTTTTAAAATTATTTAATTCTTCATGCATTGCATTTATCCAATTTGGATCTTCAAGTGCTTCATCTATATTACTGGGTTCAAAGTTAGCAAGAAATGTCAAAAAAGCACGTAGATTTTTCAAAGAATTTTTAGTTTTATACCATAATTTATATTACCTATAACTTGTTCGAGTGGATGTGACGAGGCATGTCTCTAGTTTCTTGGTTGATTTGGTTCTCCTCAATTCGAGGTTCTTCCATTTCTTCCACATTTGGAGTGTCAACTTTAGCTTCTTCTAAGTCCTCATTTTGCACATCATCAAGTTGTCTTTGCACTTCAACTATTTCTTCATCATCATCATGTGCTTGCTTGTTCATAAAAAAATCATTAGTGTCATTGAATTTAATATTAATAGACTCTTCAACAACTATTGTTCTTTTATTATACACTCTATAAGCTTTACTTGTACTTGAATAATCAAGAAAAATATCATCATCATATTTGGCATCAAATTTTCCTAGTTTATCTTTGGTATTCAAAATATAGCATTTACAACAAAAAACTTTAAAATAAAAAATATTTGGTTTCTATCCATATAAAACTTCAAAACAATTTTTATTCTCAAGAGGCCTAAGTAGAATCCTATTAGGAACATAGCATGATGTGTTTACGACCTCGGCTCAAAAATACTTTGGCAATTTGCTTTCATTTAAAATTGTTCTAGCCATTTGTTGTGTAGTTCTATTTTTTCCTTTCTATTACTCCATTTTGTTGAGGTGTCCTAGGAGTGGAAAAGTTATGAGTAATTCCATTTTTTTCACAAAATAATTCAAATATATGATTTTCAAATTCTCCTCCATGATCACTTCTAATTTTTGAAATTTTTTGTTCAAGTTCATTTTGCATTCTTTTTGCAAATTTTGAAAACATATTTATTGTTTCATCTTTACTAGTAAGAAAAATAGTCTAAGTAAAACGAGAGAAATTATCAACAATCACAAAAACATATCTTTTTCCTCCTAAACTTGCTACATCAATTGGTCCAAATAAATCAAGATGTAAAAGTTCCAAAGATCTATGTGTACTAATGACTCTCTTTAATTTAAATGAGATTTTGCTTTGTTTACCTTTAAGGCATGAATCACAAATATTGTTCTTCTCAAATTTAACCTTAGGCAAACCTCTAATCAATTCATGATTCGAAAGTTTATTCAATAATTTATAATTTGCATGTCCTAATATTCTATGCCATAAATTTATATCATCATGCATAGCACTAAGACATTTTTCATTTTTCAAATTGTTAAAGTCAATTTTGTACACATTATTGTATTTAAAGCCCATGTGTAAAACTTCATTGTTTTCATTTAATATCAAACACTTGTATTTTACAAATTTGACTAAATAGTTTTTATCACATAATTGACTTATTCTAATTAGATTATGTTTTAGGTTTTCAACTAGCCATAAGTTTTCTAAATATACTTTGTTATTCTTACTAACATTACCCATACCAATTACTCTTGCTTTGCTATTGTCTCCAAAAGTGACTTTTCCTCAATTTTTCTTTTTTAAGGTGATGAAGTTTGATGCATCGCCGGTCATGTGTCTTGTGCATCCACTATCCAAATATCATTTACCATCATTATGCTTTGGAGCTCCCTACAAGAAAGAAATTAAGAATCTCATCATTTTGGTACCCAATCTTTCTTGGGTCCATCTTAGTTAGAAATGGTCCTTTTCAGAATGCAAATTTTCTTCATCCCTTTATTTTCTCCTTTTCTAATTTTGCAATCATAAGAATAATGCCCTTCATATCCATAATGAAAATAGGTAATATGTGATCTTATGTAACTATGCGACGCTTTAACAAATAAAATTCTTTTGTCATTTTTCTTTTCAAAAGAGTTAATACCAAGTCCTTTTTTATTTGAAGACATTCTACAACCACTAAGCATGACATCTAACATTTTACTTCCATTAGAAAACTTTTCAAGTTCATCTTTTAAATTCTTGATTTCTTTGTTCAAGCATGCACATTCTACATTTTGTTTTTTCACATGATGATCTTAGTGTACTATTTTCCATTTTCAATTCTTTAATAAAAAATTCTAAACTAGAGTTTTCTTCATTCAATATATCACGTCTCTATTTTTATATTATTATATTTCTTTTTTAAGCATCCATATTTACTAATAAGAATTCTAAGCTCATTATGCACATTAAATGATTCACTATCACTAGACTCAAATGAGTTAGATGATACCTCGTGGCTATTAGCCATTAAACATATGTATGCTTCTTCATCATCACTTAAGGAGGTGTTGGGGTCATTTTTTTTATTTTCACTTCCATCCCAAGTGATTTGAAGAGCATTTTTCTTCCTTCTTGAGTTTTCTCCATTACCAAATTTGGACACTCATTTATATAATGTCCAACATTTTTACATTCAAAATATGTTATTTGATTCTTGCTTGATGACGATTTTTTCTTGATAAATCCATTCTTCTTTTTGTGCTTGGCAAACTTGAGATACTTGTCAAGCTTCTTTGCATATAAAGCAAGCTTCTTTTCATCAAGATCCTCATATTCTTCACTTGTGTCTTTCTCATCTTTATTTGCTTTTAAAACCAATGTTTTTCTTTTTGGAGCATTTGTTTCTTTATCTTCCTTAATCCCGATCTCATAGGTTAAGAGTGAACCTATAAGATCATCAAAGTCTAATTTGTTCAAGTCCTCTTCGATCGAGGTCCTTTTTGTATGCCATCTAGAGGAGAGGGACCTAAGAAACTTTTTTACCTTTTGAGAGTTAGTTATTGGCTCGCCCAAAAAGGCTAAGCCATTTACAATATCATTAAAATGAACGACCATCTCATTTATAGATTTATTTTCATGCATTTTGAATGAATCATATTGGTGATTTAGAATATTCAATCTAGATTCCTTAATTTTATCAGTTCCTTCATGAGTGATGATAAGTTTCTTCTAAATTTCATTAGCACTTGAACAACTAAAAATTCGATTAAACTCCGTTGGATCCAAAGCACAATAAAAAATATTTTTAGCCTTCCAATCAAGTTTTACTAAAAGTCTTTCTTTGAAAACAACCTTCATAATGGCACATAACATGAATTTAATGGCCCTTACAGTGTCCAAGTCGAAGTAGGACTGAAACTGGACATTCTAATGGGCTATAATGGGCTGTTCATGCGCCTACTGTTACGACCGTTACGGTCATATAACGACCCATTATATTCAATACAGCCATGGTAACCTTCACTAATTTGTACTTTCTGACTCCGTTTTTAACTCCGATTTGAATGCCATTTGTTTCTATGGATTCGTAACTCAATTCTCTTGCTTTTTTGCAATAAAAATATAATTTGGTAGATTTTTATTTTTATAAAATAAAAGCAAATAAGGTCATAAAATGATGCATGCTATATGAAAAGGAACCGAAATGTGATTAAATGCATGACTAATTATATGTTGTATTTTGCATGCATCAAACTCCCCCAAGCTTGGATACTTGCTTGTCCTCAAGCAATGTTCAAAGCAAAACTCCAACCAAAATGGTTAATCATCACTTCCACCCTGTTACTCAACTAGTCTTCCTAGCACTAGATTTTATAAATGTGGGACGTTGTTCAAAAAGGTTTTGACTTGCATGGAAAATCTCCTTTAGAATATACTGAAGGAGATTTCTTCAACTTTTTTTGGGGATTTCAAATCTAGATCGAACCCAAACTTTATTCTAAGTATCAGGGATGATTAGAAGACATATTTACTCAGATTTGAAGGAGTTTTGGATGGTTTTAAAGACCTATCAAAGTTATTCCGAATTTATTTGTTTTAACATGAAAAGACTTCGAACCAAATCGAAATCCTACTAAAACTCTTGGGACCCCTGGAGGCTATAAATAGAGGCCATAGGAGACAAAAAAAGAGGTGCTGAGGTGCTTGGGTGCTTGGGTGCTTTGGTGCTTTGTGTGCTTGTGTGCTTGGAGGTGCTTGAGACCTCGGAGCCATGCGACATTGTAGCGGAAGAATTTCAGAGTTTTTCAGTGTTTGTTCGGGAGAAACTGCGGAGCAACAGCGCGTGTACTTTGCAGCAATCCAGAGATCGTTGGAGATGAAATATTCTGTCTTCTACCTATTGTTTGGATGCACTTTACCCATACTTTTTATGCCTAATTAATTCTGTAATAGAGATTATTAATCTTTTTGAGAAAACTGCATGAACTATTTGTTAGATTTGGATTAATATAGTTATTTCAATTTTTTTTATTATGATTGTTGTGCTTAATGCTTTTTACTGAGATAAGACTACAAATCAGATTTAGGGTGGTTAGTTTTAGAATTTAATAATTTTCAGCGAATCGATTCTTAACTTAAAGTTGAAACAATCATAACACGAAACTAGTAACTCATCGTTTGTGCTAGATTTTGTGCAATCTATCTATTTTTTCCCAGCGAGAATAACTGTTAGTTTGGGAATTACAACTTAATGCATCTTAATATCTTTCTTAACTCAAGATTAACTCATCGTTTGTGGTCTTGAGTTTTGCGGGAATTAAGATAGTTTGACTTACTCAGTATAGAGGTCATTAATTTAGATAATCCTAATCCGTCTCAAGAAGTGAATCTATTCATCATCATATAATTCAATCTTCGTAGTTGTTCATGTTAGTTATTCATCATCGTTAATCATCCATAATTCTTAGGACACTAATTTATTTTATTTTCTGTTATTTAAATTTTTGCATCTTTATTCTCTATTTTCATATCACAACACTATTTTCTTCTCCTAGTACATTATTGGGATAGATTAGATTTAACTAGTTCCTCATGGGTTTGACACTCTACTCTCTACTTTATTACTTGATATGACTAGTGCACTTGCTAGCAAATTTATTTGTTACAAATTCAACGCATCAAGTTTTTGGTGCCATTGCCGGAGAACTATTGTTCATAACACAATCTATCTCGTATAAATTACTTTGAGAATTTTTATTTTTTGATTTACTTTACTTTTTTTCTAATGTTGTGTAAGCTTTTCATTTGTACACAACCGGATCATCACGAGCACATCTACACACCTCGACGAGGACGAACAAAATGACAACAAACCAACACGTTGAGGAAAATATCCTTGCTGTCTAGCAAGATGGAATTCAATTTGAGGCATCATAGTCAAAACAATTCACAAAGAAGAAGCATCATCAAGAAAAGAAGGAAGATATATTTCGAGACCCATCTGTTGCACTCACAGAATTATTGGATTCTTTGCTGAAGAAGCTCTCCAAACAAAATTATCAAATTGAAAATTTGGACACAAATTCATAATATGAGGCAGCACAACAAGAAGTCAGATGAGAATATGGCATCAATTCTTGAATTTAAATCATCAACTTCTGACTTCGTAGAGATGATTGGTCAATTTGCCACAACAATTGAAAGAAGATTGACAATGCAAGACTAACACATCCAGAATTTAGAGTCTCAGTTATCCAAACTTTAAAAGCAAATTGAAGTCGACGATTCTCTTCGACTATTCGTCAACGAACTCAAGTTCGAGGCTTTGAATCAAAATTTCATGCACTAGAGAATGAAGTAGCAAAATTGAGTTCTCTAATTTCTGAACGTCCAAGGCACATCGAAGAGAATTCAAAGGTCATCTTATGCTCATGCCATTATCAATATTCATAGCACCCAAAAGCAAATTTTTCAGCAAGGACAACGATGACTCAGTGGCATGTTAACGAGACGAGCAAATACATCATTAAAGATGGGAAGGTTCAAAGGAGGGGCCCGCCTTTGGAAGTCCCTGTCACTCCTACATTGTTGTCTCCAATTCAGCCACCATCAAAGGAAAAGAGTAAATCACCCACAGTTGGCTGCAAATCACCGCATATCTCCTCTGTGCAATCTGTAAAATCTTTGAAGGAGAAATGTACTTCATCGACATCAACATGATCTTCTCCAACTACAACACTCCAGTGGCAACCAAAGAGCCGCTCGACAATCCAAGTTCAGCAACAACACACCACTCAGATGACGACATAAAAAACGTAGGCGTCATCCAACATAGCATGTGCTGAAAATCACCACTATGAGTATTCACGATCACAATCAAACCTGATGAGATCGTTCCATATCTAATATTATTCTTATTGATAATTTCTTATTAGTCTCCGCATATATGCCATATCATAGTCGACCTAGCGACTTTAAACTTAGAACTATTTTTTCTCAATCCTTAAACTTTTTAGATGTTTCACGTAATTTAGTTTAGATTAATTTAGTTCATGTTAGATTAGTTAGCTTGATTATTTTAGTTGCTTAGTGTCTTTAGTTTATTTTTATTTTAACAGGTTTCTGCACATCACAAGCTGAATTTTTTTTTAAAAAAAATCATTTTTCACGGGCCATTATTTCCATGTCACGGGTGTTCCTTGGATATAACAGGTCTTTACTATAGTATCACGACCCAGAACTTTATTTCATCACCCAAAATTTTATTGAGTCTTTAATTTCACGGGGCATAATCATTTCATCATGGATCTCACAGTTATCCATATTTTGAACTTTTTTTTCACGTGACGTCACTATTCTTTCATGGCTATATTAATGACTTGGTAAAAATTTTTGTTAAGCTTTACGGGTCATAAGTCTAATGTTATGACCCGTGACATTATGTGCACACCTACATATTTTTGTTAAGTCGTATCGGACGAGTCATAATCACACTTTCACGGGTCTCACAATGGGTATTAATGGAACTACTTTATCTTCACGGGACTTAGGTAGATTATAACGGGTCTCACAGTACTTTATACCATGCGTGGATCAGCATAACGGGTTGTAACAACCATGTCACAACCCGTAATGATTATGATTAATCCTATGTAGCGTTCAAGGTTTATTTTACAAGTCGTAAGCCCCTCATCATGACCCGTAATGTTAAGCCATCACCTGCAAATTTTTTGAATCATAAATAACATGGGTTGTATCCTTGACATAACGACCCGTAACATGCCACAGAATGCCTTGCATGCTTATTTCACAGGGCGTAATATTCATGTAACGCACATCACAGTGAGTTACTGATGGAACTATTCATCTTCACGGGTCGTAAGCAGAAATTAACGACTATCATAGTGTTTAACAATCAATACATCTCAGTTTTCGGCGGGGGAGGGGGGGGGGGTGTAACCCATGCATCATGACCCGTTAAGATTGTGCCCCTACGCCAAAGCCATCTGACCCATTACACTTTCATATTATGACCCCACATCTAAGCCATATGATATCATGATCTGCAAAGTTCATGTAATGACCCTTATTTTTTTTAATCTCTCATGTTTATTTTTTGAAGGTCCGTCATCCACTGCATCAATAGCTTCTCACAACCCGTGAACATCTATCGAAGGCCATGGACGAGCTATGATGACCCATGACCATCTGTGCCTGATATTTGTCGCAACTGCAAGGGTCGTGATTTTTCGATCACGACCCATTATATCGCATAGAAGGGTCGTGACCCCTTCATAATGATCCGTTAAATCTCGCAGAAGGCTCGATAACATTACCACATGGGCCATTATTTGCCCCATACGACCCGTAACAACATTGAAAAAAAAGGAAGAAGAAGAAAATAAAAGGAAGAAGGAAAGAGAAAATAAAAATTACCTCATCGAAATTGAAGAAAAGTAGAAGTCAGAGACGCCCAAATTTATATCGGCCAAAGACACCAGGATTCTTCTTACAACTTTTACATCCATCGACTCGAGACAAATCAGGCTGGTTCATTTCCTTTTCTACGTTTATATATTTTTTTTCATTATCACATATTTGGAGTGCTACAAGTTTGATTTTCAGCACTGAGGACAGAGACAGTGTTGAGTTCAAGCTTGGGGGAGTTTGCAATTTCATACATCATGCCATATCTTTCTATATTGCATTTGCAAGCATACATTCTCTTCATATTTTATTTGCATATTTGCTTGCATTTCATATTTTAAAAAAATGTGTTTTTCATAATTGAAAATTGCATCTTATTTTCTCATGTCTTTGGTATTTACTCATTTTTCAAGCATTATTCAAGGACATCTTATTAATTAACGAAATTTGAAGCATCATTATTTTATCATTTATCGCCTTCGTGTTGAGAAAATGGTTTGAAGAAAGTTGCTTAGTGAAACTATGGATGTTAGACAACAAATCCTGTTCATCCGCTTTTTTTTATTATGTATATTAGCTTGATAATAATTATATCACTATTGAACATTCAAGTGTAGCTGAGCCTACTAATAAATAAATACATATAAAATTGTCATCATATATAAAAGAGGACTAGTAGAGTCCCAAAAAGTATGATCTACAAAAAGGTGTTATCCAGAACCATGGTGAGTTCGGGTAATTAGATCCGTAGGGGATTCTTGCCTGATGACCTAAGGGCAACTGTTTTGAGATTCGTCGGTCGAAAGCCCGTTACATGGATCACCTTGCGCAATATGGAGAAGCATATGAGTACCAAATAAATGAAATGAAGGTGAAAATAAAAAAAGGTGAAAAAAATATGATGATGAAAAGTTTCCAAGTGAAGAAATATAAAGGTAATAAATGAATAAAAGCTCATATTATTACACTTGTGTATTCAACATTGATATTTTTATTTTCAAAAATTATTTTCTTATTATTCAGAGCTGAATTTGAAAGAGTTTAAAAATGTCTTTCATTCAGAAATTTCACAAAGCAAGGTTATTATGGAAAGTGGTGAGACACTTAGGCGATGGATGTATAAAATTTAGTGCTAAGAAAAGTAGTAGAATGATAGGGTGGAAGCGATGATTACCATTTTGGTTGGAGTTTGAACATTGCTTGAGGACAAGCAAGTATCTAAGCTTGGGAGAGTTTGATGCATGCAAAATACAACATATAATTAGACATGCATTTAATCACATTTCGATTCCTTTTCATTTAGCATGCATCATTTTATGGCCTTATTTTTTTTAATTTTACAAAAATGAAAATCTACCAAATTATATGTTTTATTGCAGAAGAGAATTGAGTCACGAATCCACAAAAATAAATGGCACTCAAATCGGAGTTAAAACGGAGCCAGAAAGTGCAAATTAGTGAAGATTGCTAGGGCTGTATTGAATATAACGGGACGTTATATGACCGTAACGATCATAATAGTAGGCACGTGAACAGCCCGTTACGCCCATTATAATCTCCAATTTTAGTCCTACTTTGATTTGGACACTGTAAGGGCCGTTAAATCCATATCATGTGCCGTTACGAAGGTTGTTTTCAAGATTTCTTCGACTTTTCTTGGAGATTTCAAATTCAGATCGAACCCAAACTTTATCCTAAGCTTCAGGATTGATTAGAGACATATTTACTTAGTTTTGAAGGAGTTTTGGATGGTTTTTAAAACCTATGAAAGTCTATTTAGAATTTATTTGTTTGAACATGAAAAGACTTCGAATCAAATCGAAACTCTACCAAAACTCTTGGGACTCCTGGAGGCTATAAATAGAGGCCACAGGAGACAAAAAAAAGAGGTGCTAAGGTGCTTGGGTTCTTTGGTGCTTTGTGTGCTTGTGTGCTTGGAGGTGCTTGAGACCTCGGATCCATGTTACATTGCAGAGGAAGAATTTCAGAGTTTTTCGGTGTTTGTTCGGGAGAAACTGCAGAGCAACTTAGCGTGTGTACTTTGCAGCAATCTAGAGATCGTCGGAGATGAAGTATTCTGTCTTCTACCTATTATTTGGATGCTCTTTACCCATACATTTTATGCCTAATTAATTCTATAATAGAGATTATTAATCTTTTTGAGAAAACTGCATGAACTATTTGTTAGATTTGGATTAATATAATTATTTCAATTTCTGTGCTTAATGTTTTTTACTGAGATTATTATATTCTGAGATAAGACTACAAACCAGATTTAGGGTGGTTAGTTTTAGAATTTAATAATTTTCAATGAATCGATTCTTAACTTAAAGTTGAAGCAATCATAACACGAAACTAGTAACTTATTGTTTGTGCTAGATTTTGTGCGATCTATCAGTTTTTACCTAGCGAGGATAACTGTTAGTTTAGAAATTATAACTTAATGCATCTTAATATCTTTCTGAACTGAAGATTAACTTAGGTAATTAAGATATTTTGCAGGAATTAAGATATTTTGACTTACTCAGTGCAGAGGTCATTAATTTAGGTAATCCTATTCCGTCTCAAGAATTGAATCTATTCATCATCACTATAATTCAATCTTCATAGTTGTTCATTTTAGTTAATCATCATAGTTAATCATCCATAATCTTTAGGCTCAACACCAATTTATTTTATTTTCTGTTATTTTATTTTCTGTATCTTTATTCTCTATTTTCATATCACAACACCATTTTCTTCTCCTAGTAGATTATTGAGATAGATTATATTTATTTAGTTCCTCGTGGGTTCGACACTCTATTCTCTACTTTATTACTTGATACGACTAGTGCACTTGCTAACAAATTTATTTATTACAAATTCAGCGCATCAATCAATATCAATAGAACAAACATATGCTTGCAAGAATTTGACATATATCATGAAATATATAAAAATATATAACTCTATTAAGGTGATAATCACATCCAAATTAATGCATAATTACTTAATTATCAACACACCACTATCTCTAATAGCATTATTCCATAACACATAACCATAACTACCACATTACTACAACTAATCATCTACTAACTCCATCATAATTCATTTTCTTTTTGCCAATTAAAAAATGGCGTGGATAAATGTTCTAAGCCTACACATCACAACCTCATCATTATTGAGAAATTACCATATTAATGTTGGCTTCATTGGCCGCCAGTGGCCATGTGTCACCTCTAACCTGAAGGGGCGCGCCCGGCATGGGCATGGCCGTCCCCAACGCGCATGCGAGCAGGTGGGAGGCAGCGGCCACAATTTGACTCCAACCCGGACTGGTCTTTGGATGACCAGGAAACAGGGTCTGGCGAGGAGCCTGGCACTTGCCGAAGAACTTGGACTCCTATCGTGAGAAGGAGGGCCAGGGTGAAGACGTGCAGTGTACGGTTGGAAGGAGTCCTACTCCGAGTAGGACATGGTCAGGACTGTTCTTAAGATAAGTAGGACTTAGGGCGGGATCCCTGGAGGCCGGATTATCTTCTTACGCCGAGAAGCACTAGAGAAGGGAGGACACTAACCGAGATAAAGACCTGGGGGCCAGTTGGATGGAAGGGCGGCCAAAGTCCGAGTGCTAGTTGGACATGGCGGGCATAGGTGTGGTGCGGCGCGAACATGGCCACTCCTAGGACGACTAGGAGTGCTGCCTGGCTGATTCTTCTCCTATTAGCAGAATGGTTTTTCCAGAGAAAGACCATGCAGGCCGAGTAGGATTAGGTGCCTAGTTAGAAGAGGTGTTGGACTTCTTTGACACTATATAGAGAAATGTAATCTAGGGCTTGTAACCATCTGACTTTTGCTTAATAATATTCTCTAGTTTTTCATTAAACCTCCAAGCTTCTATTATCTTCTGGGGTGTGTTTCGTTGTGCACACAGGGGCGTGTCCATGGCACGTTCGAGCGAAGGCTGATCGACATCCGAGTAGGGTTGGTCGAGCCGCATGCCTAGAGTTTTGGGTGCAAGAGCTTTAGGGCATGACAACGTGGTATCAAAGCTTGAGTCTACAATAATGATAGGAGAAGTGGAAGGACCTTCGAGCTAGGGCCATTTAGTCGGAGGCCGAGGATGCGACACGAGGCCACGCCCAAGGCATGGGAAGTGGGGAAAAGAAGAAGACTACACATGCGAAGTCCAGAGATCCTAGAAGCCACATTGAGAATGAGGTGGTTCGTGGAGACACTTGGCCAGAGTTTGCAGGAGACGGATGAGGTGGTTCGTGGCCTGGAAGCCGTGAAGGGCGAGCATGGCCTTCTCTTGGAGTAAGGGGCGGCCGCGCATCAAACTTTGGCTGACCGAGTGACGCCCCTGGATAAAACTATGAAGACAAAGCTCAAAGCCTTGGAGAGAGATCTACTATTGCTCAAAGGCCTGCTCTTTGATGCAAGAGGTCTGCTTACGAGGACCTCGGTTCCCAAGTTCTTGGGGCCCAAACTAAAGAAATACGATAGCGTCCACGAGGCGGCAGCTATCAATTATTTTGTTTGGTGTCTTGAAAAAGGATTCAAGACAAGCAAGATTTTGGTTGAGCGCGACCAAATCGACATGGCCATGCACTATCTGGCAGATGTGCACTCTTGTGGTGGCGTCAGGGAAGAAGACGAAGGGGCTGCGAAGGAGTCCTGGGTTGACTTCAAGAAAGAGATGAAGAAGCAGTTCTACCTTGACAACGCGCAAGAAGTGGCAATAAATAAATTGACCTCTCACAAGAAAATAGGTTCTGTAAAGGAATATATCAAAACGTTCTAGCCGTTTATGTTGAAGATGCCCGGGATCATGGAGGAGTCAACGTGGTTGTTCTTTTTTACTTCGGGGATTGAAACCGTGTGCTACTCAGAAGTTGAGACGTCAGAAGATAACGACCATGAAGGACGCATTGGTCGTAGCTGAAGCCTTGGTGGAGTTTTCAACAAACTGAGATCTGGGCGCGCAGGCTAAAGATAAGGACAAGTTGATGAAGGATAAAGCCCGATCAGGTGACAAGAAGAATGATAAGCGGACAAGAAGGCGATGACATCTAAGGGTGGCACCAAAAAGATGGTCAGATGCTATGTCTGTGATGGGCTGCACTACGCAAGAGAGAGCGATAAGAAGGTGAGCCTCTCGACCATGGCGTCTACTCCGAACTCCATACATTGAGGAGGATGCTGCACACATGGGATCTATAATGGCCTTGATGACTACTATCACAAGATTTCTGGCAAAAGGACGTGAAGAAGGCCACGAAGGGCCTAATGTTCGTGGAGGTCATATTGAATGGCCACACTTCGATCGCTTTGGTGGATACTAGAGCCACGCACAACTTCATAGCCACCTAGGAAGTGACACAACTTGGAATAGAGTATTTCAATGAGCTATGCTTGATTAAGACAATGAACGCTGCCTCTCAACCGATCCTTGGTACGACCAAGGACGTCCTTGTGAAGGTGGGAAATTGGGAAGGAGCCATCATCATGACAATCGTCAATATGGACGACCATAAGTTCGTCCTTGACATGGAGTTCTTAGATGCATTCAACGAGGTAAGGCTAACCCAGGAGGGGTTATATTTTCTATCTCAGGAAGCATCGCATGAAGTGGCCGTGATGAGAGCCAACATAAAGTCTAGGATGCTTTCGATGATGCAACTTAATAAGGGGATGCGTCAGAATGAAGTCACCTACCTAGTGGCCTTAAAGCTTAATGAGGCTGGCCTTGAAGTCCACGACATTCCGGATGAAGTGAAGAGGCTTCTGGAGCAATACAAGAATGTAATGCCATCAGAGTAAGATCCCAAGGCACTAAGAGGTTGGGGGGGGGGGTGAATTGGTGTTTAAAATTGAAAAGATTGATTTCACAAAATACGCCATGGAAGTTTAAAATTGATTCATTAAACTTTAACTCAATGCAAATCAAATCATATCACATGCATAATAATATGAGGAGAGGGAGAGAGAAATAAGACACATGAACACAAGGTGGTTATTGACGAGTTTTCGGTCACACCTTGGCCTATGTTCCAACTCTGACTTCTCGATCTCGAGACCGTCAGAGATTTCACTAAACTCTTCCTTCGTTCCAAATGGGGCAAGGAAGAAACCCTTTACACCAAATCACATTTTCTCTGCGTTGAGAGGCAAGGCACACATCTTCTCCTATGAAGCATCTCTTTTCTCTAACCCGAGAGGTAAGATAGAACATCTACGACATAGGAGCTCACATTCAAATCTTTAAGAAAGTATTTCTCTCTTTTACTATGTCAACCTCACAGGAAAAGAATAGAGAACGAGGAGAAAACATAAGAATGACTTCAAGAAAATGATTTTCCTTTGATGCTCGAAGTTTTCCTTGAATGATTGATGAATTCTGGACCCTTGGTCTTCTTTTATAGGCTTCTTAACTCCATTTAGCCGTTGGGACTTGTTTTCTAATTTTGGAGTCAAAATATGACCGTTTAGTGCATTTTTTGCGCTGAACGATCGACCATTTTGCCTCACTGGTTGATCGGTACAATTTCTTTTATGAAAAATATGACTATTGGTGAATTATGCACTGTTCGGTCGACCAACCGATCGATCGACACATTGATTGTACAATCTCGTCATTTTGTTTGCTATAATTGAGCATTTTTTACACTGACCGGTCGACCGGTTTGCCTAACTGGTCGACCAGTATTCCAACCACTAGGCCGACTGTCCTGCACTATTTTGAGCAAAATATTTTGCATAGTTATTTGAATGAGATGATTTTTTATTCTATGAAAGCTAACAAAATTCTCTACAAATTGAATACTTATCATTCATCCAAAATCTAATGAGACCATAGTCAAATATTGATTCAAATTTTAGTACAAATATTTGTCCATTTTAAATAATACATTTTAGACTTTTACTCTTATATTCATAATTTTTCATATAAGTTTTCAAATGAGATTATTTTGATTCTATGGAAAGCTGACAGAATTATCTACAATTTGATATTCACCTCTTAATGTAAATCTCATGGGAACATAGATAATTATTAATCGAAATTTTAATACATGAAAAACTCATTTCTATTAAAACCTTTTTGGCTAATCTTTCGAGGTTTATATTATCAAAATATAATTATATATGGCTTTAAAACTTTGCTACAACAATCTCCCCTTTCTTTATGAAGACAAACCGATAAATATGAAAAGTATATAAGTTGGGAAAAAATTGAAATTAATTTCCTCTTCTAGATATGCACATAAATATATATATATATATATATGTCTCCTATATAAATTTACCTTATTCTTATCATATTTCTCCCCCTTTTGTTTCATCAAAAAGTAATATGCACATAAAGCATATCAGAAACAATATGCAACTCCCCCTTAATCATGTCATCTTCTTAAAACTTTTCATTCTCCCCTCTTTTTTATAAAAGAAAAAAAATAACATGTAAAATATTACATTATAATAATTATTCCATGTATAATGTATGTGCTAAGAAAAAGTTAATCTCCATCTAAAGTCATGACTACTTTATAAAACTTTGAGACAACAATGATATGTCAAAATTGAATTTTGTAAAATAATAATGAATTTTGACAATAATGATAACAAAAATCATATTCAAAGTGGGTGGATGAAATAATATATCAAATTTTTTAGTAAGCTCCCCCTACCATGGCTAATTTTCTTTATCTTTCTTTTTTTGTCCTTTGTTTGTTTCCCTTTTCTTCCAAAAAAAATGATAACATTATGATGGGTCATAGTTTAATTTTCATAACATAAAGATTTTAAACTTAAAAACTTAAGAATCATGATAATAAAATAATTCTAAAAAAATGTGGGTTCATGCTCATGAAAAATGTTTCAAATTTTATTTCTAAATGATACTTTTACCATGACCTTCATGCCTTCACATTTTCAATTCCACTTGTCTTTTGCTTTACATGTGAGGCACACCTGAAAAACAATTATTTAACCTTTGGTACCCAAACTTTTTTGGGTCAAATTTTGTTAGTCAAGGTTCCTTTTGGAACCTATATCATCTCATTTTGAAATGGTTTTCCTACTTTGCATTGATATGCATAATGACCATGAAATCCACATGCAAAATAAGTAATATATAAATTCTTTAAGGATTATCATAAGAATGTTTAGAATAAGAATTTTCATGTTCAAAATATTTCTTAGAATTACTTTTCATTGCATAAGAACTAGCTTTATCATTATTTTGTGAATTTTTTAAAAAAGTATTTTCCTTCTTTACTTTTTCTAAAGAACATGTCAGCTTTACAATTTCACAATCATGCATAATTTCCAAAGAATTAAGAGTGGGGTCAATTAAGAGTGGGGTCAATTGGTGTTTAAAATAAAAAACATCGATTTCACAAAATACGTCGTGGAAGCTTAAAATCTATTTTTTAAACTTTAACTCGATGCAAATCAAATCATATCACATGCATAATAACATGAGAAGGAGAGAGAGAGAGAGAAATCAAACACAAGAACACAAGGTGGTTATTGATGAGGTTCAACCACACCTTGGTCTACATCCCCGCTCCGACTTCTCGATCTTGAGACCGTCGGAGATTCCACTAAACTCTTCCTTCGTTCCAAATGGAGCAAAGAAGAAACCCTTTACACCAAACCATCTTTACTTTGCTTTGAGAGGTAAGGCACATCTCTCCTCCAATGAAGCTTATCTTTTCTCTCGCCCGAGAGGAAAGATAGAACCTCTACTACATAGAAGCTCACACTCAAATCTTTAAGAAAGTATTTCTCTCTTTTACAATGTTAACCTCACAAGAAAAGAATAGAGAAAGAGGAGAAAATATAACAATGACTTCAAAAAGATAATTTTCCTTTGATGCTTGAAGTTTTCCTTGAATGCTTGATGAATTTTGGACCCTTGGTCTTCTTTTATAGGCTTCTTAATTCTATTTAGCCGTTGGGACTTGTTTCCTAATTTTAGGGCTAAAATATGACCGGTTTAGTGCATTTTGCATGTTGATCGATCGATCATTTTGCCCCACCGGTCGACCGGTACACTTTCTTTTATGAAAAATATGACCATTGACGAATTATACACTATTCGATCGACCAACCAGTTGACCGGTACCTTGACAGGTATAGTCTGGTCATTTTATTCATTGAAACTGGACATTTTCTACACTGACGATCGACCGGTGTGCTTAACCGATCGACCGGTATTTCAGCCGCCAAGTCGACCATCCTGCACTATTTTAAGCATAACATTTTCCACAGTTATCCAAATGACATGATTTATTATTCTATTAAAATCTAATAGAATTCTCTACAACTTTGATATTTATCATTCAATTCAAAATCTAATGAGACCATAGTCAAATATTGATTCAAAGTTTAGTACAAAGATTTATCCTTTTTAAATAATACATTTTAGACTTTTACTCTTTTATTCATAACATTTCATATAAGTATCCAAATGAGATGATTTTTTATTCTATGGAAAGCTGCCAGAATTCCTCTACCACTTTAATATTCATCTCTTAATGTAAATCTCATGGGAATATAGACAATTATTAATCGAAATTTTAATGGATGAAATAACTCATTTCTATTGTAATCTTTTTTGCTAATCTTTCGAGATTTGTATCATCAAAATATAATTATATATGGCATTAAAACTTTGCTCTAACACAGACTTTCTCCCCATCGAGATATCGATCATGCCATCGAACTAGTACCAGGTGCTATACCTCCGGTTATGGGACCCTATCGAATGGCACCTCTGCAGTTGGAGGAACTTCGGAAACAACTAAGCGAGTTGTTGAAAGCTGAGTTCATCAGGCCCTTGAAGCCGTTGTATGGGGTGCCTATCTTGTTTCATAGGAAGCAAGATGGGTCATTGCGAATGTGCATTGACTATCGAGCTCTCAACAAAATTACCTTGCGAAATAAGTACCTGATCCCGTTGATCGGAGACCTTTTTGGACTTAAGGTCTGGATGAAGCCAAAACTACCTGTGTTACAAGATATCGATCATACGAGCCCTTGATGATGCCCTTTGGCCTCACGAACGCACCGACAACCTTCTATAAAATGACGAACAAGATCTTTTACCCACTGTTGAACAAGCGCGTGGTGGTCTACTTGGATGACATCGTAGTATACTCGAATACCCTCATAGAACATGTGAATCATCTCGAGAAGGTGTTTAGATTGCTGTAAGAGAATGATATTTGTCAAACTAGAGAAGTGCTTGTTTGCCCAACCAGAAGTGATGTTCCTTGGACACCATATCAAGATCGGAAGAATAAGCATGGACAAGGTGAAAGTCCAGGCTATTCTCAACTGAGAGCCTCCTACAAGAGTATCGGAGAAGCAGTCATTTATGGGGCTAGCCAACTATTACAAGAGATTCATTGAAGGATACTCGTGACGGGTCGCGCCCCTCGTTGACCTTCTGAAAAAATGTGAAGTGGGTTTGGTCAGAGAAGTGCCAACGAGCATTTGATGATTTAAAGAACACAGTGACGGAGGAGCCATATTTTCGTCTACCCGACTACGGACAGCCGTTTGAGGTGCAAACCAATGCGTCTGACTTCGCATTAGATGTCGTTCTCATGCAGGAGGGACATCCAGTGACCTTCAAGTGCCAAAAGCTCAACGAGGATGAACAACGATATCTAGTCCACGACAAGGAGATGATGGCCGTGGTGCATTGTCTACGCACATGGAGGCATTATCTCATTGAGAGCGTGTTTGTGGTGAAAATGGATAACGTGGAAACATCCTATTTTCATAATTAGAAGAAGTTGAGTTTGAAGCAAGCACGATGACAGGACTTCCTAGTGGAGTTCGAGTACGTCTTGGAGTACAAGACGGGGCGGATCAATGTTGTGACCGACACCCTAAGCCACAAGGCTCAGTTTGCGATGATGAGTACCATCCGCATGGACTTTCAGGAGCAAATCTGAGAGGGATTTTGCCAGGATCCCCGAGCAGCGGAGTTGCTTTAACTTGTCGAGGAGGGAAAGTCACGATGATTCTGGACAGAGGATGGATTGTTGTTCACAGTGGGACGTCAGCTATACATTCCACAATGGGAAAGTCTATGACGATCGATCTTGAAGGACTGTCATGACTCAAAGTGGGCGGGCCACTCCGGTGCGATCCGAACATTGGTGTTGGTCAAAGGCTCCTACTTTTGGCCTCAAATGATGAAGGACGTTGAGGCATATGTGCACACATGCCTCAAGTGTCAGCAGGACAAGCTTGAATAGAAGAAGCTAGCATAGTTGCTGGAACCCTTGCCTGTCCTAGAATGTCCGTGGAAAATGGTGACCATGGATATCATTTTGGCTTTATCAAAATCCGGAGGAGCTGGGTCGATCGTGATGGTGATTGACAAGTTTTCCAAGTATGGAACCTTCATCCCAGCCCCAAAGCATTGTTCAGCGAAAGAGATCCCCACATGTTTGTCAAGCATGTAGTGAAGTACTGCGGCATACTTGAGATCATCGACAACGACCATGATCCGAGGTGCGTGGGACACTTTTGGATGGAGCTTTTCAGACTCTTGGAAATAGAGCTGCATTTCTCCACAGCTTTTCACCCCCAGATGGATGGCCAAATGGAGATGGTCAACCAACTTTTGGAGATATACTTGAGGCATTCTATGGCGGCCAACTAGGAGCATTGGGTCAAGCTCCTAGACGTTGCACAATTTTGCTACAACATCCAATGGAGCGATGCAACAAAACAAATTGCATTCGAGATTGTCACAAGGCAGCAGCCTGTGACCCCAGGTGGACTTGCAACTAGGTACGCAGGGAAGTGTCCAGCGATGTACCATGTGGCCCGAGGATGGAAAGACAACCTCAAAGCATCAAAGTCTATCTTGGATAAGTCGGTGCTCAAGATGAAAAAGTTTGCTAATCAGAAACGGAGACATGTTGAGTTTCAGGTGGGAGACAGGTTCTTGTAAAATTACAAACTCGACAGTTCAAAGCACTTAGGAACCTACACCAGGGGTTGCTGAGGATATACGAAGGTCCCTTCATCATCATCAAGCGAGTAGGGAAGGTGGCCTACCAAGTGGATCTCCCCAAAGAACTATGACAAATTCATCTAGTGTTTCATGTAAGCATGTTGAAGAGATTTTACGAGTTTGCAAAAGATTCTTCGTGAGCAGTTGAGACATGAGGACTGGTGAATGATATGAGCTCACTGACGACACAAGATGAGGTGCACGAGTTGCCGTGGATGGCAATGACTTCGGTGGAGAGGATTGTCACCCCTGACCCGAAGGGGCATGCCTGGCATGGGCGTGGCCGTCTCAGACACTCACGTGAGTAGACGGGCAATGGTGGGCACAATCCAGCTCCGACTTGGACTAGGCTTTGGACGGACAGGCACCAAGGTCCGACGAGGAGGCTGGCACTTGTCGAAGAACTTGAACTCTTATCCTGAGTAGGAGGGCTACGTGTAGTGCAGGGTTGGAAGGAGTCCTACTCCGAGTAGGACATGGCCGAGAGTATTCCTAAGATAGGTAGGACTTTGGGCAGGATCCCTGGAGGTCGGATTATCTTCCTAAGCCGAGAAGCACTAGAAGAGAGAGGACACTAACCAAGATAAAGACCTAGGCTAGCTGGACGGATGGGCGGCCAAAGTCCGAGTGCTAGTTGGACATGGCGGGCATAGGTGTGGCGCGGCGCGGACATGGCCACTCCTAGGGTGACTAGGAGTGCTGCCTGGCCGAACCTCGTGAGGACATCAAAGGGCCAGATTCTTCTCCTATTAGCAGAATGGTTTTTCCAGAGAAAGACCATGCAGACCGAGTAGGATTAGGTGCCTAGTTAGAAGAGGTGTTGGACTTCTTTGACACTATATAAAGACATGTAATCTAGGGCTTGTAACCATCTAACTTTTGCTTAATAATATTCTCTAGTTTTTCATTAAACCTCCAAGCTTCTCTTGTCTTCTGGGGTGTGTTTCGTTGTGCACACAGGGGTGTGTCCATGGCACGTCCGAGGAAGGCTGATCGACATCCGAGTAGGGTTGGTCGAGCCGCATTCCTAGGGTTTTGGGTGCAAGAGCTTTAGGGCATGACAACGTGGTATCAAAACTTGAGTCTACAATAATGATAGGAGAAGTGGAAGGACCTTCGAGCTAGGGCCGTTTAGTCGGAGGCCGAGGATGCGACACGAGGCCACGCCCAAGGCACGGGCAGTGGGGAAAAGAAGAAGACCACACGTGCGAAGTCCAGAGATCTTGAAGCCACATTGAGAAGAATGTGGAGACACTTGGCCAGAGTTTGTAGGAGACGGATGTGGTGGTTCGTGGCCTGGAAGCCGTGAAGGGCGAGCATGCCCTTCTCTTGGAGTAAGGGGCGGCCGCGCATCAAACTTTGGCTGACCAAGTGATGCCCCTGGAAGAAACTATGGAGACAAAGCTCAAAGCCTTGGAGAGAGATCTACTATTGCTCAAATGCCTGCTCTTCGATGCAGGAGGACTGCGGACGAGGACCTCGGTTCCCAAGTTCTTGGGGCCCGAACTGAAGAAATACGATGGCATCCATGAGGCGGCAGCTATCAATTATTTTATTTGGTGTCTTGAAAAAGGATTCAAGACAAGCAAGATTTTGGTCGAGCGCGACCAAATTGACATGGCCATGCACTATTTGGAAGATGTGCACTCTTGTAGTGGCGTCAGATGGAAGAAGACGAAGGGGCTGCGAAGGAGTCCTGGGCTGACTTCAAGAAAGAGATGAAGAAGCAGTTCTACCCTGACAACGCGCAAGAAGTGGCAATAAATAAATTGACCTCTCTCAAGAAAATAAGTTCCATAAAGGAATATAACAAAAAGTTCTAGCCGTTTATGTTGAAGATGCCCGGGATCATGCAGGAGTCAACGTGGTTGTTCTTTTTCCTTCGGGGATTGAAACCGTGTGCTACTCAGAAGTTGAGACGTCAGAAGATAATGACCATGAAGGACGCATTGGTCGTAGCTGAAGCTTGGTGGAGTTTTCAGCAAACCGAGATCTGGGCGCGCAGGCTAAAGATAAGGACAAGTTGATGAAGGATGAAGCCCGATCAGGTGACAAGAAGAATGATAAGAGGACAAGAAGGCGATGACATCTAAGGGTGGCACCAAAAAGATGGTCAGATGCTATGTCTGTGGTGGGCTGCACTACACAAGAGAGTGCGATAAGAAGGCGAGCCTCTCGACCATGGCGTCTACTTCGGACTCCAAACATTGAGGAGGATGCTGCACACATGGGATCTATAATGGCCTTGACGACTACTATCACAATATTTCCGACAAAGGACGTGAAGAAGGCCACGAAGGGCCTAATGTTCATGGAGGTCATAGTGAATGGCAACACTTCGATCTCTTTGGTGGATACTGGAGCCACGCACAACTTCATAGCCATCCAGGAAGTGGCACAACTTGGCATAGAGTAATCCGGGGCTTGTAACCATCTGACTTTTGCTTAATCATATTCTCTAGTTTTCCCTTAAACAACTTCTCTCTTGTCTTCTGGGGTGTGTTTGTCTGTGAACACAGGTGTGTGTACAGCGCACGTCTGAGTGAAGTTGATCGGTATCTGAGTAGGGTTGGCCGAGCCGCACGCCTAGGGCTTCGGGTGCAAGAGGTTTAGGGCATGACACATGGGAACGACATCACCACCACTAAGATGACGAGCATCCTCTTGGGACTCTACGCGATCGCGGTAGTGCTCTCGGCCTTGAATGTCGTCATCTTTAACTGCGACCACAAGAGTAAACCCGAGGAAACAAATTGTAGAGCCATTATCTATTACGTCAACAAAGCTGATGCTTCAAGCAAAGGCACTAATGCTGCCACTACGGTAATAGAAATCACGGACAAAAGCACTAGAGACCGTTAAAGATGTCAACATCACAAGCATGGCAACTCATAGTGATGGTGGAGGTAGAGGCAGTTGTGATGATGGCTGAGGTGGCTGTTGAAATCAACCTTCTCTATTGTTAATATTAGGGCTTTGTTTAAGTAATGTATATTAACTTTAGGCATTGTTTGATTATAGTCAAATGCATAGTTTATTTGTTAAACATGGAATAATTATTTTGGCTTGCTTCAACGTATACAATGCATATATATTATACATACAGTTGATTGAACTTATATTTATAACCATTTTTTAATAAGGATAAATCACATAAAAAAATTTCAAACTTTCTACTTATTTTCAAACCTACCCTGAACTTTGATTTTGTTCTCAAATCTAGCATAAACTTCTATCTCTACGTAAAAAGACATGAAATTTAATTTAATTATCAAATCTAGCATTCACTTTTATTTTAAAAACTTTAAATTGGTTATAAATATAGCCTATTATTATATTTTTTTATTAAAATATCATAGTAATTCAGCGATCATTACATAGACAAGTTGTAAAAAATAAAAGGGTAAAAAGTTTAGCCTATTTTGTAATTAGATATTATTTTACTAATAACTTTGATTGTTACAATCCTATTTAATAACTACATAAAATAGGCTAAAAATTTAAACTAATTACTATCAAAGTAGTAAAAGATATTTAAATTTTTACTCTTTTATTTTTTATGACTTGACTATGAATGATCATAGAATTATTTTTTTATAATAATATAATAATAGGCTATATTTATTAACTAATTTAAACATTTGAAAATGAAAGTTTAAGCTAGATTCGAGAATTAAATTAAAGTTCATGACCTTTACGCAGGAATACAAGTACATGCTAGATTTTACCCATCAATTTATGTGACAAAAATGAGTCTACATACAAAAAAGAAGAACCATTATGATGAAAAACACTTAGAAAAAATCAACACATTAGTACATATATTGTGATGTGATTTAAAGTACAATATAACACTTTAAAAAACGATACAATTACATAGTGTCATCACTTAACTCGATATGCTTGCAATTTCTAAAACATTCAAGAAATTGATGTAGGCACATCTTATTCTTTTAGTGCATTCCCTTGCAAGCGTAGCACATGATGATGGAAAGCACAACATAAATATATGAAGACAATGAATAGAAATTAAAAGAAGAAGAAATAAAAATGTTGTGTTGGTTTTTTATGGGATTGATTAATTCTTGTTTTTCTTTTTTACAGATTGAGGAAGATTTTTGCAAGTAGTTGGATCTCCCTCCCCGATGTCTGAGTCACACGTGTTAGTGCATGCCTCTAAACTACCATCTTTGAAGTCCATACATGTAGCCATGCACTTGCAATATGCATCTTCTGCTTGAGCAACATGAACATGGAGGAAGAACATAATTGCAATGGTCGCAAATATCATCGTGATCAACTTCTTGTTTTACAATGCCATGATCAATTTCTTTTACCTCCAAAGGCTTTTGCTTCCTAACAAATTATCACTTTATATATTCTCTTCAAATATTTTAGCCAAGATGCATATTGCACACTCATCCCAAGTATGAACTTATAAAGGATTACGAAGAACTATTTTTAGCTTTATTTTTTTTCTATTTTAAAGCTTCTCTTATTTTTAGAATTTTATCTCCTTCTTATGGGCATAATGAAATGGTAAACGTCAAAACTTCAATTGTCTTTATATTTTGGCCTTTGGTTTTCTTTTTAGGCACAAAACGGTCAATTGGTCAAAATCATCGGCTCTCTCCCTCTCATACACACGCATCAAGGTTAAAGTCTTTTTATTAAAATTAAAAATCTAATTCTCATATATGTCTACTAAAAAACATGAGAATATTTGCATCTATGTCTTTCTACAATGTGACATTATTTAGGAGGAGGGGGACACACCAATTAATCTAGTGTAATGGGAAGTTAGTATTTAAAATCATGATAATTTTGTGTAATTGTATCGTCCCAATAAACGACGTTAAAAACATGATAATTTTTTTTAAATAATTGAACAAATTAATCCAACCTCTTGCATTAACCGCAAACCCTCAACATCCAACGATAATTCCCTTTCTTAAGATAGTTAATGGCTACTAGTAAATAGTGGGACCGTTCTTTGTCACAATTCGATGATAAAAAGGAAAACTCCATCTCGTAAAACTAAGATGGAACAAGCACTAACAATTTCAACATATATATATATATATATATATATATGGTTCAATATGTGTTTCTAGCATGTGTCAAGCAACTTTACAAATATTTTTCTTTATTTTTTTATATCTTTCTTCATTAATAGTTTTCAAAAATAAAAATAGAATTTTGGTTTATAGCACTCAAAATTATTATATTTATTATGAAAGATAATAATATGCATAAGTTGTTAAAATTTAAAAATAATGAATATAATTATTGTTGGTGATTAAATCACATTTTGTTATCATCGATAATCATTTAAACTATTAGAGAAGAGATACATTGAAAAAATAATAAAAAATATGTGTAAAGCCTATTGGCATGCGCTTCACACTGAAAAACACTTGACACGCATATTAAACCCTATTTTGTATATCATTAATCAATTAAGTGTTGACATATTATTAATTTATATTCTTTTATCATAATTTGTTATTCAATTACTATTTTGTTATATATAGTTACTTCAGGTTTTGGAATTGCATATTATTATATTATTAGTATATATAAAAATGCATAATTATTCATAACGTCCAGATTTTATTCAGTATTATCCCATCCGAATCCAATTGAGATATTTCAATCAAGTTAAAATAGAAATCAAAGTTGGCTATTTTATATTTAGTTAAATTTTAATTTTAATCAAGATGAGTACATCTCGATCTCAAATTCCATTGTATCACAGGGCGAGGTTTGACTCAATAATTGCCTTTAATATTCTATTCTCTTAATTTTGTTCACCAATACATAATCTAAAAAGAACCATTTGTTGCGTGAAATTGATATGCTTGGGCTTTGAAACAATTAATTAATTACCATGCTATGAACCATGGAATGTTTATTCTTAATGGATCACAATGGCACATGTGTAATGATAGAAGAAATGACATATTTTTACATTTTTACATTTTATATGTATACATGGTTGTGTGTATATAAATACATATACATACACATACACAAAATTATAAATATAAATATATGACGAATATTAATGTTATATGACGAATATTAATGTACTACCACATGAAATGGTAGCAATGTGCACCCAGATGACGGTGCGTCCTATTTAGCGATGGACACCGTGCCTCCTTCTCTCATCTCCTTAGCCATTGAGTAGGGTTGGCCGAGTTGCACGCCTAGGGTTTCGGGTGCAAGAGCTTTAGAGCATTACAAATGGGAACAACATCACCACCACTAAGATGTTAAACGTCCTCTTGGGGGTCTACGCGATTGCGGTGGTGCTCTCGGCCTTGACGTCATCTTCTTTAACTACGACAACAAGAGTAAACCCGAGGAAGGAATTGCAGAGACATTATCTATTACAGCAACAAAGCTGATGCTTCAAGCAAAGGCACTAATGCTGCCACTACGAAAGTAGCAACCACGGACAAAAGCACCAATGAACGTCAAAGATGTGAACATCGCAAGCATGGCAACTCGCGGTGTTAATGGATATAGAGGCGGTTGTGGTGAAGGCTGTGGTGGCTGATGAAATGTTAGGGCTTTGTTTAAGTAATGTATATTAACTTTAAGCATTGTTCGATTATCGTCAAATGCGTCGTTTATTTGTTAAAGAGGGAATAATTTCTTTGGCTAGCTTCAAGTGTATATATGTTATACATATAGCTCATTGAACTTATACTTATAACCATATTTTAATAAGGATAAATCACATAAAAAAATTTGAACTTTCGACTTATTTTCAAACCTATCCCGAACTTTTATTTTTTTCTCAAATCTAGCATAAACTTCTATCTCTATGAAAAAAGTCATGAACTTTAATTTAATTCTCAAATCTAGCATTCAATTTTATTTTAAAAACTTTTAATTGGATATAAATATAGCCTATTATTATATTTTTATTAAAATATAATAATAATTCAGAATCATTACATAGACAAGTTGTAAAAAAAAAATAAAAGGGTAAAAATTTTAGCCTATTTTGTAATTAGATCTTATTTTACTAATAACTTTGATCATTACAATACCATTTTATCTAATTATAAAATAGTCTAAAAATTTAAACCAATTACTATCAAAGTAGTAAAAAATATTTAAACTTTTACTCTTTTATTTTTTATGAATTGACTATGTAATGATCATAGAATTATTGTTTTTTTCATAATAATATAATAAAAGGCTATATTTATTGACTAATTTAAACTTTACGCAAGAATACAAGTACAGGTTAGATTTCTCCCATCAATTTATGTGACAAAAATGAGTCTACATACAAAAAAGAAGAATGATTATGATGAAAAATACTTAGAAAAAATCAACACATTGATACATATATTGTGATGTGTTTTAAAGTACAATATAACACTTTCGAAAATGATACAATTACATAGTGTCATCACTTAACTCGATATGCTTGCAATTTCTAAAACATTCAAGAAATTGATGTAGGCACATCTTATTGTTTTAGTACATTCCCTTGCAAGCATAGTACACGATGATGGAAAGAACAACATAAATATATTAAGACAATGAATGGAAATTATAAGAAGAAGAAATATAAAGGTTGTGTTGGTTTTTTTATGGGATTGATTAATTCTTGCTTCTCTTTTTTCTAGATCGAGGAAGATTTTTGCAAGTAGTTGGATCTCCCTCCCCGATGTCTGAGTCACATGTGTTTGTGCATGCCTCTAAACTACCATCTTTGAAGTCCATACAAGTAGCCATGCACTCGCAATATGCATCTTCTGCTTGAGCAACATGAACATGGAGGAAGAACATAATTGCCATGGTCGCAAATATCATCGCGATCAACTTCTTGTTTTGCAATGCCATGATCAATTTCATTTACCTCCAAAGGCTTTTCCTTCCTAACAAATTATTACTTCCTATATTCTCTTCAAATATTTTAGCCAAGATGCATATTGCACACTCATCCCAAGTATGAACTTATAAAGGATTACGAAGAACTATTTTTAACTTTATTTTTTTTATTTTAAAGCTTTTCTTGTTTTCAGAATTTTATCTCCTTCTTATGGGCATAATGAAATGGTAAACGTCAAAACTTCAATTGTCTTTATATTTTGGCCTTTGGTTTTATTTTTAGGCACAAAACGGTCAATTGGTCAAAATCATCGGCTCTCTCCCTCCCATACACACACATTAAGGTTAAAGTCTTTTAATTAAAATTAAAAATCTAGTTCTCATATAAGTGTACTCATAAACATGAGAATATATGCATCTATGTCTTTCTACAATGTTACATTATTTAGGAGGAGGGGGGACACACCAATTAATCTAGAGTAATGGGAAGTTAGTATTTAAAATCATGATAATTTTGTGTAATTGTATCGTCCCTATAAACGACATTAAAAACATGATAATTTTTCAAAAGAATTGAACAAATTAATCCAACCTCTTGCATTAACCGCAAACCCTCAACATCCAACGATAATTCCCTTTCTTAAGATAGTTAATGACTACTAGTAAATAGTCTGACCGTTCTTTGTCTCAATTCGATGATAAAAAGGAAAACTCCATCTCGTAAAATTAAGAGGGAACAAGCACTAAAAAATTCAACATATATATATATATATATATAGGGTTTAATATGTCTAGCATGTGTCAAGCGTGTGTCAAGCAACTTTACAAATATCTTTCTTTATTTTTTTATATATTTCTTCATCAATAGTTTTCAAAAATAAAAACAAAAAATTGGCTTATAGCATAATAAGTTATACAAAATTATTATATTTATTATGAAGGACAATAATATGTGTAAGTTCATAAAATTTAAAAATAATGAATATAATTATTGTTGGTTATTAAATCACATTTTGTTATCATCGATAATCATTTAAACTATTAGAGAAGAGATATAATGAAAGAAATAATGAAAAATATGTGTAAAGCCTATTGACATGCGCTTCACACTGAAAAAACACTTGACAAGCATATTAAACCCTATTTTGTATATCATTAATCAATTAAGTGTTGACATATTATTAATTTATATTCTTTTATCATAATTTGTTATTCAATTGCTATTTTGTTATATATAGTTACTTCAGGTTTTGGAATTGCATATTATTATATTATTAGTATATATAAAAATGCATAATTAGTCATAACGTCCAGATTTTATTTCAGTATTATCTCATCCGAATCCAATTGAGATATTTCAATCAAGTTAAAATAGAAATCAAAGTTGGCTTTTTTATACTTAGTTAAATTTTAATTCTAATCAAGACGAGTACATCTCGATCTCAAATTCCATTGTATCACAGGGCGAGGTTTGACTCAATAAATTGCCTTTAATATTATAGTCTCTTAATTTTGTTCACCAATACATAATCTAAAAAGAACCATTTGTTGCATGAAATTGATATGCTTGGGCTTGGAAACAATTAATTAATTACCATGCTATGAACCATGGAATGTTTATTCTGAATGGATCACAATGGCACATGTGTAATGATAGAAGAAATGACATATTTTTACATTTTATTTGTATACATGGTTGTGTGTATATAAATACATATACATACACATATACACAAAATTATAAATATAAATATATGACGAATATTAATGTACTACCACACGAAATGGTAGCAATGTGGACCCAGATGACGGTGCGTAAGGTTTAGTGATTGCACCGTGCCTCCTTCTCTCATCTCCTTAGCCATTGAGTAGGGTTGGCCGAGCTGCACGCCTATGGTTTCGGGTGCAAGAGCTTTAGAGCGTGACACATGGGAACAACATCACCACCACTAAGATGTTGAGCATCCTCTTGGGGGTCTACGCGATTGCAGTGGTACTCTCGGCCTTGACGTCGTCTTCTTTAACTATGACCACAAGAGTAAACCCGAGGAAGCAATTGTAGAGACATTATCTATTACGGCAACAAAGCTGATGTTTCAAGCAAAGGCACTAATGCTGCCACTACAAAAGTAGCAACCACGGACAAAAGCACCAACGAACGTCAAATATGTCAACATCGCAAGCATGGCAACTCACGGTGTTGGTGGATATAGAGGCGGTTGTGGTGATGGCTACGGTGGCTGATGAAATGTTAGGGCTTTGTTTAAGTAATGTATATTAACTTTAAGCATTGTTCGATTATCGTCAAATGCGACGTTTATTTGTTAAAGAGGGAATAATTTCTTTGGCTAGCTTCAAGTGTATATATGTTATACATATAGCTCATTGAACTTATACTTATAACCATATTTTAATAAGGATAAATCACATAAAAAAATTTGAACTTTCGACTTATTTTCAAACCTATCCCGAACTTTTATTTTTTTCTCAAATCTAGCATAAACTTCTATCTCTGTGAAAAAAGTCATGAACTTTAATTTAATTCTCAAATCTAGCATTCAATTTTATTTTAAAAACTTTAAATTGGTTATAAATATAGCCTATTATTATATTTTTATTAAATAATAATAATAATTCAGAATCATTACAGAGACAAGTTGTAAAAAAAAATAAAAGGGTAAAAATTTTAGCCTATTTTGTAATTAGATCTTATTTTACTAATAACTTTGATCATTACAATACTATTTTATCTAATTATAAAATAGTCTAAAAATTTAAGCCAATTACTATCAAAGTAGTAAAAAATATTTAAATTTTTACTCTTTTATTTTTTATGAATTGGCTATGTAATGATCATAGAATTATTGTTTTTTTCATAATAATATAATAAAAGGCTATATTTATTAACTAATTTAAACTTTTAAAAATGAAAGTTTAAGCTAGATTGGAGAATTAAATTAAAGTTCATGACCTTTACGCAAGAATACAAGTACAGACTAGATTTTTCCCATCAATTTATGTGACAAAAATGAGCCTACATACAAAAAAGAAGAACCATTATGATGAAAAATACTTAGAAGAAACTAACAAATTCATACATATATTGTGATGTGTTTTAAAGTGCAATATAACACTTTCGAAAATAATACAATTACATAGTGTCATCACTTAACTCGATATGCTTGCAATTTCTAAAACATTCAAGAAATTGATGTAGGCACATCTTATTCTTTTAGTACATTCCCTTGCAAGCGTAGTACATGATGATGGAAAGCACAACATAAATATATGAAGACAATGAATAGAAATTATAAGAAGAAGAAATATAAATGTTGTGTTGGTTTTTTATGGGATTGATTAATTCTTGTTTCTCTTTTTTCCAGATTGAGGAAGATTTTTGCAAGTAGTTGGATCTCCCTCCCCGATGTCTGAGTCACACGTGTTAGTGCATGCCTCTAAACTACCATCTTTGAAGTCCATACATGTAGCCATGCACTCGCAATATGCATCTTCTGCTTGAGCAACATGAACATGGAGGAAGAACATAATTGCCATGGTCGCAAATATCATCGCGATCAACTTCTTGTTTTGCAATGCCATGATCAATTTCTTTTACCTCCGAAGGCTTTTCCTTCCTAACAAATTATTACTTCCTATATTCTCTTCAAATATTTTAGCCAAGATGCATATTGCACACTCATCCCAAGTATGAACTTATAAAGGATTACGAAGAACTATTTTTAGCTTTATTTTTTTCTATTTTAAAGCTTCTCTTATTTTTAGAATTTTATCTCCTTCGTATGGGCATAATGAAATGGTAAACGTCAAAACTTCAATTGTCTTTATATTTTGGCCTTTGGTTTTATTTTTAGGCACAAAATGGTCAATTGGTCAAAATCATCGGCTCTCTCCCTCTCATACACACACAGCAAGGTTAAAGTCTTTTAATTAAAATTAAAAATCTAGTTCTCATATATGTCTACTCATAAACATGAGAATATATGCATCTATGTCTTTCTACAATGTGACATTATTTAGGAGGAGGAGGGACACACCAATTAATCTAGAGTAATGGGAAGTTAGTATTTAAAATCATGATAATTTTGTGTAATTGTATCGTCCCTATAAACGACATTAAAAACATGATAATTTTTCAAAAGAATTGAACAAATTAATCCAACCTCTTGCATTAACCGCAAACCCTCAACATCCAACGATAATTCCCTTTCTTAAGATAGTTAATGACTACTAGTAAATAGTCTGACCGTTCTTTGTCTCAATTCGATGATAAAAAGGAAAACTCCATCTCGTAAAATTAAGAGGGAACAAGCACTAAAAAATTCAACATATATATATATATATATATATATATATATATATATAGGGTTTAATATGTCTAGCATGTGTCAAGCGTGTGTCAAGCAACTTTACAAATATCTTTCTTTATTTTTTTATATATTTCTTCATCAATAGTTTTCAAAAATAAAAACAAAAAATTGGCTTATAGCATAATAAGTTATACAAAATTATTATATTTATTATGAAGGACAATAATATGTGTAAGTTCATAAAATTTAAAAATAATGAATATAATTATTGTTGGTTATTAAATCACATTTTGTTATCATCGATAATCATTTAAACTATTAGAGAAGAGATATAATGAAAGAAATAATGAAAAATATGTGTAAAGCCTATTGACATGCGCTTCACACTGAAAAAACACTTGACAAGCATATTAAACCCTATTTTGTATATCATTAATCAATTAAGTGTTGACATATTATTAATTTATATTCTTTTATCATAATTTGTTATTCAATTGCTATTTTGTTATATATAGTTACTTCAGGTTTTGGAATTGCATATTATTATATTATTAGTATATATAAAAATGCATAATTAGTCATAACGTCCAGATTTTATTTCAGTATTATCTCATCCGAATCCAATTGAGATATTTCAATCAAGTTAAAATAGAAATCAAAGTTGGCTTTTTTATACTTAGTTAAATTTTAATTCTAATCAAGACGAGTACATCTCGATCTCAAATTCCATTGTATCACAGGGCGAGGTTTGACTCAATAAATTGCCTTTAATATTATAGTCTCTTAATTTTGTTCACCAATACATAATCTAAAAAGAACCATTTGTTGCATGAAATTGATATGCTTGGGCTTGGAAACAATTAATTAATTACCATGCTATGAACCATGGAATGTTTATTCTGAATGGATCACAATGGCACATGTGTAATGATAGAAGAAATGACATATTTTTACATTTTATCTGTATACATGGTTGTGTGTATATAAATACATATACATACACATATACACAAAATTATAAATATAAATATATGACGAATATTAATGTACTACCACACGAAATGGTAGCAATGTGGACCCAGATGACGGTGCGTAAGGTTTAGTGATTGCACCGTGCCTCCTTCTCTCATCTCCTTAGCCATTGAGTAGGGTTGGCCGAGCTGCACGCCTATGGTTTCGGGTGCAAGAGCTTTAGAGCGTGACACATGGGAAAACATCACCACCACTAAGATGTTGAGCATCCTCTTGGGGGTCTACGCGATTGCAGTGGTACTCTCGGCCTTGACGTCGTCTTCTTTAACTATGACCACAAGAGTAAACCCGAGGAAGCAATTGTAGAGACATTATCTATTACGGCAACAAAGCTGATGTTTCAAGCAAAGGCACTAATGCTGCCACTACAAAAGTAGCAACCACGGACAAAAGCACCAACGAACGTCAAATATGTCAACATCGCAAGCATGGCAACTCACGGTGTTGGTGGATATAGAGGCGGTTGTGGTGATGGCTACGGTGGCTGATGAAATGTTAGGGCTTTGTTTAAGTAATGTATATTAACTTTAAGCATTGTTCGATTATCGTCAAATGCGACGTTTATTTGTTAAAGAGGGAATAATTTCTTTGGCTAGCTTCAACGTATACAGTGTATATATGTTATACATATAGCTCATTGAACTTATACTTATAACCATATTTTAATAAGGATAAATCACATAAAAAAATTTGAACTTTCGACTTATTTTCAAACCTATCCCGAACTTTTATTTTTTTCTCAAATCTAGCATAAACTTCTATCTCTGTGAAAAAAGTCATGAACTTTAATTTAATTCTCAAATCTAGCATTCAATTTTATTTTAAAAACTTTAAATTGGTTATAAATATAGCCTATTATTATATTTTTAGTAAATAATAATAATAATTCAGAATCATTACATAGACAAGTTGTAAAAAAAATAAAAGGGTAAAAATTTTAGCCTATTTTGTAATTAGATCTTATTTTACTAATAACTTTGATCATTACAATACTATTTTATCTAATTATAAAATAGTCTAAAAATTTAAGCCAATTACTATCAAAGTAGTAAAAAATATTTAAATTTTTACTCTTTTATTTTTTATGAATTGGCTATGTAATGATCATAGAATTATTGTTTTTTTCATAATAATATAATAAAAGGCTATATTTATTAACTAATTTAAACTTTTAAAAATGAAAGTTTAAGCTAGATTGGAGAATTAAATTAAAGTTCATGACCTTTACGCAAGAATACAAGTACAGACTAGATTTTTCCCATCAATTTATGTGACAAAAATGAGCCTACATACAAAAAAGAAGAACCATTATGATGAAAAATACTTAGAAGAAACTAACAAATTCATACATATATTGTGATGTGTTTTAAAGTGCAATATAACACTTTCGAAAATAATACAATTACATAGTGTCATCACTTAACTCGATATGCTTGCAATTTCTAAAACATTCAAGAAATTGATGTAGGCACATCTTATTCTTTTAGTACATTCCCTTGCAAGCGTAGTACATGATGATGGAAAGCACAACATAAATATATGAAGACAATGAATAGAAATTATAAGAAGAAGAAATATAAATGTTGTGTTGGTTTTTTATGGGATTGATTAATTCTTGTTTCTCTTTTTTCCAGATTGAGGAAGATTTTTGCAAGTAGTTGGATCTCCCTCCCCGATGTCTGAGTCACACGTGTTAGTGCATGCCTCTAAACTACCATCTTTGAAGTCCATACATGTAGCCATGCACTCGCAATATGCATCTTCTGCTTGAGCAACATGAACATGGAGGAAGAACATAATTGCCATGGTCGCAAATATCATCGCGATCAACTTCTTGTTTTGCAATGCCATGATCAATTTCTTTTACCTCCGAAGGCTTTTCCTTCCTAACAAATTATTACTTCCTATATTCTCTTCAAATATTTTAGCCAAGATGCATATTGCACACTCATCCCAAGTATGAACTTATAAAGGATTACGAAGAACTATTTTTAGCTTTATTTTTTTCTATTTTAAAGCTTCTCTTATTTTTAGAATTTTATCTCCTTCGTATGGGCATAATGAAATGGTAAACGTCAAAACTTCAATTGTCTTTATATTTTGGCCTTTGGTTTTATTTTTAGGCACAAAATGGTCAATTGGTCAAAATCATCGGCTCTCTCCCTCTCATACACACACAGCAAGGTTAAAGTCTTTTAATTAAAATTAAAAATCTAGTTCTCATATATGTCTACTCATAAACATGAGAATATATGCATCTATGTCTTTCTACAATGTGACATTATTTAGGAGGAGGAGGGACACACCAATTAATCTAGAGTAATGGGAAGTTAGTATTTAAAATCATGATAATTTTGTGTAATTGTATCGTCCCTATAAACGACATTAAAAACATGATAATTTTTCAAAAGAATTGAACAAATTAATCCAACCTCTTGCATTAACCGCAAACCCTCAACATCCAACGATAATTCCCTTTCTTAAGATAGTTAATGACTACTAGTAAATAGTCTGACCGTTCTTTGTCTCAATTCGATGATAAAAAGGAAAACTCCATCTCGTAAAATTAAGAGGGAACAAGCACTAAAAAATTCAACATATATATATATATATATATATAGGGTTTAATATGTCTAGCATGTGTCAAGCGTGTGTCAAGCAACTTTACAAATATCTTTCTTTATTTTTTTATGTATTTCTTCATCAATAGTTTTCAAAAATAAAAACAAAAAATTGGCTTATAGCATAATAAGTTATACAAAATTATTATATTTATTATGAAGGACAATAATATGTGTAAGTTCATAAAATTTAAAAATAATGAATATAATTATTGTTGGTTATTAAATCACATTTTGTTATCATCGATAATCATTTAAACTATTAGAGAAGAGATATAATGAAAGAAATAATGAAAAATATGTGTAAAGCCTATTGACATGCGCTTCACACTGAAAAAACACTTGACAAGCATATTAAACCCTATTTTGTATATCATTAATCAATTAAGTGTTGACATATTATTAATTTATATTCTTTTATCATAATTTGTTATTCAATTGCTATTTTGTTATATATAGTTACTTCAGGTTTTGGAATTGCATATTATTATATTATTAGTATATATAAAAATGCATAATTAGTCATAACGTCCAGATTTTATTTCAGTATTATCTCATCCGAATCCAATTGAGATATTTCAATCAAGTTAAAATAGAAATCAAAGTTGGCTTTTTTATACTTAGTTAAATTTTAATTCTAATCAAGACGAGTACATCTCGATCTCAAATTCCATTGTATCACAGGGCGAGGTTTGACTCAATAAATTGCCTTTAATATTATAGTCTCTTAATTTTGTTCACCAATACATAATCTAAAAAGAACCATTTGTTGCATGAAATTGATATGCTTGGGCTTGGAAACAATTAATTAATTACCATGCTATGAACCATGGAATGTTTATTCTGAATGGATCACAATGGCACATGTGTAATGATAGAAGAAATGACATATTTTTACATTTTATCTGTATACATGGTTGTGTGTATATAAATACATATACATACACATATACACAAAATTATAAATATAAATATATGACGAATATTAATGTACTACCACACGAAATGGTAGCAATGTGGACCCAGATGACGGTGCGTAAGGTTTAGTGATTGCACCGTGCCTCCTTCTCTCATCTCCTTAGCCATTGAGTAGGATTGGCCGAGCTGCACGCCTATGGTTTCGGGTGCAAGAGCTTTAGAGCGTGACACATGGGAACAACATCACCACCACTAAGATGTTGAGCATCCTCTTGGGGGTCTACGCGATTGCAGTGGTACTCTCGGCCTTGACGTCGTCTTCTTTAACTATGACCACAAGAGTAAACCCGAGGAAGCAATTGTAGAGACATTATCTATTACGGCAACAAAGCTGATGTTTCAAGCAAAGGCACTAATGCTGCCACTACAAAAGTAGCAACCACGGACAAAAGCACCAACGAACGTCAAATATGTCAACATCGCAAGCATGGCAACTCACGGTGTTGGTGGATATAGAGGCGGTTGTGGTGATGGCTACGGTGGCTGATGAAATGTTAGGGCTTTGTTTAAGTAATGTATATTAACTTTAAGCATTGTTCGATTATCGTCAAATGCGACGTTTATTTGTTAAAGAGGGAATAATTTCTTTGGCTAGCTTCAACGTATACAGTGTATATATGTTATACATATAGCTCATTGAACTTATACTTATAACCATATTTTAATAAGGATAAATCACATAAAAAAATTTGAACTTTCGACTTATTTTCAAACCTATCCCGAACTTTTATTTTTTTCTCAAATCTAGCATAAACTTCTATCTCTGTGAAAAAAGTCATGAACTTTAATTTAATTCTCAAATCTAGCATTCAATTTTATTTTAAAAACTTTAAATTGGTTATAAATATAGCCTATTATTATATTTTTAGTAAATAATAATAATAATTCAGAATCATTACATAGACAAGTTGTAAAAAAAATAAAAGGGTAAAAATTTTAGCCTATTTTGTAATTAGATCTTATTTTACTAATAACTTTGATCATTACTTAGATAAAATAGTCTAAAAATTTAAGCCAATTACTATCAAAGTAGTAAAAAATATTTAAATTTTTACTCTTTTATTTTTTATGAATTGGCTATGTAATGATCATAGAATTATTGTTTTTTTCATAATAATATAATAAAAGGCTATATTTATTAACTAATTTAAACTTTTAAAAATGAAAGTTTAAGCTAGATTGGAGAATTAAATTAAAGTTCATGACCTTTACGCAAGAATACAAGTACAGACTAGATTTTTCCCATCAATTTATGTGACAAAAATGAGCCTACATACAAAAAAGAAGAACCATTATGATGAAAAATACTTAGAAGAAACTAACAAATTCATACATATATTGTGATGTGTTTTAAAGTGCAATATAACACTTTCGAAAATAATACAATTACATAGTGTCATCACTTAACTCGATATGCTTGCAATTTCTAAAACATTCAAGAAATTGATGTAGGCACATCTTATTCTTTTAGTACATTCCCTTGCAAGCGTAGTACATGATGATGGAAAGCACAACATAAATATATGAAGACAATGAATAGAAATTATAAGAAGAAGAAATATAAATGTTGTGTTGGTTTTTTATGGGATTGATTAATTCTTGTTTCTCTTTTTTCCAGATTGAGGAAGATTTTTGCAAGTAGTTGGATCTCCCTCCCCGATGTCTGAGTCACACGTGTTAGTGCATGCCTCTAAACTACCATCTTTGAAGTCCATACATGTAGCCATGCACTCGCAATATGCATCTTCTGCTTGAGCAACATGAACATGGAGGAAGAACATAATTGCCATGGTCGCAAATATCATCGCGATCAACTTCTTGTTTTGCAATGCCATGATCAATTTCTTTTACCTCCGAAGGCTTTTCCTTCCTAACAAATTATTACTTCCTATATTCTCTTCAAATATTTTAGCCAAGATGCATATTGCACACTCATCCCAAGTATGAACTTATAAAGGATTACGAAGAACTATTTTTAGCTTTATTTTTTTCTATTTTAAAGCTTCTCTTATTTTTAGAATTTTATCTCCTTCGTATGGGCATAATGAAATGGTAAACGTCAAAACTTCAATTGTCTTTATATTTTGGCCTTTGGTTTTATTTTTAGGCACAAAATGGTCAATTGGTCAAAATCATCGGCTCTCTCCCTCTCATACACACACAGCAAGGTTAAAGTCTTTTAATTAAAATTAAAAATCTAGTTCTCATATATGTCTACTCATAAACATGAGAATATATGCATCTATGTCTTTCTACAATGTGACATTATTTAGGAGGAGGAGGGACACACCAATTAATCTAGAGTAATGGGAAGTTAGTATTTAAAATCATGATAATTTTGTGTAATTGTATCGTCCCTATAAACGACATTAAAAACATGATAATTTTTCAAAAGAATTGAACAAATTAATCCAACCTCTTGCATTAACCGCAAACCCTCAACATCCAACGATAATTCCCTTTCTTAAGATAGTTAATGACTACTAGTAAATAGTCTGACCGTTCTTTGTCTCAATTCGATGATAAAAAGGAAAACTCCATCTCGTAAAATTAAGAGGGAACAAGCACTAAAAAATTCAACATATATATATATATATATATATATATATATATATAGGGTTTAATATGTCTAGCATGTGTCAAGCGTGTGTCAAGCAACTTTACAAATATCTTTCTTTATTTTTTTATATATTTCTTCATCAATAGTTTTCAAAAATAAAAACAAAAAATTGGCTTATAGCATAATAAGTTATACAAAATTATTATATTTATTATGAAGGACAATAATATGTGTAAGTTCATAAAATTTAAAAATAATGAATATAATTATTGTTGGTTATTAAATCACATTTTGTTATCATCGATAATCATTTAAACTATTAGAGAAGAGATATAATGAAAGAAATAATGAAAAATATGTGTAAAGCCTATTGACATGCGCTTCACACTGAAAAAACACTTGACAAGCATATTAAACCCTATTTTGTATATCATTAATCAATTAAGTGTTGACATATTATTAATTTATATTCTTTTATCATAATTTGTTATTCAATTGCTATTTTGTTATATATAGTTACTTCAGGTTTTGGAATTGCATATTATTATATTATTAGTATATATAAAAATGCATAATTAGTCATAACGTCCAGATTTTATTTCAGTATTATCTCATCCGAATCCAATTGAGATATTTCAATCAAGTTAAAATAGAAATCAAAGTTGGCTTTTTTATACTTAGTTAAATTTTAATTCTAATCAAGACGAGTACATCTCGATCTCAAATTCCATTGTATCACAGGGCGAGGTTTGACTCAATAAATTGCCTTTAATATTATAGTCTCTTAATTTTGTTCACCAATACATAATCTAAAAAGAACCATTTGTTGCATGAAATTGATATGCTTGGGCTTGGAAACAATTAATTAATTACCATGCTATGAACCATGGAATGTTTATTCTGAATGGATCACAATGGCACATGTGTAATGATAGAAGAAATGACATATTTTTACATTTTATCTGTATACATGGTTGTGTGTATATAAATACATATACATACACATATACACAAAATTATAAATATAAATATATGACGAATATTAATGTACTACCACACGAAATGGTAGCAATGTGGACCCAGATGACGGTGCGTAAGGTTTAGTGATTGCACCGTGCCTCCTTCTCTCATCTCCTTAGCCATTGAGTAGGGTTGGCCGAGCTGCACGCCTATGGTTTCGGGTGCAAGAGCTTTAGAGCGTGACACATGGGAAAACATCACCACCACTAAGATGTTGAGCATCCTCTTGGGGGTCTACGCGATTGCAGTGGTACTCTCGGCCTTGACGTCGTCTTCTTTAACTATGACCACAAGAGTAAACCCGAGGAAGCAATTGTAGAGACATTATCTATTACGGCAACAAAGCTGATGTTTCAAGCAAAGGCACTAATGCTGCCACTACAAAAGTAGCAACCACGGACAAAAGCACCAACGAACGTCAAATATGTCAACATCGCAAGCATGGCAACTCACGGTGTTGGTGGATATAGAGGCGGTTGTGGTGATGGCTACGGTGGCTGATGAAATGTTAGGGCTTTGTTTAAGTAATGTATATTAACTTTAAGCATTGTTCGATTATCGTCAAATGCGACGTTTATTTGTTAAAGAGGGAATAATTTCTTTGGCTAGCTTCAACGTATACAGTGTATATATGTTATACATATAGCTCATTGAACTTATACTTATAACCATATTTTAATAAGGATAAATCACATAAAAAAATTTGAACTTTCGACTTATTTTCAAACCTATCCCGAACTTTTATTTTTTTCTCAAATCTAGCATAAACTTCTATCTCTGTGAAAAAAGTCATGAACTTTAATTTAATTCTCAAATCTAGCATTCAATTTTATTTTAAAAACTTTAAATTGGTTATAAATATAGCCTATTATTATATTTTTAGTAAATAATAATAATAATTCAGAATCATTACATAGACAAGTTGTAAAAAAAATAAAAGGGTAAAAATTTTAGCCTATTTTGTAATTAGATCTTATTTTACTAATAACTTTGATCATTACAATACTATTTTATCTAATTATAAAATAGTCTAAAAATTTAAGCCAATTACTATCAAAGTAGTAAAAAATATTTAAATTTTTACTCTTTTATTTTTTATGAATTGGCTATGTAATGATCATAGAATTATTGTTTTTTTCATAATAATATAATAAAAGGCTATATTTATTAACTAATTTAAACTTTTAAAAATGAAAGTTTAAGCTAGATTGGAGAATTAAATTAAAGTTCATGACCTTTACGCAAGAATACAAGTACAGACTAGATTTTTCCCATCAATTTATGTGACAAAAATGAGCCTACATACAAAAAAGAAGAACCATTATGATGAAAAATACTTAGAAGAAACTAACAAATTCATACATATATTGTGATGTGTTTTAAAGTGCAATATAACACTTTCGAAAATAATACAATTACATAGTGTCATCACTTAACTCGATATGCTTGCAATTTCTAAAACATTCAAGAAATTGATGTAGGCACATCTTATTCTTTTAGTACATTCCCTTGCAAGCGTAGTACATGATGATGGAAAGCACAACATAAATATATGAAGACAATGAATAGAAATTATAAGAAGAAGAAATATAAATGTTGTGTTGGTTTTTTATGGGATTGATTAATTCTTGTTTCTCTTTTTTCCAGATTGAGGAAGATTTTTGCAAGTAGTTGGATCTCCCTCCCCGATGTCTGAGTCACACGTGTTAGTGCATGCCTCTAAACTACCATCTTTGAAGTCCATACATGTAGCCATGCACTCGCAATATGCATCTTCTGCTTGAGCAACATGAACATGGAGGAAGAACATAATTGCCATGGTCGCAAATATCATCGCGATCAACTTCTTGTTTTGCAATGCCATGATCAATTTCTTTTACCTCCGAAGGCTTTTCCTTCCTAACAAATTATTACTTCCTATATTCTCTTCAAATATTTTAGCCAAGATGCATATTGCACACTCATCCCAAGTATGAACTTATAAAGGATTACGAAGAACTATTTTTAGCTTTATTTTTTTCTATTTTAAAGCTTCTCTTATTTTTAGAATTTTATCTCCTTCGTATGGGCATAATGAAATGGTAAACGTCAAAACTTCAATTGTCTTTATATTTTGGCCTTTGGTTTTATTTTTAGGCACAAAATGGTCAATTGGTCAAAATCATCGGCTCTCTCCCTCTCATACACACACAGCAAGGTTAAAGTCTTTTAATTAAAATTAAAAATCTAGTTCTCATATATGTCTACTCATAAACATGAGAATATATGCATCTATGTCTTTCTACAATGTGACATTATTTAGGAGGAGGAGGGACACACCAATTAATCTAGAGTAATGGGAAGTTAGTATTTAAAATCATGATAATTTTGTGTAATTGTATCGTCCCTATAAACGACATTAAAAACATGATAATTTTTCAAAAGAATTGAACAAATTAATCCAACCTCTTGCATTAACCGCAAACCCTCAACATCCAACGATAATTCCCTTTCTTAAGATAGTTAATGACTACTAGTAAATAGTCTGACCGTTCTTTGTCTCAATTCGATGATAAAAAGGAAAACTCCATCTCGTAAAATTAAGAGGGAACAAGCACTAAAAAATTCAACATATATATATATATATATATATATATATATATATATATATAGGGTTTAATATGTCTAGCATGTGTCAAGCGTGTGTCAAGCAACTTTACAAATATCTTTCTTTATTTTTTTATGTATTTCTTCATCAATAGTTTTCAAAAATAAAAACAAAAAATTGGCTTATAGCATAATAAGTTATACAAAATTATTATATTTATTATGAAGGACAATAATATGTGTAAGTTCATAAAATTTAAAAATAATGAATATAATTATTGTTGGTTATTAAATCACATTTTGTTATCATCGATAATCATTTAAACTATTAGAGAAGAGATATAATGAAAGAAATAATGAAAAATATGTGTAAAGCCTATTGACATGCGCTTCACACTGAAAAAACACTTGACAAGCATATTAAACCCTATTTTGTATATCATTAATCAATTAAGTGTTGACATATTATTAATTTATATTCTTTTATCATAATTTGTTATTCAATTGCTATTTTGTTATATATAGTTACTTCAGGTTTTGGAATTGCATATTATTATATTATTAGTATATATAAAAATGCATAATTAGTCATAACGTCCAGATTTTATTTCAGTATTATCTCATCCGAATCCAATTGAGATATTTCAATCAAGTTAAAATAGAAATCAAAGTTGGCTTTTTTATACTTAGTTAAATTTTAATTCTAATCAAGACGAGTACATCTCGATCTCAAATTCCATTGTATCACAGGGCGAGGTTTGACTCAATAAATTGCCTTTAATATTATAGTCTCTTAATTTTGTTCACCAATACATAATCTAAAAAGAACCATTTGTTGCATGAAATTGATATGCTTGGGCTTGGAAACAATTAATTAATTACCATGCTATGAACCATGGAATGTTTATTCTGAATGGATCACAATGGCACATGTGTAATGATAGAAGAAATGACATATTTTTACATTTTATCTGTATACATGGTTGTGTGTATATAAATACATATACATACACATATACACAAAATTATAAATATAAATATATGACGAATATTAATGTACTACCACACGAAATGGTAGCAATGTGGACCCAGATGACGGTGCGTAAGGTTTAGTGATTGCACCGTGCCTCCTTCTCTCATCTCCTTAGCCATTGAGTAGGATTGGCCGAGCTGCACGCCTATGGTTTCGGGTGCAAGAGCTTTAGAGCGTGACACATGGGAACAACATCACCACCACTAAGATGTTGAGCATCCTCTTGGGGGTCTACGCGATTGCAGTGGTACTCTCGGCCTTGACGTCGTCTTCTTTAACTATGACCACAAGAGTAAACCCGAGGAAGCAATTGTAGAGACATTATCTATTACGGCAACAAAGCTGATGTTTCAAGCAAAGGCACTAATGCTGCCACTACAAAAGTAGCAACCACGGACAAAAGCACCAACGAACGTCAAATATGTCAACATCGCAAGCATGGCAACTCACGGTGTTGGTGGATATAGAGGCGGTTGTGGTGATGGCTACGGTGGCTGATGAAATGTTAGGGCTTTGTTTAAGTAATGTATATTAACTTTAAGCATTGTTCGATTATCGTCAAATGCGACGTTTATTTGTTAAAGAGGGAATAATTTCTTTGGCTAGCTTCAACGTATACAGTGTATATATGTTATACATATAGCTCATTGAACTTATACTTATAACCATATTTTAATAAGGATAAATCACATAAAAAAATTTGAACTTTCGACTTATTTTCAAACCTATCCCGAACTTTTATTTTTTTCTCAAATCTAGCATAAACTTCTATCTCTGTGAAAAAAGTCATGAACTTTAATTTAATTCTCAAATCTAGCATTCAATTTTATTTTAAAAACTTTAAATTGGTTATAAATATAGCCTATTATTATATTTTTAGTAAATAATAATAATAATTCAGAATCATTACATAGACAAGTTGTAAAAAAAATAAAAGGGTAAAAATTTTAGCCTATTTTGTAATTAGATCTTATTTTACTAATAACTTTGATCATTACTTAGATAAAATAGTCTAAAAATTTAAGCCAATTACTATCAAAGTAGTAAAAAATATTTAAATTTTTACTCTTTTATTTTTTATGAATTGGCTATGTAATGATCATAGAATTATTGTTTTTTTCATAATAATATAATAAAAGGCTATATTTATTAACTAATTTAAACTTTTAAAAATGAAAGTTTAAGCTAGATTGGAGAATTAAATTAAAGTTCATGACCTTTACGCAAGAATACAAGTACAGACTAGATTTTTCCCATCAATTTATGTGACAAAAATGAGCCTACATACAAAAAAGAAGAACCATTATGATGAAAAATACTTAGAAGAAACTAACAAATTCATACATATATTGTGATGTGTTTTAAAGTGCAATATAACACTTTCGAAAATAATACAATTACATAGTGTCATCACTTAACTCGATATGCTTGCAATTTCTAAAACATTCAAGAAATTGATGTAGGCACATCTTATTCTTTTAGTACATTCCCTTGCAAGCGTAGTACATGATGATGGAAAGCACAACATAAATATATGAAGACAATGAATAGAAATTATAAGAAGAAGAAATATAAATGTTGTGTTGGTTTTTTATGGGATTGATTAATTCTTGTTTCTCTTTTTTCCAGATTGAGGAAGATTTTTGCAAGTAGTTGGATCTCCCTCCCCGATGTCTGAGTCACACGTGTTAGTGCATGCCTCTAAACTACCATCTTTGAAGTCCATACATGTAGCCATGCACTCGCAATATGCATCTTCTGCTTGAGCAACATGAACATGGAGGAAGAACATAATTGCCATGGTCGCAAATATCATCGCGATCAACTTCTTGTTTTGCAATGCCATGATCAATTTCTTTTACCTCCGAAGGCTTTTCCTTCCTAACAAATTATTACTTCCTATATTCTCTTCAAATATTTTAGCCAAGATGCATATTGCACACTCATCCCAAGTATGAACTTATAAAGGATTACGAAGAACTATTTTTAGCTTTATTTTTTTCTATTTTAAAGCTTCTCTTATTTTTAGAATTTTATCTCCTTCGTATGGGCATAATGAAATGGTAAACGTCAAAACTTCAATTGTCTTTATATTTTGGCCTTTGGTTTTATTTTTAGGCACAAAATGGTCAATTGGTCAAAATCATCGGCTCTCTCCCTCTCATACACACACAGCAAGGTTAAAGTCTTTTAATTAAAATTAAAAATCTAGTTCTCATATATGTCTACTCATAAACATGAGAATATATGCATCTATGTCTTTCTACAATGTGACATTATTTAGGAGGAGGAGGGACACACCAATTAATCTAGAGTAATGGGAAGTTAGTATTTAAAATCATGATAATTTTGTGTAATTGTATCGTCCCTATAAACGACATTAAAAACATGATAATTTTTCAAAAGAATTGAACAAATTAATCCAACCTCTTGCATTAACCGCAAACCCTCAACATCCAACGATAATTCCCTTTCTTAAGATAGTTAATGACTACTAGTAAATAGTCTGACCGTTCTTTGTCTCAATTCGATGATAAAAAGGAAAACTCCATCTCGTAAAATTAAGAGGGAACAAGCACTAAAAAATTCAACATATATATATATATATATATATATATATATATATAGGGTTTAATATGTCTAGCATGTGTCAAGCGTGTGTCAAGCAACTTTACAAATATCTTTCTTTATTTTTTTATATATTTCTTCATCAATAGTTTTCAAAAATAAAAACAAAAAATTGGCTTATAGCATAATAAGTTATACAAAATTATTATATTTATTATGAAGGACAATAATATGTGTAAGTTCATAAAATTTAAAAATAATGAATATAATTATTGTTGGTTATTAAATCACATTTTGTTATCATCGATAATCATTTAAACTATTAGAGAAGAGATATAATGAAAGAAATAATGAAAAATATGTGTAAAGCCTATTGACATGCGCTTCACACTGAAAAAACACTTGACAAGCATATTAAACCCTATTTTGTATATCATTAATCAATTAAGTGTTGACATATTATTAATTTATATTCTTTTATCATAATTTGTTATTCAATTGCTATTTTGTTATATATAGTTACTTCAGGTTTTGGAATTGCATATTATTATATTATTAGTATATATAAAAATGCATAATTAGTCATAACGTCCAGATTTTATTTCAGTATTATCTCATCCGAATCCAATTGAGATATTTCAATCAAGTTAAAATAGAAATCAAAGTTGGCTTTTTTATACTTAGTTAAATTTTAATTCTAATCAAGACGAGTACATCTCGATCTCAAATTCCATTGTATCACAGGGCGAGGTTTGACTCAATAAATTGCCTTTAATATTATAGTCTCTTAATTTTGTTCACCAATACATAATCTAAAAAGAACCATTTGTTGCGTGAAATTGATATGCTTGGGCTTTGAAACAATTAATTAATTACCATGCTATGAACCATGGAATGTTTATTCTGAATGGATCACAATGGCACATGTGTAATGATAGAAGAAATGACATATTTTTACATTTTTACATTTTATATGTATACATGGTTGTGTGTATATAAATACATATACATACACATATACACAAAATTATAAATATAAATATATAACGAATATTAATGTACTACCACACGAAATGGTAGCAATGTGGACCCAGATGACGGTGCATAAGGTTTAGTGATTGCACCGTGCCTCCTTCTCTCATCTCCTTAGCCATTGAGTAGGGTTGACCGAGCTGCACGCCTATGGTTTCGGGTGCAAGAGCTTTAGAGCGTGACACATGGGAACAACATCACCACCACTAAGATGTTGAGCATCCTCTTGGGGGTCTACGCGATTGCAGTGGTACTCTCGGCCTTGACGTCGTCTTCTTTAACTATGACCACAAGAGTAAACCCGAGGAAGCAATTGTAGAGACATTATCTATTACGGCAACAAAGCTGATGTTTCAAGCAAAGGCACTAATGCTGCCACTACAAAAGTAGCAACCACGGACAAAAGCACCAACGAACGTCAAAGATGTGAACATCGCAAGCATGGCAACTCACGGTGTTGGTGGATATAGAGGCGGTTGTGGTGATGGCTGCGGTGGCTGATGAAATGTTAGGGCTTTGTTTAAGTAATGTATATTAACTTTAAGCATTGTTCGATTATCGTCAAATGCGACGTTTATTTGTTAAAGAGGGAATAATTTCTTTGGCTAGCTTCAACGTATACAGTGTATATATGTTATACATATAGCTCATTGAACCTATACTTATAACCATATTTTAATAAGGATAAATCACATAAAAAAATTTGAACTTTCGACTTATTTTCAAACCTATCCCGAACTTTTATTTTTTTCTCAAATCTAGCATAAACTTCTATTCTATGAAAAAAGTCATGAACTTTAATTTAATTCTCAAATCTAGCAATCAATTTTATTTTAAAAACTTTAAATTGGTTATAAATATAGCCTATTATTACATTTTTATTAAATAATAATAATAATAATTCAGAATCATTACATAGACAAGTTGTAAAAAAAATAAAAGGGTAAAAATTTTAGCCTATTTTGTAATTAGATCTTATTTTACTAATAACTTTGATCATTACAATACTATTTTATCTAATTATAAAATAGTCTAAAAATTTAAGCCAATTACTATCAAAGTAGTAAAAAATATTTAAATTTCTACTCTTTTATTTTTTATGAATTGGCTATGTAATGATCATAGAATTATTGTTTTTTTCATAATAATACAATAAAAGGCTATATTTATTAACTAATTTAAACTTTTAAAAATGAAAGTTTAAGCTAGATTGGAGAATTAAATTAAAGTTCATGACCTTTACGCAAGAATACAAGTACAGACCAGATTTTTCCCATCAATTTATGTGACAAAAATGAGCCTACATACAAAAAAGAAGAACCATTATGATGAAAAATACTTAGAAGAAATTAACAAATTCATACATATATTGTGATGTGTTTTAAAGTGCAATATAACACTTTCGAAAATAATACAATTACATAGTGTCATCACTTAACTCGATATGCTTGCAATTTCTAAAACATTCAAGAAATTGATGTAGGCACATCTTATTCTTTTAGTACATTCCCTTGCAAGCGTAGTACATGATGATGGAAAGCACAACATAAATATATGAAGACAGTGAATAGAAATTATAAGAAGAAGAAATATAAATGTTGTGTTGGTTTTTTATGGGATTGATTAATTCTTGTTTCTCTTTTTTCCAGATTGAGGAAGATTTTTGCAAGTAGTTGGATCTCCCTCCACGATGTCTGAGTCACACGTGTTAGTGCATGCCTCTAAACTACCATCTTTGAAGTCCATACATGTAGCCATGCACTCGCAATATGCATCTTCTGCTTGAGCAACATGAACATGGAGGAAGAACATAATTGCCATGGTCGCAAATATCATCGCGATCAACTTCTTGTTTTGCAATGCCATGATCAATTTCTTTTACCTCCGAAGGCTTTTCCTTCCTAACAAATTATTACTTCCTATATTCTCTTCAAATATTTTAGCCAAGATGCATATTGCACACTCATCCCAAGTATGAACTTATAAAGGATTACGAAGAACTATTTTTAGCTTTATTTTTTTCTATTTTAAAGCTTCTCTTATTTTTAGAATTTTATCTCCTTCGTATGAGCATAATGAAATGGTAAACGTCAAAACTTCAATTGTCTTTATATTTTGGCCTTTGGTTTTATTTTTAGGCACAAAATGGTCAATTGGTCAAAATCATCGGCTCTCTCCCTCCCATACACACACATTAAGGTTAAAGTCTTTTAATTAAAATTAAAAATCTAGTTCTCATATAAGTGCACTCATAAACATGAGAATATATGCATCTATGTCTTTCTACAATGTGACATTATTTAGGAGGAGGGGGGACACACCATTTAATCTAGAGTAATGGGAAGTTAGTATTTAAAATCATGATAATTTTGTGTAATTGTATCGTATCTATAAACGACATTAAAAACATGATAATTTTTTCAAAAGAATTGAACAAATTAATCCAACCTCTTGCATTAACCGCAAACCATCAACATCCAACGATAACTCCCTTTCTTAAGATAGTTAATGACTACTAGTAAATAGTCTGACCGTTCTTTGTCCCAATTCGATGATAAAAAGGAAAACTCCAGCTCGTAAAATTAAGAGGGAACAAGCACTAAAAAATTCAACATATATATATATATATATATATATATATACATATATATATAGGGTTTAATATGTCTAGCATGTGTCAAGCAACTTTACAAATATCTTTCTTTATTTTTTTATATATTTCTTCATCAATAATTTTCAAAAATAAAAACAAAAAATTGGCTTATAGCATAATAAGTTATACAAAATTATTATATTTATTATGAAGGACAATAATATGTGTAAGTTTGTAAAATTTAAAAATAATGAATATAATTATTGTTGGTTATTAAATCACATTTTGTTATCATCGATAATCATTTAAACTATTAGAGAAGAGATATAATGAAAGAAATAATGAAAAATATGTGTAAAGCCTATTGACATGCGCTTCACACTGAAAAAACACTTGACACGCATATTAAACCCTATTTTGTATATCATTAATCAATTAAGTGTTGACATATTATTAATTTATATTCTTTTATCATAATTTGTTATTCAATTACTATTTTGTTATATATAGTTATTTCAGGTTTTGGAATTGCATATTATTATATTATTAGTATATATAAAAATGCATAATTAGTCATAACGTCCAGATTTTATTTCAGTATTATCTCATCCGAATCCAATTGAGATATTTCAATCAAGTTAAAATAGAAATCAAAGTTGGCTTTTTTATACTTAGTTAAATTTTAATTATAATCAAGATGAGTACATCTCGATCTCAAATTCCATTGTATCACAGGGCGAGGTTTGACTCAATAAATTGCCTTTAATATTATAGTCTCTTAATTTTGTTCACCAATACATAATCTAAAAAGAACCATTTGTTGCGTGAAATTGATATGCTTGGGCTTTGAAACAATTAAATAATTACCATGCTATGAACCATGGAATGTTTATTCTGAATGGATCACAATGGCACATGTGTAATGATAGAAGAAATGACATATTTTTACATTTTTACATTTTATATGTATACATGGTTGTGTGTATATAAATACATATACATACACATATACACAAAATTATAAATATAAATATATAACGAATATTAATGTACTACCACACGAAATGGTAGCAATGTGGACCCAGATGACGGTGCATAAGGTTTAGTGATTGCACCGTGCCTCCTTCTCTCATCTCCTTAGCCATTGAGTAGGGTTGACCGAGCTGCACGCCTATGGTTTCGGGTGCAAGAGCTTTAGAGCGTGACACATGGGAACAACATCACCACCACTAAGATGTTGAGCATCCTCTTGGGGGTCTACGCGATTGCAGTGGTACTCTCGGCCTTGACGTCGTCTTCTTTAACTATGACCACAAGAGTAAACCCGAGGAAGCAATTGTAGAGACATTATCTATTACGGCAACAAAGCTGATGTTTCAAGCAAAGGCACTAATGTTGCCACTACAAAAGTAGCAACCACGGACAAAAGCACCAACGAACGTCAAAGATGTGAACATCGCAAGCATGGCAACTCACAGTGTTGGTGGATATAGATGCGGTTGTGGTGATGGCTGCGGTGGCTGATGAAATGTTAGGGCTTTGTTTAAGTAATGTATATTAACTTTAAGCATTGTTCGATTATCGTCAAATGCGACGTTTATTTGTTAAAGAGGGAATAATTTCTTTGGCTAGCTTCAACGTATACAGTGTATATATGTTATACATATAGCTCATTGAACCTATACTTATTACCATATTTTAATAAGGATAAATCACATAAAAAAATTTGAACTTTCGACTTATTTTCAAACCTATCCCGAACTTTTATTTTTTTCTCAAATCTAGCATAAACTTCTATTCTATGAAAAAAGTCATGAACTTTAATTTAATTCTCAAATCTAGCAATAAATTTTATTTTAAAAACTTTAAATTGGTTATAAATATAGCCTATTATTACATTTTTATTAAATAATAATAATAATTCAGAATCATTACATAGACAAGTTGTAAAAAAAATAAAAGGGTAAAAATTTTAGCCTATTTTGTAATTAGATCTTATTTTACTAATAACTTTGATCATTACAATACTATTTTATCTAATTATAAAATAGTCTAAAAATTTAAGCCAATTACTATCAAAGTAGTAAAAAATATTTAAATTTCTACTCTTTTATTTTTTATGAATTGGCTATGTAATGATCATAGAATTATTGTTTTTTTCATAATAATACAATAAAGGGCTATATTTATTAACTAATTTAAACTTTTAAAAATGAAAGTTTAAGCTAGATTGGAGAATTAAATTAAAGTTCATGACCTTTACGCAAGAATACAAGTACAGACTAGATTTTTCCCATCAATTTATGTGACAAAAATGAGCCTACATACAAAAAAGAAGAACCATTATGATGAAAAATACTTAGAAGAAATTAACAAATTCATACATATATTGTGATGTGTTTTAAAGTGCAATATAACACTTTCGAAAATAATACAATTACATAGTGTCATCACTTAACTCGATATGCTTGCAATTTCTAAAACATTCAAGAAATTGATGTAGGCACATCTTATTCTTTTAGTACATTCCCTTGCAAGCGTAGTACATGATGATGGAAAGCACAACATAAATATATGAAGACAATGAATAGAAATTATAAGAAGAAGAAATATAAATGTTGTGTTGGTTTTTTATGGGATCGATTAATTCTTGTTTCTCTTTTTTCCAGATTGAGGAAGATTTTTGCAAGTAGTTGGATCTCCCTCCCCGATGTCTGAGTCACACGTGTTAGTGCATGCCTCTAAACTACCATCTTTGAAGTCCATACATGTAGCCATGCACTCGCAATATGCATCTTCTGCTTGAGCAACGTGAACATGGAGGAAGAACATAATTGCCATGGTCGCAAATATCATCGCGATCAACTTCTTGTTTTGCAATGCCATGAGCAATTTCTTTTACCTCCGAAGGCTTTTCCTTCCTAACAAATTATTACTTCCTATATTCTCTTCAAATATTTTAGCCAAGATGCATATTGCACACTCATCCCAAGTATGAACTTATAAAGGATTACGAAGAACTATTTTTAGCTTTATTTTTTTCTATTTTAAAGCTTCTCTTATTTTTAGAATTTTATCTCCTTCGTATGGGCATAATGAAATGGTAAACGTCAAAACTTCAATTGTCTTTATATTTTGGCCTTTGGTTTTATTTTTAGGCACAAAATGGTCAATTGGTCAAAATCATCGGCTCTCTCCCTCTCATACACACACATCAAGGTTAAAGTCTTTTAATTAAAATTAAAAATCTAGTTCTCATATATGTCTACTCATAAACATGAGAATATATGCATCTATGTCATTCTACAATGTGACATTATTTAGGAGGAGGGGGGACACACCACTTAATCTAGTGTAATGGGAAGTTAGTATTTAAAATCATGATAATTTTGTGTAATTGTATCGTGCCTATAAATGACATTAAAAACATGACAATTTTTTGTAAAAGAATTGAACAAATTAATCCATCCTCTTGCATTAACCGCAAACCCTCAACATCCAATGATAATTCCCTTTCTTAAGATAGTTAATGACTACTAGTAAATAGTGGGACCGTTCTTTGTCTCAATTCAATGATAAAAAGGAAAACTCCATCTCGTAAAATTAAGAGGGAACAAGCACTAAAAATTTCAACATATATATATTTTTAGGTTTTAATATGTGGGTCTAGCATGTGTCAATATATATATATATATATATTTAGGGTTTAATATGTGTGTCTAGCATGTGTCAAGCATGTGTCAAGCAACTTTACAAATATCTTTCTTTACTTTTTTATATATTTCTTCATCAATAGTTTTCAAAAATAAAAACAAAAAATTGGTTTATAGAATAATAAGTAATAAAAAATTATTATATTTATTATGAAGGATAATAATATGCGTAAGTTCGTAAAATTTGAAAATAATGAATATAATTATTGTTGGTGATTAAATCACATTTTGTTATCATCAATGATCATTTAAACTATTAGAGAAGAGATATATTGAAAAAAATAATGAAAAATATGTGTAAAGCCTATTGGCATGCGTTTCACACTGAAAAAACACTTGACACGCATATTAAACCCTATTTTGTATATCATTAATTAATTTAGTGTTGACCATATTATTAATTTATATTCTTTTATCATAATTTGTTATTCAATTATTATTTTGTTATATATATTTACTTCAGGTTTCATAATTGTGTATTATTATATTATTAGTATATATAAAAATGCATAATTAGTCATAACGTCCATATTTTATTTCAGTATTATCCCATCTGAATCCAATTGAGATATTTCGATCAAGTTAAAATAGAAATCAAAGTTGGCTTTTTTATATTTAGTTAAATTTTAATTCTAATCAAGATGAGTACATCTAGATCTCAAATTCCATTGGTTTGACTCAATAAATTGCCTTTAATATTCTATTCTCTTAATTTTGTTCACCAATACATAATCTAAAAATAACCATTTGTTGCGTGAAATTGATATGCTTGGGCTTTGGAACAATTAATTAATTACCATGCTATGAACCATGGAATGTTTATTCTTAATGGATCACAATGGCACTTGTGTAATGATAGAAGAAATGACATATTTTTACATTTTTACATTTTATATATATACATGGTTGTATTTATATAACTACATATACATACACATATACATAAAATTTTAAATATAAATATATGACGAATATTAATGTACTACCACATGAAATGGTAGCAATGTGCACCCAGATGACTGTGCATTCGGTTTAGCGATGGAGACCGTGCCTCCTTCTCTCATCTCCTTAGCCATCCAAGGTAGGGTTGTCCGAGCTGCACGCCTAGGGTTTCGGGTGCAAGAGCTTTAGAGCATGACTTCATGTTTCGTAATTGCATATTATTATATTATTAGTATATATAATAATTTATAATTAGTCATAACGTCCATATTTTATTTTAGTACTATGCCATCCGAATCCAATTGAGATATTTCATTCAAGTTAAAATAGAAATCAAAGCTAGCTTTATATTTAGTTAAATTTTAATTGTAATCAAGATGAGTACATCTCAATCTCAAATTCCATTGTATTACATGGCGAGGGTTGACTCAATATATTGCCTTTAATATTCTATTCTCTTAATTTTGGTCACCACATAATCTAAAAAGAACCATTTGTTGTGTGGAATTGATATGCTTGGGCTTTGAAATAATTAATTAATTACCATGTTATGAACCTTGGAATGTTTATTCTGAATGGATCACAGTGGCACTTGTGTAATGAGAGAATAAATGACACATTTTTACGTTTTTTACTTTTTATATGTATACATGGTTGTGTGTATATATATACATATACATATACATATAAATATATGAGGAATAGTAGTGTACTACCACAAAGAAATGATAGCAATGTGCACCCACGGATTCATTATTCTGATGAAGGTGTGTCTGGTTTAGCGGTGGACATTGTTCGGCTCACCAACATCGAGTGCAGATCCTTCGCTCATCTCCTTAGCCAGCGTCTTGCATGTCTCCTTTGTTCATCTCCCTCGCCACCAACACGCGCCGTTGACATCTCCTACCTTGAAAGTGAGCTCCTCATTGACCATCATTGCTGCATTTGTCATGCCAACATGTGCAAAAAAGGGGGGGTGTCATCCCCCTCTGCGAGCTCAACGAAGGGGGGTCAACGCCCCCTTTTCTTTGCATGCACCGACAAGCACAAAAAAGGGGGGCGTCGGCCCCCTCCACAAGCTTGCCGGCGAGCTCGCAGAGGGAGATCCCCCCCTTTTTCATTGTCGTGCCGGTGAGTGTGAAAATGGGAAGGGGGTGGCCCCTTTTTCTATGCGCGCTCGATCGCCACACTCACCCGCTCAATCGCCCCCCGTGCTCCCTCTTGTTGCACTCGTCCTCACCGCGATCTTTGCTTCATTGAAATGAGCGAATGCATACCATTCACTTGCCGACTTCTTCATGCATGCGTGCAACAATGTAACATCACGGTCAAAACAGTCAAAAAAAAAGTGAAGGATGTGGCCGAACCTTCACTCCTCCTCATCTTTTCTGCCTTGTTCTTTTCCCCATGGAGGCTTCTCATTTGTCTTCTTCTGTTGCTTCTTGCCTCCTGCACTCCACACTCTCTCTCTTCACCGATTGGGGGTAGCCATGGCAGAAGATCTCTGCGCCTGGCAGCAAGAATCCGGCCACCGAGATCTTCCTTCATCACCAAGGAAGAGGTTGTCTTCCCCTCCAAGCCTCTTCTCCCTTCATAAGGCACCCGACCCCCTTCTCCTCTCTATCGTTTCCCCTCTCCGGTTTGCTCCTCTCACGGTTCCTTTGTGGTCGCGGACAGCAAGGGACGAGCAACCAGCGCCGGCGAACATCCTCGACGTCGGCAACATGAGAGGCGGACAGCGGAGACTCCGATGTGGTGAGGACCTCCTCCCTGTTTCCCCTTTGTTTTCATCGTTCCGACCTCGCACCTCACCTGTCTTGTTTCCCTCTCCGGCGAGCGGACAGTAGCGAGTATGGACGGACATCAGCGACCACCTCCGGCGCCGACGACATGAGAAGGGGCGTGAGGCACGGACAGCACTAGGGCGAACCCCAACATCTTAGGCAAGAAAGTGTGTGGAACTCGGGATCTATCTCATAAGTCGGATTCTTGAAGAACAATGCATGCTTGATTCAAATGCTTACGAACTGAACTTTAGAACTAAACGTATGATGCCTTTACGAATTGATGACATGAAGATATGTGCCATGAATGAAAGGAAGTATGTTTACTTGAATGATAATGCATGATGACCGAACCGATTTCGTAATGACATAATGTATGTAGTCATGAATTAAGCTACAAGTTGTAGATGCATGCTTAGGTTTAGATCTTCGTATTATGTAGCTTAGATCCATGCTATGATGCCAATGTAGTAGTTAAGTGTAGTTAAACAATGCCAGCGATCGCCGGAAAAGACAAACTCTTGAAACCTATTTTACGACTCGATCGAATCCGGCCCGGGTTCCTTGGAACTCGGCCCGGACTCGGTTTGGCCGCACCGGGTTCACCCGAGCACGTCCCGAGTCCGCCATGGATACTGAGCTCGAGCTCAGGGCGAACCAGGTGCCCGGACCGGGTCACCCACGACTTGGCCCAAGTTTCTGCGCGGAGAAGACGATCGGGAGAATCCACTCTCCCGACTTGATCGTCTTCCTAACTCGGCCCGGGTGTAAACTCAACCCGGTCTGGGTTCTTCTTAGTTTGTCAACCCGACAAATCGAGTTTGATTCAGATCAACTCGGCCCGGGTTCTGGTCCTATTTTTCTGATAATTACAATTTCCAACTTTTGAACAAATGTGTAACCTCCTTATTATTTTATATCGACCCATAAATGTTCTACATTGACTTTATACAGACCCATACCTCATATACGAACATGATTAGAAATCTCTCTTTAAGAAAGGAATCGAAGATGATTACGTTTTTATGCTATGAACTATATCGATCTTCATGGAACATATGATTATGACTATGATTCTGATTTAATGACGATTCCTATGAATATGATGATGAATGAATAAGAACTCAGATATGAAGAACAAGAATGACAAGAAACGGTGATCACACTCCTTGGTCGACTAAAATACCTCGACAGATGACCTTGACTTAGGGCATCCGTCGTGTGGATTGGAAGTGACGACCCTTCACCCTAACCCTAATTTCTAAACGACTTCCATCCACCTGATTACTTAATTAAACAAAGAGATGACCTGTCTTTGCCTTGATCGGTGAACGGATCGAAAGACAGGCGCAGGTTACCTGTCATTGCCTTGATCGATGGATGGACCGAAAGACAGGCGTAGGTATGATGATGGATGATGTTCTAGCCTCGTAACAGGCCCCCTCATGGATTACCATTTGCTTTATCTAGGCGGAAGTTTCTCCCACGGATGTTTCATCTCGCCGGTGGCGGGGGCATCCAAACCCGACGGGGTTCACCGTGGCACTGATCCCCCACGAGCACATGATGTCTAGATGGCTGTGTATCACTTTTATGCAATGGTATTCCCTTCAAGATGAAGATCTCTTTAAAAAGATAAATGTAAAAGATGCAAAGTATGTAAAGATGTAAAGTTATGAAAGATGCATGAAATGAAAAGCATAAAAGCAAGCAAGTACAATTGTATGAAAGTTAAGCATGGTAAATGAATGTGGAAATGTGTTCCCCATTATGATTATGATCTTCCTTACATGATGTTCTTATTATGATCTCTATCCATGTCATGATTAACAAAGTTTGATCCATAATGACCTGATCCTTCTCTTATGATTCTAATTTCTTCTATAATATTGATGCTATGATCTCCATTCTTCTTGCTATAACGAATGACATCGTTTCATGATGGCTTGATCTTTCTCTTATGTTTATTTCACCTCCTTTCATTTCACACTTCGATGGGAGAAATATGTTCTCTCTCTCTTGTGATCTAATTTCTACTATGATGCTGATGTTATGATCTTCATTATGCCATTTTTTTTTAAAAGATGATCTCAGGAATCTATTCCTACTTTGATATCCATGCTATAATCTTCTTGATACCATTTTGACAAGACATATTTATTATGATTTTTCTATAAAGTTATATGCTCTTCTCATACGTATTTTGATTTGAACCAATTATGATAAACTCGATTTCATTTCCTCTTCCTTATATTAATTTCATGCTATATTCTGACAGAACTGATTTATGATTTATATGAACTCACACTTAACTTTATGCTAACGATTGAGCTTGCTCTCCTGTGTGATCTCCACAGGTATTTGATGACGATCGTAAGCTGTTGAGGTGTGTGCGGCGACTACAGCTTGGTGGTGTATGCACATGGTTACCTAAATTTTAGATGGGACCTATAGAGTTGTACTTTTGGCATAGATTTGTATATGCCTCATGGATGTATCATTTTCTATTTAACTTTCACATTTCTTTCATATAGTTGTATTATTCTATTCACTTAGTCTTCCGCTCTATTCCTAAAGTCTTCCGCTTTGCATTCCCTTCGTACTGACCATTCGATCAACAAAAGAGTCAAGTAAGAAGAAAAGAGTCAAAGAATCAAAGTAGCGCCGCGGGAGGAGGTCGCACCGCGTGACGGGACTGACTTTCGGGGCGCTACAGCTTCTCTTCCCCCGCTTTTAGATGCACGTATGATTGGCTTCACCCAGGATGGTGGCTTCCGTGGTCCTCCTCCTAGTAGTGCTCCTCCGCGGGCAGCACGGAGGTGTGGTGGGGACAGCATCCAGGATATGGTATCTAGGGTTGGAGAATGACTAAAGAGGTTGGGGTGCCCTGTTGCCGGAGAGGTGGTGGTGGAGGTTGAAGGAGCGCAGGCGGCCTAGGATGAGGGAGGAGGTGCGGTAGAGACTCCCGAACCATGCTGCCCAAACCACCTTGAACTGCGTGCTAATTAAACCGCTTTATGTCAGCCTGATCTCGTCCCTCCATATGGGATCATGCATTGCAGGCCTGTCAGATCTGATCGGGCGTTGTGCGACAGATCTCGTAAATAATTCATGTCAAACCGATTTACCCAGCACTAATCGTTCAGCTCTTGGACCGGTTCGTTGCCCAACTGCCTCATGGCGACATCATCATGACTCGATCTCCTTCTCTCCTTGGCGTGACAAAGGGCCTTCTCTCCTGTGCTGTTCATCGTTCTCATTACAGTGGGTGGCTCAATGTTTAGCTTTTAGTTTTTCTATCATTTTACTTTGCTTGACAGCATTGGTCTTGAACATTTTCTAATGATAGTGGGGATATTTCTTACGTGCAGAACATCCAGACTTCTTGTGATTAGATGACTGACTGCCTGTTTTTCAATCCTAGTGATTTGTGAGCTCTAGCGAAGATGAGAATGACGATGCATACAATTTACAGACCCTCTCTCCTCCTCCCTCACTGCCATGGCATTCCTCACACCGGTCGCCGCCCCTCCTCCCTCGCCATCGCGACCTTCCTCGCCGAGATCCAGTCACTTCTCCTCCTCCCTCGCCGAAATTCGGTCGTCGTTCTTCCTCCCTCGCCTCCATGACAATCCTCGTTGAGATCTGGTCACCTCTCTTCCTCCCTCGTAAAGATTTGTTTGTCGATGCTTCTCCCTCGTCGCCACAACCTTCCTCGTTGAGATCCGTTTGCCCCCTTCCTTCCTCATCGAGATCCGTTGTCTTTAATTGGCAAATAGAGAAGTTGTCTCCTCAAGTGAAGGAAAGAATTGAACCACCGTCCAATGGAGTAAACCGAACCCAAGTGGATCTCATCCGTCGATGCGCGTCCAAGTGAATCTGACGGCCCAAATCGTGTAGTTGCACATCTCTATCGCTTTTTGTGATAGCACACCAATATTTCTCTATGATAACTCAACCATTATTTTTTCGTGGATTATAAATGTTATGAGCCTTCTGCGTGATCGCGACGGCGCTCTCGGCCCTAGGCATAATTCTTTACGGATATTTTTAGCTTATCTTAAAAATAACTTATAAGTTAAAAATAATAAGCTGGTTATCAGCTTATATTTTTATACTTATAATTTATTTGGCCAAATTAGTTGATGTACTATAATACTCTCAACACTATTTATTATTTTCATCATATAAAAATATCTTTGCATGCCTTCTTTTTTTTCCTCATCCAAGTGTTAGTTTTTCCGTTCCCAATTGTAACTACCTAATAGAAATTTAAAATGTAAACAAAAGCAAATAAGTCATTTGGGCAAAAAAAAAATGGAAAAAGAGGAAGGAGAGAGAGAGAGTCATTTGGGCAAAAAATAGCAGAAAAAAGAGAGGATAGAGAGATAGAGAGAAAGACCACAACTCTCTCTTCTTCTCTATGTACGCTGCAGTATATTTCGTCATCATTAAAATTCGATTTCGAATTAGTCCGAACGTTAATAATCTCGAACATCCAAAACCTTTCCTAGGTCCGGATCGACGCAAAAAAAAATAAAAAATATAAAATAGAGGATGACGAAGACAAGCTTCTGTGATGAGTTAGAAGAACTGTGCAATATGATAGGAAAGCACCGCATGCCAATGATCGGTAAAGAAGTTTGCCGCCGTACCCGATTTGACCTCATCGTGATTCACGATGGTTTCTTCTCCAACTGTTTCTGATCCAGTGGATGATTGCATTATTGCAAATTTTAATAGGAAAGTTTGGAAGGATTCATTGATTTTGGATTATGACCGCCTCGTTCCTTTTCGCCGAGGAGCTTAACTCCAGCAATCTTGTTGCCATCTTCAGTCAGATGAGTTGAGTTGAGGTAGTCATGAAGAATTTGTTTAGGGCTTAATTCACTGGGTGTTGTGTCTTGATTAACCGATCGGTTTCTTTTTGGGGTGTGAGGAAAAATATTGTAACACATAGATGTTGATTAAGAGTAAAAATTAAATTTACTTATCTAATCTCCACATGGTATGGTTTGAATAAATAATATTCAAAAATAAAATAAAATTATATCACATCGGACGCTCAAGATGAAGGTACACATTTTTTTCAGTAGTGGGTTGAACACTGGTGCACATTTGTTTCTTTGAAACTTCCAATATATTTCAGGATTAACTGGTTAATTAGTTTTTATTTTCATTTGATAAAAAATTTAAATGATGAAACATTAAAAAAAATATTATTGGGTTTAGAATGAGACGATAGCTAGCAAGCGAGAGAAAATTGGGTTGCCAAAAAAAATTAAAGACTGCTTTGTGACTTTTGTCCTTTGGCCACTTTATTGTTTAAAAATGTTGAACTTCATCAAACAAATAAATGGAACAACCTGAATACTAATTTGTGCATTTTAATCCAAGAGATAAGTGCAGTAAAAATGTTATGCATTTTATGTTTTTTTCTTTTCTCTCCAATTTTTTTCTTTGAAAGTGAGCCACATCTTCTTAAATAATCTTTGGGATTTGAATAAAGTGATAAGCGGCTCCTCGTTTAAAGAGTTCCTGTAAATACAAAAAAAATTTATTAAAATCATCATCTACCACTGTCAAGTACACGATTTCAACTTTAATAAATTAGTTAAACTCGATGACAGATCGACCTTTCAACCTGCGAGTGCTCAATAATGTAATGCGAGTTGGACAATCGGCTGTCTATTAAAAAATTTCTACTGAACGAATCCAACAACCCCTGTAATGTCTTCCTCTTCTTAAGACACAAAGCTAATGGCTCTTAGTAAATGGTTCCAAAGCTCTTCGTGTCTGTCCATGAAAAAATAAAGGATAACCCGATCCGGTAAAACCAAGAGTAAAAAGAGTCTGTCGTACACTCACTAATTAAAATCTCGAGTCAGATGTTAACTAATCATGTAAAATGAGCATCCACCGCTCTACATTATAACTCGAGAACTTTAAAATCATTCAAAACATACTTTGAATTAACAATTATTATAAAAAAACAAATAAAATGAAAAGTTGCAATGATCATGCCTCTTACACGCTCATTCCTTATCCCATTTTATATTTGTTATTTTATGGAAACATATTTTTATTCATTACTTGCGAAAGTTAAATAAGAAGAATGAGTATCAAATCTTAGCGAGTCAAATGACTACCTTAAGTATTAAAAATAATGATAGAAAAAGTCATCTTTTATCTTTTCAGAAGAATCCATAAACCTTTCATTATTAAAGAAAACACATTTCACACGATATGAATACTATGGGTGCACATGTATAGTGGAGGAATCATTAATTATGGATATGCAATATCTCCTCAACGGAGTAATCAATCTCATCTCTCGTAGCTCACACCAGGTGGTTGTTCTAATTTCATTCCTCATATCCCACTTACATGATACATTGAACCACTCTTTGTATTCCATTGATATTTGTTATCTTTTCTTTCCATCCCTCCAATCCCCTTGACACAAGATGGTTATTCTAATTTCGCCCATCGCATCATCATATTGACATAGAATATTGAACCTACTATTTGTATTCCATTGACAAAGATATACCGAGCCCCAATCGATTTACTCAAGGTGAAAAAATACTTTGCCTTTTAGGGGTTTCTACATGAATGCGCCATGTGATGCATGGATGCATACAAAGAAATTAAAAGTTTTCATTCCAACTAACAAGTAATATTCTTCAAAACAAGACAAGAAAATTTAATTTTGCAATTAAAAAAATTATCATGAAAAAAATCATTCTAAAGTTCATAGCATAAACATCATAAGTTCTATATTAACACACATAAGCCATGTATGATGAAGCATAAATAAAACTAACAGAAAAGTCATTCCACATTAAATGAAACAATGTACTAGCTTTGAAGAACTTAGTAATTCGTATTATTTAAGGTAAGTTTCTTCACCTCGAATTCGTCAAGTCTCAAACTACCTCCTCGTTCGAATCCAATCAACACAACCTAACACATTTATTACAGTGACTTAGGTGTTAATCACCATTATAAATTGCTATTACTAAACCAACCTTATTATCTTTCCTTGGCATTTCAAATAAGGTTATTCTACAACATTTTGATAATTCAAAATAAAACTACTAATTCTTCTACCTAAGTTCATATCAATCATTTTTACCAATTTTCACAACTAATATATTAATTGATTCATTAACATTAAAAAAATAAAATTTGTAATTGGCTATTAATAACAACTTGGTATGCTTAACATAAAACAATTTATATTATGAATTTGTCAAAACACTTACCAAAGGAAATTAAAGTGAAGGCCTCATCTACTAGCAGCCTAATCAAGACTCCAACAAACAATGAACTATTACACTCCAATTAACAATTCCCTATAAATGAAAATCAAATCAAACATTAAACTAATTTCTAATTAAACCCTTAATTACATTATAATTCTTTTCCAACTATCCTATCATTCTCACCACCACAACAACAACACCCATTCTCAAAAAGCAAAGTCGTACCCACAAAAAATGTCGAAACAAACGTTGATCACCTTCTTCATCAACAATTAAAAATACAAGTAAACTTTAAATCTGTTGACAGAACTAAAATCGCTACTAATGTGCATTATTGTTTGCTTCCAAACACGACCAGAGAATGGGTTGCCAAAAATGGGGGGGGGGGGGGGGCTGATTATACAACGCTTGAAATAAGGTGTAGGTCACAGTTATGAATGTCATCCATTGGATTTAAATGAATGGTTGATGGTAACTTACAAGTCACAACCAGTGATTCCTCTATCCGATCATTCTATCCACCACTGTTGAAACAACTCTTTTCTCTGCTTATTCTTCTCTCTTTGCATTCCAATGATGCTCCTCTGCTGAACCGTCTCTCTATCTCCCCCATTCGCCCATCTTCCTTTTTGACCAATCGTCAGTTTTTATTCCACTTAGTTATTCAAGGTCTCACTTCTTTGGCCATGTAGATACACATAATGATATGAAACTGCAACCCAAGAAAGATCCTAAGCTGGGTGCAAGAATGCACTGGAATTTAGATGAATCATATTTGCTCTTCTTTTTTGTGTTTTCTTACAATATCTCTTTAATCCTAGAATATTGACTTTTTTTTTACGACCTTGGTCTATTGATGCATCTCAACCATCAGTACCATGCATGCTCCTCCTTGTGCCACTCCAAAAATAAAATCAACTGAACCAAGATGGTTTAGTTAATTTATCAGGAACATGATTCCCAAGATTATATATAGTCAACCATTTCATACTCTTCGATCAGCCTACAGCCCTACACCCGGCGCTGAAGTGGAGACATGTCAGAGAGCTATAGAAGGAAAGAAAATTGGGTCATTTTTTTCGTTCAGAAGAAAAGAATGCGAGGTAGAGTGAATAACACTTCCGTATCACTTAACTAAAAGAATGTGAGTCTCACTGCCCGGGGCAACACCAAAATCATGGTTGTTTGGACCGGATCGGACCGGCCGGTCCGACTGGTCCAATCGTCGATCGTCATTCTGGGCGGGTTTGGTTCGATCCCAAAATTGAATTAAGATTCAGACCGCTTCAAACCGGTCAAGACCGGTCAAAACCCGTCTAAAATCGGATTGAACCGTTGAACCGGCGGTTTTGCAAGAATCGGCCAGTCCAAAAATTCGAAATATCTTGAAATAATGTGGACACTGGGATTTGAACCCAAGGCCTCCTAAAACCAACTTATGTGTATATACCACTGTGCTATATTTATTTGTCTGAATGCTAAGTTATTTTATATTATACAATGGTTATCATCAGTCATTTATACAATTATTTTGTTTGATAAGAAATTTTATAATATTTTAAATGTCAAAAATTAAATATGAAAAGATTAGTTACCTAATTAAATTAAAAAATAGAAACTACAATAATCTTTCTAATTTAAGTAAAGTTAAATTTGAGAAAATAAATTTATAAATTGTAATTGAATATATTAAAATCACATAAAACTCATATCAATAATTAAATATGTCACATTTAATTTTTTAATTTTAATTAAAATGATTTAATCATATGTACTTTGTTGTAGAAATATATTAATTATTGATAAGAATATATAAGTATTACAATTTATCTTTTTATATTATTTTATTAATATCCGGTCCGATCGTCCGAGTTAACCGGTTCGACCCGTCCAACCTGACCCGGAGACTTATCCGGGTCGACGTCCGGTCCGGATCTTACAACATTGACCAAAATAGGTGTACTTTATGGTGGACCAAAACTTTAATCCATTAGCAGTGCGCATAACTCTTGACGCCAACAGTGTAACGCCCTCAAATCGCACCCCGCTACGTGGCAGAATACGCTTCGAAAACTCTATGGATCATCCTTACGTGTACATCTTTATGATAAAAAATATAACTTTGACCGGTCAACTCAACATCGATAAAAATGAAAGACTTAATCATCATTAAGAATAAAAGAAAGTAACGTCATAATATGCGAAAGACTGATAAATGACTTCATAGGAGTCCAAAGGAAGCTAATACATCAAGCTAATAAAAAAAGGAAAAAGCTATTCATCATCTAAAGGACCCGATAACCATGCGCAGCCACCTACGAGCTCGATCTGTCACCGTTGGCTACCTTCATCATTTTGACCTTGATCTGCATTTAAGAACATGCAAGGAGAACCTCCCTATGAGTTTTACAACTCAGTGATGCGTGTAGAATTGATAACAAACGTTAGCAAGTGCACTAATCGCTCAAGTAATAAAATGAATAAGTAGAGTTATCATTCTCACGAGGATGGTTAATAACTTATATTTTACTTTAACTTTGTTAATTGAGAAATTAAGAAAATATATGATTTTAGATGTGAATAAAAAGAAAATAATAAAAATAAAGGAAATGATCACCTGGAGAAATATTGATTTGATGATTAGAACACCTAAATATCGCCACTAGAATGTAATGAATTTTTTTAACTTAGAATTAGTTGAATCAATAACAAAGTGAATTCCCAAAATTTAGTTAACCAATGTTTCAGGTTTTAACTACTATCTTAAAAATAATTAAAATAAATTAATCATTTCAGTTTTTAATTTACTTAATTAAATCTTAAGATGCATTCAATTGGAATTAATATTAAGGACTTTCTCAAGTCACCTTAATAACTACATAAATTAGGTCTCTTTCGATTTTCCTAATTGTGGCATGCAATAAATAAGATCAATCCCTAGAAACTATTATGAAAATAATCACTTCTTCTCAGATAGCAATCAAATCATAAATCATGGAATCAAAGGAAAGCATTAAACATGAAATCGCAATGCTATTAAAGATTCAAATCAAACTAATATCAAGAAAGGTTCCAAAACATAAATAGGGTTCAACTAGGATGACCCTAATGAAGGAATAAATCTGATAAAATCAACATCAAATCTAATGTAAAAGATTGGGAAAAGTAAACGAAGAACTCTGGCATAGGCTAAGCACGTCCTCTCTCGGGTTTCCGACAGAGCTTCGCTGTTGTCCTTATACTTCTCCTCTTTCTAGACTTCAAAACTATGCTTCAGGGATACTTCTCCAGGCCCTCTTATGTCTCCTTTTATAGGTTTTCTCATCTCCCAAGGAAAGAAACAGAAAATATATTCAAAAAGTGGATAAAAATGACTTTAAAATGGCCTAACAGACTGCCGTCACGGCCATGAAAGTCTTCGACACGGCCGTGATAGAAGGCTGAAAAAGCTGAAAAATAATCATTTTTATGCTGGAAATTGTCTGTCACGGCCATGACAGAAACTGTCACGGCCGTGACAGTGCCTTAGTCAAATTTTTGCCTGCTGAATGTTTCTGTCACGACCATAAAAATGACTGTCACAGCCGTGACAGTCTTCTGAGCTATTTTAGACATTTTCTTCGACGTTTTCTCATATCCTGCCATGAATAATTTCCATATTTAGGTAGAAATCAAATCTTAATAAAATTATATGAAAACAAATCAAAACTCTTCTTTTTTAAACATAAAAAACATTCTAAAGTGTTAATCAAATGACCTAAACTAATGCATGATTTTCTCGTGCATCAAATACCCCCAAGCTTAATATTTTGCTTGTCCTCAAGCAAAATCCAAATAAGGCACAGGGTTCCATCACAAAATTAATACTTTTCTCCCACTATTCTTTTACACGACCATCACTAGAGTATCTATTCTCAATCAATACCCAGCCTTGCAGAATTCTTAGCATTTAAACATGTCTTTCCTGCATATCTACAAATAATATTAGTCAATTTCATAAGAGTATCAATATTGAACCACAAGTCTTTAAGGAGCTTATTTTTATACTATTATCATTTCATATTTCATCATTAAGAATTTTTTTTCTTTTTACTTAAGAATTTAGTAATTCTCTATATTGCACAAAGTGGTCCATGTAACGGGTTTTCGATCGACGAATCCCAGAGCAGATGCCCTTAGGTCGCCAGGCAAGAATCCCTTACGGATCTAATTACCCGGATACATTAAGGTTCCAGAGGATACTTTATACTTTTCACTTAACTGTTGGAGCTCAACTAGCTCTCTTTTTATTTTTATTTTTACATTAAAATTAATTAGCATAATTATAAGCTCCAAAAAGATTTTATGCTTTCAATAAAGATGCAATTATAATCAAGACTAATATCATAATAAATAATAGAGAAATTCATCATTTAAAAGCTAGTCCTTCTACTTAGCAACAAACTTCAATCCAAATCCCAATACTCTAGTGATACCCGATAAAAAGAAACAGTGATTGAATTTCATAGATTAAGCGATGTTCTGAAAATAAGCTTAAAAATGATAAAATAGTAAACAAAGAGAAATGAGATGACACTTAAAATTTTTTAAATTATCATAATTAGATGTATGGCAAACAAAAGATGATTGATTCAAAATACTAAAATAAGACATGCCATGCAAATGCAAAATAGACTAAGTCCCTCCCCCAAGCTTGAACCTGATACTGCCTAGTGTTAGGCCCGTGCACATGAAAACTATGAAATAAAAATAATAATAAAATACAAAAAGAGTAGAGACAACCTGATGATTTCTAGCTCGGTCATGTTGCTTCAAAAGGCGGCTCAAAGGCTTCTTCCGGCATGGTTCGAACATGGTTGCAGTTTCGGAATTATCACTGTCGTTCCTGATTCTTCTAGGAGCAATATGCTAAAAAAAATTGTTAACTAAACTTCCCATGTTAACTAATCTAAATTAAAGAATCCAATACTAATGCTAATAACTCAAAACTAAGGGGACAAAAGTTTAAGAGTATAGTTCTAAGTTATAGTCTTTAACTTGACTTTTACCCTTTGATTACCTCAAGTGTCTGGAAGGGATTCGAAGTGACATTTTTCCATCTTACCTCTGATGTAATGTTTAAAGTATTGTCCCTCCACTTTATAAGAATTACCTGGATCCTTTTGTGGAGTTTGGTCATTGGGCTTCCAATGCATGGAATTTAGTGGTGTATGAGGTGATGACGGTGTGTTCCCTTCTACCAATGAATGATTTGGAGGTACCATTGGGATGGTTGTTGGACTTTCTGGAGGCGGATTTCTTCTTCGCACTTGTCCATCTTCCATAATATATTCACTCGTCTCCTTGACCCTCCACAGAGTAGTCCATGTCTTCTGATAATAATTCTTTCTTGGTTTTCTTCTTCCTGGATTAAAATACTGTAAGTGACATGGGCATATAATAAGTGTAGAGTTGTCCCCAGTATTATCCCCCGAGGCATGAGTAATCTGAGAAGCCAAATCCACTTTCTTCTCTAATTCTTGAAATTTTGCCTGCATAATATCAAATTTAACATTAAAATTTGGGGATTGAGGAGGAGAAGAAATAATAACCGGTTGTTGATCCTTCAACTGTGCCAACTGTGATTGTAGATTGCTAATGAGTTGATCTTATAGGATGAATCTTTTCTCTATGACTCCAATCAATTGGCACAACTTTTCTTCGATGTTGAAATTTGACTCTAACTTGATGGATGGAAGAACATCATTTTTCATTTGGATCCTAGCCTCCAATTGCTCTACTTGTCCCAACAACTTCATAAAGGCTCTTTCTTGAAGTTGAATTTTTTCTTCAGCCATTGTGATGAACCTTAACATCTTGTCTTCAATTGTAGACTTTCCTTGTACCACGAAAATTAGTGGGATACTATTATTTTCAAGTTGCGATATTTGTGCTTCATGATCCTCAAGCATCTTTCTTTATTCTTCCAAATAGTAATCTCCCGTAGTCTTTGATTTTGTTATCATTTGAAGATATTTCCTGGTCATACAAGATAAAGAGATGTGAAAGTATATGAATTAATAAGAATCTGCGTGGAAATTAAAAGAAAAATAAAAACTCTCAAATAAAAATAAAAGTTACTAAACACCGTCTCCGGCAACGACGTCAAAAACTTGATGCGTGTAGAATTGATAGCAAACGTTAGCAAGTCCACTAGTCGCTCAAGTAATAAAATGAATGAGTAGAGTTATCGTTCCCACGAAGATAGTTAATAACTTATATTTTACTTTAACTTTGTTAATTGAGAAATTAAGAAAATATATGATTTTAGATGTGAATAAAAAGAAAATAATAAAAATAAAGGAAATGATCACCTGGAGAAATATTGATTTGATGATTAGAGCACCTAAATATCGCCACTAGAATGTAATGAATTTTCTTAACTTAGAATTAGTTGAATCAATAACAAAGTGAATTCCCAAATTTAGTTAACCAATATTTCATGCTTTAAATACTATCTTAAGAAATAATTAAAATAAATCAATTCTTTCAATTTTTAATTTACTTAATTAAATCTTAAGATGCATTCAATTGGAATTAATATTAAGGGCATTCTCAAGTCACCTTAATAACTACATAAATTAGGTCTCTTTCGATTTTCCTAATTGTGGCATGCAATAAATAAGATCAATCCCTAGAAACTATTATGAAAATAATCACTTCTTCTCAGATAGCAATCAAATCATAAATCATGGAATCAAAGGAAAGCATTAAACATGAAATCGCAATGCTATTAAAGATTCAAATCAAACTAATATCAAGAAAGATTCCAAAACATAAATAGGGTTCAACTAGGATGACCCTAATAAAGGAATAAATCTGATAAAATCAACATCAAATCTAATGTAAAAGATTGGGAAAAGTAAACGAAGAACTCTGGCATAGGCTAAGCACGTCCTCTCTCGAATTTCCGGCAGAGCTTCGTTGTTGCCCTCGCACTTCTCCTCTTTCTAAACTTCAAAACTATGCTCCAGGGATACTTCTGCAGGCCCTCTTCTGTCTCCTTTTATAGGTTTTCTCGTCCCCTAATGAAAGAAACCAAAAATATATCTAAAAAGTGGATAAAAATGGCTTTAAAATGGCCTAACAGACTGCCATTTTTGTGCAAGAAATTATCTGTCACGGCCATGACAGAAACTGTCACGGCTGTGACAGTGCCTTAGTCAAATTTTTGCCTGCTGAATGTTTCTGTCACGACCATGAAAATGACTGTCACTACCGTGACAGTCTTCTGAGCTGTTTTAGACCTTTTCTTCGACGTTTTCTCATATCCTGCCATGAATAATTTCCATATTTAGGTAGAAATTAAATCTTAATGAAATTATACGAAAACAAATCAAAGCTCTTCTTTTCTAAATATAAAAATATTCTAAAGTGTTAACCAAATGACCTAAACTAATGCATTATCTTCTCGTGCATCACTCAGTATGGAAGTAAAATGAATATAATGATACTAGACAAGAATCATAAAGATAACATCATCATATGAGAGGAAAGTGAATCATGATCATAATATGAAAGTAAAAGCATGTAAAATGATATATGAATAAGAGATCATAAGGAGTCATCATAAGAATGGCAAAAGCTGGACATCATAAGAAAGATTCTTTTTTCATATGTGTTCATTTTCTTCATCATCTTATAATTTTCATCTTTGACTTATTTGGAGTATATTTCAACCTACGGGGAAGCCTGTCTCAGCTTGTCCATCATCATCATCATAACTGGCAGAGGTAGCCCATAAATGAGCGAAGTCAGTTCATAACTGACCGAAATCAGCCCATAACCTGATCGCCACTAGTCCATCATAAAATAGCTCTCCATTTAACGATTTACGTTTTTTATCACGTATCTTTTATAATCAAATCAAATCTTGAGAATAACTTTAAATCAAGATAAAAGACAACAACATGGAGAACAAATCAGGGACATTATTGACATAATCATAGGCATCATAAAGATATGGAATAGGATCATAGTTCAAGGGTCTTGATAACGAAAAATCATCTTAATCAGTTGGAACTCAGACCGAATAGGGAGAAAACCCGAGTCAGGTTCATCTTTGGCTGTTCTCGGAAAATCTAGAATTACCCGGGCCGAGTTCGGGTTACACACGGGCCGAGTTGGGTCATCTTCTTATCGGGATAATCGTCACGCCTGACAATTTATCGTGCGTGAAACTCGGTTCGGGTCATCTTCAATCCGGACCGAATTTTCCGATTGTAGAACTCAGGGAGTGCAGCAATGGTGGAATCCGGGCCGAGTTTCTATGAACTCGGTCCGGCAAAGGACCTACCCAGGCCGGGTTAGGGTGAACTCGGGCCGAGTTCTTCTTGCGCAAAAACTACGAAGATGCGCAGTTCATGTTCCATTCATCTTTTGCCGGCGATGCCCGACACAAATCAACATCATAGAACATCATGCAATAACTCAGAACTACCTAGAACATGCTTCAGGTCTAAAATCAGGATTCTATCATAAATCTATCCTAATTCCATACCTTCAAGTTTCTGTCCAAGAAATTGTTACTACAGTCCTCTTCTTCCTCTTCCTCTATCCACTCTCCTCGGTTCGGGTGCATGTCCGACGTCGCCCACGTCCTCTAGTTGATCTCCTGTTGGTAGCGACGGTGAGGGACGAGCAGGCAACAAAAAGGTGCACGAACATGGAGAAACTAGGGCTGGCTCGTGAGAAAACGAAAATGGGATTCTGATTTGATTTGGCCTCATATTTATAGGAAGAAGTTTGAGTTTGATTAGAAAACCAACTCCTCTTAAAAATCTAATTCCAGATTTTATCTTTTTCCTTCTTTGTTTTATATTCCTTTTATTTTCCTTTTATTTCTATTTCCCAGTTAAATCTCGGGCGTTACATCATAAACTCCTTAAAATAAAATTCGTCCTCGAATTCAGTCAGAAGTCAAGACTTACCAAAATAGGATGGAAAATTTCCTTCGCATCTCATACTCGAATTCCTATATTGCTTCGTCACCTCGGTGATGGCTCCAAGCCACCTTGACTAGTGGTATATCCTTGTTGTTGTGACGTTGGACTTTGGTCTCTAGAATCTGGATTGGTTGCTCCTCATAGTCGTCATCTTTGAGATTGGGTTCTTCATACCGTATAGTATTTGCATCATCATGTTTGTACTTTCGGAGCATAGAGACGTGGAACACGTTATGAACTCGCCTATAGGATAGAGGTAATGCTAATCTGCAAGCACCCTATCCAACTAGTTCAAGTACCTCAAAAGGATCAACATATCTTGAGTTGAGCTTTCCTTTTTTACTGAACCTCATGGAAACATTTAGGAGTATTTGGTCACCTGTCTAAAAATTTTGTTCGCGTCGTCCTCTGTCAGCATAAAATTTTTGTCGAGCTTGAGGTGCCTTCATCATTTCTTGTATCAACTCGACTCTTGCTGAATATTCCTCTGTCTGTTTCAGCTCTTTAACATCCAAAATCTTCCTTTCATCTACCTCATTCCAGCATGCAAGTGAACGACATGGTCACCCATACAAGGCTGCAAAGGGAGCCATACGAATGCTGGAATGATAACTATTATTATACGCAAACTCAATAAACGATAGGTGATCATCCTAGTTGCCCTTCAACTCAATGGCACAAGCTCTTAACATATCTTCAACTGTTTGGATGGTCCTTTCAGTTTGACCGTCTGTTTGTGGATGGAATGCCGTACTGTAATTTAGCCTCTTTCCAAAAGAGTCTTGTAGGCCTCTCCAGAATTTGGCTGTAAACCTTGAATCCCTATCTGATACAATGGAGGTGGGGATCCCATGAAGTCTGATTATCTCGTGTACATATAGATCCATAAGGCTCTGCACTGATTGTTTGAACTTTATGGGTAAAAAGTCTGCAAACTTCGTTAACCGATCCACAATCACCTATATGGCATCATGTCCCTTCTGGGTACGGGATAAACATGTTATAAAATTCATAGAAATATCTTTCCACTTCCACCGTTGAATAGCGAGAGATGTGATCTTTCCATAAGGCTTCTGATGTTCCACTTTTACTTGTTAGCAGACCTTGCATTTTGAAACATATTCAGTAATCTCACGTTTCATATCATTCCACCAGAAAGTTCTTTGCACATCCTTGTACATCTTAATGCTGCTTGGATGGATTACAAACTCAGACTTGTGACATTCATCCATCACTTCTCTTTTGAGAGCTTCATCACTTGGGACCTACAAATGATCTATGTATCAGATCCCACCATCTGTTGAGAACTTAAAATCTTCTTCTTCTTTCTAGCATCTTCCTAACATTTTTGCATATTTAGGATCCTGAGCTTGAGCTTTAATGATCCTATCCACCAGATTTAGTTATATCTGGTGCATCATCAGTACGGCTTCATTCCTTCCAAGCTTACACAGGCTTAGCCCCATCATCACCTTATACATACCCATCATCATGTGAGCTAGCGAGACTTTCCACTTGCGGCTGAGTGCATCCGCAATTGAGTTTGCCTTACCCGGATAATAATTTATGGAGAACTCGTAGTCTTTTAAATGTTCCATCCATCTTCGTTGTCGCATATTAAGGTCTCGTTGAGAGAAGACATACTTGAGGTTCTTATGATCGGTGAACACCTCAAACCATATTCTGTAAAGGTAGTGTCGTCAAATATTCAATGCGAAAACTACCGCTGCCAATTCAAGGTCGTGAGTTAAATAGTTCACCTCATGCTTCTTCAGCTGCCTAGATGCATATGCGACCACTTTTCCATGTTGCATGAGTACGCATCCCAGTCCTGTGCTGCAAGCATCATTGTACACCACATACCCATCTGTACCTTTCGGAATGGTGAGTATGAGTGCAGTGGTCAGACTGGCCTTCAGTTCTTGAAAACTATTTTCACATGTCTGTGTTCAAATGTACTTCACACCTTTCTTTGTTAGGTTTGCCAAGGGAGATATAATCTTTAAAAAATCCTTGATGAACCGGCGGTAGTTCCCTGCCAATCCGAGGAAACTATGGATTTCTGTGGCATATTTTGGCCTTGGCCAATGGGATACCGCTTCTATCTTAGAAGGATCCACAGAAATGCCCTTCTTTGATATTATGTGTCCAAGGAACATAATCCGGTCAAGTCAGAACTCTCACTTGAATAGTTTGCCGTATAACTTGTGTTGTATTAATCTTTTTAAAACTATCTTCAAGTGCTCTTTGTGTTGTTCAACATTTTCTGAATAGATTAGGATGTCATCCACAAAGATAATGACAAAATGATCCAAGTACGGTTTAAACACCCATTTCATGAGATCCATGAAAGTTGTAGGAGCGTTCGTCAGTCCAAAAAGCATCACCAGAAATTCATAGTGACCATACCTTGATCGAAAAGTCATCTTCTGTACATCTTCATCGGCCATTCTAAGCTGATGGTATCCACTTCGTAAGTCGATCTTAGAAAATACCGCGGTATTTGAGAGTTGATTGAAGAGGTCATCGATCCGCGGTAGAGGGTACTTATTTTTACTATGGCTTTATTCAACATCTGATAGTCAATGCACAGTCTTAGAGAGATATCATTCTTCTTGACAAATAGCACTGGAGCACCCCAAGAAGATACACTCGCCCTGATAAACCCCTTATCTAAAAGTTCTTGAATTTGCTTTTTCAGTTCATGCATCTCGGTCGATGCCATCTTGTAGGGGGCCTTCGAGATCGGAGCAGTGCATGGAAGGAGATCGATCCGAAAATCAATCTCTCGTGGAGGTAGTAATCTGGAGATGTCGTCTGGAAAGACGTTCGAAAATTTCCGAACTACGTCCAATTATTGTAGTTGGGTCCCTGGGTTGTCCGTCTTCATCACATTTGCAAGAAAACATCTACATCCCTTCTGTATCATTCTTTGTTCTTTTATGACAGATATAATAACCTTTCCATCTTTGTCGGTGGTACCCTTAGCCTTGCATTCACCTCGGGTACCAATGATCACCTTTTTTTGTTTACATAGTACGACCACATCTGGTAGGATAGTCAATCCATAACAAGAATAACATCATAGTCCATCATTGGAATGATTATCAGATCTGTAGAAAAAATTCTTGCATTGTATCTCCACTGGCACTTCAGGTAGATACTTTGTAGCGTAGAGCATTCCCATATGAGTAATTATCTCTATAGGGTAACTTATATCATGTAGAGGTAAACTTAATATAACAACACAGTTTCTAGATATAAAGGAGTGCGATGCACCCGAATCGAATAGGATTGTAGGTGGGAGACCAGTTATGCATAGTATACCTCTAATGACTTCGGTGTCTGCTGGTACTATATCTTCTTCTAGGTGGAAGACTCTTTCACGCACCATGTTTTTCCCGCCTCTTGCGTCACGCGGAGTTGGTGTGGGATCATTCTTCTTAGTAGGATAGTCATGAATGAAATATCTTTGTTGACCACAGTGCAAGCATACCCCAGCCTTCATTCTACATTCCCCGATGTGGAACCTCCTACAATGAGAACAAGCGCCAGTACCTTGTGCTCGCTGCTAGGGCTGTTGACGTTGGGACTGCAAAAAGGGTCATGACTTAATTTACTTCATCATAAAAATCTTAACTTCATGTTCATCATCTTTACTTGACGTTGGGGCTATTCTTGGTGGTTAGCATCACGAGGCTCATATGACCTCGCCCGGTTATCCCGATGTTGATTCTTATGATCGGGATAATTCTGACGACGGTCATTTCATCGAGGTTGGTTCTGAGCAGAGGGCTGCATGAGAGCCTTTCCTTTCACATCTTTCAGTTCTTGTTGTTCTCTAGCATAATTCCTTTTCATCATTGTTGCTAATTCTACCGCCAGACTCACATTAGCACATTGGACAACTAAGGTGCTGGTCTGATGGTCGGGTTTAAGCCCTGGCAGAAATGATTTGTCTTCTGTCTGTCACTCATCTTGAGAGTGTTGTACCTCTCCAAACGAACGAATTTGACATAGTACTGAGCCACCGTCATCTGCTCTTGGCTCAGTTGCAAGAATTCACTCTGTTTCAGCGCACGATGGTATGCTGGGAAATAGCGTGCCTCAAATGCCTCAAAAAAGCATTCCCAAGGAATGTCATTCTGTCCTTCATACTGGGTATCCACCACGGTCCTCCACCAGTTTAATGCATCATCAATTAAAACGTTGGTGGCGAATAGGACCTTCTTATTTTCGCCACAGTTCATTTGTTGCAGCTTTTCCTTAATGGTCCTTAACCATCTCTCAGCCTTATCAAACTCGTCCAAGCCATCATACTCTAGAGGACGCAACTTCATGAATCCCTGAATAGTGTCGAGGACACTAGTGGCGTAGGCTTTACAAGCGGAGGCTATACAAAAGGAAACTGAATTGATGGCGTCATGACTGGTGCGGCTTGAAAGGATGGTGACAGTACGGGTGGAATTGTTGGTGCCCGTGATGGTGGGGGTTGCACTAGTGGGGATTGAATTGTTCATCTGGACCTCATTCTGGTCCCTTCCTTCTTGTTGCGAATTTTCAATCCCGCCGCTACCTCGAGGTCATCTCCGACCCCAAGCTCTAGCAGCAGGTGCAAGTCATGGAAGCATCTACATCATCATACATCATCATATTTAGAAAACATCATACATCTTAGGGGATAAGATAAACTTACTTGACTTCAGGTGACGCGGTGACTACTCGTGACACTTGCACATGGATCATGACATCATACATTAGGACATGAAAATGCCCTAACTTTAGGCTCTGATACCTAACTGTAACACCCTCAAATCGCACCCCTCCACGTGGCAGAATACGCTTCGGGAACGCTACGGGTCATCCTTACATGTACATCTTTTTAATCAAAAATAAGATTTTGACTGGTCAACTCAACATCGATAAAAGCGCAAGACTTAATCATCATTAAGAATAAAAGAGAGTAACATCATAATATGCGAAAGATTGATAAATGACTTCATAGGAGTCCAAAGGAAGCTAATACATCAAGCTAATAAAAAAAAAGGAAAAAGCTGTCCATTATCTAAAGAACTCGATAACCATGTGCAGCTACTTACGAGCTCAATCTGTCACCATTGGCCACCTTCATCATTTTGACATTAGCTTGCATTTAAGAACATGCACGGGAGAACCTCCCTATGAGTTTTACAACTCTGTATGAAAGTAAAATAAATATCATCATAAGATCATGATACTAGATATGAATCATTAAGATAATATCATCATATGAGAGGAAAGTGAATCATGATCATGATATGAAAGTGAAAGTATGTAAAAGGACATATGAATAAGAGATCATAAGGAGTCATCATTAGAATGGCAAAAGCCGAACATCATAAGAAAGATTCTTTATTCACATGTGTTTATCTTCTTCATCATCTTATAATTTTCATTTTTGACTTATTTGGGGTATATTTCAACCCACAGGGAGGTCTACCTCAACCCATCCATTATCATCATAACTGGCAGAGCCAACCCATAATTGACCGAAGCCAGCCCATAACTGATCGAAGTCAGCCCATAACCTGGTCGTCACTAGTCTATCATAAAAGAGCTCTTCATTTAACGATTTACGTCTTTTATCTTGCATCTTTTAATTAATGAAATCAAATTTTGAGAAAAACTTTAAATTAGGATAAAAGACAAGAACAAATCAGGGGCATTATTGACATAATCATAGGCGTCAGAAAGATATGGAATAGGATCATAGATCAAGGGTCTTGATAACGAAAAATCATCTTAATCACAATGGAACTTGGGCCGAGTAGGGAGAAAACTTGGGTCGGGTTCATCTTTGGCTGTTCTCAGAAAATCATGAATTATCTGGGCAGGGTTCGGGTTACACCCGGGCTGGGTTGGATCAGCTTCTTGTCAGGGCAATCGTCGCGCCCAACTATTCGTTGTGTGTGAAACTCGTGCCGGGTTAGGGTAAACCCGGGTCGAGTTCTTCTTGCGCAATGACTACGGAGACGCGTTGTTCGCGTTTCGTTCATCTTTTCCGACGATGGCCGACCCAATCAACATCATAGAACATCATGTAATAACCCGGAACTACCTAGAACATGCTTCAAGTCTAAAATTAGGATTCTATCATAAATCTATCCTAATTCCATACTTTAAAGTTTCTGTCCAAGAAATTGTTACTGCAGTCCTCTTCTTCCTCTTTCTCTTCCTCTTTTTTCTCTTCCTCTGCCCGCTCCTCTCGGTTCGGATGCACGTCCGGCCGTCCACGTCCTCTAGTTGACCTCCTGTTGGCAGCGATGGTCAAGGACGAGCAGGAAACAAAAAGGCGCACGAATAGGGAGAAACTAGGGCCGACTCGTGAGAAAACGAAAAGTGGATTCTGGTTTGATTTGACCTCATATTTAGAAGGGAGAAGTTTGAGTTTGATTGAAAACCAACTCCTCTTAAAAATCTGATTCCAGATTTTATCTTTTTCCTTCTTTATTTTATCTTCTTTTTCTTTTCCTTTTATTTCTTTTTTCCAATTAAATCCCGAGCGTTACAAATTGGGTTGAACGATCGACGCCACTTTCCGGCCATTATGGTGGCAACAAAAAACAACAATGTTATTTTTCAAGCACAAATTGGACGGCCTTGATCTGCTCTATACATTACATATTCTTATTTAAAATAGTCTAAAAATGACAACAAGAGGATCCTATTATATAATATGGGATATGAGATATACATAACATTTAATTAATATGGATAACCACAATTTCATTATACATAAATTATACAATAACAACAACAACAAAGCCTTATCTCATTATGTGGGGTTTATACATAAGCTATATGAGATAAAAATAATGAAAAAATGTAAATAAATTATTATAGATAAAATGAAAATAAAAACGGAACTAAAAAATTCCTTTTGACATAATTGCACATTATACTAATTATTTGTGTCATTTTCAACTTTTTCATTAACTCATTAAACATATGTATAATAAAATATTACATTAATTTAATATACGTTCATCTCATATTGTAAAATATAATTATTATATTTAAGAAGTTGAGTGGGAATTAATAAAGTATGATTAGAATATTAGTTATTTAAGAAGTTGGAAGGGAAGTGAAATCCAAGTGACACTACAAGAGATAAGAAAATGGGAATTAAAATAAAAGAATGATAAAAAATTTTATGTGACCTTAGGAATTGGAGGAGCGACAATAAAGCATCTTTAATCTTGTATCCTTATAATTCTATACACCAATACATAATCCAAAAAATTAATTGTTGAATACATGAATATGCTTTGGGGTTGAAACAATATCTTCTTTGTCATTACCGTGCTTTGAGTCTTGAAATGCTTATTGTGAATGGATCACAATGGCACACGTGTAATGATATAGTAGATGACACATTTTTATAATTTTGTATATGTTATGATAACGCTATATATATATATATATATATATAGTTACGCGGTTGTGTGTGTGTAGATATAATTATATATTTTATTTTTTTATAATTTAAACATTAGCTACATGTAGAGCAATAGGGAATAGATTTTTGGTTTTGACTTCTTTTAGCTCTTATCCCGAAAGAGCAATGGAAATTGCTGGGCAATTTGCTTTGAAGACTTCCGCTAAAACTTTTTTTTTCATTAAATCAATCATTATTTTTTCATCGGTTATAAATGTTTTGTGCCGACACACCACAACCTCATTGTTATCCAGCGATGGCCAGATTAATGTTGGCTTTGTTGGCCGCCGGGGGCCATGAGCACAGCGTCACCGCCACCACGGTGCCGAGCGTCCTCCTGGGGCTCTGCGCGATCGCGCTGGCGCTCTCGGCCGTGGCCGTCGTCGTCTTTAACTGCGGCCACGAGCGTACACCTGAGCAAACAGATGGTGGCCCCGTGGTCTATTACCGCAGCAAAGCTGAAGCTTCAAGCAAAGACGCTGGTGCTGCCACCACGGCAGCAGCAACCACGGACAAAAGCACCGGGGCGACCGGTCAGGATGTCAACAGCCGGGCGGCCGGCCTCGCACCCATCCCAACGGATGGTGGCTCCGGCGGTCAAGGTTGTTGTTGCAGTGGTGGAGGAGGCGGCTGCGGTGGCGGTTGCGGTGGTTGTGGTGGCGGATGAGATGTTCTCTATTAATTGTTAACGTCAGAACTTTGTTTGATTAAGGTATCAACGTTAGGCTTTCGTTCGATTATCGCCGGTTGATGACAAATGTACAGATGACTTTTTATATCCATGGAGTGCGGATCGGATGATTTCGTTCTTTATTTGTTTGACATGGAATAAATTTTAGGATGGCTTCAACGAATACAGTGTATATATATATATATATATATATATATATATATATATGATTGCTTCGTAATGGATATTTATAACTTTACTCAACAACTGTGAAATAAAATGTCTTATAAATTGAAAACAACAAGTTGGTTCTCGGCCTATTTTTTTTACTTATAACTTATTTGTCAAATCAGTTAATTTTAATATCCTCAACTATTTTTATTATTTTCGTCAAGTAAAAATATCTTTATATCCCTTCTCTCTTTTTTTTTTAAATCTTTCGTCAAGTAAAAATAAAACATGTTCATCCTCTGTTGCGACGACGACATGTTGCGGTGTCATTGTCGATATGTCGGCTACATGCCACTACAAGAAAAAAGTCAATTACAGACGATTTTGACCGTCTATAATTTGTCAAAAATCGTCGGAACTTATAATTTTTTACGAGTTTTTTGACGGATCCGATCCATCGAAAAAATGGTCGTCGTAAAATGATTTTCGACGGTTGAAAAAAACTCGTCGAAAGTTCCAACGGTCGTAACCGTCCCAAAAGTCCGACGGCCGCAACTGCCAAAACTTTCGGCGATTGCAACCGTCGAAACTTTCGGCGGCCCTTGAGACCGTCGAAACTTTCAACGGTCGTCGCAACCGTCGAAACTTTCGACGGTCATTGCGACCGTCGAAACTCGACCGCCGAAACTTTCAACGGTCACAATCGTTGCAAAGAATTTTTATAATATAAAAAAAATTAGCCCACCGCCAGCGGCCAGATCTGGCCGCCAAGGGCCGATCCGACGGCCAATGACCAGATTCGGCTGCCAGTGGCCAGATTCGGTCGCCAGGCGGCCAATCCGACTGCCAGCAGCCAGATCCAACTGACTGGCGGCCAATCCCCCCCTCCCCACGCCAGATTGAGCTGCGAGGCGGCCGATCTGGCCACTCGTGTCCAAATTCGGCCGCCAGGAAAGATAGGAGATGGAGAGAGAGAAGAGATAGTCGTGGAGAGGAAGATGAGAGGAGAGTTAAGATAAGTGACACACACACACATATATATATAGGGGTAGAAATTAAAGAGGGAAAGCGGGAAAACGAAAAAAAGGCGCGGGAGAGTTATTTTTTTAATTATCGACGGTCGAGACCATCGGAAACATTAACCGATGGTCCAGACTGTCGAAACTTCCGACAATTCCGATCATCTGTACATTTTTGATGATGCTGACCGTCGAAACTTTCGACGGTTCGGACCGTCGGTAAATTATGTAAGTATACTTGTATCATACAGTATTTATTTCGACGGTCTAAACGGTCGATAATTATATTAATAAAATACCACTTATATTATATTATTTTTCACTTACCGACGATTTGGACCGTCGAAAGTTTCGACCGACAGGTATCCGTTGGAACTTTTGACGTTCATAAATGTCAAAAAATAAAATAATTATAGATTTCATATTTATTATTTTAGTTTCCGACAGTTGTAACCGTCAAAAATTCTGATGGATCCATATTCGTCGCAGATTGCGAAGGATTTCTATCCATCGAAAATTGCCCGTCGAAAAATCCTAATTTTTTTGTAGTGTGCATAGATGCACAACATACAAGCATATGTTTCCTGTGGCTAAGTGTGTTCACTGGTAGGATTTGACCCGACCCATGAACAAACCTGGTCGAATTTGGTCAGGTCGGGTTATATTGGATTTCAAGTTTTTTGAGACATGACCCAACCCAACTTGACCCGGCTCGAGTCGGGTCGAGGTTACCTGACTAGCTTTTTTCTTTTTTTTAAATTTTCTTTTAATATTTAATTTGAAAAAGCATATACCATTTTATTTTAAAAACAAAATAAAGTATTTTTAGGCATAAAATTTATTATTTTAAATATCTACGTATTATTCTTTATTTAAAATACATTATTATATATATATATATTTAATTTTAGATGGTATAAAACACTTAAATTAAATTTAAAACATTTAAAATTCAAAATAAAAAATCGGGTTGGCAGGTTGGGTTGGGTCAAATCGGGTTGGATTAGGTCGGGGTAGGATTGGATCAGGTCTGACCCGAACTTCGACCCTACCCAACCCTCGGATGCTCAAGTTCGTCGGGTTGATACGACCCGGTGAACGCCCCTACCTGTGGCCGAGTGGGGTAGCCGCAATTTAATGCAGTAGGAGGGGAAGGGGTGATCTATTGCGGCGATGAGGAGTACCAACGACCATTCTGTTGCACCGACGAGGGGCGACGCTGATGAGGTGTACATGCGACGAGGAGGGGTTCATTGGCATACCAGATCTCACTTTGCCATTGTCGCTGCTCACTCGTGACATCATTTTCGCTACTCATCGCCGCCGCCTCTGCTCATTGTTGCCGTTGTTTGTTGCCTACCCACTACCAGATGCTGCTGCTCGTTGTCAACGCCATCACAGCTGCTTGCTATCGCCGTCGCCACTTGTTGCCATTGCTCGTTGCCTGTCCACTACTGGTTGATGTTGCTCGATGTCGATGCCGCCTCCATTGTTCGGTGTCATCGCTGCTCGTTGTCACTGCTCCCACCGCTACTCATTGTCACCGCCACCGCTCGTTGCCTGCCCATTGTCGGATGCCCTACCACTGCTCGCTGCAACAAATGAACGAACCGGTTCCATATGTCCGGTTCGCCTCGCACTTACGGATGTCTTCCGATCAGATCAGACAGCATCCGATGTAGGTATGAAGCTCATACCTACTAGATAGGAGCCCCATTAAATGCAAAAAAAATTGTACGTACAAAAAGAATGGAAAAAGAATCATGGAAAAAGAATCATGCCCAGCAAGAAAAGAGCGCCGTTCGCCAACAATGGAAAAAACGTTCATTGCTCAGCTCATTCTTTTTAGTAGGATTCATTGGTTTGAATTTTGACTGTAACAATAATGACATTTAAGTCTTTGAAAAAAGTTTAAAGATAACACTATAAATTGCTCCATACTATTTTTTCTCATTCCTCTCCTCAATTTTGAAAAAAGGAGGAGGAGAAGAAGTAAGAGAACACATAGAAAAAGAAGAAGAGAATAGGCACAAAGAAAAAAATGATTAACATCAATGAGAAAGAAAGACAATAGGACTCTATGTATGTAAAGCAGATAAAAAAAATCCCCTCTTTTCTCTTAATGGATTGCTTATTATGAATTGAGAGGTATGAGGACACAATATTTTCATCTTGGATTTAGTTTGAGGATTGCATAATTAAATTTAAATGTTCTTATGCTAGTATGGAAGAACCCTAGTTTTATCGGCAATGATATGTTTGATATCTATGTATTTCTAATATGTGAATTTAACGCATTGATCTTTATGTTTTAATTCATGATAATATGATTCATGTGAGCCTACAAATAAAAAAGAAAATAAAAGAAAAAGGAATAGTGTGAAATAGTGAGATGAATACACCCATATCATATTGGACTGTTCTAGGTCGTGTCATCCATGTTCATACCATATTGATCTTGAAAAAGACATTATGAACATGTCATATTGGAGGGCACTAAGTCATATTGTAGCAGTGCAAGTCATATTGATCTCGGCAAGGTCATTACGGTCAGCTCATATTAGATAGGTACACATCGTAACACATGACTTTAGGTTGTATTGGACAAGCTCAGGTCGTAAAACATGGCTCCAGGTCATATTGCACTTGTCCAAGTCATATTGGGCCCCACCCAGATCATATTGTGTTATTTTTCTATCGTAACATACCTATCTCATTGTTTTAAAATGATAAAAATAATATTATAATTGTTTAAATGAATTATAACTATTTTTCATTGATTATTTGGGTAACAAAAATGCCGCCAAATCATTATTTATCAAATTATGTACCTATTAAGGCACAAAGGTTTCATTATTGATTAATTGTTTCAACGATTATTTAAATGTTAACAATTTTTTATGCAAAGTTTATTGTGATGATGATTGTGAAACTTTCATTGTTGATTGATAAACCTACGCACATGTTATGCTGGCTAAAAGATAAATAATATTTAATTTCATATATGACATATTGGTGATGCACTTAAAGTTGAAGAATAAGTTCTTATCGCTAATTAACCAAAGTAAAGATGAAAGGCAAAGTCATGCACTAATGTATGTGCTTAAAAATACAAAGTCTCGTGAAGTAAAGTATTACATTTGCGTATGTACTTTGTTGGAGTTAGTTTGGTGGAGCCTGATTCTGGATCTAACTAATTTGTTGTTAGTTATGGTAGGAAGAATCTAAGAGATTATGACTTCCTTGTAACCATAAAATGGGGAGATTGAGTAGTTATCATAACTATCTTATTTGTTAGATATGGAGTTGTGAAAAATCAGGATAGATATTCGGTTATCCTGATTATTTCTCAAGGCTCACCATTGGTGAGCAATGTTTGTAACAAAAAAAAGTTGAGATATTTGAATAGAGTGAAACTCTGTGACGGCTGTGAATGTAGGAGACAATCTCTGAACCATATAAAATTTATGTGTCTTTCTCTGTGTGTGATTTCTTATTACTCTTCCACTATATGTTCATCGATTTCCCTCAAACATTAGTATCAACGTTTAGTTGGTATTGAAGATATTCCGCAACAACTGGTATCAAAGATTTGGTAAAAAGTTCATGGGAAGTGGGAGAGATGGCGATAGACAATGAGAATGTGAAGATCGAGAAGTTAGATGGTAGAGACTTTGGCTTCTGGAAGATGCAAATCGAGAACTATCTATATCAGAAGAAATTACATGAGCCTCTCTCCGAGGAAAAGCCTGAGGTGATGAGCGATGAGGACTGGGCGCTCGTCGACCGACAGGTGCTTGGTGTTATCAAGTTGACATTGGCACGAAACGTAACCTTTACCATCGTAAATGAGAATACCATAGCGGATTTGATAAAGGCATTATCAAAACACATACGAGAAACCATCTGCATCAAATAACGTATATTTGATGAGAAAGTTGTTCAACCTAAAGATGTCTGAGGGAGCTTTAGTCGTGGATCACATCAACGAATTCAACATTATCATTACACAGTTGAATTCTGTTAGTATTTTGTTATGATGAAGTGAGGGCTTTGATTTTGTTGTCCTCTTTGCTAGAAAGTTGGAGTGCAACTGTGATGGCGATCAACAGTTCTTCCAGTTTATCAGAGTTGAAGCTCGATAATATTCGAGATATGATTCTGAGCGAAGACGTTCGTAAGAGAGAATCGGAAGAAACCTCAAGCTCGACGTTTAGTGCAAAGGGAAGGGAAAGAATGCAACAACGAGGGCAGAACCAAGGAAGATCAAATACAAGGCGATGAAATCAATCGAGATCTGGTGAATTCGCATGCTGGAATTGCGGAAAGAAATGTCATCTAAAAAAGAATTGCAGAGCACATAAGAAGAAAACTAATAAGGAGTTGGCGAATGCTTCTACAGAAGAAGTCTTAAATGCATTAATTCTGAGTGTTGACAATCCGGCAGAATCCTGAATTCTGAATTCTAAAGCTTCATACCATTCCACATCACAAAGTAGTGTATGGAAGATTACATTATCGATAACTTTGGCAAGGTTTATCTAACAAATGATAAAGCCTTGGATGTTATGGGGAAAGAGAACGTGTTGATAATGAGACAACTTGGAAGTTGAAACATGTTCGACATATACTGGGATTGAAAAAGAATATGATCTCGGTTGGATAGCTTGACTCAGAGGATTACACTATGGTATTTGTAGGTAACACCTGAAAGATTACCAAAGGAGTCATGGTGATCACACGAGGCAATAAGCCAAGTACTTTATACAGGTCATCAAACACAAAGATTATTACAGCAGTAGCTTATTCGGATGATATGTTTGAAGTCTGGCATTTTAAACTTGGACATATGAGTAAAAAGGGGATAAAGGTTCTGCACAAGATGGGTCGACCAACCAAGTCTAAAGTCAGTCGATGGTGAACTTCGTGAAGGTTATGTGCTGGGGAAGCAGAAGAAAGACACTTTCAACAAAATGCCAAAGATGTCGAAGAGTTGTAAGTTGGAGATTGTGCACACAGATGTGTGGGGCTATCTCTAGTTCCATCCATTGGCGTCACTATATTATGTGACATTCATCAATGATTATTTCAAGAAGGTATGAGTTTATTTTTTGAAAAATAATAGAGAATAAAACTGACGTCAAGGTCGTTTGTATATGAACCATGAGTTCGAGAAGTCCTATCCGAGGACGTCACAATAGAACGGTGTTGCTGCACTAATGAATAGGACACTGAATGAGCGTGCCAAGAGCATGAGGATCCATACAGGTCTACCGAAGTCATTTTGGGCAGATGTAGTGAACACAGCGACATACTTGATTAATTGCAGACCATTTGTACCATTGGAGAACAAACTATTAGAGGAGGTCTGGAGTGGTAAGGAGTTACATCTTTCTCATCTGAGAATTTTCAGTTGTCTATCATATGTGCATATTGATTCTAGATGCTAAGTCTCGAATGTATTTATTTATTGGTTATGATTATGATGTGCTTGGATATCATATTTTGGATGGTGAAAATAGAAAGATCATTCGAGAAAGAAATATGGTGTTTCATGAAAAGACCATATATAAAGACAAATGTGTTGTAGAATCTGGTAATGCAAGGGAAAAAGACAAAGCTCAAGTGGAATTTGAGGACATTTAAAATGAAGATGTGGCTAGGTCCGAGAAGATTGTTCAGTAGGAGCCTGAGGTGATATAGGCTGGGCCGAATACTCCACCCCAAGAGATCTACTCGGGAGATAAGACCTCATGTGAGGTATTCTTCTTCTTTGAATTTTATATTGCTAACTGATTCAAGTGGGAGTTAGCAATGCAGGACGAGATAAACTCGTTGTACAAGAATAAAACTTGGGTACTTGTAGAATTGCCTAAAGGGAAGAAGGCATTACACAACAAGTGGTGCTACACGATTAAGGAGGAGGCAGATGGTGGTAAGAGGTATAAAGCAAGGCTGGTTGTGAAAGACTTCGAGCAGAAGGAAGGTATTGATTATACTAAGATATTTGTACTTGTTGTGAAACTAACCACTATTAGATTGGTGTTGAATATAGTTGCAGCTGAGGACTTACATCTTGAGCAATTAGATGTAACGACAACATTCCTTCATGGTGATTTGGAGGAGGATATTTATATGAAGCAATCAGAAGGCTTTCAAGTTCCTAGTAAAGAGAATGGTGTGCAAGCTGACTAAAAGTTTGTATGATTTGAAGCAGGTCCCTCGGCAGTGGTTTATGAAATTCGATAACTTCATGACTAACATGAGATATGCTAAGTGTTTTTCTAACCAATGTTGTTACATCAAATATTTTGATAATTGCTACATCATATTGCTATTTTATGAGGATGATATGCTCATCACAAGTTAAGATATGATGCAAATCAAAAGGCCCAAGGAACAATTATCAAGCATGTTTGAGATGAAGTATTTGGGAGCCATGAAGAAGATTCTTGAGATGGAGATTGTTCGAGCTCTAAAGTTGACACTTGAAGCTTATGCTGAAAACATGCTGGAGAGGTTTTCCATGCAAGATGCCAAGACAGTGCAGACATCCTTGGCGAGTCACTTCAAGCTTTCAAAGGAGCAATCGTCCAAGATAGATGTGAAACACGCACACATGCGGAAGGTTCCATATGCATCAACAGTAGGTAGTCTTATGTATGCTATGGTTAGCACCAGACCAGACATTGCTCACGGAGTGAGAGTTGTGAGCAAATACATGTTAGATTCATAGCAGAACTGGCAAGCAGTAAAGTGGATACTTCGATATTTGAAAGGAATCAAAGTTATGTGCTTGTGGTTCGGTAAAAGTAATTTGAATCTGAAAGATTATGTTGATGCAGATTTAGGTGGTGATCAATACTACCAGAAGCACCACTGGATATGTGTACGCTTTATATTGCACAGTGATAGGTTAGATGTTTCAATTGCAAAATGTTGTTGCTCTCTCTCTCTACTACTAAATTAGAGTACATTTTCATGATAGAGGCATGTAAGGAGATGATTTGACTGAAGGGATTCCTTAAAGAGCTGGGTAAAGTGCAACAAAGTTTGAGTCTATACAACAATAGATGTTCAAATCATTCATTTGAATAAATACCCTTCTTATTGGATGATCATGATACTTTCCAAGGACCAAAATTTTTTCATTTGGCAAAAAATCCAGTGTATCATGCTAGGATGAAGCAAGTACCATTTTATCATATATCTTCAAAAAAGAGAAGACATTGGTGCTTGAGAAAATTTGAGGTTCAAGGAATCCATTTGACATATTGGCCAAAGTGGTGGTCACTGAAAAATTCGAGGTTCAAGGAATCCATTTGACATATTGGAGTTAGTGATGTGGAGCCTGATTTTGGGCCTAACTAATTTGTTGTTAGTTATGATAAGGAGAATATGAGAGATTGTAACTTCATTGTAATTATAATATGGAAAGATTGAGTGGTTATCATAACTACCTTATTTGTTAGATAGATATCCGGTTATCTTGGTTATTGCTCAAGGCTCATATCTGGTGGTGCTTATGCACCATATATTGAGGGATTAATGAGCAATGTTTGTAATCGAAAAAGTTGAGACATTTGAATAGAGTGAAACTCTGCGACGGCTGTGGAGAACCATGTAAAATATGTGTATCTTTCTCTATGTATGATTTCTTATTACTCTTCCACTATCTATTCATCAACTTCTTCCAAACATCGATATTTTGTTGGTATTGAGGATATTCCGCACTATACTTTGCTATGAACAAAGTCTCTCATTAGAAAATGTGTGTTCTAAAAAAATGACTAAAACTAAAGTTCATGATGTGTGTTCCTTAATATGTGCCCTAGTTAGCCAATATGATGAAGTTGGCATGGTTCTTCAAACTAAATTAAGACAAAAGATAATGACATTATGTGATGATGAAGAAAATTGAAAAATATCAATTCAAAGACTCATGTCATACAAAAAGATAGAAGGATGAAAGAAGGTCCAAAGTGTTATAAAGCAATTGAAAAGAAATGTAGCTCCAGTTCCTTCGGGTATATCTTACTCCATCATTAGTCATTGAGAGGTCAGGCGTATATCTTTCTTCGACAAAAAAGAGTGAGCATTCATTTGATCTTGATCCTTGTGCAGCAAAAAAATAGAATCTTCTTCTGTCCAAAGAAATAATTCCTCGAAATAATGAGTTACCCATTCCATTGATATGGACACATCTGGGATCAACAAATGCTCGAAAGTTCCTCTATTCAATCATTTTCCTTCTTCTTGTTGCTAGATATCTCATTCAAAAGTAAGAAACTAAAGATGTTAAGTGCCAAGTAATCATCAATGAGTTATAAAGTAACTCTTATGATGCACACGACAATGAATGAAGAAGTGTCGTGACAAGATGTATGACATGTGTGTGTATATGTATGTATGTATGTATGTATGTATGTATATGTATGTATGTATGTATATGTATATATATATGATGTGATAAAATGAATGATCTTTTTATGATGTTTTCTTTGATTATGTTTTAATATTCTATGAAGATATGTTAATTTATTGTATGGTTTACATGTATATTATGTCATATAAAAATCATAATATAGTTCATAACATGTATTATTATGTTATTATGTGCATTGATATATATATGACGAATACATCACATATAGTACGATGTGATAGGCTAATACAATTGATGAATCTAGGCACATGTTTATGCATGATTAGTCATAATTAGGTTAAAAGATGAAGAATATTTGATTTCATATATGGTCTATTGATGATGCACTTAAAGTTGAAGAATAAGTTTTTATCATTAATCAAAGTAATACTGAAAGGTAAAGTCATGAACTTATATATGTACTTCAAGAACATAGTCTCGTGAAGTAAAGTAATACATTTATGTATGTACTTTCCTATGAAAAAAGTTCGTCATTAGAAAATGTGTTCTAAAAAATGACCAAAACTAAAGTTCCTCACTATTATGATATGTGTTCCTTAATATATCTCCTACATAACTAATATGATGATGTTGACATGGTTCTTCAAACTAAGTTAAGACAAAAGATAATGACATTATGTGATGATGATGAAAAATGAAAAATATCACTTAAAAGACTCAAGCCATATAAAAAGAAAGAAGGATGAAAGAAGGTCCAAAGTGTTACAAAGCAACCTTGAAAATATGTAAGCTATTGAATGGAAAGTAAGAAACTAAATATGTTAAGTGCCAAGTAATCATCAAAGAGTTATAAAGTAACTCCTATGATGTACACGACAATGAATGAAGAAGAAATGTAATGACAAAGTGTATGACATATATTTATATGATGTGATAAAATGAATGACCTATTTTATGATGTTTTTGTATGATTATGTTTTAAGGTTTTATGAAGATATGTCAATTTATTGTATGTTTTACATGTATATTATGCCAAGAATGATAAGTATGATGTTATGTCATATAAAGATCATATAGTCATAACATGCATTATTATGATATTAATTATGTGCATGATATATATATGATGAATGCATCACATATAGTGCTATGTGATAAGCTATCATAACATGCATGGTCTTTTCAATTTCCATGTGGCCTATGAGGCTATGCATACGAGTAGAAATACCAATGACTTAATTAGTATTATGTGGTGCTCGTAGAATATTGGTAAGTCTCATCATCTATTTATTTGGTTGTTTCAGTTTATCTAAATGATTTCTCAAATTTGCAACGCTTGAGCATTTAGAATGCATATAATGAGAAGATGGTTAAAAAATACCGAGATGAATCTAGTACTCATCCACAAGGTCATATATATCGAATACAATTCATATTTACAATGTTATATAATACTTTATATTTTTATTAAAATTATATATTTTGTAGGGGACATTGTTGTTTGGGAGGAGGTGGCTGACACAACACTATACACATACCTAAGGGGCTTATGAATAGCTATTCAGGTTTTTATAAAGAACGAAGGATACATAGGTGGCTCGTCTACTCTGAGTTTATCCATGGCACTTGAATTGACACTGGACAACATTAAGGGACTTATTGTTGAGCAGCTTCCTAAGCAATTTACGCTAGTCTTGTAGACTACTCAAGCAATCATCTAGCTCTAGACCCAGACAACATGAGCTCAGGACCAAGTACATCTCGAATGTTAGGAATGACATAGATAACGATAATGATTGAGGGTAGAAACTTTTGTAACACTGGATGTGATTAAAGTTTTGTCAAAGATATTGTAGTGATAATAGTTTCTTATATTATTAAATTTTATGATGTCATTAGTTTTTTTATGCAGCATAACTTCTTTAATTTATGTTGTTATGTATGTGCAAAATGCATTGTAAATTATGTGGATAGGAAAGGGAAGAATTTTTTAAAATGGAGGCAAAATATATTGTAATTAGTGACACATTAGCGACGCATCAGTGATATCGCATTTAGCGTCACGTTAGCTGCATGTTAATGATGAATTAAGAAATGAGTTCAGTGATACTACGTCGTCACTGTAGTGTCGCAAGATAGCACCACAATAGTATCGCCATAAAGTCGCAAGCTATCACCACAACAGACAACACGAAAAATGTAGGTAAGAATGGCTTTAATGTCACAATGACGTCAACATAGCATCAAGACGTGGTTGGTGTCAAAATCGTGTCTCCTAGTTCGTTGCCACTTTGGCTTCTACTACGACAAGCTAAATATTGTTTTGCCATGCGACAACTAACATGAAGCTAATAGTGTCGTGATATTGGCGTCTCATGTTTGTGGCATTGCTAAGATATCTTAGTATCGATGCTATGTCACTAAGGGAGTGAGAGACGATTTATTATCATTTTAGAGACGCTTGTTTATGTCACTAAACGTGAAATTTCTTGTAGTGGATGCTTCACACACCATTATTGTGCAGCTAGAATCAATAGTAGATGAGATAGAGAAACATGGATAATGTAGATTTCCATATACTTATTGGATTAACTTACACCTCCAATTCATGAGCTCATGTACTTGGTGACTTCATGCATATAAGGCCTAATACGTTACCTACAATTATGGGTTGTTGTATATGCATCCTAATTTTTATAAATATGTAGAATCACAATGTATGTAAATGTGGAAAAATGTGTTCGTATATAGAGCATCATAGTCTAACTACATCCATCTTGATAATTTTTCTCCTCGAAATAAAAAGTAGCATATGTGTCATGCTATTATTTGCATGGAGCAAAGAAATTTTTATCCTTCCAATTGTCCCCCTCTACCCTGGTTTCATGGGTATCACCAAGCTCACTTTTATTTCGGATACTAGTATTTTTTTTTCTTCATGCATAGCCACTATCTGATAGTATTTTAGCAGCATCCTCACCATATCTTGATTTGATTTCAGCCAATGTCTTGTATTATTGTCTTCTTCAATATGAATTATTATTGGTGATGTTATCATCCTGAGCTCCAAACTTCATACTTTGTTGTATCAACTCTTTATTCTTCTAAAAGAAAAGAAAAATCTCATGGTCAGAGAGCAAGCTAATTGCCTCCAAGCTCTCCCTTCTATCGTAGAGAGCATGTTAAGTGTCTTTGACCCTTCTTACATAAGTCCTTCCATTATGTTTTCTCTTATGATCTATGTTGGATTGCTTCCTGCATTGTACTCTTCTCCCTGAATGGTTTGAGAGTAAGCTTTATTGATCCCTCTATGTAGTATCTCTTGGCATGACATGGTCATCACCATTGCAGCTAGTGTTGTCCTTATCAAAATTGTCAAGATATTTAAGTAGGATCATATCGATGATCATAAAGTCCTACTTATTAATAAAAATATATTTTTTTAAAAAATACTAATATAAACTTGTACCACCTAAATCTTAAATCCAATCTCATTGAGTCATAATTTTATGGACTCTTAAACTAAATTATATAAAAACATATTAAAATTGAGAAAATAAATTAAACTTCATATAAATTAATTATTATCATCATAAATATTTACTTTTATTAATATTTAAATGGCATATTTTATCAAAATCAAAATCGTATTAAGATTTAAGATCTTCAAACGAAGAAGATTGAGAATAAGATTATAACAAAAACATTATTTGATAGAGATCTTAATATTGGTCCTCGGACCTTTTATGTATTGACAATGATTGACACCTCCTCGATAGAGTCTGTTAGTTAATGAAGAATCTCCCTGCACTTTAGTGGTGTCAGCAACAGTTGGTTGTTCTCGAGCGTCCTCCTTTGAATGCGTGGATTGAATAATCGGCACCACTTCTTAGATTAGAGACTGGCCACCTAAAAAAAAAGAAAAAAAAATCTCGCATATTATTTGTAACGCATGCAATTTTTAAACAAGGAAATGTTCAAATTTTTCAAATCAATTGTAATTAATGAGAGAATTAATGAAAGAATTTGAAAAGATTTCGGATTAAAAAAAAGACGGTGAAAAAGGAAACGGCCGACCAGGGGAGAAAAATTCTCCCCTGGTCGTGCCTCGTAACCGGTCGGGCGGCCGATACTATAAAAGGGGATGCGAGGAGAACCTCGCGCCCCCCTTGGAAAAACCCTCGACATCGCCGCCCTGCCCTACCCCGACTCCTCATCTTCTTCATCTCGTCCGGTGAACGGCGCGCGCACCGAAGGCGAACCAGAGCACGTACGATTCAATGACTGTTCGGCGCGCATCAATGACCCGCCGATGCGCACGAACTCTTCCTTGACACACGCCAGGGCCAGGCAAATTTCCAGCCGATCGAGAACGACCGGCGACGAAGGACGACGAGCAGATCGCCGAAAAACTCCAACAGTCGAACAAAGAAGGTAGCTTAACATTTTAAAATCCCTAGACAATGAAATTTTGATCGTTTAATGCATAGGAATAGTCCATCCCGATCCTGAGATTGTCACCTACTGTTTTCGAATTTATATCGTCGTGATTTGATGACCGGAAGGATGTCAAAAATGAGGAAGAAGTCCGGCTGCCCTGTTTCATTACAAGGATCGATCGACCGATTTTATCAATGGTCGACCGATCCGTGCGAGGAACTCGCATGAGTTCCTATCGATCGGTCGACCAGTCTCACCAGAGCGGTCGACCAATTTGCCTATTAACGGACAGATCAAATCCTGCGATCAGCTGATCGATCTTTTGAATGGTCGATCGATACGACGCGCAGTGCACGTCCTTGTGATCTTACGATCGGTCGACCGATCCGTAGAATAACCGGTCGACCGGACCATGTGCGCGGTCGATCGATCCTGTAGAGGCTCGACAAAAAAATAAGTCAGTCGATCCAAGAGAACCGATCGACCGGTGCTAGAGAACGGTCGACTGATCCAGTTTGCGGTCGATCGGTCCAGTCAAACCAACCGGTTCGACCCACTCATATCATAGAGAGACATTGAATTAGTTCTAATATTGACATAGTCCGAATTGAATTCTGACCCGATCTGAATCTGATGAATAAATCCTAATCGGAGACTCTAACCAGTTCGCTTGTAATGGCCGAGTCCTATTGTACTGACATCAATGCCCATTTGGGTCCTTATTCATAGACCTCATGATAAGCAGAGATAAGTAAAGTAAAGATGAAGCTACAAGATTGTTATGTGCCGTCTCATTGTATGGAACAAAGATTATAGTATGGTATAGAGAATGGTAGGTAGTTAGCTGAGGAGACAGCGAACCTACTGGTCTTCAATGACCACTGTTCCTGAGACTACAGGTCCTCTCCCATCTATGTCTCGAAGAAGGATGATGCAATGGTCACACTCCTTCCCCCAAAGATTTCATAGTACCAAGCCAGAGGGACAGGTAGCTAACTGAGAAGACAATGAACCTACAGGTTCTTAAATGACCACTGTTCCTGTGATGCAGCTCCTCTCCCACTTGCATTTCGAAACGGGTGATGCCTTGTCACACCCATTCCCTTTATGGGCTTACTGTCTTTACAGATTCAGAGAGGTACCTCTGGCATTCCAATCTAATAAAGTCGAGCTCACATAGGATAACTAACTTTACGGACATCATAGTAATATAAAAGACGTAATGCAATCCACAGCAAAGTAATATAAAGTAAAGTATTGTAAAGTAAAGTATAGAACATGGTATAGTACAGATAACATAGAATATAGTGAAGACAAGGTATAGCCATAGTAAAGAACATAGTACATATATCGATACAGTTAAAGCATGGCATATGACCCATTATAGTTAATGTATAGAATTCAAAGTATTTTATTGTTCATCACTGATATTTGTTATATGATTATTATTGATCCTTATTTCACCATTTATACTGCTATTGTACTAGGCTTTTGCTCACGGGTATTCGATTCCTCTGCATTGGGATTTTGCAGGTGAGAATGTTGCTTGATGAGGTGTGGAGTGCTCAGGGCTAGGGGAACGCTGCACATGACTGTTTACATCATCAAGTCTCTTAAACTGCATTTAGTGATGATTTTCCATGTTATTCATAGACACCATATTATTCCGCTTATCGAATTACTTCCGCCTATTGAACTTCTTGAATTCATAGTCTTTTATCGTTTCATTTTGAACTACATTGATTAGATGTGTCTCTTGACATTCCAACGTTCAAGCTTCCACATTAAAGTCTTTGATTATATTTTCTTATAATATTGATGCCACGTATATATTTTGTTGAATGGTCATAGTCAATAGTGTAATAAGCAGTGTAGCGATCCCGGGGTCAACCTGACTGCCTACGTGGCAGGAGGGGCAATTTTAGGGGCGTTACAGTTTGGTATCAGAGCTTAAGTTCTTGGCTCCCTCAATGATCATAGTAGAGTAGATATCGATGTATAGTCATTATGGCTTGAATTGTTTCATTAACTCAAAGTAAAGTCATGTGCAACCTTCTCAAGCATTTGCGGCTCCACTCCTCAAGTAAGTACTAAATACATTCTCATGTAGATTATACTTATATTATTGAGTTAACTCATTTTTATAGATGCCTCCACGCCGCATAATGTCCAGAGTGGTACGTGGCGGGAGTAGAGTTTTCTGGATAGCTGAATCAATTATGCACTCCCCAACTGCACTGACTCAAGAGCAGGTGCAAGCACGAGCACAGGGTCGCGAACGTGGCCGTGGAAGTACGACTCCACCACCCCTAGCTCTAGAAGCACAGTAGCATTCTGATTTGGAGAGCGTGAGGAGTAACTATCCAGTGATACCTTCCCCACCAGCTGAGATGTCTGAAGAAATGGAACAAAGGCGAGAGATATAGAGTATGGAGCAAGAAGGTGCAGTGATACACGGGGGCAGCCCTATAAGTCTGCCACAAGACCAAGCTCCTTGCTTCCTATACTGTGAACAACATGGCACTTCGCGTGGGAATGCCTAAGTTACGCTAAGCGTGGGAGGATCTCCAGGGATGAACTTGGGGAAACCTCGCGACGCAATGATTAGTATCGAACAATGGAATGTTTCTTTGATGTTGAAGGCCTTAGTGTGCCTTAGACAAATTCTTTATGTTTTGCTTTGACTAAACTCTGTTATGAGGTTGACTTGGTTTTAGTAGATATTGAGCCATAAGGCTCCAATTATGATATGGAGTTTTATCTTGAGTCAAAATTTTCATTTCATGCTATTACTCAAATATTCTCGTGATCTTTTTATAGATGTCTCCTCATAAAAGTTTGCAAGGGTCTAACAACGAGAACGAGAATGAGATACATAACGAAGAGGAGGCCCCTTTCGTTCCTCCTCCTCCACCTCCACCTTCTGCTCCTCCACCTGAACCACCAGTGCAGCAAGGATGCCAAGTTCCCCTTCCTTGCACAATACAAGATTTTTGGAGGTCGAAACCTCCAATGTTTAATGGAGAAGGGGGTATCGAAGTGACTAAACAATGGATGGAAACTATCGAAAATAAGTTCGACATCCTAGATGTTCCAGAGAATAAGAAAGTATTATTCGCTGGGGATACTCTCCAGAAAGATGATAAGGAGTGGTGGAAAGCAAAGAAAGCCACCAATTTTTTGGATGTAAGAATCGTTGCCTGGGAGGACTTCCGTAGGGCATTTGAGACGCGCTTCTTCCCTACCTTCCAAAGGGACTTGAAGCAAAAGAAATTTCTGAACTTGGAATAAGGGACCATGACAGTGTCCCAATACATGACCAAGTTAGTCTGACTAAAGAAGTACTCAAACGTTATCATGGACAAACAAGATATTACGAAGCATTTTGTGGACGGATTGAACCCCACTTTAAGGGCTCAAACAAGACTAGGGAACTATAAAATCCTGGATGAGGCGGTTAGTTTGACCACGATGACTGAGAAGGACCATCAGGATCTTCAAAAAGAGAAGAGGGTCCAACAGAATGTAGGGCAGAGTTTCCAGCAACAATAATAATTTCATGGGAACAATCATCATCATCAACGACAGGATAATCGACCTAGTCCATACCCAGCGCCTCAATAATACAACCGTCCTCCTCAACAACGACAGCGTCCTCCACAGCAAGTCCCTCCACCTCACCAACCGTAGTAACAGAAGCCGAGACCCCCTCAGCAGGCGGTAAGGCTCAACAGTAGAGGCAACAGCATCCAAGAGCCCCTCAAGCACCACCCGCACTAGGTGAGCAGATTTTATGCAACACCTGTAGCAGGACCCACGCAGGGAATGCCGAATGAAGACTGGAGCGTGTTTCCACTATGGTGGAATGGGCCATATCGTTGTGAACTGCTCAAGGCGTGGGCAACAGTTGGTTCAAAGAAGACTCTTAAACTTAGAAGAGGATGGTCCACAGAATGACGCTGAGGTCATTCGAGGTACGCTCTTCGTAGCCGAATTATTCACTATAGTATTGTTCGATTTCAGTGCCTCTCATTCATTCATATCTGAAGAGTACGCCACTACTTTAGGGATAACTGCAATGAACTTAGAGCGTAAGATGAGTATACTGACTCCACAAGGAATCCTAGTCACCACTAAATATCTCCTTAATATATCCATAGAGATAGATAAAAAGAACTTCCCTGCAAATCTTATCATCATCCTGTGAGAGATTATGATATAATTTTGGGCATGGATTGACTAACCTTCCATGATGCTTCTATATTTTGCAAACAAAAGAAGGTTGTTATAGGTACACAAGATACCGGCAAAGTCATTGTCAGAGGCATAACTAGAAAGGAACCAAAAATTATAGTGTCTGCCATGAAGGCACACAAACTTCTTCAACATGGGTGTCGAGGCTATTTGGCAAGTGTGACCAAGATAGAGGAGTCAATCAAGACCCCAAAGGATATAGAGATTGTGAGGAAATTTCCCTAAAGATGTTAGTGGTCTACCGCCCAAGAGAGTGATAGACTCCCATATAGAAGTGGCACCTGGTACAGCGCCCATCTCCAAAGCTCCATACCGCATTGGCCCTAGCAGAGATGAAGGAATTGAAGAACAAGATTCAAGAGCTGCTGGACAAATGCTTCATCAGGCCTAGTGTCTCATCATGGGGTGCACCAGTCCTTTTTGTCAAGAACAAGGACGGCTCATTGAGATTTTGTATCGACTACAGAATATTGAACAAAGTCACTGTGAAGAACAAGTATCCTCTATCTCGCATCGATGATTTATTTGATCAATTGTCCAAGGCAAAGGTTTTCTCCAAAATTGATCTGAGGAGCGGCTACCATCAGCTCAGGGTAGTCGAAGAAGACATTCTAAAGACTGCCTTTAGATCACGATATGGGTACTATGAGTTTCTTGTAATGTCATTTGGGTTAACCAATGCCCCAGCAGCATTCATAGACCTCATGAATCGGACTTTCAACGAACATCATGATAGTCTTTATTGATGACATTCTCATCTACTTGCCAAGTATAGAGTAGCACAGTGAACATCTGAGGATAGTGTTGGAAACTTTATGAGCAAAGAAATTGTACGCAAAGTTTTTCAAATGTGAATTCTGGCTAGAAGAGATGATGTTCCTTGGCCACATCATCTCCAAAGATGGGATCTTAGTCGACCCAGTGAAGCTAGAAGCAATATCCAACTAGTCTCAACCGAAGAATGTCTTTGAGATCAGAAGCTTCCTTGGTCTAGCAGAATACTACAGATGATTCATCAAGGACATCTCCATAATTGCATTGCCGCTAACCAAGCTTACGAGAAAAGGAAAAAAGTTTATCTGGTCACCCAAGTGCTAAGAGAGTTTTCAGGAACTAAAGAAGCGACTAACCTCAACACCCATCCTCACGTTACCATCAGGCAATGGTGGTTACGTAGTCTACAGTGACGTCAGCGGTACAGGACTGAGATGTGTGTTGATGCAACATGGGAAGGTGGTAGCATACGCTTCCCGACAGCTAAAGAAACGTGAGGTCAATTATCCAACACATGATCTCGAACTGGCAGCAGTAGTATTTGCCTTAAGCTTTGGCACCATTACTTGTATGGAGAAGAATTTGTGGTCTACACTGACCACAAGAGTTTGAAGTATGTCTTCACATAGAAAGATATGAATATGCGCCAAAGAAGATGGATGGAGTTCTTGAAGGACTATGAGTTTGTCATTAACTACCATCCTGAAAAAGCAAACTCTGTACCTGACACTCTTAGTCGAAAATGGGAAGGATCTATTGCCTCCATGCGCCTTCGATAGTTCGAATTTATGGAAGAGCTTTTCTAATGGGCACCAAGGGCAAGACATGACGGATCACTGATGATGATGCAATGTATAGTACCAGACATTATAGGAATAATCATTGAAGCACAGGTCGATGATCCAGACTATCAAACAATAATGATAAAGACTAGTCTTGAGATTACAAACTTTAATGTCTCGTCAGATGGTGGCATAATTTATCGCAATCGCTTATGAGTACCGAACAATCCTGAACTACGAAGAGAAGTCCTAGACGAATGCCACAAATCTGAATTTGCTATTCACATAGGAGTACGAAAATGTATAAAGATGTGCAGAGAAGTTTCTGGTGGCCAAACATGAAGAAGGAGATCGTAGAATACGTCTCTAGATGTATTGTATGCCAACAAGTCAAAGTAGAACATCAGAAACCTCAAAGGACCTTGAAGAGTCTGGGCATTCCACAGTGGAAGTGGGAAGAGATAGCGATGAATTTCATGACGGTCAATCGGAAAGAATAATTCAGACGCTGGAGGACATGCTTAGAGCATGCGCCCTGGATTGGCACAGTAACTAAGATAAATACCTTCCTCTCATAGAGTTCTCTTACAATAACAGATTCCATGCTAGTATAGAAATGTCTCTCTTTGAAGTATTGTATGGTCGACCATGTCGCTCCCCGACATGTTGGGGTGAAGTGGGCGAAAGAAAAATCTTGAGTGTTGAACTACAGAAGCAAACCCAAGAATATACAGACAGTGTGGAACTAATAAAGAAGAGGATGGAGTCAGCTCAAGATCGACAGAAGGCCTATGCAGACAAGAAGCACCAAGAATACACATTCAAGGCAGGAGATCAAGTCATTCTTAAAGTCTCCCCTACCAAAGGTGTAATGCATTTTAGCAAGCGTAGAAAATTGAGCCCAAGGTATGTGGGTCCTTTTGAGATATTAAATATGATCGGAGACTCCGCATGCAGGTTAGCTCTACTCTTGACATATGCCAGAGTACATAACGTCTTCCACGTTTCTTTACTATGAAAGTACAATCACGATTATGTCAATGTCATCCAAATTGAGGAACCAAATCTCAAGAAGGATCTAACATATGAAGAACAACCATGGAAATACTGGAGTATCAAGAACACCAACATGGAAAGAAGAAAACATCATTGGTCAAAGTAGCATGGAAGCATCATCAAGAAAAAGATGCCACTTGGGAAATAGAATCGGATATGTGCGAGAAGTTTCTTGAACTATTCGGTGAGTCCTAACTTTTATCTAAATTCAAGGATGAATTTTCTTTTAAGGGGATAATAATATAACACATGCAATTTTTAAACAAGGAAACATTCAAATTTTTCAAATAAATTATAATTAATGAAAGAATTTGAAAAGATTTTGGATTAAAAAAAAAGAAGAAGAAATGGTAAAAAAGGAAACGACCGACCAGGGGAGAAAATTTCTGATTTTCTCCCCTGATCGTGCCTCGTAACCGGCCGGCCCTTTGGCCGGCCGATACTATAAAAGGGGACGCGAGGAGAACCTCGCGCCCCCCTTGGAAAAACCCTCGACGTCGCCGCTCTGCCCTGCCCTAACTCCTCATCTTCTTCGTCTCGACAGGCGAACGGCGCGCGCACCGAAGGCGAACCAGAGCACGCACGATTCAATGATTGTTCGACGCGCATCCACGACCCACTGATGCGCATGGACTCTTCCTTAACACACGCCAGGGCCAAGCGAATCCTTCCAGCCAATCGAGAATGACCGGCGACGAAGGACGACGAGCAGATTGCCGAAAAACTCCAATAGTCGAACAAAGAAGGTACCTTAGCATTTTAAAATCCCTAGACGATGAAATTTTTAATCGTTTAATGCATAGGAATAGTCCATCATGATCCTGAGATTGTCACCTACATTTTTTATATTTATATCATCGTGATTTAATGACCGAAAGGCCGCCGACAATGAGGAAGAAGTCCGGCGGCCCTATTTCATCGCAAGGACTGATCGGCCGATTTTATGAACGGTCGACCGATCCATGCAAGGAACTCGCATGAGTTCCTATCGATCGGTCGACCGGTCTCACCAGAGCGATCGATCGATCTGCCTATTAACAGACAAATCAGATCTTGCGATCGGCCGACCGATCTTTCGAATGGTCGACCGATCCGATGCGCAGTGCACGTCCTTGAGATCTTACGACCGGTCAACCGATCACTAGAATGGTCGACCGATCCATAGAATAACCGATCGATCGGACCACGTGCGCGATCGATAGATCCTGCAGAGGGACAAGTAGCTAACTGAGAAGACAGTGAACCTACCGGTTCTTAAATGACCAATGTTCCTGAGATGCAGGTCCTCTCCTACCTGCATTCCGAAACGGATGATGCCTTGTCACACCCATTCCTTTTATGGACTTACTGGATTTATAGATTCAGAGAGGTATCTCTAGCATTCTAATCTATTAAAGTTGAACTCGCATAGGATAACTAACTTTACGGACATTATAGTAAAGTAAAAGACGTAGTGCAACCCACAGCAAAGCAATGTAAAGTAAAGTATTGTAAAGTAAAGTATAGAACATGGTATAGTACAGATAACACAGAATATAATGAAGACAAAGTATAGCTATAGTAAAGAACAGAGTACATATATCGATACAATTAAAGCATGGCATATGACCCATTATAGTCAATGTATAGACTTCAAAGTATTTTATTGTTCATCACTAATATTTGTTATATGATTATTATTGATCCTTATTTCATCGTCTATACTGCTATTGTACTGAGCTTTTTGCTCACGGGTATTCGATTCCCTTGCATTGGGTTTTTGCATGTGAGAATGCTGCTTGATGAGGTGTGGAAGTGCTTAGGGTTTGGAGAACGTTGCACATGACTATTTACATTATCAAGTCTCTTAAACTACATTTAGTGATGATTTGTCATGTTATTCATAAACATCATGTTATTCCGCTTATCGAATTACTTCTGCCTGTTGAACTTTCTTGAATTCGTAGTCTTTTGTCGTTTCATTTCGAACTACATTGATTAGTTGTGTCTCTTGACATTCAAACGTTCAAGCTTCCGCATTAAAGTCTTTGATTATATTTTCTTATAATATTGATGCCACATATACATTTTGTTGAATGGTCATAGTTAATGGTGTAATAGGCAATGTAGCGCTCCCGGAGTCAACCTGACTGCCTACGTGGCAGAAAAGGCGATTTTGAGGGCGTTACATTATCTTTGGAGCAACTTTCAACTTGGCAATTCGAATGTTCAATGCATAATATCTCGTTGGAGGAAGCATATTAGAGTAACTTACACCTCCAAATTATGAGCTTCAATACCTTTGTGTCTACGTACATATGATGCCTAATTTAATGTTTAAAAATATGGGTTGTTATAACTCCATCCTAATTGTGTAATATTCTATAAAAAATATGGAAAAAAATGAATATAGCTGTGAAAAAATGTGTAGTAGTAAAAGGGATAAGTTTCAATAAATGCTCTCCAACTTTAACACTTTCTCAACGTTATCTTCAAACTTATTTACCATCTGTCTTTTTAACTTGTGATCGATCATTTTTCGATTGAACCATTGACGTGGCGTCCACGCAATGATTTTATTTTCTCCACACAAATAATCGTCCAACATGAGATCAATAAAAAATAATTAAAAATAAAAAATACGACGCCGCCCCTTTCGCTCGCCGATGCGAGGGAGAGGGGTGGCCCAAGAGTCGCCCCTCCAAGACCCAGGGCAATGCCTTATTTTTTTATTTTTCATTAATGGTAGACGATTGCTTGTATAATTCGTCGATTAAAGGTTAAAAAGGTAATTAATAAAATAAGTTAAAAGATAAAGAAAAGTCTCCTTACAAGGTGAATTTTGAAGGTATCGTCGAGAAAGTGTCGGATTGAAAAGTTCCTTTAAAAGCAATCCCGAAACATATAACATAATTTTCAATAATACAAGAGAAAAGATGGCATCCGTATTTTTTTTGGAAAAAAAAGGAAAACAAACGGAGACATCGGTAATTTGGCATTCGTGTATTGTGACGAAAATTGACGTGTTAGTAAAACATGCTATACATCAGACATACGTTGACTGCAGATGTACCCAGCATTCGAAGCACCTCAATCCCCACCGCAACTGCCGCCGCCGCACCCGCCGCCACCGCACCCGCCGCCGCCGGATCCACCGCCATCGCCGCCTGATCTGCCGCCCTGCCCCGCAGCATCCATCACCATGCCCGCGACGATGCAGGCGATAACGCCGGCGGCGAGAGAGCTCGCGACGCTGCCATTGCCTGTTCTTGCCGCAGCGGGACCGCCACTGCTCCGGGCAACTCCGCTCCCATAGTACGCGACGTTGTCGTTGTTCCTAGGTGGCCTGGTCTTATGCTTCTTGCAGCATCTAAAGATGGCGATGGCAAAGAAGGCGACCACTGCCGCGATCACGCAGACCCTGATGAGCACGCTTAGATCATGTCTGTAGTCGATCTCTTGGACATGGGCGGCCGGCGCCGGCGAGGCCGAGAGCAATCTGGCCATCTCTATAAATTTGTGGTACTGTGCAAACTTCGAATATATGGATATATAGTGAAAGAAAAGTTCAGATGGCTTGTTATCACGACAAACTTAACATTTGTGTTCTGCCTTCGATTTAAATTATTTGGCAGTTTCCTTCTCATTGTTGCTTCATTCTGCATCTCAAGTTGTTGCTTGCTAATAATTATATAAAGTCAATCCAACACCATTTTTATGGCTTTACCAGCTGTATGATTGGTGAGTTTGTACTTATACGTATATACATATACGGTATACCGATATAAAAACGTCATATGTATACGATATAATATTCCCTAAACTATATCGTGTTGTGTGCTTGCTACTTAATTTGAGCTACTTGAAGAGAGGTCAGTCGGATCTTATCAAAGTTGTACGTTTTTTTATACACTTTCATTGGAAGAATGCAACTAAGGGGAAGAAACGCGTCATATATAGTTAATTTTTTTTCTAACAATAAAATATAGAGAGTTAAAATAATGCATGGCTATCTATAGAAAAGTTCAAAATTTGATTACACGCTAATATGTCTCAATATGTACTAATTTAATAAAAATGTAGATAAGTCGTTAATGTATCATTTCTTTACTCATGATTAATATATATATATATATATATATATATATTATGTATGTATGTATAATTTCATTACTCCCACCATTGCTTTGAATCGTTCTGAGTTTCAATACCTGATTTGGAGGCTCAATGAAATGTCTTTCGATGTACAAAATATCAAATGCGATACTTAAATAAAAGTAAATTATATACCACCCGAACTAGCCCATGTTGATTGTGATTTATTTATGGTTAGAAACGCTGAAGATACGTACGAAAGCACGTTTTAAGCTGATTTAATTTATTTGTCATTTTTTTTTTTGGATATGAAAAGAAAGGGTGGTGGGTACAATGAATACAGAAAGTCTACGTGATTTAACAATTTACAAGAGATTGAAATCTACATGAATGCGATTTTGAGGGGGAAGATAAGAGGAGGGTTTGCCTGCCAATGTAGTTTGACCTTTTTTTTTGTTTTGTTTATCATAATGGTATTGCATTGACAGAATATATGCATTTTACTAAATTCGCATTTGTTTTCTAATTTACAACTCTAAAAACTTATAGTTTCTAAACTTATTTCGATTTTTTACTCTAATCCCCGTGGTTACCATCCAAAATTATGTTAACTTGTGCATTTTATTGAAGATCAGTGTTCATCGAGAATGGCCAACCGAACAAGAAAACCAATGCTCTAAAACCTCATCCAATCATCGATCCGCATAGGATCAAATTGAACTGATCGTATCAAATCGAACCAAATAATATAAATTAATAAAAAAGATAGGATATATTAAATATTTTTTCCTTGTATTCTTAATGTCTTATAAAATGCATAACAAAAAATAAATTAAAATAAAATAGTTTAAAAGTGAAATAATATAATAAAATAAGTATTAATAAAAAAACTATTATATAAAAATATTTTTTCATAATTATGAATAAAAAATAGTGATGATATATTATGAAAAATAAAAAAAAATTGGACCACAAATTTCAAACAAACATGTGTGTGTAAGTAATGTGTCCTAAAAATCTTATTTTATTGTTTGTCCTAATTATTTTTCATCTTAATTCAATCGGATCAGTTAAACTTCTTGGATCGACCGATTAAACTTAAAATTTGATTAAATTTGATCATGTCAAAGCGGATCAACCTCAAAATCGGATTTGAAGTATCCGCATGTCATTTTGAGAGTTGGACAAAAGTCTGCACGATCTGATCGGGCCAGTGTTAAAATCAAATTTGATCAAAACTTAGATTTGGCCATCCAAATTGACCCCGATTTTCTCAAACAAATTAATGAAAGCACTATACGTTTGTGATTGTTTGGAGTCGCTAGATTACTAAATGCATTTTATGTCCTCCTTCCAATCTTCAAGAAAATATCCTTTGCATCTTTTGATTGCGAGAAAATATTAAATAATTTATTTAGTTTTGTTCTAATTTTTTTAACTTGGTCTCAAATTGATATTAGTAATTGAACCAAGAAATTATTTTTATATTTAAGACAAAAAATTCTTCTTAGATGTTCTTAATTTTGTTATTTTATTTGTTATTCAATATTGTGATATTCAACTCCCCGCCATAGAACGTGAAATCGTAACTTATTCAAATCAAAATCAACTCTAGTCTTTAAACAATAAATTCCATCTTGAATTTTATACAAAAATTCAAAATGATGTGTGCCCACATATGTCCATGCACCAAATATAACACACTTACATTATCTCATCACAAGCAACCAATATTGGAATTACTCTTAGTTTATCAAGGAAAGAAGAATGTGGAAGACAAAAACAATGAGTCACTTTGGGTTCATCAATTCCCAAACTCACTTCTCGTACGAATCTGATCAACTATGCAAATAATTTGTGCACATCCATTTACATCACAGAATTTAATCATCATCATCATCATTAACCTTATTACGACAACCTCCCCTTAATAATTTCTTAATCTTTTAGGATAACTAATAAAAAGTTTAATATACATATACACCTATATATTATTGATTTCCTTAACAGCCATACGATAACCTTAATTATTAATTAAAAGAAAATCAAATTATCTTGTACAAACATATAATTCATTATAATTGTTTAAACAGATTCAACAGTATTAGAATTAAATGAGAGTTCCAAATCAAATACATTATCTTATAGAACTCTTTTGCGATTACTAATTAGATATATGATATTTACATCTATTATTGAGTTACTAATCTGATTACTCTTAACTTTAATTAATCTGTGTAGGTAATTACTAAATTAATATCTCATACCTATTAATACCATAAATATTGTAAAATCAGATTAATCATTTACTAATTATTTTCTTAATTACAACTTTTTATTTAACCATCTAATAATATACTAACTATGGCAAACATAGCTTAAATGTCAGGAGAAGTACTTAAAGTACCCAATAACCATAATTTGGAAATCCTTGCAACTTATTCTGTTTTCCTGTGTACAATGTAGATGTGATTGGGCTGAGGCAAAAGTGTAACTCTTGGCCAAATTAATTATTACAAAAGTCGAACTCAAGATCATTAATTCTCATTGACACAGTTCTATTGACTAACTATTTCAACTAAATTTAGTTTCACTTGATTAAATAGAATGTTGATACTTTTATTATTTAAAGGGTTCATTTCATATTAGAGAAACTTTGGTAGTTGGTAATTTCATCTATATAACTAGTAGTTATTTATTTGATTATCATATAATTAAATGGATTGCCAATTATTTTATTTTTATGATTTAATTTTTTTTTCAACCGCAAGCATCCATGTATTTTTTATGACTAAAATATTAATTTTAGTTATTGGGTTATTTTCTCTAATACCCTTGAATGATTTTTTTTTTTGCATGTAGGCTTTGTTTGATAAAATTAGTGTCATCTTTTATTCTTTATAAAAATAAATTTTAAAATATTATTTTACCAAAAAAATGTTAATTATTCTAAAATAAAATTTTACTTATATTGATAAGTAAAATAAAATATGTCAAATACTAAAATAAAAAATGATACATAATGCTTAGAAATTAAATAAAAATTTATTAAAAAGAATGATGACATATTATAAATAAATGTAAAATCTCTATACTTTATTCTAGATAATTTGGTGGAAGTAGGTCATAAAACATCTAATTTATAAACTCTACTTTGAAAAAATGTTTATCAAATACTTTACTAGAACTTTGATTTAGTAAAACATTTTACGCTACTTCCAACTCTTTGTCGCAAATGTGCTCCACAAACTTCATCTTTGAATAACGATACATTTAATTAATTTATTAAGTTAGTTTGGATGTTCATTTTGTGATGTTTGTATATAGTAATTAATACTTTGATTAAAGTAAACTGATTATTAACTTATCGATAAAAATTATAAAGAAACTATATAAGGTTATTAGGAATAAATTAAAAAATTCAAAAATATCATAATATATGTGTTTAGCTATGATTAAGTAAGTTAAATTAGAATTTAAAACACTTAGCTATGATAATTGAGGTGATTGGCCATGGATTCCAAGCAACTCAAACAGACAACTCAATAACTGCTTAATGGGACATTTCTTTAAAATCGCCGTATGATCTAAGAAAATTTTGAAACAAAATATATAAACTACTATATTTATCGTGACTAGCAGTGCTAACTGGCCAGAGATATTCTGGAAGGCTGCTTGTGTAAGGTTAGTCTCTTAATTCGAAATTAACCTTCTGATTAGGTAGATCATTACTTCATAGTTCTTGCTTCATAAATTTTGAACTTTCGTATGGGAAATCCATTATAAGTTATATTTCCATGGCTGCTAGTATCATCTAAAAACAATTATAGAGAAAGTTATAAATCTAACTTCACTGATCACTTTTTTTATCCCAAACTAGATATAAGTTCACATTATAAATTAGGGCACAATTAGGATCGTCTGAACTAAGGTTTTATATTTGGATATGATTAATTAGACTTTTCAAGCGTTTTGAGAAGTGAAATCACCCAATCTAGACATGTATATGTTGAGAAATGAATTATTCATTTTGCATGACTTTAATATGAACTGAATTGACTATTTTTGTTGAAGAGTATATGACATGTTAAAAATTATAATTTTTTATAACTAAATACTAAGGAAGTCTGGGTTTTAGGAAAATTATGATATGATTAAATAGATAAGTATTTAAGAAGAAATAAATTATCCTTTTAGTAACACATGCCCTAGGTCAGATTGTCTTGATTTTTATGCATTAGTCACTGAAAATTAGTTTATGATATTTATATATTGAAAACCTTAGTAAGTCTAGTCTCTAATTCATATAGAACCATAAGATTTGACCTTATGATTAAGAAGCTATAAATTATGCAAAATCATGAGAGAGCACCTAATTAAATTTTGAAAGATTGAGTAGTTCCAAGTGTGAAATAGCATATGAATATAAATTTTTAAAATTGGACATTAGTTCTTAGAAGAGATTATATGCATTTTAAGGTAAATAAGCATCATGCATGATGAGCTTGCATTGCATATTATTTTATTGGTGATTGAAAAGTAAAAGGGCACTATTGCTTGTCGAAAATCATCAAGTTATAAGTGAATTGAAGGAATTCTAGTAAACCTTTTTGAAAAAATAAATTACAAGGTTAGTGGATAAATTTACAACATAGCAAATGATGTATGCTACTTTTTTTATTTATAGTAATATTTCAGGAAGAATTATTGTTGTTGTTGAAACATACTTTGAATTATGAAAAGTATTTATAATATGCTTTAATAATTTCATATGAGATGAAGTAACTTCTTACATGAAAAAATTTTCAAGGAACAATTCTTGTGGAATTATATGTGAATATGATGTGTGTATTTTGATATTGCTAAGCTCTATGTGTTCATTGATCATGTTGATTGAAAAATATTTTTGAGACTGCACTCGATATACATTATATATTTGTGGTGTATATCGTGTGTTTCTTACCCTTTGAGGGTTGTTCTATGTTCACATATTAACTTATGTTTTGAGCTACGTATTCGAGGCTTATGATTGTGAAACTATGTTTAACTGTATGACACATGATTTGGACTGCGTATTCGAGACTTATGATTGTGAAGCTATGTTTAACTATATGATACATGATTATGGAGGGATACACATTGACCCATGACATGTTCTATGTATCCGAGACTTATAATTGTGAAGCTCTTCATAATTATATAATACATTCTTTTTAATTGTATGACACAAATGTATTTACTCATGCTTCGTGTATTTGAGACGCATGATTATAAAACTCTACTTAATTATATGACACATGATTATGGAAGGATACACATTAACCATATTGAGCCTGTGTAATGACGCATGTGTGGAGTTTAATTATGAATACGATAATATCTTGAGATACTTATATTCATATAAAAGTTCATATGATTTGATAACTTATGTCATATGTATTATGCTTTAAATATTTTCTCATATTGAAAATATGGTAATTTAAATATTATATGCATGCGTATTATTCTTTGATATACTTTTATTTCACTCATTGAGCAAATGATTGTTGCAAATAGTATCCTTTTTAAATTTTTATATACATGTAAGTTGACTTGGAGCTTGTTTCGATGCATATAGAAGAGATCGAGCCATGGAACACTTTTATTTCCCCTTTTCTTTTGTTTTTGAAAGCATACATGTAAAACATAAACATAAGTGTTGTAACAAACTTTATCAAAAAGTAAGATTGTATGGAACTTGATCATATGGAGTGTTATATGTGGAATGCATTGTGAAACGATAATGACAAGATGTGAATATTATGTCTTATCCCTTTTGATTAAATACACCAAATACCCTCCAACTTTGATGTTTTCCTAGCGCCACCCTTCAACTTTACTTTACAAGACTATCTTTCATCTTTTAACTCATTTCATAGAGTGCCCTTTTCACCGCTAATTGCCCGTTTCCCGATTGTCCAATTGACATGGTGGCATTCTCTCTCCGCCGTGCATACAACCATCCAACGTGGCACCGCCACGCAGACTACACTCCACGTCAATAAATTATTTAAAAAATAAACTAAATATAAAATAAGAATGTAATAACAAAAAAGGGTGCCACCCCTTCTCTCTCTGATCATCGGCGTCCTTGCTGGCAAGGGGAAGCGGCCGACGGAGGAGATGGGATCGCCTGAGCATCATCGTCGCAACCTTCGGCGCAATTTTGCAGAGGGAGGCCGTCGCCCACCTTTTTCCCTGCGCCACCCGACATGTGGCGAAAAGGGGAGCGACTCCCCTCTATGCGTTCGCCCCTCCCCCTCCCCCTTTGCGCGTTGCCAACGAATGCACGGAGCCCCGCCCCACCCCACCCCACCCCCTTTTCTCCGCACGTCGGCGGGTGACACGAGTGCGGCCCTCCTTTTTCGCTGCACGTCGGTGGGTGGGGGGGGGGCACGACCCCCCCCCCCCCCCCTCTATGCATCACCGGTGATGCGTAGAGGGGGGCCCCCTCCCTTCGTTCGTCGACGTGCGAGGAGAGGGGTGAGCCCCCTCTGTGCATTTGTCGACGATGCACAGAGCCCCCCCCCCCCCCCCCCCCCTTCTCCCTTTTTTTCTTCACTCGTCGGGGGGCGAAACGGGTGTGTGGGGTGTGGGGGGCGACCCCCCACCTTGTTCTTCGTCAACGACGCACAGAGGGGGGGCACCCCTCCGGGGACCATTTTTTCATTTATTTTAATTATTATCATTTTAATATTATTTTATTTTTTAATGTTTCCATTCAAAAAAATTGCTTACATGGAAGAGAGATAAGATTATCTTGTGGGTGCGATGTCGACAATGCGATCGAAAAATAACCGATCGTAAGTCAAAAGGATATTCGGTGAAATTAGTTAAAAGAAGGAGGAAACTCTTATTATAAAATAAAGTTGAAGGATAGCACTGAAAAAAGTGCCCCAAGTTGAAGGACATTTGGCGTAATTTACTCAATTTTAATGAGTATATATTCATCTACCCTATGTATTGCCAAATAACATAATATAAGTAAATGAGGAAGTTTTATCGATTGTGTTTTTAGAATTAATAAATAAAATTATGTGATATAATAAATGGGGATTAGGATTTAGTTACGGAGTTGGGTGTGACACTCTTAATTTTTGAACATGCCAAATAGTGTCACTAATGACATAGATTTATTCATTAGGATTAAGTAAAGTCAATTTTGCTTCTATTTTGTTGATATAAAAGGAAAAGAATAAAATAACAACATGAACACAATATTTTAATATTAAATTATTATTTTAAAAATATTTTATTATTAGTGGTTAACTTTTTATTTTTTTGAAATATTTTTTACAATAAAAGGGTAAACATAAAATTAACATTTTATATTTAATAAATAAAATTAAAATTTTTTTGGATGAAAACTAGTGAAATAATTTAAATTTCAAAGTGAATTCAATTTATAAGTTTATAACATAGAAAAGTTATAATTCTTCAAAAAATAACATCATCTTTTTGCAAAATATTCATTCTTCTGTTTTTCTTTCATTTTTTCTTCTTTCGCACGTGTGTCTTGGGCCGCAAACTAATATGGTGCTCACGGCCCACCATCACATGCGAACAATTTGTGGCCTACCACAATTGCGTCGAAAGCTTTTGTTTTTTTAGTTACAATTGGTGAGTGCACACAACTTTAACATACACACAATTATACAACGAGGATTCATATAGATTAAAATATTTCACAAAGAAATCATAATTTATAATTGTATGCTAATACTACCTCATATTTTTTTAGACTAACTAAAATATTTCTCTTCCCCTATAATTTGTTTATTCTGAAAAAGTTATCCAAATTGTTGATTATAATTATTGTTATCGTTGTTAACTTTTGGGAACTTGTAAATATCATTAGCCTTTATGACGGACATAATCATTGATTTATTATATTGCAACACTGTTTCTGTAACGTCCCCAAAATCCGCCCTTCCGCCACGCTGACGGTCAGACTGACCAAGGGAGCGCTACTCGCTGCCTATGGCTACTTTGACTTTGACTTGAATTTTGACTGGTCAACAATGACTCACGTGGCAAAGAAAATGATAGAGAATAATAATGATATAAAAATGCGGAAGAAATATCATTACGAAATGATAAATTCACATGTGATGATAATTCAAAAGAAATAAGGAACAAGGATAGTTCAAAAGGGTTCTGAGAATATCAACAACAAGCAATGCAAAAAGGGAAATTTAAGAGTTTCATATTTACAACATTTGATAATTCAATGCAGAATATAAATGACGGAAAACTGTAGTGATATTGTAAGTCATGTGCTGCCACCCTGAAGCTCTACATTATCCATCTCTTCCCTAAGCAGGATTTTCACCTGCAAAATCCCAAAGCAAGGGCATGAAATGTCCGTGAGCTAACGTTCAGTACTCATAGAGTCATAGACGATGAAATGATAATCAATAATAAAAAACTTTATTCTTTACTTTAACAATACTTTATACGATACTATGCTCTATGAACCATTACCATACTCTGTTATCCATTACCATATTCGATTATCCATTACTATGCTCTGCTATTTATTACCTTTGACCTATTATCCATTATCATGCTCTGATATTCATTACCTTGACATATTATCCATTACCATGGTCTATTATTCATTGCACTGTACTTTACTCTGATCACTGCAATACTCTGTTATTCATTACAATGCTCTGTTATACTCTGTGTGTGATTACGTATTTTACATTACTATAAGATCCTTGATGTTCGTTATCCTATGCGAGCTCGACTTTAATTACTTAGGAAGCTAGAGGTGCACACTCAGGCATAACCTTTTCGGAATGCAGGTGGGAGAAGGTCTGCATTCCAGGAACAGTGGTCGTTACGGACCCGTAGGTTCACTATCTCCTCAGCTAAGCTACATATCCCTCTGGCATAACAATAAAATTCACATATGCCCCCGTGGGGGAAGAGTGTGTTTCTTTGCGTCACTCTTATTCGGAGCACAGGTGAGAGAGGGCTTGTGGTCCAAGAGCAGTGATATTTAAACTCAGTAGGTACACTGTCTCCTCAATGCAGCTACTTGTCCCTCCAATGTCTTGACCTTGACCTTTACCTTGAATAACACATAACTATCACATTCATTGATCTTGCTTTGCTTATCTTCTTTACAAATATGGGGTTTGTAATCAAGATTCAGAGAAGGGGGTGAAGTCTGATCCCCTTCCTGCGGAAAAAGGGTCCGTCACTTGTTTAATCATAATGGACATGACCAACAATGGTCAGTCGAAGGTTCAGTATTTATTTCCATTGCTCTGGCCCTTCAAGGGCATTTTAGTCATTTTACACATGCTCTAGCCTGTCAAGGGCAATTAGGTCATTTCACAAGTGCTCTGGCCCCTCAAGGGCATTTTGGTCGCTTCACTTATATACATATATATCATATATATGTATATATATCTACATATGCCGAGAGTAATAGACCTACTACATAATATGATTATTACTCTTATATATATATATATATATATATATATATATGTGTGTGTGTGTGCCGAGAGCAATAGGCCTACTACATGATAGTTATTATTATTCTTATGTCTATATATATATATATATATATATATATATATGAATATATATCCCGAGAGTAACATGCGCTTAAGTATTTATTATTCAATAATAATAATTACTATGATTCTGAGAGTAACATTCCGAGAGCACTTGTGCACTAAATAATAATAATTATTATTATCATATATACATAGTGATATAAGAATTCCGAGAGCAACCTTCCACCTCCTAAGTAATTAATATCATTATCACTATTATATATCTATCTATGTACATATAATCCGAGAGTTTTAATTAAGGATTAACATCATTATTTCCATACAAAGCATAATCTCTATTCTAGCCGAGAGTTATAGACCTACTATGTAATATAATTATTACTCTTATATATATATATATATATATATATATAGGGTAAAAGGAACCTACGGAGCGTAAAAAATAAGCATACATGCGGAGCACCATCGTGATCGTCCATCTAATCATCTATGGCCACAATCCATCAATTCTCACTTATTCAATTACTTTTCCTCTTCTCCATCCTTCTCACCCCATCACAGTGGCAGGAGAGAGCACTTAGAGTTCTTGCATCTTTTCACCATCGCTGCCAGCTCCTCCTCTATTGTGCATGACAAAGGAAGCGAAGTCTTCTGACCGATGTCTCCTCCGTTCATAGTCTCTATCTGTCCGAATCGGCCAGCGCGCCACCAATACCATCAAACTTCCGCATGATTAGGGTTAATGAGATCTCCAAGAGGGCAACATGGGAAATTTAAGAGCAGAAGGAGATGAGGCGGGATTGGAGAGAGCTATGGGATGGTCCACAGCGAGAAGAAGGAGACGACTTGCTTTTGCAAATTCAATGTAGAGAAAAAGAGTAGTGCCAACCGAAGAGTAATGGTCATCTATAATTTCACCAAGAGAGAGAACTTACAGAAGGAAAATAGAGCAACCTTGCGCGCCATCCATGGATACAAAAATGAACGGCCCATATTGCTCTGCCTCTATACATATTTTTATTGCTCCGTAGGTTCCTTAAACCCATATATATATATATATATATATATATATATATAGGACAAAATGGGGGTGAAACACCCCTTAATCGTTCTACTGTGCAACTCCCAAATCTCAACTCTTGATTTTATACGAACGATCCATATTAAAACCACTCAAACTTCCCTAAAACCACTAATCCCTATTGCGAGAGAGAAAAAAGCAGAACCCGTCCTCTTCTTTTATTGTGTTCGTGTCCTGCAAAGAAAAAAAAAGGGACTATCTCCATCCCCTCGCCAATCCTGCCGTCCCTCAAACTTCTCTAAAACCACTCAAACTTCCTTGTTCATTAAAACTTTTGTGTCCTATTGTCCCTGTCGTGGACTGGAGAGAGAAAAAATGCCCAACCCCAATCCTCTTGCCAATCCCTAATCTTTCCACTCGCCGATTCCCAATCTTTCTGCTCTCGCCCGATCTTGTTCCTCCAGCAGCTATCCAACTCTCCCCTGATCACGTCGCCCTTCGTCATGATGCCTTATCCTATCATCTCTCGACGAGATCCTGTCATGGTCGAGCACCACGCCTCTCCTCCATGAACCATCGCTATCCAGCACGACTCCTGCAGCACGAGCCCTCTCTCGGAGTCGTTCTCTTAGGTAGTTCTATAGCCCATAGTTTTGCCGATGATGTCTCTCGTAGTATAAAGATCACGTTGAAAATTAAATATTTTGTTCTTTTGATCATTGACTTCTTGCCTGAATCATTTAAGAGTTTTTTCCATTTTCTCCTAAGCTTTTCATTCTTGCCTGGAGCTCTATGTAGTCTGCCTTGGAAGAAACTCTTCATATCTAAGTGTTTTTTCCATCCTAGATTTTTTGTTTAGTAGTACTCTCCAGATTATTTTCTTTAAATTTGAATCATTCAGGTTTCATAGCAAGGCCTTCAATTTGACCAATTTTTTCTGTCGTGCATGCATTTGAAGCAAAAGGATATTTTACAAACTATGATAACGTTGCTTTTTGTGATGCATCTTCTTACATTTTTTTCCTTCTATATTTAAGGCTTTGATGCATTTACAAGAAAGTGATCATATGCATGTTGGAGTGTGCAGTGTTACTGATGGTTTACATAATGTTGCATGTGCAATGCTACATGAATTTCAATTTAAATCTTTTTAACTCTCCCTATTTTTCTGATGCATTCTGTGTTTTTTTTTCTTCTACTCAAATCATATTTATTTCCTACCTTTTTAATCATTCCTGATACGTTTCCACAGATGAGGAGCCATGTTTATGAAAGCAAAAATGAAGAGGGAAAGCATATGAAGATTATCTATGTAGTGCATACTTTTTGGCTGATCAAATCTGTGAACAAAAGGTCTAAGGAGGAACAAAATTTATGACAATGTGAAAACTTTTTTGTTCTCAAGATTATTATTTCCTGATGTATGTCATGAGAACTAGCTTATACATATAATTTTTAATACCTGTGAACTTGTATGACGTCTCTGCACTTGTGCTGAGGAGTATTGCTTCTTTATGGATATAATTTTCAAATATCTCTTTTGATTCAAATTTGATTCTAAATCTTATCGATGCGACTAGAAGTTGGGTCCTTCATTGTGTTTTATTGATCACATGGACACAATGGATATGTTCAGGCTTACAGATACATTTATTTTGACATGCCAGACATCATTTTTCTATTAAGATTAATGCACAATAAGAAAATGAGCAGAACTTCGATGGCCCACAATGAGAAAGCAGTTTGCATTATAACAACGTTAAGAGAAAAATATCCTGAACAAGGAACATTCAAATGATTTAATAGATATAATCAAAATTTTGTGCGACACCAAATTGCATAAAAGATCGTTTGAGCCTTCCTTTCTTATTGGATTCCAACTTAGCATGAACGTGTTACACCAGTAGCATTAATCAGTCGACCTATAATAGAGTAACAAAAAATTACTATCACGTATATAACAACTACAATACAAAATAAAAAAATTACCTTCATAAATTCATATTTGAAGATTTCCCTTGTCCAACTTCTTAACCCTATAGTTTTAAACAAAAGCATAAAATTAATAAAATATGACTTGCTATGCACAATTATCACACAAATATAATGATGAAAATTTACCTTCAATATAGGACAATTTCTTTTGTCATGACCACTCTTTCCACATATGGCACAACTCCTTTTTTTCGCCTCTTTTTGTGACATAGTTAGTTCAACACCAGATTTAATTCTTCCCACATTCTTTGGTCTACCCTTTGACTTTACACGACTAGGGTCACGTATACAAAATTGAGAAGCCTCTAATGTGTTATCCATTATTGCAGGAGCATCATTCAAATTTTGTTGAGTTGCATTCACTTTTTTATCATCAACTTTGAGGGATAACAATTTAATGATAGTCTCATCTATAAGTTGAGCCCCAAATTATAAGTGTTTAACCGAAAGCAAACCTAAATCTTCAACTCTTTGTAGATTATTATGCCAAGTCCACTTTTGCATGGGAGTTATAATATCTTGAGCATCTTTCGATGACAAATCTACTTTTCGCGCCTTAGAATATCTTGCATCTATTGTCCAACGATGAAGTATATATGGCTCAGGTATCTTGGTCACTCTCTTCCTATATAGAACATGTAAAATATGAGAACAAAATATGCCATCTTGTTCAAACTTTTTGTAAGAACATTTTACTAAAATGCTTTGATTGTGACTATACTCCACAATGTACTTTCCTTCATCTTCAGTCTCTAAAGGATAAACAGAGTATACAACTTTTTCACTATTTTTCATAACTTTTTTGCTTATAACAATGTTGATTCCTCGTACTATGCTTGAAATTTAGAGAACACATTTTGTGTATATATTTTTCCTGCATGAGCCTCCAATGGATATTTTCTAAGTAAAGCAGCTTTAGTATTCATGGTGCTAAAATCTTCACGTTCTTCAATATCACGATGATGTTGAACGGCCCTATCATAATGTTGCACAAAATCATATAATGAAGTATGCACATTTACAAATCCATCAAAAAAAGCATTAATACTCTCTGCCCTTTGGGTAGTACGCATTCCTGCAGTAAAAGTATCTTTAAAATATAATGCTATCCATTTTTCACGCTTATTGTACATATTTTCTATCCAATGTCCATCAGGAATAGTGAACTTTTGCTTTAACAAACACCATTTCTCCTCAAATTCATCTGCACTTGTTGATCCTATTATCCATGCATTAAAATCATGCTTGAAAGTATCCTGTGCATATAAATCTTGCATATTACACATTGCATTTCTTGTAATATGCCAAAAGCAATATATATGATGTGTGTGCGGAAAAACCTCACGAATGGCATTGCCCATTGCAATATCTTGATCAGTAATTATGCAATTGAGAAATTTTCCATTCATACATTCTAGTCAATTTTTGAATAACCAAATAAATGTCTCTTCAGTTTCATCAGCAACAAAGCACAACCAAACAAGCATGATCGTCTATGATGATTTATTCTAGTAAATGGTGCAAATGGCATGAGAAATTTGTTCGTCCTATATGTTGTATCAAATACCATCACATCTCCAAAAGTCATATAACTCTCTCTTGCTCTACCATCTGCCCAAAAAAAATTCATGACTGTGCCATTTTCATCCAATTCTCATCTATGAAAAAAACTTGAATCATCATTTGTTTTCGTTTGAAAATATGAAAGTACGCTAATGCATTCTTTACCAATAGTGCTTTGCCTTTTTCCTTTCAACTGATCAATACATTGTTGAGTTGTAATTGATGATTCACCTGAATATTTGAGCGCTTTAGCAATTACTGATGGACCAACTCCAGTAGTGTGTAAAGTACGCATGACTTGTACAGAAGCATCTGATATTTTTTTATGTGAATGTAGCTGCACTACCTTCGAAGGAGTAGCCAAAAGATGAGTGTGTTCTTGAATAAATTGTCTTACTTCCCACTTTCCATCATTTCTTTCGCCAACATAAAAATGTGCAAGACAATCATCTCTCACTACTCTTTTTTGTTTTGTTATCTTTCCCATGCTGCGTTTTAAATCCTTGTGTCCTTCTTTAGAACAAACAAAATTTCTGCTAACAATTTTTTCGGACACTTTTGACCTATGAGAATAAGACTTTCTAACAGAAAAACCTATCAATCTAGCATACATATTGTAGTATTTATATGCTTCATCATTAGTATCAAAAGTCATGCCAATATGTGGTTTTATAATTTGATAGGATCTCACGTAACCATCATCTTCAATTTGTGCCTCTTCATTATTACCATTCTTAACAATATTTTCAGAGCTGTAACAAAGAATTTAATAAATAAATATATATTATATATGTAAAAATGGAAAAATTAATAAGGGATGTTTGTATATACCTCTCACGTGAAGATCTAAATTCTTTCATCAATTGTTCTTCTCTGGAACATGGATTTGCCTCCATGACTGAAACATTCGTTCACGTAAATACAAATTTAATATGTTTAACAAGAAAATATTCATAAATCTAGAAAGTGATAGACGAAGTTATATTACTATTATCATTAATATCATGTATTATAAATTATAATGCATGATGGAATTAAATATGCACAAGTGGAAGGTTTCTTCTCTCCGTAAGCTTTCAACTGCTACGTATAAAGATCGCTTGGACGTTTAGTTAATTATATCATCATGCATGTAACAATACATTGCGTTCAAGTGAGACTCCTCGCTTATGCCAATATTTTAAGAGAAAATCAATAATTAGATATTATTAGTTCTAAAGTTGTATCATGTTTTGATAGCTCAAAAGAGAAAAAACAATTATGAGCAAATCAATGTGCATTATATATTAGGCAAAGGTAGTGTACATCCGCTTTTAACATGAGAAAGGCTACTAATCATGTGGCTTTTTTGTACCACTTGGACATGAATTGGGTTTCAAATGATTAGGATGTGCAAGCACGTGCAAAGTTGTCTTTAATTGTTTGCCAAAGAAAATAAAAAAAAAATACATATTGAAGTGGTCATGATGATTGTCATGTCTCGCATGCATCTCCTATTACACATTTTATTATTCTACCAATACATATATTCAAAGAACCCAACTTTATTGGTTGTATTCAACATTTACATAAAAAAAATGAGGAAAGAAAAAAAACTAAGATAAAATACAGTTGGAACATGCTGTCGAACATCGCAAGAGATATTACGATGAGACGCTTGTCGAAGGACTAGTTCCGAGTATTCGATGGGGATCAGATGAGGTGGTCGATGATGGCAACTGGGCGGTGATAAGATCGGCCTTGAGGGATAGCAGGATTGGCGAGAGGATGGAGATAGTCCTTTTTCTCTTTGCAGGACACGAACACAATAAAAGAAGAGAACGGCGTCTACTTTATTTCTCTCTCGCGATAGGGATTTAGTGGTTTTAGGGAAGTTTGAGTGATTTTAATATGGATCGTTCGTTTAAAATCAAGGGTTGAGATTTGGGCGTTGCACAGTAGAACGGTTAAGGGGTGTTTCACCCCCATTTTGTCCATATATATGTGTGTGTCTAGCAATCGGTATTACACTTATAATATAAATTAAAACTAGTTTAATATATTTCGGGATCAATAATATATCATAAAGGGTTTAACACAAAATATGGGGTATTGATCATGGGAGGAGTACGTGCTCAATTCTCCTTGCATAAATATGAACCACTAATTTCTAATTCATGAATTTGTAGTACGGGTCATCACCAATCATTCAACTATAAATGATAATTCATAAAACATGTGACAATGATCTATATTTCTTCATCTAGGAATTTTATACATTTACGGTCGTCGGGAGTGAAGAAGAGGAAGGGGAAGAGTGGCTGTGGGGAAAAAGTGAGGGAGTCCTCCGCACTCCTCCACTTATACAGGTTGCACTCTCTTTTGAGAGAGGAAGTCGTGGGAAGTGAGTGGGGGTGAGAGGGGAAGTGGGGAGGGAGAATCTCGTGGGGGAAAAATGGGGTGAGGGAGAGAGAATGCGGGAGGGGAAATGGGGGAGGGTCTGACCGATCCTTTCGTCCCCTTTTTTTTTATTTTTTTAAATTTCGAATTTGCATTTAAATTTCCAAATAAGGGGAGAAAGAGAGGGGAATAATGCTGGGCATTACAGTTTCGCCATTAATGATTTTTTAATTTGTAAGTTACGAAAAGTCGAAGAATATAGGTGAAATAATGATATTACATAAAAAAAATCATAAGATCGAGTGAAATTTGGTAAGATCCTATTTAATAACAAAAAAGATATTTTAGAAAAAAAACTAATTTATTTCTCTTACTCAACTTTTATATTACACTTCACTAAATCATAATTTTATTAATTTTAGGTTATATTATATTAAAATCAAATAAAAATATATTAAATTTTATTTAGATTAATTATTATTATCATGTGCATTATTTATATTATTATTTAAGGTGATTATGTTAATCATATGAAATCGAATAACATTATAAAATGATATGATGAAAACTAAGATATAAGATTGAAATCTACCAATAGTATAAGACAATAAAATCTTAAGATTTTAAAATTTAAATCAAAATTTTGACAACCTTGAATGAATTATGCTTTCTCCTCGAGATACGTGACACGTTCAAGTACTTACAAAATAACAAAAACATGTAAAATTTCATTTATGAATTACATTACAAATTCAATAAAGATAAATAACATAATAAGAAGATGATTGGCATGATTTACCATTTAAGTACTTCAACATACTAAAAAGGAGAAAATTTACTGCAAGAGTACTTAACATTAAACTTTATATGATTTACCATTAAACTGAAGGTGCCAGGGGGCCATGACAAACGTTGACAAATTGAAAGAAATTTATATGATTGCATCATTGGAGTAAATATGAACAGAAGAATTCATCTCTACACTTCATTACAGACCTTTGTCGTGGGTTGCCAGGAGAACAGGACCTTTTAATCCTGCAGACTGATATTTTAGTCCGCAGGGCCGCGCCTTGGTCTTACGAGTTCTGACATGTCATTCCAGCGTCCATCTTTGTGCAACCAGTTCTTAATGATGGGGATGTGCTCGAGCTTCAATCTGACGTCCTTCTTCTCCCTGATGTGCACCATTAGCTCTTCCGGCATGTCCTCCAGCTCCAACTTCTGCAGGCAAGTCAGTTTCTCGATGCCATGAGGGACTTCTTTCAGCATTTTGCATCTGATGAATCTGAGCTCATTAAGATTCCGGAGGGCCCCCTTGTGTATCCTTATGCTGCTGAGCTTGTCCATGTCGCCCAGAATAAGATACTTCAGCTTAGGACCAGATCCCGCGGCGATGCGCAAGGTTGCTCCCTCGTACGCCTGCAGGACGCAGAAGGAGACCAAATTGGGGAGAGACAGGAGCGAAAGGAGCGCGTCCTCGCTGAGCCTGGACTTCTTCAAGACCAGGTGAGTGAGGTTGGGGAGTGCGCCGAACCACTGCTGCTGGAAATTCTTATCCAGAATCCCGCACAGATTGAGCCATCTGAGCTGCGGCGGCGGCCGCGAGCGGTTTTGCAGCAGCAGCTCGTCGTCCCAGTGCTGCGCCATGACGACCAGGCGTGCGAGGTGTTCCATCTTGCTAACGGAGGCGAAGAGATCCATGCTGTGGATGGTACTGACGCCTCGGACGTCCAGGCTCCTCATCTGCTGCAACTTCCCGAGGTGCTTCGTCAAGGACTCGCCTGCAATGACGGACTTCAGCGTCTGCAGTCCCTTCAAGCCGCACACGCCGCTGGGAACCTTCACGCCGGTTCGGAAAACCGTGCTCCGGGATGTCTGACTGTGGAATCTCGTGACGAACAGGTGCCGCAGGTTCTCCAGCTCGGTGATCCCACGGGGCACTTCTTCGACGCCGGTGTTGAGCGCGTCCAGCGTCTCCAGTTTCCGGAGGTTGCTCAGCGACTTGGGCAGCTTTCCCACCCTCGTTCCTCTTAGGCCGAGGTAACGTAGATTGAACAGGTTCGCCACCTCTTCCGGCAGGCTCTCCACCTGACTATAGGACAAGTCCAAAACTCTCAGCAGCTTGCAGTGAGAGAGCAGCGAAGCAGGAGCAGAGGCAAACAGATGGACTGATCGCAGTCGTGGCATTCTACTGCTCAATTCCTCTTCTGCGACCTTGCAGTCCTTTGTCAGCGAGAGCCTCCGGACTCTGTCTGCAAGATTCGCCCGGCCGTCGTACAACTCCACGAAATTCTCTTCCCTAGATCTGGCCACGATGATGTCTCTGACGATGTCGTGGACTCGAAAAGACCGCACCCTTCCGGACTCGTTCCTGCCGGTAGCTTGCAGCAAGCATCGTCCAATGAGTTGCCTGAGGTAATCTTCTGCAACTTCCTCCATGGTCCGATCCCCTTTCTCCTTCACGAATCCTTCCGCTACCAACAACCTGATCAGCCTGTTCCTGTTGATACGGTAATCCTCTGGAAATATGCTGCAGTAGAAGAGGCAGTTCCTGAGATAATACGGCAAATCCTTTATGCTTAGGCTCAAGATCTTGGGTACCCTGTCAAGCACTGTTTGGTCGCTCCCGGACCAGGACATGCTCTCGTGGACGCTCCTCCAGACTGCTTCCGATTTCGGCTTCTGCTGCAGAAGGTTGGCTATGCTAACAATGGCGATGGGAAGTCCGTAACACTTCTCCACTATTCTCCTCGCCAAGTCTTCCAACTCGGCAGGACAAGAGTTCCAATCGTCCCTCGGGAACGCGTTCTTGCAGAAGAGAGCCCATGCATCTGCTTCCCCCAGGGGCTCGAGCTTGAGGAGCTGACTGTAAGCTGACGCCGACGCCATTTCCTGGTTCCGCGTCGTTACGACGATTCTACTCCCACAGCCGTCGTCGGGCAATGCGCGGCTCAAGTCGTCTAAAACATTCGAGTTCCAGACATCGTCCAAGATGACGAGGTACCTGTTACGGGTCAGAAGCGATCGAAGGGTCTCCATTAACCCTCTGTGATCCATCTGGTAGGTGTCGATCGTCGTCTTCTCCTCCCGGTCCTTGCCCAGGCCTGCAATTATCCTTCTGAGCAAGTCATCGATGTTGTAGTTCTGGGACACGGAGACCCACGCGCGGAGGCTGAAGTGGCTCAAGATCTGCTCGCTCTTGTAGACGCTGGATATGAGCGTGGTCTTCCCGACGCCGCCCATCCCCACGACGGAGACCTTGGTGAGCCTAGGGTCACCCTGCGTCAGCCGCACCTTGAGGAGCCTCCTGTGGTCGTCGACCCCCACTAGCCTGTCATCCTCGATGAGATGCGCCGTGTCCGACAAGCCCAGGCTCAGCTCGCTCTCCTCCGATGGCCGGCCCGTGCTTTCCGGTACTCTGACGGCGTACAACTCATCGCTCCTATTCAGCTTCGCCAACTTCCCTTCTATCTTTTCCAGCTTCCTCTCTATGGGGAGCAGGGCGGCGCCCCTGGGGTCACCGAGCACGCTGTGCAGGTAAGACTTTGTCCGTCCGCCCATCACGTAGGTGTACTCGTCCACAACCTCCTCGATCTCATAAGCCGCGACCTGAACCTGCTCCGCCCAGGCGACCAGGGCCTGTCTGTTGCTGCCTCTGTACAACTCGATGTTCCTGATGAACTGGTTCATGACCCCAAGCTGCCTGTTGATCTCGGCCATCTTGCTGTGGACTCTCTCCAGTGGCTTGGCGATGGAGCCAAGGCCATCGGTTGCTTTCGCGGCCAAGGCGGTGTTGATGCTCTGAATCAAGCTAATGATGGCGGACTCTGCCATCTTATGCTGCTTTACCTTTCTCCGCAGCAGCAAGGGATGGTTCTATCCGAACTGGAAGATGTATTCTGCTCGACTCCACATCTACCCCTGCCCCTGTGAAATCTCTGTTGAGCACGCAGGCAAAGCAGTGTTGTGCTCTAATGCAGTAATCCTAGTATGATACGATCAAATCTATTTCATGGGGTGTTCACTTGAATCATTAAATTTCTCATTGGATCGCTGTTAGTTGGCAACATCTACTTGCTGTTGGGAATCTTGTACCTGGTCCAAGAGATGAGTTTTTTTTTCTTCAAGTTGATTTAAGTTTATGTTTTGCAGTCGCTGCACATGCAATATCCCAAAGATAAATGGATCATCGATGGGAGGTTAAACATAATAATGACTTTCTAACAAGGACGTTTACCTGCAGACATTATTTTTTTTTACCTGTTTGACAGTTCAAGTTGTCAGTCAGAGTCAGCATAAAGAAGACAGTTGCTAGATCCTCCCTAAGATAAACATAAAAACTATTAATAATTTTATAAGTTCCCTTATTCACTATTCACCATTTTTGTTAGGCATTGATTTTTCTATTAACAAAAAGAAGTCTTCTAGCACAACCTCTGGCGAGTCTTGTCCGAATGTTTTTGTTAAGGATTTTGAGGAAAAAGACTTAGAACGACTTTAGTTACTGTTCTTTTCTTATGTGTTGGTGATGTGGATAGAAATGCTCCATCAGTCTCCTCAATTGCATAATTTTCAGTGCACAGCAGATGATTCTTTTTCATTATTTCTTGCTTCTGCCGGCGTTTGGTTGCGTGTGCGACTTGGATATTTCTGGACTCATTCAAATTGTCATTTTTTGTTGGTAGGCGGACGAGATGTTTTCCTATTGACAAAATGAACCCCGTCACCATCATCGTAACTGCATTAATTGGTCATATTTAAACGCATTTTGCGATGGAAAATGATTCATCTTCTTAATTGATTTTTAACACTCGTATGTCTCAGACACTTATAAAAATTGATAAAATTATAATCTATGCCATCGTGAGATATTAGAAAAAATCTTAGAAGAATATAGCATTACTCTTTTACAATTTGTCTTCCCAAGATGCTAAAGTTTTGTTCTCCTTTAACACTTAAAAATTTATAGATACATAACCATAAATTGTTTTTCATCAAAATAATAGCAAGCAAAGAATAAAAAAAATAAAGCATATATGAATTTAATGTCATATTTTTTTTAATTAATTTGAACAAGAGAAACATCAATAAAAAAATCGTCACAAGCTTCTCATTTTTTTCACTTTTCTTTAAACAAGGTACAACCTCAATGAAAAGAAAAGAGCATCACAAGCTTCTCATTTTTTTTTCACTATTCTTTAAACAAGATACAATAGTTCAAAACACATCAATTAGGCTAATCTTAACTTTCTCCAATTATAAACACTTACAAATAAAATATAAGGACATATGATCATATACATTTGAGGCGAATAAGAAAGTTAACGATTCGATGAATCTGACTCCAAACCCAACAACTCAATAATTATTTTTCAATTGAATACTATTAATTTTAATGTTTTATCGTTAGAAAATAAGAAGGTGTAACATGAACCTGTAGTATCTCACTAAATGTATATTCTTATCATGCATAATATACATAAATTGAATACAATAAAATATGTTTCTAGATATCGAAATTAGACAAGACGGACAATGCCTTACAAATACTTTTAATATTCATTCACATTTACCTTTTTCACATGTCCCTTTTCATGCATGTAAATGACAATGGAAGACAACTTCTACATTCTTAAATAATTCTGTATCGTTTTCTTCGGAATAATATTGCAACATTTTTTGGTTGATTCGGAGAAAAGATTTTAACCAATTGAATTAAGATCGAGTTGTGTTGGATTCAAAGCACAAATGCAAAAAACTAAAGTCTACGTGTAAAATTTTCAAAATTGCAACTAGTCATTTACTTTGCACTATTCACAAATCACTAAAGTCTAGGTGTCAAAATGATTCTTTGGAGACTCAAATTTGAGAGCGTGAAGAAACCACAATGTTTGTCTTTCTTCTCCTTTCTTCTCCACCAAGAATTACCAAAAAGGCAGCAACTCACTTTTCCTTCTCTAATCGACAGCAAAAGGCCACAAAGAAGATGAAGAACCCTAATCTTTTTAGAATAAGAAACACAATAGCAGCTCATCAATTAGTACAATATTTCTCACGAATTAAACATTCATTTCTTTTTGCTTTCCTCTTTTTATCTCATGTCCTATACAAGCTCTCACACACAAACACCAAGACGTCATTTGGCTTGATAATATAATAATGAGAATAAATTCATTTGATTTTATAGATTAACTTTTTCTAAGGGAATATGAATGATTAATGATGTATTCTATCATTTTAAAGGAATACATTATTTCTGCCAAATGATATCATTTATAAGGTTATATATTTCAAAATAACAAAATTTCCCGTTGTACTTTTTGTAAAATAAGTATTGTGTTCGACTATTCTCCTATTTAATCCCCAATCAAACGTTCTCAGAAGTCACCAATGACTAGTCATGGGTGAAATTCCTACATGGAGGGATCATCTAATACATCTCTCCATCACCGACGATGTAGGAATTATTTTAGACCTACAATAGAACAGCTCTCAAATTTCACTTAAGGCAAAGTCTTTGTCATCAGTATCATTATCATTGGTGTGAATTTTCTCAAATACAAACTTCTTGACTTTCAATGCATCACGAATGATATCTCACATCTATGTGTTTTGATCTTGCGTGAAAGGTAATCTTTTTTACAAGATGTATTACACTCTGGTTATCATAATGTTTAATATACTTGAACTGGATTATGCTAAGTTCTTATGCTAACTTCTTCATCCACAATAGCTTCTTACTTGCGTTTATAGCTACAATAAATCCAACCACAATAGTTGACAAAACTACACACTTTTGATGTCTTGATTACCATGAAATAGCACCACTAGCAAACAACATCAAGTAAAAATTGATAAAATTATAATCTATGCAAAAATTTCAAAAGAATTATTAGAGGATATAGCATTACTCTTTTGCAATTTGCCTTCCCAAGATGCTAGAGTTTTTTCTCCTTTAACACTTAAAAATTTATGGATACATAACCATCAATTTTTTTTTTCATCAGAATAATAAAGCAAGCAAGGAAAATAAAAAATGAAACATATATGAATTTAATGTCATAATATTTTTTTTAATTAATTTGATCAAGAGAACATCAATGAAAAGAAAAGAGTGTCACAAGCTTTTCATTTTTCACTATTCTTTAAACAAGGTACAATAGTTCAAAACAAATCAGCGATTAAGCTAATCTTAACTTTCTACAATTATGAACACTTACAAAAAAAATATAAGGGCATATGATGAGATACATTTGAGATGATTAAGAGGATTCACGATCTGATGGATCTTACTCCAAATCCAATAACTCAATACTTATTTTTCAATTGAATACTATTAATTTCAATGTTTTACTGATAGAAAATAAGAAGGTGCAGCATGGACCCTGCAGTGTCTCACCAAATGTATATTCTTATCATGCATAATATACATAAATTGAATTCAATAAAAATATGTTTCTAGATACCAAAATTAAAAATAAAAATATGTAACAACCTATAACAGCCCTGTAACAATCTCAACATGGTTTCTCACGGCCTGTAACACTAATTTCACGATCTTAACAATGTCTAAATCGGAGTAGAAGTGTGGTTTTAACGCCCCGTAACTTGGATTTCACGGCCCGTAACACGGGCAAACTCTTTGAGCGAAATTGGGTATTTATTGGGCCATTACATACCTCTCTCGACCCATTATATTCAACTTTCAGTATTTAAGGGGCCGTTACATAACTCTCACGACCTGTTATATTCAACTCAACACTAGCAACCTTTCATTAATTTTTATTTTCTAGCTTCGTTTGAACTTCTATTTGAGCGAAGTTTTCTCCATTAACTTTCTAACTCAATTCTCTTCCTTTTTTCTACAATAAAACATATAATTTGGATAGATTTTTATTTTTATAAAATTAATACAAATAAGATTAAAAAAGGATGCATGCTATATGAAAATGAATTGAAATGTGATTAAATGCATGATTAATTATATGTTGTATTTTGCATGCATCAATCACCTAATACATCCCCCCATCACCGACGATGTGAAAATTGTTCCAGACCTCTAATAGAGCGGCAGCTCTCAAATTTCACTTAAGGCAAAGTCTTTTGTCATCATTTCAGTGTCATTATCATTGGTGTGAGTTTTCTCAAATACAAACTTCTTGGCTTTCAATGCATCATGAATCTAATGATATCTCATATCTATGTGCTTTGATCTTGCATGAAAGGTAAATTCTTTTATAAGATGTATTGCGCTCTAGCTATCACAATGGAGAACATACTTGTACTGTAATATGCTAAGTTTTTACGTGAACTTCTTCATTCACAATAGCTTCTTACTTGCCTCTATAGCTGCAATAAATTTAGCTACAGTAGTTAACAAAATTATACACTTCTGAAGTCTTGATTCCCATGAAGTACCACCATCGGCAAACAACATCAAGTAACATGAAATTATCCACATCACCTATGACCAATCAGTTCTGATTTTTCAGCTCCAAAGCAAATGCAACGATTACTTACGCTATGTAGATATCTCAAAATCCACTTCACAACATTTTGATGCTCCTTTCCTAAATTAGAAATAAATTTGCTAACAATTTCAACAAAATGAGTGATATCTTGCCTAGTACATACCATAGTGTACATAAGGCTCCCAACAACTGATACATATGGAATCATCTCTATGTTCTTATTGTCCTTTGCTGATTTTGGACATTAGTTCTTGTTCAGCTTATGACATGTCCCAAGGGGTGTACTCACATATTTGACATTCTTCGTGTTGAATCTCTTAAGCACATTTCTAATGTTTTTTTTAGACAACCTTTCTTGATTTTCTATCTCTTGAGCTTCTCATGTCCAATAACTTTTTTGTAGGTCACAAATCCTTCATAACAATGGATTTGCTCAACTCTACCTTCAAATTTAAAAATCTCAAAGCTCTCTTGCCAACTATCAATATGTCATCAACATAGATAAGCAAAATGATAAAATCTTCACATGAGAATCACCTCACAAAAACACAATGGTATGAAATAGTCATGATGTAGCGTTGGGCCTCCATAAATGATTCCAATTTCATGTACCATTGCCTAAGAGATTGTTTCAGGTCATACAAGCTCGTCTTCAACTTGCAAACACAATCTTCATTTTCCTTGGCCACAAAATCTTTTGGCTGCATCATATAGATCTCATTGTCAAGATCATCATGCAAAAAGGTTATTTTCACATCCACCGTCGAAAATTACGACGGATGAATATCCGTCGGAAATATTGACGTTTCTAATCATTGAAAAATAAAATAATAATATAACAAAATTATATAATTTATTATTGTCATTTTCGACGATTGCAACCGTCGAAAAATCCGTTGGAAATAGATCCGTCGCAAAATTCGTCACAAATTGCGACCGATTTCGAACGGTCGGAAATTGTCCATCGAAAAATTGCGATTTTCTTGTAGTGCAAGCTTATTCAGTTTGACAACTTTAATTTATGTAGTAGTCGGTATAATAAAAACATTTAGAGAATAAGGCAAAAAAAATGTAAACTTAAATAATTCATAATCGTTGTAAACAGTGAAATGGTTCATGCAATTTATTTCCTACCTAAAAACCACTTAATACAATAAATTATTAATGCTTCTAATTTATTTCCTACCTAAATTCCAACGGCCGCGACCGTCGAAACATTCCGGTGGCTGCGACCGTTGAAATGTTACGACGATGGAGATCGTAATAGTCACAAATAATTTTTAAAATATTATATATTATGATATATATATATGATTATAATATTTAATTATTTTTACAGTTATCGATGTTTTGGACCGTCGAAAGTATCGACGGTCCGGACCGTCAATAATTAAATAAATGTAATATATATCATGTTATATATTATGATATATATGATTATAATTAAATAAATAAATAACTAATCATATTATATATTACATGTATAATTTGATCAACCTCCAAGTCCAGGTTAGTAGCTAAATCAAGAATCACTATAATTGAAAACATATTTACCACAAGAGAAAAAATCTGATCATAATCAATCCTCTTCGTCTAGCTATAACTCTTCATAATCATCCCAGCTTTGTACCTTGATTAGAAGAGTTCTCGTTATACTTCACTCTAAAAACTCACTTGTTCTTCAATTTCCTCTTTCCTTTGGACAACTTTCTAAGCTCAAGGGTCTAGTTGTCATAAAGAGATCGCATCTCATCCTCCATAGCTTCAGTCCACTTAGCTTTTTGTGTATTCTCCAAGGCCTCTGCCAAACATTCAGGCTCACCACTACCAATAAATAAAATATAATCATGTACATAATACTTGGTGGAGGGACGTCTCTCCATCGTTGACTCACATTGAGGAATTGCATCTAATGATGTGCTAGCAATCTTGGAGAGGTCACTTGTGACTTCTTATTTTCTTTGATTTAGTAAGACAACTTGTGTGTCATTAAGAACCACATCTAAATCATGCTACAAAGGTACATACTCCATATCAACTGACATGCAACTATTTTAATATTGATCTTTTTGGATATCCTCAATGGTCCGATCCTCAACAAATATCATATCCAAGGAAAACATATTGTTTTCTTTGAATTCAATTTAGACCTTTCATCCTTTGGAATATGAACAAAAGGCCTTGCAGTCAGGTCATATGAGATCTTTTTCCGAACCAAATTATGACTGAAATATTATTATCTAAGATGACATGTGGAAACAAATTCATCACATATGCAGCTATGTACAATGTCTAACACCAAGAGAAAGTAGACAACTTTGCCTCTAACATCATACAAATGAACTTATCAATCAATGTCATATTCATCCTCTATGTTACAGCTAGCATTCAACTAAGGAGTATTAGGAGATATCTTTCATTACCCCTATAATACTAATCAAATGGATCAATGTACTCACCTCCATTATCATTGTGGACACACTTCAACTTTTTTCCATTTTGCCTCTCTGCAAGTGCATACTACTCCTTGAAGGCTCCAAGAGAATGATCCTTCCTCTTTAAGTTGTACACCCACACTGAAACGGTCATCAACAAAGGCGACAAAATAGAGAGCACCACAAAGTGAACTGGTCTTTAAAGGCCCTCATACATCAATATGTACAAACTCAAGTAGTTGCATTTTTCTTAAAGATGGGTGACTTTTGAAAAAATCTCTTGTTTACTTTCTTGTCATACAATGGTTACACTTCTTCAACTTATCTCTCAACACTTGAAAGCAAATCTTTTTTCAGCAAACGGTGTAAAACCTTTTTCACTCATGGTCGAGCCTCCTATTTCACAACTCTATGAATTTTTCTTCTTTTGCTATATGCACTGCATCCCTAGAGATTGATTCTTGCGTAGCATAAAAATTATTGTCACACTTCTTACCTCGGTCCATCACTAAAAATATTAGAGTATTCCTCACTGTCTAGCTTTTAGATAAAGTTCATATGCATATTAGGAGCATGCTTCACATCTTTAAGTGTAAGAAGAGTTTCATTTTCACTTCGCAATATAATATTGTCCATGCCCACAACATAAGAAATAGACTTATTTGCCATCTTTAAAGTGCCAAAGGCATTTGACATACAAGAACTAAAGCACTCTCTATAAAAAGTGACATGTAGAGTGGAACTACAGTCAACTAACCAAGATGTCTCATCATATGCAATATTAATTTGGTGACTTTCACAAACAATGAGAAGCTGAGCACCTGTAGTTACATTTTTTAAACCATCCTTCTCTTGCTTCTCTCCATTTTTGTTTTCCCTCTTCAGTAGAAAATAATACTTCTTGATGTGACATTTTTTTTCACGGTGGTTACACTCTATATTCTTATACCTGAATGTTAATTTACTTCTATTTTTATCTCTATCTCTTTCATTTCTATTTATGTTCCTCCCTTATTCTCTATAACAAGAACCTTTGACTGTGAAGAAACTTGAGACTTTTTCTTCATCTTCTTCTCCACCAAGAACTAGCAAAAACGCAACACCTCACTCTTCCTTCTCCAACTCGAAGCAACAATCCACAAAGCAGATGAAGAACTCTAGTTTTTCTAAAATGAAGAAGCCTACTTTTTTGTAAAATGAGAAAAAATGATGACAACTCACCAATGAAATCAGTACTTCTCACGAATGGAACCTTCCATTCCTTTTTTATTTCCTCTTTTGTCCTGTGTCTTCAACTACACAAGTTCACACATACATCGTCAAACACCAATGACTATAGATGAAGTTCCACATGGACGAGACCACCCAACATTAAGATGGTAGAGATGAATTAAAAGATTATTGATCTCATTCATATAATGACGATGATAATGACGATGATAATAATAGTTGTAAAAAAAGAAAGAGATGACTACTAATGTTACAACATGCCCTTTGCCCGCAAGAATAGAAAATAAATTACGTTACACGTATTAACAGACATAATGTAAAAAATTCATATTTAATACTGTTGGTAAAACTTGACCAAGTTATACCAAACGTTTAATATGATTCTAGTCACGTGATCAAATTCTCCTTTATTGAGAACTTAAAGTTCTCATTTTCAGCGAGAACTATTTTTTCTTTCAATTCTTTATTAATATTATTCATTAAAATAATTTTATATCATCTTAAATAATAATAAATTATAATATTTTATTTATTAACATATTATTATTAAACTTATAAAATAAATTCTTTAACTTAATATAAATATTTTTCGAAAATTATAATATTAATAACATATGAAAATAATAAATTATAACATTATTATTTTTCATAAATTTAAAATTATAATATTAATATAAATATTTCTTGTAAATTATAATATTAATATAAATATTTTCATAAATTATCATTTTAATTAAATAATACATAATATTTTAATTTACTATAATTTTATATCTCATAAAATAATAAATTATATTATTAATTCTTACTTTTATTCAAACACTTATTAAAATTTATCTATCCAATCAACCTTTCAAATTCTTATCATTATATTTTTTATTCAAATACTAAATTTAAAATTTTTCATCAAACTAATTCTCAAGAATGAAACTAAAAATTTTCGTCCCTAACACAACCTAAACGTCGAATATTATTTCAAAGCTCTCTGATATATCTAACATTGTTTCATCCTCTGGCATGCAAATCACATCAACATCGGTTGTCATTATCTATCTTTTTCGTTCGTAACTCATACCACCAAGACATGGACCAATGTATTAAGAAATCTGGACACTTCAAAAGGATCTAGAAGTAAATTTAGCATCGAATTTCGATTTAAAATGGTGAGATTAACACCAAAAATATATAAAAAAAAGGTTAGTTTTCGATGCTGATCATGTCTATGATAGAGATAATTATAGATTTTCTTACAGCAAAAATACTGAACAATAAAATTATTTCTAGAAGTTTGATGATGCTATTGATAGCACAGACATTAAGTCCTCTATATTTAAATATTCTTGGGTTGTTAGCCTATTTGGAAGATGATAATAATTAATAATTAGTCGTATTAAAATGGACAGGCTGGTGAATCACGTGGAAATCAACTTGGGCATGGCGTATGTTAATTAATTTGACGTTGGATTAAAAAAAAAAGGTGGACAATGTGAACAAATTAAAGATTCTTTCTTGTGTCAATTTCAGTTCTGAAGTGGAACTGTCACAGCTCAATCCCAGATGTTCCCACTGTTAAGTTGCTAACGAAATAATAATATATGTATATATACATATATATATGCCTTTCATAATGAATTATTTTTATGAAAAATACTTGCTTATCAACTGATTTAATGAAGCATCGTAACAAATTTACTCGGGGATAAAAGCAGAAGAAGACCAAATTTAATATCTATTAATAAAAATTTTATAAGATAAAATATAATATTAATATAAATAGACATTAGATAGTTAAGCAATAGATAACATACTTAAGGGGAGGATAATTACAAGATTGTTTGAATGTGTGCTAGATTTGGTTGGAGTGGGATGAATTTAAAAATTCTATATAATGTTTGGATATAATTTTAAATAAGTTTTTGAATTCTAAGCCAAACACAACTTTAGCTAAAATCATCTAAATTGATAGTCTTTCTTAGATGTTATAAATAACTATAGCCATTCTATATTTTTATTTTTTATTAAACTATAAATAAATAAAATTCATTTAAGAAGAATAAAAATATTTGTCGAACTTCGGTTTCATTAGTTCATACATTATAATTTATATTGATATGAAGAATTAATTAAAGACATCCAATAAATTCATATTCAAACATGATTTTTTATAATATTTTATAATTTTCAATCTCATCAACATTTAACTTCCATAATCCAAACTCATTTCTCTATTGTTAAAAATTCACGCATAGAGAAGTGTAGCACCTTCAAATTTACCTTCCTTTCACATGAGAATTGTGCTCTTTTTAACACGACGATACGTATAATTACTGTTCTTAGGATTGATCCATATAACAATACCAAATAACAAATAGTTAACTTTATTAACTAAAGTGTGAAAGCTAAATATCTTCTCCTAGTAATTCTTCAAAGGTAAATTTAATGTTCAAATAGCTATTATATTAAAATATTAATCAGTGTTCTTAATATCTAGGTCCCATGTGCAAATCTATATCATCACGAACTTCGCCTATGAATTCAAATATAAGAAAATAAGAATTTTCATTAGCACTAATTCACTAAAAATATGTAAGATAATGCAGATTAATAAGATTATATAATAGAAGAAAACTAAAATTTAATAAATAATCATGATAAGGTAGTCAAAAGTAGATAACAACATAAATAAAAATAAACTTAACTTTATTTAATTTTTTTTTCTTTCTTTCTTCTTCTTGTATTACTAACATTCTTTTCTTTAGTGTGTCGCCTTGTACCTTTTATTTTAAACACAGCACCTAGATACTTCTATGTGTTATCCTAGATGAACTTTTTACCTTTTATTATGAGTTTATGAGTTTGCTACGTCGCTTTCATGTATTTTTGGATCAAGCCAAGACCATAAGAACATTTTCTTTAACCCAATTTTTTTTTTCACTTTGACTTTAGCATTGACAAGCAGTGCACGTGATAAACCCGTAGCTTATAGTTTTAATTTATCTTATACCATAAATATCTATTTTTGTAGTCTTCAATTTATCATAAACAAGAACAAAAATAAAAAAAATGTCATTTTAACATGGATTGAAATGTGGAATAACGATCTTATGAAAATAAGAATAATAATCTTATGAAATCTTTTTACCTTCCATTTTCTTATGTTTTATTGTTCGATTTAAAATTTTCACTACTTTTACAATCATATTTAAATTATATAATATAATAAATTAAAGTATGAAAAAATAATAGTAGTTTTGATAATATGACAATATAGTAAGTGGTATATTAATATTTATTCCCAAATATATTTCACTCTTTTAACCATGATACTTAAAATTGAATAACATAGTAAAAATGCATATTAGCGTACAATTACAAATTGTCATCGTACTGTCCAATCACAAGTTGTTGGTCATCAGATTGTCATTATTTTGATTTGATTATTTGTGTTTAGAGTCATGACATCAAAGTAATGTTAATTGATTATTTGTGTTTAGAGTTATGACATCAAAGTGATGTTAATCCAAAAGTTCAAAGTATATTATAATATTTAAATATTTAGAATTGTATGACAATCATTATGATAATGAGTGAGATAATAAAATAATAATAGTTAAAAATATGAAAAATTCACCCCCAAAAAATAAATTACATAAATATAATATATTCTATAAATCATAACCTTAAAATGTATTAAAATGAAACTTCGATGAGTTTATAATTTGTTTAATTTGAATTATTAATTATTCATGTTATTATATATTTATAAAATACACATCACTACATTTGATGCGATTTAAAACTTATTATTATTAAATTAATATGATATTTGAATTTTATGCATTTGCATATTAGGTTTATGCTATAGTTCTATCCCCACTAAAACGAGTTCAACTAAAAACTTGAACTTGACAATTTTGTTCTTAACTTTTCAATATGGAACCTAAGCCGAATAAGACAACATATAGATTGGGTCAAGTCCCTTATACTAAGATGAAGCTAGGGCGAGCGGGTAAGAATTGTTTAGAGTCATATCGTCACCAGGCCATGTGCAGCACTACAAAACCTATGCCCAATTTCATCAGAGCGAGGTTCCCAGATTGCAGAATTTTGGTGCATTTTTTCTTCACCTTTTGCCATGATTTTGTGACCTAGAAAGTTGTACTTTCAGCATGCAAACTTAGTTTAATTCTTCAAGGATCGTAGAAAAATATTAAAACATAACTAAAGCTATAAAAATTATACCTAAAAACGAAGGGTTATTCTCGTAAACTTCTAATCTCATATTACGGACTTATTTTTTTATCACTAAACTATCATGAATTTTTCACTTTAATTCTTTCATCCAATTATGTAACGTTTTTCATTTTTTTATTTTTTTTATTTATTAAAAAACTAAATTAGCCTCTAAAAAAACATGAAATAATAAATATAAAAAATATAAAAAAATCGCTGAAAGGATTAAAGTGGTAAATAAAAAATTCGTTTATGAAAAGCCCGAATTACCCTACCCTCAATTTTTTTCTTTTTATATTTATTATTTGAAATGTTATGGAACTATGGATAATTTAATCTTTTTATAAATGAAAAAAATAAAAAATAATAAAAAATATAATAAAAGTAGACGAAATAACTAAAGTGAAAAAATTGAAATAATTTAGAGATACAAATAAGTCCGTAATTTGAAATTAAATGTAAAAAAATTATGATAATTTAAAGAAGATCTACGTAAATAATTTAAAATTTGTATGTACCTTTATAGACAAAATTATCTTAATCCTCTAACTTTTGTTGAACTTTTTGGCTACTAAGCTCGGATTCTGCACTAACTCCGACATCCACTAAATTCATGTGATAATTGTGAGGGGTCGAACGTCAGCTATACTCACACATGAATATATATCGAGAAGAGAGAAACAGTGGTACAAGATCAAACAATATTGTCATTGATACGGACTCTGCTTTTTTGGTTCAAATAATCAACAACAAGCTAACTTGCATCAAGTACATATTAGCAGTTTTTTTTTTAATATTAACTCAGTTCACAACTTGGCAGGTAAAACATTGCTATAGAGAGACTAACAAGGTTGTTAATTATTTTACAAATTTTGGGCATCTTAATGCGAACACACTTTTTGAAAAGGAAATCCTTCTTCTGGTCTCCTTCAATTTTTGTATCAAGAGGTTTGGACGATTTATTTTAATAGATAATGATCTTTCTTCAAAAAAAAAATAATAATGGTGCAAAAAGAGGACAAAATTTGTGTATGGGTGGATAGAGACCAAGTGAAAGGAGTTATGTTACTAGAGATTAATTTTTGTTGGATTAAGTTCCAAATTAAAATTTTAATTAGTAAATTATAAAATCTAATCTTAATCCTTTCTTGACTAACCTTCATTAACTTTATCATCTTTTCTTTTTTTTCTCCTTTTTTTGTTGTATTTTCTTTTTTCAATCAAACTCTTATCTCTTTATAAGCTTCACTTACCTTTTCATGTCCTTGGATTTTTAGAGTTAAATAAATAAAATATTATTTATTTTTTTATTTTGAGAAAAATGATGTTATTATTGCAACTCCATTCGTTATCATCTATCCTTTGCTGGATTTAACATTTCAACCCTCAAATTCGAGATATGATATGCCTAGAAATGAACCATTCGAACTTTTGATTTGGTTGATGGATAAATATCCTTGAGATAAAGATAATTATTCTATCATTTTAAAAAAAAATAGAGCAAGAAAAAAATACTATTCTAGCTTTTTGATAAAATAGTTTATCTCTAAAAGAAGCATTCTATGGGATGATTTTGTTTTAGCCATAATTTTGTCCTTTATCTTTTTGAAGAGTTTATTATTCTGTTTAGTAAAATAAAATAAGGGTTATTTCCTCAAACTACTCCTAAACTATCACGATTTTTTAGATCTAATCTCAAACTACGAACATCATTTTTTTTATCCTTAAACTATCACGATTTTTCAATTTAATTCTTCCATCCAATTCCGCCAACTCCTCAATTATCTTTGATTTTTCATATTTGTGAAAAGTTGAAAATGCCCCTGCAGGAAAAAAAAAGCGCTTCTTCCTTGCGTCGGCGTGCGCAAGGAAAGAGTGGGGGTCTCCCTGCGCACACCGGCACAGGGAATTCGTCCGACGAGACGAGGCGCCCCAACACCCACCCCCCCCCCCCCTCTCCATACGCCCGGACAGGGAAAGAGAGGGGGGGGGTCGCCCCCCTCTCCACCTTCATCCGGCGAGACGAAGGTCGAGTCTCTCTCCTTGCGCCCGCTGGCATAGTGAAAGAGCTCTCTTTCCCTGCGCCAGTGTGCGCAGGGAAAGAGGGGGGGGGTGACTTCTCGACCTTCGTCCGGCGAGACGAACGGACGAAGGTCGAGAAGGGGGGGACCCCTCCCCCCTCCCCTTATGCAGGCATAGGGAAAGAGGCGTGCGTAAGGAGAGGGAGACAAGGTTCACACTTTCACCGAAGGAAGGTCGCAGACCATGCGAAAAGAGATCTCTTTTTTTACATAGGGGCATTTTTAACTTTTCACAAATGAAACAAAATTAAAGAAAATCGAGAAGTTGACGAAATTGGATAGAATGATCAAATTAAAAAAATGTGATAGTTTAAGGATCGAAAAAATGAAGTTCGTAGTTTTGAGTTAGATCTGAAAAATCGTGATAGCTCAAGGATGGTTTGAGAAAATATGGAGGTATTATTTTTTTCATATGAGGGACATCATATCTCTATCTTTTTAATTGCCAGATTAAAACTTTATGAATGATGTTTGTTTTATTTTTCATTTAAGAATTTTTAATCTGGCGTATATATTTTTAATTTGATGAATAAAGTAGTAGAGGACATGGTGTTACCTCCATTTTATTTTACTAAATAGGATAATAAACTCTTCAAAAAGATAAAGGAAAAAATTATCACTAAAACAAAATCATCCCATAACTAATGCTTCTTCTAGAGATAAACTATTATATAAAAAGCTAAAATAGTATTTCTTCTAGCTCATTTTTTTAGAAAAAATATTAATTTATTAGAATAGTCATTCTTATCTCAAGGATACTTATCCATCGACCAAATCAAAAGCTCCATTCCATTTGTGGGCATATGTATTAACACTTTCGGTATCAATATATGAATAGTTTTGGACTTTTGGCTCGTACGGAGTTAAAACACGTCTTACAAGATAAAAGAGATAATTATATAAGCTCATGACCATCTTCATATTTTGTCATGGGACTATTCAATCGAATTATCTTAATCCTTAGACCTCATGTCATTATATTTTTTTCCTCCTTAGGCGACTCAACGTCCTCACTAAGCGATCCGTATTGGTCTAGGGCCTGTGTTTTCGACATTGTTCAAATGAGCAATCAAGGTTGACTCTGATACCATTTTATAACACTCCCTAGTCAATATCAAGATATTATTCTCTTTGAGCTTTTGGCTCGCACGAATTTAAAATGTGTCTTGATATGTGAAGGGATAATATAAGTTTGATTATCTCCGTGTTTTGCCCATATGGATGACTATTCAATTAAATTATCTTGGTTCTTAGACCTCATATCGTTACAATCTTCCTCATTTAGGGGGGCTCAACATTCTCATTGAGCAATCCGTAATGACATATGAGGTCGACTCTGATACTATTCTATAACACCCCCGATCAAATAAAAATATTGTTCGCGTTAAATTTTTAGCCCACACGAATTTAAAACGCGTCTTGATAGGTGAATGGAATAGTTAAAAATAAGTCTGTGATCACATTCATATTTTGTCCATCTGGGAGACTATTCAATCAAATAATCTTGGTCCCGTGTTGGCCCATGACTCATTCCCAAAAGCATGTGAGGTGGGTTCTAATACCATTATGTAACACCTTCGGTCTAATATATTATTCACTTTGAACTTTTGGCTCGCACAGATTTAAAATGCATCTTGCAAGGTAAAGATGTAGCTACATATAAACCCATGATAATCTCTATATTTTGTTCATGTGAAACTATTCGATCAAATCATCTTTACCCTTACACCTCATGTGGTTACATATGTAGCATCCAAATTGTATAATTCATGATAGTTTAGGTGTATTTTTTGGAGGGGTAGTTTGAAAGCAAATATGAAATCAAGATTATAATAATGTTACCTCGAGAACGCTATCCAACGGAGAGAAAATTCGTCGGAGAGGATCGCAACGTCAATCTCTCTAACAATATCTACGCCAAGACACTAAGAAAACTTATACACACATCTAGCACCACAACTATTGTAGAGAGGAAGATAAGGAGTTGAGAGAAAGAACGGGAGAAAGAGAGACTCACACACATCATGACTAATACATTATTATATAGATAATGGGGAAAAGAATTTTGTAACTTATTCTCCCTCATTATCTTTTCATTCATGATGGATGACAGGGATTACAATGAGGGGCAAGACAATTATGACCCTCCATTAAACCTATTATCATATATTAATTAGAACATCGACGGTTTAGATTCATCCGATCATTATCGTACGATCTAGTTGATCGGTCAATGCATTCGATTGAGACCACCCGATTGAGTTTAGAGCATACGATTTTGTCCATTTTCTAATAGCTCCCACTTGTACTAAACTCAATACACCTTGACTGCATATAATAATTCATCTTCTCAAGATGACATAATGATTTAGTTATTGCATATCTTATGTATTAACTTTTAATACACATCTAATTTGTTGATCTAATCAATCGATCTTCCACTTTGAATGTGTAACATGATAAAGTTAAGCATGTGCTAGACACCTAATAAGCTTGATCAATTAATCCAAAGTTTTCTCAATGATCTATTTGTGTGTGACCCATTAGGTCATATTACTATAGCCATAAGTGTTTAATATGAATCAAATTCATCACACAATATTTGATAGTACAATTTATCATTATTCCCAAACAAACTATGTGAACTCTTATTGTAAGACTTCCGGCCCAATCAAGATATTATTCTCTTTGGGTCATTGGTCCGGACGAATTTAAAATACGTCTTTATAGTGAAGGGAGTAGCTACATATAAGCTCATGACCACCATCATATTTTGCTCATGTGAAATTATTCAATGAGATCATCTTGATCCTTAGACCTCAGGTCGTTACAATCTTTCCCTCGTGTTGGCTCGTGGCTCGTATTTCCCACATGGCTCAGGTGAGCACGCGACGTCGGCTCTAATACCATTTTATTATGTAACTCCCCTGACCAATCAAGATATTATTCATTTTGGGTCATTGGCCCGCACGAATTTAAAACGCATCTTGAAAGGTGAAGGAGATAGTTACATATAAACCCATGACCACCTCTGTATTTTATCCATGTGGAACTATTTAATGAGACCATCTTGGTCCTTAAACATCAGGTCGTTACAATCTTCCCCTCTCCCTCTCCCATAAAGGGTTTAACGTTTTCGTTGAGCGGGATCCGTGTTGGCCCATGGCCTGTGTTTCCAACATGACTTAAGTGAGCACGTGAGGTTGACTCTAATACCATTTTATAACACCTCCATCCTAATTAAAATATTATTTGCTTTGGGCCATTGGCCCGCACAATTTTAAAACACGTCTTGAAAGATGAAAGGAGTAGCTACATATAATCGCATGATCACCTCCCTATTTTGCTATGTGAAACTATTCAATGAAACCCTCTTGGTCTTTAGACCTCAGATCGTTACACTTATAGACCAAGAGTGACACCTAGTGGTATGTCTTGGCCTCTATAGTAGTACGAATATTAGCGAACCTATAATATGATAGTTATTCTACATTTTCTATGTCCTAATTGAAATTAATAGGACATGGTGAAATATTAAATCCCTAATCTCAATACATAATTATATTGATAAACATCTTGTTCAAAGAACATTGAGAACTCATTCTCATATTGTTGTGGTCATAGACTTTGTTTATCAACCTTATTTATTTCACTAGACATTTTTCTTTGTATGAGTCGTAGATTCCATTTTGAATATTCATATATCTTCCATGTATTCTGAATATCCCCAATAAACTTCATTAGACATTCAATTTCAATAATCATTTAACATTATCAAAGAATGTTCATAAACACATAAGCTATCAATAGTATCTCAGGTCAAAGGACCACGTGTACAATTATATTGAAGAAAAACCTTGCTAACAGTCCAACCAACAAGTTTTGCATACGGATCAGTTTAGTGAACTTATTCTCAAACAAGCACTTGTGTATTCGTTATGATGCATAATGAGAACTAGTATCATCAAATCTTTTGATCAATGAACACCTAATTAGATTGAAGCTGTCCTATCATCAATTATTTAGGTGGCGAACAATCTTTTGAAGTAAACATAATGTGTCTCATGTTATGATCATACTTCATGGACAATGTCATGAATTCAATATTCTAACATATTATGAGAATAATACCAATAATTGTATAAACTTGATAAAATTTTAATTTTCGTTATGATCATATCATAAAAAATGGATAAATTTGAATTCATCAAAGCATAACTTTTATAATGATCATATCATATTACTTATTATTTTGATATAACTTCGAGTATTTGATTATGTTTAGGGTATATTCATCCCCACAAGCCTTATATAGATATCAAATATCTAATAAGTTTCAAATACTATCACTTATTGTAGTAAGTTGCAAATAATACTGCACATTCTTCCCTTGCACTAAATATAATCTTTCATAGTTTTCAAAAATTCATCTTCTAAAAATGTATTTTAGATGAAAGTTTAGTGCTTGAATCTTCTTTAAATATATTTGTGCGACAATCACCTAGAATATTTTATATGTCGTAAGTGTCAAAACACCTCAATTTTCTTAAGTGAAGTGGTATTAGTATATTCAATACTCATGGTCATAAGTTGTATATTTAAAATTCATAATGTAATTTTCCGATGAGATCTTACTTTGACATTCGAGCTTTCAAATGAGTATATAATGACTTATGGATTCTAATACAACATACCATGTTAGTCAGAAAAAATCACTCCATCGAGAAGGATGAATGTGTTATCATACTTGAATTAAGATAAACATTTATATCTCATCATTTGAAATATGATTTTAGTAAACTATTTACTAATATTGAACTTGCCAATAATGTGCTATCATGTACTAAATGACTTTAGTAATGAGTTGTTCATTTATTAAGAGAATATATTGAATGTCAAAACCTATCACCATAGACATTAACGTTCAATTAACCTTCTCTTATATTTCAAGCAAAGGATTTATGTATGACATTCAAACTTTAGTTGATTAAATCATGTATTGTTTCATAAACAATGGTGAGAATTAGTTTTCTCCCTTTGAAATTGTGTATTATCTTAACAACAATAAAGTACACAAAGTAAATAGTGGGATTTGCTATTCTATGATTTAAAAAAAATAAAATTAATGATCGTACATTAAGTTTATAATTCAAATAATTGAATTTATGCCAAACAAGAAGATATTGTTATGAACAATTCAAACAATTGAATCGAGATATATTACCATCACTATCGTAGTGATTTGAAATTTAACTTGTGATTTTCATCCAATTCACATATATGCTCCCACTATCCTCTTGCATTATAAATAATTGCTTTGGTATAAAAGAAATTACTCTTATACAACAACATTTGTTGCAATAGAATATCATTAAATTGATTTTGATATTTCACAGTATAATTTTATGTACTTCAATGTTTGGTTACAATTTTCAAAAATTGAACATCTTAACATAATTAAGAATAATGTCACATTTGTTCCATATCTCATATGTTTTAACGTGACAAGAGTGAAATTCTAAAATATTTTTTCACATGGTAACAGAATATTAGTATAATTTTTTAATGTCAAATCTTACTTGATAAATAATTAACTATTGATTATCAAATATACGAAGTGAATTAACACTTATTCAAATAGAGAAGTCGTAAATTTGACCTCTTTATGTCTGTATCTTTGAATATTTCAAAAATTTTAAATAAGAAGCAAAATCTACATTCTTAACTTTTGTATATTTGACGATGTCTATGTCATTAAATATTATAATAATATCATAAATTAGTGTAAATATTTTATAATATTATTTAATATTCTCACACTAGCCTTTATAATTTTCTCAAAATCAATAACATCACGTGACATTGCCAATAATATCATTGTTCTTTCAAGATGAACTCATATTCAATTTGAAAGAATAATATGTTCTAAACATTATTTAATTTAGAATAGTTAACTAATACATTTTGAACTTTTCAAATTTATTAATTAGTATGTATAAAATTAAAATGAATAATATTATTCATAAGTTTTTGAATCTATCACAAAAATATTTATTTCAGACTTTCTGAAATAATTATTTATTTTATAAAATAAATAAATTTAAATTGTTGGTCAAAACAGCAAAAAAAAATGTAAACCCCATTCTAAATGGGTTTACTATTCCGCGCACCTAATGGGTATACAATGAGAGCCCATTATACTTTTCCTTTTTTTTCTTTTTTTTTAAATCTTGTCCGCTTCGATCTAACCGAATTGAGTTCAGTCTGACCACCGACTTAGGGCGACAAATATATTGCCCTATGTCCGGTTCTCCTGGCTGCATCTGCGGCGGCGGCCCTACGCCGCGATGCCCGCGGCTACCATCGCCGCTGTCTTCGTGTGCAGGACGGTCGTGCATCGGATGCGGTCATCGTCGTCACCATGATCGCACGGGCGCGATGACTAGCCTGAAAAGGGCGATGGTGGAGAATGTGCATCCGCACATCATCAGTGACGGTCGGCGACGTCTAGTAGTAGGAGTGGCTCTAGGAGACGGTGACCCTTTGCCAATCATTTATGATGGAGGGTAGGGGTTACAATGAGGGGCAAGATAATTATGGCCCTCTATTAACCTATTATCATATATTAATTAAAACATCAACGGTCTATATTCATCCGATCATCATTATCATATGATCTAGTTGATCGATCAAGGCATTCGATCGAGACGATTGAGTTTAAGACATACGACTTTGCCCATTATCTGACATAATTTACGTGCATTAATGCTAAACAAATGACGAGTTTTTGTTTGTTTGCTAACTTGGATTTCCAAAGTTGTCATAATCATTCTACATAAAATGCTCCCGTAAAAGGTTTGACATTTATTCCGTCCCTTTTTTTTAAAAAAGATCATATAAGTAATAAAAAAAGATAAATTAAAATATATTGCGATTTAAAAAAAAAGATCGTATAAGTAATAAAAAAAGATAAATTAAAATATATTGCGATTGAGAATAAAGAAATTCAATCACTTCCCTTATGAAGTTGGTAGGCTCACATCCACTCCCAGTGCTTCATTTCTAAGTTTTACTTTTAACTAAAAAAGTTTAAAAAATAAACATCTTAATATCTTATCATTGACTTTTCAATGATAACTAACAGATAAATTTTAGGAGTGGCAGAAAGACTTATAGGAGTGGCATTAGAGGGAGCCTTTCTCTAACTCTACATTTGCAAATATGTGGCATTTTCCCTGTTCATATAAAAGATCTTCAAAAAAAAGGAACTTAAAAAAAACTGAGTAAATTGAGGGATAGAGGAACGAGTTGTTTTTTTTTCATTTCGATTTAAATGTTAGATTTAGTCTAAAAGATTTACTAGATCCACTCCTTTGAAATTTAAAAGAAAAAAATTAAATTTCAACTAATCAAAGTAGGGTGGCGTTAAATAAATCTCTGGCCTCTTTATATCAGTGATAAATGGACTCCATTTTCATCCAGTTTGATAAATAAAAAGGATTACGAAACTATCGAATACATTGGTTTGTCAATCGTATGATCTTAATTTGGAACAAATAAGAAGATAATATCTTCTAAGGGAAAATATTTCGGAAAAAGTTTACTTCACAAACTTTGACGTTTCAAGGGAGTGAAAATAAAGTTTATTTGTGTCGTGTCTAATAATGACTAATTAGCATTCAATCCTAAACCTTTCGGTGCATTGCCGCAGCTGCGAGCGGCTGTCGGAGAACCGAGCTCCAGATGGGGTCCACGCCGTCCGTCTCCGCTTCCGACGGCCACAGGGCTTCGATCTCAGGCAGACATGTCGACCCCCGGGCCGCCGCCGGCGAGAGCCGGTCGCCGGGGATTCCGAAGGAGGCAGAGCAGCCGTCGACGAGCGACGAGAAGAAGACGTCACGCATGTCCGAGTCGTTCATCTCGGGCGTCAGCAGTCGCCCTCCCTCCTGCCACGGGAACTCGAACACCCCCGGCGGCGGTCGGGTTTCTTGCCCCTGCTCTAATTCCTTGCTGACATCGCCGCCGCGCCCCTTCTTCCTTCTCCCCTTCCTCTTCTCCGCTGCCTCGTCGGATGCACCGCTGACGACCGGCCTAAGCTGTTGAAGCTGTTCATCTCGCGCTCTCTTCTTGCTTCCTCTGTCCATTATATCTCTCTGGGCAAAACGAAACAAGGCGCGTGCGCCATTATATCACCGGAATCTACGTGCATGCAGACATTATGCACACGGTTCTTCTCATTGCAGATTATGTACGTACCTTGCCGCCGATGAGGGCAGCGATGCGGTCGTTAGGATTTCTAGCTTTGTCCGCCAGAGGGCGCACACGTCGTCTGTAGAATTTGTTGTTGTCGAGTGGTGAATGGACGGAGGAGGGATGGGAAGTAGAGGGAGACGAGGGAGGGGGGCCTTTGGTCGATCGGTCTCATGCAACGCCACGCGATCGCGTTAACGTCGTTGGGGGCGAATAAAGAAGGCGCCTCACCCCCACGCTCCTATCTCATCTCAGTGTGTTGGGTGTTGGTTTTGCTTCCTCCGCCCAAAAGTTTCCTGTTTTTACCTTCTTATTTTTATTTTATTTTTTTAATTGTATTCTATTAATAGGGTAATGAGCATGAGACATGAGTTGTGTGCCATCCATTCCATTCCATAAGGATGTCCTTTGATGATCTTTTAAATTTGATTATATTCTATCAAATTAAGCATTTACATTAATTTTATTTAAAAGAGTTAGTTTGTGCGTGAAATCGAAGAATGGAAAAATATCGATGCATAATTAAAAAAACAATTTAATGGAAAAGTTAACGCTGTTAAATATTTGTAGATAAGTGAAAGTGTTGTTAAGTGGATATTTTCAAACTTTAAATCATCAAAATAATATATATATATATATATATATATATAAGATAAATGAAATTAACATTTCACATGGTCATAAAAAACTAAATCTAAGCGTTTGGCTATTGAAACTTGATGGAACATGGTTTCAATCGGGTCTAAATCGTTGCTGAAATTCGGTGTCAAGGCCCAATTTTCACCTCCTGGACCACTCGAGCTCGGCTACTTTTTGTTTCAATTTTTTTATATGGTGTTTCTCTTTTTTTTTTTAAGTTAGTTTTTTTTGAAAACTTTTCTCTCTCTTATATACCTCATTTGAAAACTTATATATATATAATATAATATTTTTGTTATAAAAATATTAATTTAATATTATCTATTACATATTATTTTATAAAAAATTAAACATTGTGTGAAATATAATTTATTAAAAATATAATTTATTTTTATTTAAAATAATATAGTTTTGATTAATGAATAAAAATATATTTTATATTTATAATATTTATATTTTACTGAAATACCACTAAAATTAATCTATCATATTAATTTTTTTTCATATCATATCAACTTTTAAATTTCTTATTATTATATTTCACTCCATTCAAATATAGTCTCAAGTAATTTATCAATCCAATTATTCAAATAAAATTTGAAAAAAAAATACGATGCTACAATTGAAAAGTTATCAAAGGACTGCACTTAGGACACCGTTTGGCAACAGGTTAAAATGACAGATTAGTTCGTATTGTATTTGGATGGAGTGAAATTTAATGATGAGGAATAAGATAGTTGATGTGATAGAAAAAAGTATATGTGATGGATTAATTTTAGTGGGTATTGAATTAAAAAAATGTATTATAAATATAGAGTATAAAATTGTTAAAAAATTGAATACATAATATATATTTAAAAAATTATGTCAACATTTTTGTTAAAAAATATATTATTTAAATATAAAAAAATCAATTACCTAGTAATTTATATTTAATAAAATTTTAAAACTTAAAATGAATATGCAAAAAAAGAGGGCCGCTATCGATTCCATCCCAATAGTTTGACTGGAACCGCACAGTTCCAATAGCCAAACAACCCGTAGAACTTGTCGACATTTTTTTTATGTCGTTGTAATGAGGGAACTAAGAAAATGAGAAGAGAAAAAGAGAAAAAAGGATAAAAGAAACTAAAAAGGATATAATTAATGAACCAAAAGGATAAAGATACATATTGTTTATGTCTTATCTCAATTGAAACTCTAAATTAAACCCCAACTCTCTCCCTGTCATCGACTATTTAATTTACCCAACATATTAAACAAACTAGGGAACTCCCTTGTACTTCGCACAAGTGAATATCTATTGTTAAATGCTTATTTAAATTAATATATTATTTTAATATGTGACATTAACAATGATTTTACTTCTAGCACTAAATGGCTTGATTGAGTGTGATTAGTAACAAAAATTATAAATGATGTTTAAAACTTAAGAAATCCAGGACATAGCAATTGGAGAGTCAGTCTAAGGAGAACAATGCATCTGATGATAGAAAGCAAGCAACCAAGAAATGCAGTATTCAGTCATGTCGTGGAAACTATTTAATTGCCAGCAAAATGTAAATAGCGTACCAATTTATCGCCAAGAAAAAAAATGGAAAAAAAGATCATGATTAAGCTCAATACAAAAGTATATAAATTTGAAAGTGAATTTATGTTATGTTTTTTAGCAGTTATCCATAAAATGACACTTTAGCTGCTTGGATACACTAAGAGTATGTTTGGTTGGGGGTGAAAGGATGGTGAGGAGGGAGAAAGAAAAGAGGAGAAATTGTTCTCCTCGTTTGGTTGAGTTTAAGTTGGAGGAGAATGAAGGAGAAAATATCCTCCTTTTTCTTCCATTCTTCTCCAATATTTCATTTTTCTTTCTCCTCCAAATCAGAATGAAAATGAGAGAAAAAACATATTTAGTATGTGTTTCCAATTTTGATCAAATAAATTAAACATATAACTATATAGGTAAAGGATAAAAATATCTAAATAAATTAATCACTAACATTCATTCCCTTCCCTTCTCTTTAATGGTATCGATCAAACAGGGGTAACTATTAAATTTCATTGTCCTACATTTCATTCCTATCATTTCCCTTCCCACTCTTTACTTTGCCATGAATATTGAATCAACCAGATCCTAAAGCAATACAAGAGGAGTCCCAAGATTAATTAAATAGGAGGGAGTTTCAACTACAAGGGGAAACTCTATCCTGAATCCATGGATATAAAAAAAATCTTAGTTGAGTTCCTTTTTTCTATGAGAGAGTAAGAGAGTGGATCAAAAAAAGATATCATCCTACAATGTGAACTAAGTCAAACTACATTTTTTTTATCAAAATAGTTGTGTTAAATGCGTTAAGAACGAAGAGTTCGATTTGCCCTCTAGAAATTATTAGTTATGAAGGGCTAAGAAAATAGATTATGAAACAATGTTTAGTGATTAAGAATAATTTGAAAAACTTCGATCAAGTAATCAAATTCTTGATATATGAAATAGGGTTTTTCCCTTAAACCATCCCTAAAATATCATGATTTTTTAGGTCTAACTCCAAACTATAAATTTATTTTTTTGGATCCCTAAATTATCATGATTTTTCCAATTTGATACTTCCGTTCAATTTTATCAACTTCTCGATTATCTTTGATTTTTTGTATTTCTGAAAAGTCAAAAATGCACCTGCATAAAAAAAGTCTCTTTCTGCATGGTCTGCGACGTTCCTCTAGCGAAGGTCGAGACAGGCGGCGAACGGGAGATGAACCCCCGTCTCTCTCCCCCTGCACATGTCTCTTTCCCTATGCACGTCTCTTTCCCTATGCCGACGGGGCGACCCTCCCCCACCCTCTTTCCCTGTGCACATGCCGGCACGGGGAAAGAGCCGTCTTTCCCTGCATCGGTGGGCACAAAGAGAGGGGGGAGGGTCACCCCCCCTTCTCGACCTTTGCTCGTCGGACGAAAGTCGAGAGGGGGGCGTCCTCCCCCTCCTCTCGACCTTCGCTCATCGGATGAAAGTCGAGAGGGGGGTGACCCCCCTCTCTCCCCCTGCAAACTTCTCGAGGGACGGTCACAAACATGCAAAAAAGAGACCTCTTTTTCATGCAGGGCATTTTGAACTTTTCAAAAATGCAAAAAATCAAAGATAATCGAGAAATTGACGAAATTGGATGAAAGGATTAAATTGGAAAAATCATGATAGTTTAGGGATCCAAAAAAATAAGTTCGTAGTTTGGAATTAGATATGAAAAATTATGATAGTTTAAGAGTAATTTGAGAAAATAATCCTACGAAATAAATAGAAAGAAAACTAAGAAGCTAAATCACAATAGGATTCGAACGACCGCCAAACATGCAATGGAAGAAGAGGCGATGGTGGAGCCACAACCGAAGGTCTTAAAGTAGGATTCGACTACTGTTTCCCCAAGTGGAACTAGCACTACAAAAAAATTGGCGATTAGCGACGCCATGTAGCGCCTCAAAAGTGTGTGACGCTATAAAGACGCCACTAGCGCCTCCATTGCGCTTCTTTAGCGTCACCCGAATCAGACGCCACTTGCCTCTCAATAGCGTCTTCCTAGCTGCTCAGAGAGTTGACGTTACATCGCTATGTAGCGTCTCGTTTGCGCTACTTTTAACGTTATTATTTCCCGTCAGGAACCGCAAATGCGCGGCAGTACCTAGCGCCGTTATGACGTCGACAACGTTAGACGCGAAACTAGCGTCGCATGTATGAAGACTCTAAAGAGACGCTACATGGCGTCTCAATCGAAAGAGACGCTAATGAGACGCTACAATATATATTTAAACACTATATTATATATACTATATGTCAATCAATATATTCATTAAATATTATATTAGTATTAATTACACGATTATCAACATATTATCAATAGTATAATATCAACATATATATGTATTAATTACACGATTATATATATATTTTTACATGATAAGAGTGTTCCTAAATATATAAATTTTTTCCTATATTATCTATGTTATCTATACATATAATATATATGATATCTTTATTATGCATATATCTTAATTATACGTCTTCTTAGCTATTCAGTGGGTTGACATTAACTCTCTAGCGATGTAATCGAGACGCTACGTAGACGCTATTATTTCGCGCCACTATTCTTAATGCGCAGCAGCACCTAGCGCCGTTTTGTCGTCGACCACTTTAGACGCGACACTAGCGTCTCATGTCTGAAGACTGTGAAGCGACACTATATGGCGTCTCAAACAAAGGAGAAGCTAATGAGACGCTACTGTATATATTTAAATACTATATTATATATACTATATGTCAATCAATAAATTCATTAAATATTATATTAGCATTAAGTACACGATTATAAATGTATTATCAATAGCATAATATCAACATATATATGTATTAATTACACGATTATATATATATATATATATATATGTATATATGTATTTTTACATGATAAGAGTGTTCCTAAATATATAATTTTTTACCTATATTATTTATGTTATGTATACATATAATACATATAATATCTTAATTATGCATATATTATTATTATATACTTAATCATGGGATTACAATGGTTGATTAAGTGAGTGATATGTTAATGTCACAGTAGACACACAATAGCGTCCACCTAGCGTTTAACGAGCGCCGAAACTATTGTCGACGCTATGATGACATCATGGGCGTCTCTCTAGCGTCGCATGTTCGAAATGCCATATTATTTTAGACGCTAGTTCGGCGCTACGGAGTCGCTAAATGAATCTAGCGACTCAATGGCGTCTGTATTGCGCATCCTAAGCCGACTTTTTACCCCTCGCTCAATCGGGCACATATAGACATATAAATACGCGTATATGCTGATACCTATATATAATAAGTGCATATATACATATTATTATAACCTACTCTGACACATATAAACAAATATATATATATTTACTTCGAATACGTATACATATACATGTTATCTATATATATATGACTCGCACATGTGTAGACATATACATACACATATATATTTAAAATACATATAGACGAAACACATTGTTGTAACTTAATCTCTCACACGTAGACATATATATACGTACGCATATATGACATATGTATATATATACACACACAATTGTGTTATATACACATATACATACATATTTATAATTTTGTATACATACATAATAGATTATCGGAAGAAAATAAAACAATTGGAATGGAGCATAATGCGATGAGACGTTACATTGATAAATAAAATTACATACATACTAAAAAATTTGAAAAAACTTTTATTGAGCGTCTCAATGGCGTCGCGATATTGAGACGCTACACAATTGCGACGCCCCGACGACGCGATGATGTCGCTACATTGTCTTAGCGACACATTAGCTTCTCTATAGCGCCACGCTAGCCGAATTGTGACAGTTTCGACGCCTACATGGCATCTACGTAGCGTCTCGTTATTTTGCGACGCAAAAAATTACTTAAATCCCTAACCCTCTTTTTCGTTTTCACTTTTACTGTTTAACATTTACCATCGCCCGACACGCCCCGACGCCCGACCTCCAACGCCCTCCACTGCCGCCTCCGGCCTTCGCCCGACGACCGCCCTCCACCGCCACCTCCGCCCTCTGCATTTGCCGCCGCCCTTCGCCGCCTCCTCCTCCTCCTCCGCCCTCCCCGATGGTTCGCATCCGCCGCGGTCCGCCCTCCCCGAAGGTTCGCCGCCTCCTCCTCCACCGCTGTCTGTCGCGTCCTCCGCCGCCTCGTCCGCCCTCCGCCTCCACCGCCGCCCGTCGCGTCCACCGCCGCCCATCGCGTCCACCGCCGCCTGTCGCATCCACCGCCGCCTCGTCCGCCCTCCGCCGCATCCTCCCTTCATCGCCGCCGACGTCCTCCTCCTTCGCCCTCCCCGACGGTTCACCTCCGACGGTCCGCCCTCCCTGACGGTTCGCCGCCTCCTCCTCCACTGTCGTCCCGTTGCATCCTCCGCCGCCTCGTCCGCCCTCCGCTCTTCGCCTCCGCTGCCCTCCGCCTCCACCGCCACTCGTCGCGTCCACCGCCGCCTCGTCCGCCCTCCGCCGCGTCCTCCCTCCACCGCCATCGACGTCCTCCACCGCCGTCTCGTCCGCCCTCCGCCGCGTCCTCCCTCCACCGCTGCCTCGTCCGCCCTCCGCCGCGTCCTCCCTCCACCGCCGCCGACGTCCTCCACCACCGCCACTGCCCACCGCCTCCACTGCCGTCTCGGCCGCCCTCCGCCCTTCGCCGAAGGTACTAACCCGCCACCATGTAAATTAAGTTAATTATTCATGTTAAGTTAAGTATTACTTATTCATGTTATTATCATGTTAAATTAAGTAGTACTTAAGTGAATTATCATCTTTTTGGATCAAGTTAGTATTACTTATTAAGTATAATATTAAGTATCATCTCTTAGGAATTAAGTTAAGTATTACTTAAGTTAAGTTAACTTATGTTAATTGTTAAGTTAACTTATGAAGTAATTCATGTACTTAAGTTAAGTATTACTTATTCATGTTATGAATTAAGTTAAGTAGTACTTAAGTTAAGTATTACTTGAAATATGTGATTTTGGACTTAATTCGTAAGTTCAAAATCACACGTTTTAAGTACAAGAAATTTCTTACTTGGCTTAATGTTCTCCGTTACAGAAATGATAAAGCCAGATCGTAGTTGGATTCATTGTTAGAAGGATAAACATGGCGTCATAACTGAAGAATATAAGGATGGTGTTGATGAATTCATTAATGTGGCATATCAAAATGAAGGTGTTGCTTCTTCATATGGCGAAATCTTATGTCCATGCCGGAAGTGTAAATGTTATCAGTAGAAAGTAAGATATGATGTGCAGAAAGATTTATATTACAACGGTTTCTTACTTACATACAGCAATTGGTTCTTTCATGGCGAAGAAAGATGGGCTAAAGAAACAAGTAATATAGATATCATTGTGGGCGACTCGAGCAATCCGTACAGGGACATGATACGAGATGCAATGTTAGGAGAAAATGTTGATGAAAAATCGATTGAAGAAGACCCGAATCCTTCGGCTTCTAAGTTTTATAATCTTCTCGAAGAGGCAGATGAACCTTTATGGGATGGATGCGTGAAGCAAACTACACTTTTTGCAGTGGCACAACTAATGAACTTAAAATCAGAATTTAATATGAGCGAAAGTTATTTTGATCGGATGCTTGCCATTATTAAGAGTATGCTTTCAGTTTCCGAGAAATTACCGGGAAATTTTTACAAGTGCAAACGGTTGATGAGAGATTTAGGGTTAGAATATCAGAAGATTGATGCATGCTGCAATCATTGCATGTTGTACTACAAGAAAAACAACTCACTTATGAGTTGTTCTATTTGTGGCGAGCCCAGATTCAAGCCGAAAAAGAATACTCAAAGTTCAAAAAAAATGTGGCAAATGTAATATTTAGATACTTTCTGATTGTTCCAAGATTACAACGACTATTTCTTTCTGAAAAAACTGCATCATTTATGAGGTGGACAAAGAAGGGGCACGTGAAGATCCAAATTCAATTACACATCCTTCGGATGCGGAGGCATGGAGACGATTTGATGCACTTCATCCGGATTTTTCTACAGAATCACCCAATGTTAGATTAGGGTTTTGCACTGATGGCTTCAACCCATTTGGCTCATCGAGTACTGCTTATTCATGTTGGCCTGTTTTTGTAACACCGTATAATTTGCCTCCAAGCATATGTATGAGACGAGAGAATATATTGCTTACATGTATCATCTCGGGTCCTCGATCTCCTGGTAAAAGTTTAAATGTTTACTTAAGACCTTTGATTGACGAACTCAAGATGTTGTGGGAGGATGGCGTGGTTACCTATGACAAATCTAAAAAGTAAAATTTCATTATGAGAGCCGCATTAATGTGGATCATAAGTGATTTTCCGGCATATGAAATGTTGAGTGGTTGGAGTACAAAAGGAAAACTTGCTTGTCCCATATGTGGAAAGAATACGAAAATCTTTTATTTGAAAAATTATAGAAAAGTTTGCTGGTTTGATTGTCATAGGATGTTTCTACCATTGGAGAATTCGATGCGCCGTGATCGAAACTCATTTAAAAAGAATACATCTGAGAACACTTTGTGTCCAACTCATTTGACAAGAGAAGAATTGCTAGAGCAAGTAAACAAGCTTAGTGAAGTCCCATTCGGACTGAAGGCCGGTAGTTATAAGCAAATTGGGTTTGGAAGTGAACATAATTGGGAGAAAAGAAGTATTTTTTGGGAGTTGCCTTATTGGTTTTCAAACTTGGTACGTCATAACTTGGACGTCATGCATGTGGAGAAGAACGTATTTGACAACATCTTTAACACTATTATGGATGTTAAAGGAAGAACAAAAGATAGCATACAGGCTTGCGAAGACATGAAATTAATATGCAAAAGATTAGAGTTAGATATCATTCATCTTCAAAATGGTAAATGCAAAAGCCAAAAGGTACTTATGTCTTGAGCAATGATCAAAGAAAAGTGATTTTCGAATGGGTAAAGCAATTGAAATTTCCCAACGGATATGTATTAAACATATCTCATTATTTTAACTTGGACAATGGAAAGACATCCATCGTTCAGAAAGAAGACATATCTCGGTTAGAGGCTTCTATTGTGATTACTGTGTGCAAGGCTGAGAAGATATTTCCACCTTCTTTCTTTGATGTGATGGAACATTTGATTGTACATCTTCCATATGAAACAAAAATTGCTGGTCCGGTTCAGTATCGATGGATGTATCCTTTCGAAAGGTGCATGTTATATTTGAAAAGAAAGGCGAAGAATAAAGCAAAAATTGAAGGCTCCATATGTGAAGCATATTTCATTGAGGAGGTGTCAAACTTCACTTCAAAATACTTTGAGCCGCACATACAATCACGACACACCAAGTTCCAAGAAACGATGATGGTGGTGAAGGAGAAGTTGACATGAATATTCTATCCATCTTCAAGTACTCATGTCGACTTCTTGGTGCAGGATGCAAAGTTATCTTGAATGACAGAGATCTCACCATCGTTGAGAATTATGTTCTTGCAAATTGTAGCGAAGTGACACCGTATCTCGAGTAAGGCAATTTGTTCTAATTTCTTATATAATTTAAAGTTAATTGTTGCTATATGATTGTATTAATTGAAAACTATGAATTCAGAAAATTCGAAGAATTACAACGAGAAATCAATCCATTAGTTTCAAACGATGAGTTATTAAAACTACGAGACGAACATTTTGTCGATTGGTTGAGATGTGAAGTGAGAAATCTTTTCGCTTGTTCTTAATTGTTATAAGTTCGTAACTTTTAATAAAATTTTTAGTTTTTTTTTTGTAGGTTATTAATGGCTCAGTCATAGAAAACAAAATATGAGATCTCGGTCATGGTCCGAAGAAACAAGTTCTTAGCTACTGCGGCGTCATAGTCAACGGATGTCGGTTCCATACAGAAGAATATAGCCGACAACGTTCAACTATTAATAGCAGCATATGTGTTCTAGGAAGCATGTATGGGGACGACAACTTTGATTACTACGGTGTTATAGAAGACATCCTAGAATTATCTTATTTGAGAAAATCTAACAAAGTCATGGTGCTAAAATGTCGTTGGTTCGATCCAGAGAAAGGAGTTCGGATCGATCAAAAGTTTAAATTGGTGGATATTAACCCTCGATCGAGACTTCAGTCATACGATCCATTCGTATTGGTGGAACAAGCACAACAAGTGTACTACATTAAGTATCCATCGAAAAGAACCAAGGATGAATGGTGGGTGTCATGCAAGGTGAGGAGTAGACTATTCTTAGCAGAAACAATGGTAGATGAGAATGAAACATTATCCGTACACAACGATGTGCCCATGGATGATTACTATCAAGAAGATAGAATGAATGAGAAGATTGATGTGGCCGATGGAGTTGAGAATTTTCAATTGGTCGATGACGCTGAGCCAATGGAAGAGTTCAATTCAAATGACCTCTTGGATGTGAACTTCGATAATTTCATTGATGATGACTCGAACCAAGATTATAGCGACGATGATGAAGATGATGAAAATGAATCAGAATACGAAACAAGCGAATGAATCCCGTAGTTATTCTAATGACATAAGTATTTTACTTTTTTAAAAAGTTTTATATGGTTACCGATAATAAGAGAAGTTTCTTTCTTTTTTTTTCAGTCATGGTTACTAAGGGTCGAGCATCTGGGTCATCTCGCTCTCCCAGGCGTTCACTCCAGATGAGTCAGCCATCACAACCACCAGGTAATATATTTATTGTGAGCTGCTTATTTATAGTTAATTATAATAGTTAAATTCCTTTTTTAATAGTAGGCGATCCATTGGTGGGTCTGCTGAGCGTATCACTCCAGGTATGTGACACATTGTAGACAATAGACAGTAGGAGATAGAGTTTTTTAAATATTTTGCTTTTATGACAGTTGCTCCACCGTCAACGGGGAATATAGTCGGTATGTCTCGATCGCACGACCACGATCGTCATGTCATACCAGGTTATTTTTTGTATATTACTTAACTTTATGTAGGAGCCAAATTTTATGTATTTTCTTGTGATGATAGTTGCTACCCCACCGCCACCGCCGAGAATACCAGACGCTTCACCAAAATCTAGCATTGACGAGCAACATCTTATGCCAAGTGATATATTTATTGTTATTGACATTTCTCAATTAATTATATTAATTATTTTTTAATAATGTCAGTTGCTACGCCACCGATAGCACAAGCATCTGACTCAATTCATTCAGACGAGCAGACTGCTACTGATCATGCGGTACACATCAATCGAGGTGAGAACATTAATGTACATCTATCAATTATCACAATTTTAATTTGGTATGACACTAATGATTTATTATGTATTAAGGCCCGTAGCTGATGTCGGACCTTCACAGCCTACCCCAACTGTACCGGATGATGATTCCTCTTCGAGTGATGAAGAGGGGTTACACGATAATAGGGTGGTCACTGTGAATAATATTGCCCGACCGTAAGTTAAATAAGTTGTACAAATTTTGTTATAATTTTGGTTATCATTGAAAATTAATTCTTCTTTGTAATTGGTAGGACCACTTTCTTACCCACTAGTACCGTGCGGGATGTCAGTGCTCTCGTTCTTTTCCACTTGCCGGAAGTGGCAGGATCCTGGAAAGATGTCCCAATTCAAGTGCGAGATGACATCTTTCGAGCCTTTACGGTACGATCTTCTATTTGGGTTACATAATTTGATTTATATTTATTTTAAAATTACTAAGTTTTAACGTTCTATTTGTATGAGGTAAATCAGTTTCATCCGGATCTTAGTTTAGGGATGATCCGGAGAGCTTTTGAGGAGGTCACTGTGAAACACCTCCGAAATTGATTATACAAGTTTCGCAAGGTCGTCACGTCCGATAGCCTCACTTTGGAGCAGGGCATACAAAGATGCCCAAGACATATTAGGCGCTCGGTTTGGGAGTCCCTCTGTAGGAAGTGGTAAGTATGTATATTTTTACATTATTTTTATGAAAATTATAGTTTTTTTGAAAGTGTAAGTATTTGATGTTCACAAAGGACGGATGAACGGTGGCAAAGGAAGTCGGAAAAGGCAAGAGTTAATCATCTTTCGAAGCCCGAGGCTCACATCCACACAAGGGGGTCGATGCAATTTGACGAGCATCGACGGCGTATGGTAATTTACATATAAATTCCATTAATCAAACTTTTGACTTATACTTATGTTATCAAATTTGAAACTTTATTGTAGGAGGAGAAAGAAGACGGTCCCGTAGACTTTCATGTGGTCTATGAGGCCACGCATAAGAGTCGGAAGACAAACGACTTAGTCACGCCCACTGCTCGTAGGCTTCTGATAAGTCTCATGATATGGTCATTTGATTGTTGCCGTTAGTGCAATATTTTTGAAATACACAATATTTAGATTTTTTAGGATGAGTATAATGCAAAAATGACTGAAAAGTATGGAGATGATCCGAGTACTCAGCCACCAGGTAATGTTTCTTCGTTGGTTTAGTCATATTTTTAATTTACGTGATTCTTGATATATAATTTATATATTATATGATTTTATAATTTTTCTATTTCGTAGAGGACCCTACTGTTTGGGAAGAGGTGGCCGGCATGACACGAGGGGGATACTTGTGTGGCCTCGGCACAGCTGCTCAGATACCTAGGAGGATCGGAAGATATGCATGAGGTGCATCTGCTCCGAGCTCATCCGCTGCACCTGATCTAACGCAGCTATCACAGTAGCTATCGCAGCAATTATCGGAGCAGATATCACAGGAGGTGTCGCAGCAGTTGTCGCAGCAGTTGGGTCCTCTATTGCAGGCGATTCAGGGATTGATCCCGACGCAGAATCCATCCTCGCGAGGCCATGGACCGAGTATGTCTGGGTCGAACATCCGGAATGATAACAATAACTCCCAAACCTAGGATAAAAAACAAACTATGCATTTGTTACTTATAGACTTAAACATACATATAGTTTGTTAGTTTGATTTAGTAGTTTTCCTATTCTTATGTTATATATTATGCCTGTGATGATTTTATATTGCCTATGATAGTTTTATATTGCCTGTGATGTTTTTATATTGCCTGTGATGCTTTTATATTGTCTGTGATGAATATCAATGCATAATTAAGATGCATTATAAATTGTATGGCGTGGGAAGAAAAAAAATGAGGCTGGGGCGGGTAAAAAAAATGTGCATGTAGCGACACCATAGCGTCTCATTGGCGTCTAAATGCATGTCGATGCTAATTTAGATATATCGCACTTAGCGCCATAGTGTCTCATTAGCGACAAATGCATGATCATATTTGCGTCAATCTAGCGCCTTACTAGCGCCTAAGTTAGCCACACGTGGGCGCCGGAAGAGCGTCTCACGTTTACCGCCCCCTGCGCATCAACTTAGCGACGCGGTCCTGCTTCGCGCAGCCCCAAACATCGCGTCTTAATACCGTCGATATAGCGTCAATATGTGGCGCTAGTTGCGTCTCAACATCTTTGACTCTAGTGCGACGCCACTAGCCGCCGAGTTCCAGCGTCTCAATTTTGCGGCGCTAGTTAGACGCGAAGGAGACGCTCTTGACAACAGAGACGTAATAGCGCCTCCCTAGCGTCTCCGACCGTGAGCCACTAATTGCCAATTTTCTTGTAGTGTAGCGATGGTTGCTCGAGCACGTTGAGCAACGGAGGATCTACACACCACGATGTTGGAGAAGCCTTCCTCGACTTCATGAACAAAACCACGAACGAACAAGGCGCCGATGCAGGAGGCAAGTGACAATGGCACCCGACTGATGCCGAGCAATGAAGGGATATGGAGGAGGAATGACGGACAGATGACGGCGAGTGAGGAAGACAACAAAGAAGATAGGGGTTCTGAATCTTTCACCGTGTGAAGCAAACCAACGGAAGAGGAGGTGATGGTGGAGCCGCGACCAAGAGATCTTAAAATAGGCGTCGACGATCTTGCCTTGATCCGTTGCTAAAAGCTGACAGCCACCGGTCTCGTCCCCACCACGTTTGGAGGATTGTTTTAATATAAATTACATATCCAAGTAAAAGGAATTGGAAGAGATTTTATGACATTAAACTTAAAAATTAGAAATAAAATCCATCATTAATTTCATTATTGATTGAAATTGGAATATGAAAATAGCTACATGGAAACTTTGTCATTTAATGTGGAGATAGTGGGTGAGATTAATAGATTTTTAAAATACATAAATTGATAAAAAAATTAAAAATAACTTCTTCAACGTTCTGAGAGGGGACATTTAAGTTAAAAGAAATGTGTACATTAGTTGGTAGGGAGTTACACGAAAAATCGGAGAAATTATGGATCAAGCAGGAGTTATAGGAAAGAGAAAAAAATTGATGGCAATGACAATTGATTGAGGGATGGAAATTACATCATAGATAAAAAGAGATCAAAGATAAACATTTAGGGAAAAAAAAGACAAAACCTAATAAAGCAACGTGAACCTCTCCAATGCACTAGCTTTAGCTTATTTTTTGCATGTAGTCTCTTTTCTTTTTATTTATCATTCCCGTGATCTATTATTTTCTTCCGATCATAGTCAGTGATCCACCGATGTTACTAATATCCTACTAATTCAGTGTTAGTTCTTGAACGAAAAAATATATCATGATCATGACCAACGGTGGTGACTTTTTTTTCGGTAGTTGAAAGAAGGCAAAGCCTTGCTACAAAGGATAATTAAAGAGAGAAGTTGGATACATTGATCTCATAGATATCAGCAAAAAAGAAAAGTTGACATTGAAGTCGGCGGAAAGAGAAGTTCTCATGGTCCTGGTCCAGCATCGTATGGAAGCTTTGCAAGCCAATTCAACACTAGAGACAGAGTTCTACGCCATCTATTACGGAATTCACTTTGCATGGATACATCAGTATACAAAGCTTATCGTGGAAACTGACTATCACGTAGTAACCACACTGGTCAGCAATATGCAGGTTAATTCTCACTTCGTCAGCTTATTATAAACATTCGCAACTTTGCGAACAAATCATGGGAAGTTAAGTTCACATGTTAGAAGGTGGTGACTTTGAGGATCATATCCGAAACTGTTAACACCCAGCGTCCCAGGACTTCCGGCTCCTCGATTATTTAGAAAAAGAAATATGCCCTCGATACTCTGTCTCTTAAACTAACGTTTCACATATATATCGGACAATGTATCAAATTGTAGATAAATTTTGAATATTAAGTACTACATATTTATATACTATCTAGGTTTACTTATAGCTGATCATATTATCAACGGATTTATTTCTAACGAAATTTATTAATTTATAATTAATTATATTTCTAACTATATTATAACGAAATTTATTTCTAACCGTTGTCTATGACGTTTTTAATTGGTTTAAGTATCGTATTCATCAAATGTTTTTATTTATAATTAATTAGATACTAGTGAAATCTTTCACTAAATTATTAATGATAACTAACTAAACGGTTTAATCGTATAAAATTTAGCAACATTAGTAAAATAAAATTGATGACAAATAGTAAGTATTTGAAATAATTCACCCCACGGTCGGAGTTTCCAGATTCCATCTTGTCAATTCTTCACCCCAATCTTATTTTCAAGTTTGATTGCGTAATCAACAAATGAAACGGGAGCTTCACATATATTGCGTAATCAACTTTCGACGATTGAAAAAAAACGTCAAAAATTTTGACGAAAGTTCGGCGGTCACGACCGTCGATGGAAGTTCGGCGGTCACGATCATCGATATTTGCCGCAGTCGACGAAATCGTCGAAACTTCGACGGTCGAGACCGCAGAAACTTTCGACGGTTGCGACGACCGCCGAAATTTTTGGCGGTCGTCGCGTGACCGTTGAAACTTTCGGCGGTCAAAATCGTCACAAAGATTTTTTTTTATAATATAAAAAATTAGCCGACAGCTGGCGGTCGATCTGGTGGCCGATCCAACGGCCGAATCCGACCTCCCGCGGCTGGATCTGGCCGTCGGGTGTCCGATCCTACTGCCAGGAGCTAGATCCGGCTACCCAGCGGTTCGAGCTGGGGGGAGAGAGAGACAGAGAGAAGGGGAGAGGGACATCGGCGGGAGAGGGTCGTCGGCGGTCGATGCTTGAGTCCGGTCGTGAGAGGTTCATCGGCAGGGAAAGGGAGAGGGGGAAAGAAATAAGTGGATTGGAAAAAGATTAATATATATGTAGGTGGAAAGATGAGAAAGCGGGAAAACGGAAAAAAAAAGCGGGATAGTAAAATTTTAATTACCACGGCTCCGACTGTCGGAAAAGCAAATATTAATTATTTTTAAAGTTTTCGATAGTTGTGATCGTAAAAAATTATTAATTATAAAAATAAAATACTATATTTAGTATATAATATTTATTTTTTATTTTACTGATGATTTGAATTATTGCTAATTATTACCGACGATCGAAACCGTCGAAAATTGTGATGGTTCGGACTGTTGCTAATTATATTAATAAAATACTCCTTATATTATACATTTACTGACGGAAAAGTAAATATTAGTTATTTTTAAAGTTACCGACGATTGTGACCATCGAAAGTTAGTTAATTATAGAAATAAATTACTATATTTAGTTATATATAATATTTATTTTTTATTTTACCTACGGTTTGAACTGTCATTAATTATTACCGACATCGAAACCATCGGAAATTGTGATGGTTCGGACTGTCGCTAATTATATTAATAAAATACTCCTTATATTATATTATTATACATTTACCGACGATCACGATCGTCGAAAATTGTGGCGGATAGATATCCTTCGGAAATATTGACGTTCCTAATCGTCGAGAAATAAAATAATAATATAATAAATTACATAATTTATTATTTTCATTTCTCCATCGAAAATTGAGGCGGATAGATATCCGTCGGAAATATCGACGTTCCTAATCATCAAAAAATAAAATAATAATATAATAAATTATATAATTTATTATTTTCACTTTCGACGGTAATAACCGTTAGAAATTACGGCGGATAGATATCCGTCAGAAATATCGACGTTCTTAATCGTCGAAAAATAAAATAATAATATAATAAATTATATAATTTATTATTTTCATTTTCGACGGTTACAACCGTTGGAAATTTCGTTAAAAATTACGGCGGATAGATATCCATCGAAAATATCGACATTCCTAATCATCGAAAAATAAAATAATAATATAACAAATGATATAATTTATTATTTTCATTTTTGATGGTCGTAACCGTCGGAAATTTCGTCAAAAATTGCGGCGGATAGATGTCTGCTGGAAATATCGACGTTCCTAATCGTTAAAAAATAAAATAATAATATAAAAATTATATAATTTATTATTTTCATTTTTTCGTCAGAAATTATGGCGGATAGATATCCGTCAGAAATATCGACGTTCCTAATCGTCGAAAAATAAAATAATATAACAAATTATATAATTTATTATTTTCATTTCCGCCGCAAAATCTGTCGCAAATTGCGACGGATTTTGATCCGTCGAAAAGTGCCCTCAGAAAATGACAATTTTCTTGTAGTGACATTTATTAGCATTGTTACTTGTTAGCCGTCAAATATCATATATAGTGCAAACATTTCGTTCATAATCGTGGTTATAACCGCGACTCAAATCCTAGTAATTTTTTTTCGATATAATATATATATATATATATAAGATTTATTAATTTAATAACCTTCTCATTTCAATCGTGTTCGAATATATAGGAGAATTATCATGGGACAAAATAGGTGTTTGTATACACGCGAGAAGAAATGTGATCGTGCAAATTCATAAAAATGCTTTAAATTAATATTTTTTATTAGAAAAATCACTGCATATCAACGATTCATTATTTTTTGTTATTGTAACGCTCCCAAAATTCGGCCACAATATAGTTTCCGAACCCTAGACGGCGTAACTTTCTCGTGACTTAATTTCATAAAATTTTACAGCGAAAACATAATATAATAAACTTAAGACAATAACATCATGAACAACGAAAGACTTCATGGATAAATAAAACAAACTCAAGATAACATACTGGCCCATGGGCCTAATAGTCTCTAACGTATACCCAACAAAGTGTTCTTACAACATAATGAGTTCAAATAAAATACATGACTCCATAAGGCCCATAAGCCATACATAAATGACTCTTACAAGAGTTCATCAAAATGACATAATATAAGTAAGACAACTCGGGTCGTAGCCCGACTTGTTCATGTGCAATGTCTTCGCCAAGAGGCCCTCACCGCCGAATCTAAGCCTCATTCATGCCTGCATGGATCCATGGGGTGCAGGAAATTTCTCCCGTTAGAGTATGTTGAGGCTCATGCATTCTATGACCTTATAACATAATCTCTACATGTCATAGCATATGCATATCATCATCATGGAACATAAAATCATATGCATGCAATGAGCTACTTATCCATACTATACGGTATGTGAACATATCATTATGGCAAGATAAGATAACATGTAACATTATAATCTTTAAGTCAAGCATTTCATAACTTATTATTATGCTAATGCATATCATGTCTTATCTTTCTTTATTTTGTCATCTTTATTCATGTCATGATATGATGTGACAAGTGGACATTCATATTACATCCTCATAGGTGCATACTTCATCATACATCTTTAACATCTTTAACTTTATGTCCCAAGTCATTCATCATTCATCTTTTCGTCTTTCATCTTTACTTAGATACTTTCTTATCTTGTTGATTGGAAATACCATGTTGAATTTGTGGGAATTGGCTAGCTAAGCCAAGATTGGGTTCGCGGGTAGCCAATAGAGACGCCACACTCAAGGGTGGAACTCGTCTCCTAGTTTCGCGTAGGCCCAATAAAGACGCCACACTCAGTGATGGAATTCGCCTCAACTTATGAAAATGCCACACTCAAGAGTGGAACTCGTTTCCTCGAGAAATGCCGCCACTTAGGGGCGGAATCCATTTTCCCTCCTCGATTACAACAAGTCATCTTCACGCCAATCCATCTTTTACTTGTTTTCATCAATACATATAATCATTCAATACATGTTGCATGTTTTAATCATATTTAAGGTTATACATACTTCAAATCATGCTAAGTATGGACATTCAATCAAAACCAATCATTTTTTAGAATGGACGTCCGTTTTGGGTAACGGTTGACCATTGGACAGGTATCGATCGACCGGTCGGGTTATCGGTCGATCGTTATGATCTTTCGGACAACTAAAATTGGACTTCGATTCGTCCGCTAATCACAAAATATGTCGACTATCTAAAACGGATGACCGTTGGGATATCGGTCGACCGTTATGAGCCTTTCAGACGATCGAAATTGAGCTTCAGTTCGACCGCTAATCATAGAATGTGACGGCTGCCACATCGGACGATCGTCGAAAATATCTGTCGACCGTTACATGGCTACTGGACGACCAAAACCGAGTGTTTGGGAATCACAGAATGTTCAACCACTCAAATCAGACGATCATTGGTATATCGGTCGACCGTTACACGACTTTCGGACGTCCGAAACTTGGGTGTTTGGTCGACCGCTAATCACAGAATGTTACGACTCTTCCAAAATGGACGACCGTTAGAGAATCGATCGACCGTTGGATAGAGTTCTAACACTACAATGGTCTCTAGAACGGTCGACCGATACATTATCGGTCGCCCATTCTAGGCCGACAGACACACGATTTTCACATCGTCTTCTTTACAATCTTACATACTTTTACATATTGAGCACAGATTTTGCTCTACACATCACATAAATCATGTATCAACATTCTTAGTACACTAGTCATAAAAGAGAAAGGAGTTTCCACTTAAGGTGATGCAGCACAAGGATAAAAGTTCCAGCAGATATTGATAGACTTGTTTTAGTTAGTTTATTAGTAGATAAACTAAATTGATTGTTAGTTTAAACTTATTTTTCCTTGTTATCCTTTAGACTTCAGTTAGTTATGTTGTTAGAGAATATGAACCTTTAAAAGGGTGTTAGTTTTAATGGAAGAAGGCACGATTGATATTATTCTCTTAAAAGTTTCTTGTTTCTTCTTTCTCTGCAACCTCTGTTCCTCAAAGGATTGCAGAACCTTGGCGGGTCGCCTGAACTGTTGTCTTTTACAACAGCCTACTGGTTAGAGTAGTAGTGTCCAGGGACGAACAACGTTCCTTAATTGCTGCTCTTGTCCAGGATTTTCCTGCAAGATTTGTTTGTGCCTTTTGTTGAGTATCTCAAAGGTGATAATTCCTCTCTTGTTGATCCTGCGCTGCGTCATAAGACCACCCAACATGCTAATTACATTTATATAGGTACATGAGCATTAAGCATTTTTCATAATGAGCTAACATAAATGACAATGAATATCTTAGTTCTAAACATGATTAGCATTAGAACATTTATCTTAATAGAACATGAAACATATTAATACTTAATATAAACATTCTTTAATCATCCATTCCAAGAACACATGGTAGGTTCTTTACACCCAAATTCAAGCATACAAATATGTGATTAGAGGGTTTGAATTTCCTCAATATACATTAATCACTAATCAACGCATAGGTTATACATGAACATTTTTATTGTCTTAATCTTGAACATATGAAGGGATTTGCCTAAAGAACAGTAAGAATTACTAATCATATTAATACGAGCAAATAAAAGACATCATAATGAATTAAAGATGAATAGCAATGAACATTCTAATATTAAATATGATTAGCAATGAAATGTTAATATTAATGAAATAAGAAACATCTTAATGTAAATATGAACTTTCCTTAATTATGTATTAATAAGACCTAATTTGATCTTAAAATCCTTTAATCCACACAAATATACATCATTAAAAAGTGATTAAGTTTAAGATCTCTTCAAACATACTTTTAGAACTTAGGTTAAAACATTAATCCTAATCTTCTTTTCTTCTTTCCTTCTTTACTTCTTTGCTTCTTTTTCTTTTTCTCTTTTTTTCTTCCTCTCCTCTGGTTGCTGAGGGGGAGTGCTGGCCGTGAATGGGTGGAAAGAGAAGCAGCATCACTCCATACTCTCACTCCCTCTCATGTTCTCTTCTCTCTCACTCAACTCACTCCCTTCTCTCTCCAAAACTGCCGAGCAGCACACAAGAAGCCACCTCTCCATTTCTTTTCCTCCACTCAACCATCTCTCTACACTCTCTCATGAACAGTAAGCAAGAAGGCCTACCATCATTCCATCTGAGCTTATAAGTTAACAGATTTTTTAATGAGTCTTTAAGCCCGTTTGAAAGATGAATATATTTTAGAAAATAAGAAATTTTATTCAAAAGAATAAAATATTCTTTTTATATTCTTATTATATTCTCTGTTTGATTCAATCGGAATAAAAATTTTAAAATATAATATTTTATTATTAATAGTCGATATTTATTATTACTTTTGAAAATAATAAATAATAATATAATAATACATGAATAAATAATAAAAATAAATTACGATTGAAAAAAGAAGAATAGTGATATTCATCTTTTTTAAAAGAATAGGGATATTCTTAATTTTTTATTAAAAGTAACGGTTTCATCAATTTCAAGATGATTTTAAAAAAATTAAGATTTGACTGCTTTATTCTTAATCTTCTCGGTGTTTGACTATATTATGAGAATATTACGATATTCCGCTGGTTATTCTCGAACCAAACGGCGCCTAAGTGATTTTAACTTTTTTTATTTATTTATTTATTTATTTTACTTTTCATTTAAGTTTTAAGAATGTTACAGTTATATTCAGAATTAATTAGTATTCTTTTATGTTTATTCGATCGTGTTTTTTTTCCTTCCTCTTGTATGCATATGCACATGTACATCTAGTCCAGCCAGTGCTTAGTGATCATGTCATGTGCAGTTTGTGTTAGTCTTCGATTTACATTTGATTTGGTTTTATCGACGCCATGCACAACAAGGAGTATCAATAGTGTATCAATTTATCTCAACATGTTTGCATTTGTTATCGTGCAAAAGAGAGAGAGAGAGAGCTGGCATTGCGTGTAGTGATGGATTGATTGATGGTGCCTTTGAGCTAATTAAAGAAGATGATAAAGCGACACGTCAGAAACTCGAATTTTATTAGTATATAATTAATTTGTTCTGTTATAACTTATAAAAACTTATGCATTATTTAGTTTTCCTCATTGAAATATTCATATTCGTTTTGTTTTAAATGATAAGACGGCTTTAGCAGGGCATGGTTATGAGTTAAGTCGCAAAGATCATTTGGGGGGCATTTAATATAACTTCAAATTCGATATTATCAATGGAACTAATCGTATTCTTATATTATATTATATATTTTATTAACAAAAAATTGTCGATGAGCTAGTCTTCGTTATTATCGACGAATGAAAAAATCATCAGTAATATCGAAAGGTAGACTTATAAAAAATAATAATATTATAATATTAATTGTACGCTTGTATTATATTATATAATTTATTAAAATTAAAATTATTGACTGGTTTAATTTTCGGTATTATCGCTCATTCGTCGGTGAGACTGATGTGCTATCGTGGACGCTTTGTCCGTCAACATTTTGAAAGAATTTTTCTGGACGTCGCAAATGCCGTCAAATATTATGAAGAATTTTAGTACATAAAAAATTGTCCATCGAAAATATGATGGTGTAGTGAATGTGAATTATACTTCTAAGTGAAACTGAATAATTTGATTGACCTAAGTAATTTAATATAAATATTATCTGATAAAGATTACTTCTAAATAAACGTCTTGATGTTAATATTGTCATTCTTCATACACTAATTGGGTCATCTCGTATAATCAAACTCTGTTATTATGACTAGAACTAGAACCAGAACGAGAACAGGGGGGAATTAAATTAAAACAAAAGCGCTGAGGCATTTGGACGAGCGTCTCTCCTGCAAATTCCCCCACACTTTACATGAAGAAGAAAGCCCTCTCCTGTCTCCTCCAACTCTCCTTCGCTCCATCTCTCAACCCCTCCTCGGCTCTCCTCCACTTTATCTCCTTCCGAGACGTCGTCTCCGCCTTCTCGTCGGTAGCGCTTCCCGATTCCTCCGTCGAGCCCTTGGGACCGCCGGACGACCGTCCTCATTTTCCGGTCATCATACGAGATAGGGACCTACTCCAGAAGAGCTTTACCGGCCACTCCGATGGCTTGCACGTTCTTGATCTCATCGACGCCGGCACACTCGAACCCTCCGCCGCCCTCTACTCCACCCTCATCAAGCATTGTACTCAATTCAAGAAGCTGAGGGAAGCGAGACTTGTCCACTCGCATCTACTGGGCTCGAAGTTCCCGTCCGATGTCTTCCTGCAGAACTCCGTCGTCAACATGTACTGCAAATGCGGAAGCTTGGATGACGCGCGGAAGGCCTTTGACGAAATGCCCGTGAAGGATATGGTCTCCTGGACGGCCCTCATCACGGGCTACGCCCAGAACGATAGGCCGAACGATGCGCTCGAGATGTTTCCCAGGATGCTCCGGCTAGGACTGGTTCCGAACGAATTCACATTCGCCAGCGTCTTGAAGGCCTGCGGGGCGGTTGCTGGAGAGGGACACGGGGAGCAGCTGCATGCGTTGTGTGTGAAGTATGGTTGTAGCTTGGATGTCCATGTTGGAAGTGCTGTTCTGGATACGTATGCACGAAGTGGAAAGATGAATGAGGCTTGCTTGGTGTTCGACAGATTGCATTCAAAGAATGAGGTGACATGGAATGCATTGATAGCTGCATACTCGAGGAAGGACGATGGGGAGATGGCAATCAGGAAGTTCTCGGAGATGCAGCGGAGTGGGTTTAAAGCTACCCCATTCACATATTCGAGTGTGTTTAGTGCTTGTGCTAGTGCCGGGACCCTGGAGAAAGGAAAATGGGTGCATGCTCATATGATAAAATCCATGCAGAAGCTTACTGCTTTTGTGGGGAATACACTTCTTGATATGTATGCTAAAGCAGGAAGCATTGAGGACGCGAGGAAGGTGTTTGACCTCATGGACAAGAAGGATGTCGTCTCCTGGAATTCTATGCTTACTGGGTATGCGCAGCATGGCTTTGCCAAGGAAACAGTTTATAGATTCGAGCAGATGCGTAAGCATGGAGTTCAGCCAAACCAGATCACTTTCCTGTGTGTTCTTACAGCTTGTAGTCATGGAGGGTTATTGAAAGAAGGGCAGCATTACTTCAACATGATGAAGAAGTATAATTTGGAGCCAGAGTTGGAGCACTATGTAACACAAGTAGATCTCCTTGGTCGTGCTGGTTTCCTTGATAGAGCACAAAAATTTATCAATGAAATGCCTATTCAGCCAACCGCTGCAGTTTGGGGAGCGCTTCTAGGTGCTTGTAGGATGCACAAGAATGCAGAAATAGGAAGAATGGCTGCAGAACACATTTTTGAACTTGATCCAGTTGATGCTGGTCCTCATGTATTGCTTTATAACATCTATGCTTCTTCTGATAGATGGGATGATGCAGCTAGAGTGAGAAAAATGATGAAAATGGGTGGGGTAAAGAAGAAGCCTGCCTGTAGTTGGGTTGAGATGGGGAACTCAGTCCACATGTTTGTAGCGGATGATGACTCGCACCCACAGATCAAGGAAATTCATAAGATGTGGGAGGTGGTTGAGGGAAAGATAAAAAAATCTGGGTACATGCCAGATACAAATTATGTACTTTTGCATGTTGAAGAGAATGAGAGAGCGGCCAAGTTGCAGTACCATAGTGAAAAGCTTGCCCTTGCATTTGCACTTCTAAACATGCCCCAAGGTGCACCTATCCACATCATGAAAAACATCAGGATGTGTGGTGATTGTCATTCTGCTATTAAGCATGTTTCTGATGTAATGGAGAGGGAGATTATTGTCAGAGACACTAATCGTTTCCATCATTTCAATGGAGGTTTTTGTTCATGCGGTGATTATTGGTGATATGTTTCAGTTCAGCGGAGATTCAACTTGCCATACCTCCTAATTGGTTAAGCAAGTGCAAAAATCAGATTTGGGTTCTGGGCTTTCTAGTAGCTTGATTCTGGGTGCAATTAGTAAAAGAAGTCAGTGTTCTTTTACTAACTTCTCAGCATGACAAATGAGTTATTTGTAAATATAAAAGCTAGCTGTGTCTACTGCAAAGCCTGAAGCATGCCTGCTAAGCTTATTCAATTTATTTAATTCGGTAACTATTTATTTGTTAGTTTGCATGCTGAAAATTCTTTATTATCTTTTGCAGTTTGCAAAGTGTCGCATCTTCTTTCTTGACCATGTCATTTGATTTTTATGCAGAGACAACACAATTTAATTGTCCCAGATAATTTTCGTCCATGATTGATGACCTACATTCTGATGTTGACATCACCATCTTGCAGGTTGTTAATAATGAGTGTTCCTATTTCATTAATGCATGAAATGCAACCGTAGGCCTCATTCTATTTTTTTCATCTATGTTCTCAAAAAGAGGGAGAGGGAGAGGGAGGCCAAGGCGGACACTTGGCGAACTAATAGAGCAAGATCTATTGGTGAATAATATACCGAAAGGTTTGGTTACTAATAGAGCGGAATGGCGTCGTATGATCCATGTAGCCGACCCCATCTAGTGGGATAAGGCTTTGTTGTTGTTGTTGTTGTTCTCAAAAAAGAGTCATCACCTCCAGCTCATTTTTTTAGCACTTGATTCAAGTATTGTTCTCTGATTCTGTGGCTTATATGTATTGAAAGCTTTAGTGAATATAGTTCTCTTTAGGCAAACATCTTTAAGGGAGTGAGAATCACCTCTCTTCATATTTTAAGCATAGACTGCCCTTCTCCTCAAAAAAGCATACTGTCCTTACTGTCCAGCAAATTTCGTATTACTTTTACATCTTTTATTTGTCATAGCAGGTGACTGAATCACTTCGTTTGCATTGATGCCAGAACCACAAGGGGAAAATGTGCTTGACCAATAATGCATCTTCAAGATAGGCGTTTCTATGAATGAAGCTTCTTTGTTGGTATAAATGGAAACTCCAAAGTTTAAGTCGCAGCGAAAGATGGTGTTTGTTCATCAACTTTTAAGCATGAACGCTAATGCTGGATTGTTCATTCAGAGCTTTCTGATTTGATGTTATCTTTTTTTTTCCAAGAAAAAGGTCAATTGATTGTGTACTTGTCAGGTAATATTTTTCAGCAGCTCATGAGTTGCATATATTGTATATGCAAAGAGTAGCTGCTTGTCATTATCTGTAGGCATTATAATTATGATTTCTTCATTAAATATTGGGTGCATAAAATTTGTGTGCCACATCAAATTACCATCCAAGACACTGTTCATTTTTTTTTCTTTAATTGTTTGGAGATTGTTTTGAGAAATGAACTGCGTGAGCAGTGCTTGAGCAAAATCAACAGATTTTTTTATTTATGTCGACCTGTCCTTTCTGTAATTGTAATAGTCTTGTCTCATTTATCTAATTCAGTTTGCAAGAAAATTAAACATGTTAGGAGGATATAAGGGCAAAAAAATAACTTGTGTTTAGGATGTAACATGCTTTCAGACCATGAGGAAATATCTTGTTTTCATTATTAAAAAGCAGGGACCTTGCACAAAACAAAATAATATTGAGGCGGGGACTTTGCACAAAACATAATAATATAGATGTTGTTGTGTAACTCAAAGCTTCCAAGTCCCAAATCCCAATTACTACACAGCCATTTTCTTTTGGCTTCAGAATAAAGCATCATTTTTTTTCATATTCCATAAACTCATCCAGACCACTTTAGTCGATTGATGATAGAACGCGGGCGACTGCTTCGTTGCCGAAAGGAACAACATATTTTGGCTCAATACAGTCTGAGATTACCACTTAAACAGCCTGCTATCAGTTACAGAGTCTGTTGTTTCTGTTCTACATCTGCAAGGTTGCGTCCCACGTATAAGACTCTTCCTGTGGGACTGGCAAAATGAATGACACCAAGCAACATCTCTCATCATATGTGTATGCGACGTCCTTTAAATTGATCGTTATTTTCTTAGGAGCAACAGATGCATAAGCTCCGAAGGTGCCGCAACCGCGCACCTTGAGATCTATCTTTCCAATCGTTCCATAGTTGTAGCTCAGCTCTTTAATGGCTCCACCTGAATTGAACATGTCGATCAGTCCAATCGGTGCGAATTTGATGCCATTAAGAAGCTCCTTGACGGCGGCAATGGTGAAAACTTCATATTCCCGGGGTTTCAGCGTGATAGGCAAAGATGCATTGTTTGGTAAATAAGTCACCTCTCCTGCAGAAGTAGCAGTTGCAAAGTTAAGAGAAGAAATCTACAGTAATAGCGTTTGAATGATAGCTGCAAACTTATTATGTGTGACCTTTAGAGTCTGCAGAGCGTACCTCCTACATGTGCATAAATGATGGCATCACCACCCCAGTTATCATGTGCTACCCTTGAAATATAACTTACATCCTTGGCACGTACAGTGCCAGTAATAGTTCCAGGATGCTCATCGTGGATTAAGTTCTTCTTTCCGACTTTGCACCAGCCCGCACCTTGACAATTGAATACACCAACAACTCCGGTGTGGTCATTCAAATTCCATATCTTCAGAAGGCTGAAATGTCAACAAAAGATTATATTGTTAGCTGACATTTGATCTATAAATTGCAGAAAAACGATACTATTTATCAGATTGTGCTCACGTTTTTCCGTCCCTCGCAGGATCTGAGAACAAGCAATCTCTTGTAGGTCTCCCCGGAAGCTTAGCCCTCAAGGTTGATCCATCTGGAAGCACCAGCTTCTTCAACAGGTTAAAGTCATGATTTCCAGGCTTGTCACTGCATCAAGTAGTTGAGGAAAATAAGATAATTCTTCTGATTAAGAAACCTTCTTCTAGGAATGGCAATTGCTACATCTACCTGACATAAATGGCACAACCTCCCACGGCTCGAGCTGCCCCATGGTATCCAGCCATGGGATGGACACTCTGTATGAAAGCAACAATTCAAAAGTTCTAGTAAATCGTTTACAATTAATGCACAAATAGAGAAACATTTTTCTTACATGGAACATATCCCAATCAGGCTGCATAAATTCTCCAAGAAAAACAGTGTTGTATGCAACAGATGCAATATGAATTGTATGAGATGCCGGGTCTCTTGGCCAGAAGTCATCCGACGCCCTCACAACAGCCGACTTCTTAGAGCTGTAACCAGATTGGAGGTCATACATAATAAACTTGACTAAGACTAGTTTGTCTGACATTATGAGAATACAGAAGACCATTTTTACCTGTACAAAGTATCTGTGTTATGGCTCATGCAAGATATAATTCCATTATCAGGGAAGTTTCTGGAAATTGAATCCTCTAAAGCTTGATGGTACTTTCTGGCAAGGTTTACTCGACCACCATGGCCTGCCCCTAGTGTTTCAAGGACATTCTGCACATCTACCTTAACACCATCTACCCCGGCCCCAGCAAGGTACGAGTGGAGTTCATTGTAGAACTTAAACACCTTTTCTGGATTAACAAGTCCAAGGCCATTTCTTGTGATACTGTTCAAACAAAGACAATCTTCATTTAACTGAACCCCCGGGGATGACACAGGAAACTGCATCTTAGAGTCATAATGTTCCATTCCACTGGCGCCAGGCCTTACTCCACCCCAGTATCCAGTTATCGCATGCCACATATAGACATATCTATATTCAAGAATGACAGGAATAAATCAAGTTTTTATATGTCAAGATTGTAAAAAAATATGTATCAAAACTGTAGAATGATGTCTTACTTCACATGGTACTTTTCCTTCACTTCTGTGACAATATGAACAAGGCCATTGGATGCATCGTCATCTTGGTGTCCTTCTCTCCCGTTTTTCTGGAACTTATGGTTTTCCTTGATATGTGTTAGCCGGTTTGCGAAGCTGAAAGCGGAACAAAGTCAAGATAACCTGTACATCACAGCTGTTAAATAAGGTAGATTTCTTGTAGTACTCACTTTGCTGAATTATCAGCATCAGATGCTATGCCATTGACGTCCATACTAACTGATTGCCAGCCATCATCGATGATGACAAATTGGGCAGGAATTCCACCTTTCTCTAAACTGAAAAAAGAAAATAATTCAAGGTGAACAAAATAGATGACATGTGAGGATTCTTAACAGAGCGCATCACATGAAGGATCAGCACCTTGCTAGGCCTTGTCGTACCCCCTCAGCAGTCACATTCGTATAGAATGCATCCCATGTGCACCACCCGAACCAATTTAACATATCTGGCATCTGACAATGGCAGCTAACCAGTTTAGTATTCGAGGGCTGTAAAATAAACCAACAAATGAATGGCTAAGAGCTAACTCACTTTCTTCCTCTCCCTGTGAGAAAATGTCTGTAAATGCTTCTCAACAGTCCTATAGAGATCCAATGGTTAGAGTCTCATTTTATGAATGGACGAAACCTAGTGAAGATGATTGTGATTTTCTTATATATTACAGACAAGAGGAAGAGACTTGATACTTACTTTACTGCATTGGTTACAACCTCAAAAGGGTCTGATCCAGCAGCCACGAAAACCAGATGGGTTCCCTCAAATGTTTCAACATCAGGATCACCTATTTATTTATTGAAAAAAAAGCTTAATTCAATGAACAGAGTGGTTAACATAATCGTAGAAGCTTTCCCTTGATCCTTAGCCAGTCTATCGAGATTCCTACCACTTTCCAAGCAGATCTCCAGTTCATCATCGGCATTCCCCTGCAGCACAGCTCTGAAGGCGCCTTCGAGGATCGGCAAGAAGACGATGTACACCGCAGATTGCTCTTGGCTCCCCTCGCCGAAATGGGAACCATTCTCACCTTCAACGATCAAGAACTGTGTCTCGAAGGGGATGTCTCGACCGAAGGTGCCCATCCTCTGGGTCATCCACCATAGCTTGAACCGGAAAGTGCACATAAACCTCAAGTCCCTGTAACAAAAGGAACAACATGCCAAGCCATCCATGGAACTCCTTTCAAAAACAAATTGCATCGCACATCTTAGTTCTCACACTCAACTGCACCTAACAATTGAGAATACTGATACTAAAACCCAGACGCATGAAAAACCAACAGAAAAGGAGCACATCTGTTCTTCGAAATCCACGCCACGCCATGAGATTAACTAATTCATAAAGGAAAGCGAAGGGTTTGAGACATTATTTTCTGCAAATAAATGCAACACAAGGCAATCCGGAAACATAAAGAGATGATTTTTAAACCAAATTAGTAAGAAAGGACGAGATTAAAAACCAAGATCCGATCTAGGAAAAAGAGGAACACATGCTCACCGAAGTTTTCCGACAGGGAACACGTTGCGACTACCGCGACACTCCGATTGGATGCCGACGAACGCTCCCCTCATCAGTCCGTTCCCCGACGCCGGCGTCAGTACGACGTTGTTCCGGACGTCAGTCAGAATCTTCGTCCCCAAGGCCACCAGATTCCCATCCGACACGTTGATCCCCGATCCGACCGTCATATTCGAACCCCCAAGAAAAACTCAGAAAACGCCGAAAGATCACCCTGGAGCACAACTCAAATTACACACTGTTCAAGCTCGAACGAACACCAATTGGTCGATTAAACAAAAAACTGGTAAGAGAAATAGCAGAATGACTCAGAAACAAGGCCAAAAGAGAATTTAACCCAAACGGGGATTCGGGAAGATGTAAATTATATGAGATGTTTCCGATCCCGGCGTTTCGTTCTCGCACCTCTGCAGCTTTTTTCCACTCCGTCGTTCCCTTCTGGTTTAAAACTTAAAAGTCCGTGATCCCACCGGAGCTGTCTTGAAGTGGGGTGCAATATGGCGGGAACCAACGGTAGGTTCCGCGAGGGCCGAGTGCCACTTGTCGCTCTCTGACTGCTTCGAGACGGCCTCCCGGTGTGAAATGTCTCGCAGCCGATCCTGGCGCGAGGACAGATCACGGTGACGAGGTAATCGCCTGTTGCCGCGTCAGATAAGCGACCATGTGATCGTACCCAGCCGTCCGTCTGTGGATCCACGTGGCGTGGTTAAGATAACAACGTGTTGATTAATGTAGCGTAATAATCATGTTTATTTCATTTGATGTGAAGAGGATTTTAAGATAAAATAATAACTAATTGATTTGGAATGGTTTAAGCGATCACTTCATGGTGAAGAGGATGTATTTTTTTTTAATTATGTGTAATTTTTTTATTCATTACAATAAGAATACTCATATATAATATTATATATATATATGAATTAGTAATATGCAACTAAAAATTATATCAATATAACATTTGAATTATATATATATATATTGAAGTGTCTCATCAACTATTTAGATCGCATCTAATGGGTCAAATCATATCTCATTCACTATTGTCAAAATTTGATTTTGATCCAAAAGCTCCTATTCATCTCGCGAGACGATGCACCTCCTCCCTCCCTCTCTCTCAGAGTCTCCGACGTCTTTGATCCATACCCACGCAAAACTCGGGCTGCCTCGCCGTCACCGTCGCATATAGTTGGACATTTAAATAGTTCGTGTGGTTTTAGACTTTTAGTGCATAGTGGACTCATTGGTTATAGCAACTTTATTGACTCATTTTCGAATCACGTAATCCATTTTTAATTGATTGTGGTAATTATTTAGGTGCATCTTTTTTGCCAGCATGAAAGCAAAAATGGCCGACCAGCTTCTTTAATACAGGAATAATTATTGCATGGTATCAGATTACCAATTATATAAAAATTGGTAGTGTATTCTTATTCTTTTCGACATGCATATCCAATAGTTGAAACTGGTTTGGATGATTTATTTCACCAAAAAAAACTTACAAATTTAGGGTTACCCTTTAAACCATATCACAAAATTTTAAGGAGAAAATTTTCATTTAGGTGATCTCAATTTTTTCGAGTTGGGGCATTAAGTTACAATCATCTTTAATCATATTAAATATTTAAAAAAGTCTAAAATCAAATATTTTGAACTAACCATATAAAAAAATATTATCACATAATTCAATATATTCTAATTAATAACCTATTCAACTTCACTAAAATAGGTTAATAAAATTTTTTATTCAACTAAACCACAATAATTTAAGTCAATAAAATATTTAATATGAGAAAATACAATAAATAAATATGAAATATTATTTAAAAATAAAAATCAATCTAATTTAGACTGAAAATTTTATGCATTTTAGAATATCAATCTAATATTTAGTCAGGGTCAAGATTTTCAATTTTGTTGAATTGATTTTTCAAGTAAACTTTTACTTACACTCCTTATTGTGGACAAGAAATTATCCTTTTATCATATTCTAACTAACGCAGCATATGATTCGAACAATGAATTGTTTTCCATGTTGATCAATTTAACCAATTGAATAGATGGGGTCATTTCCATTTATCCTTCTTAAATGGTAACTTATCTTTATTTCAACGTCTACTTTTTTTAAAAATAAAACTTATTAAATTTTCTAAAGCATTAAAATATTTCTCCTTATTCCACCGTAATTTTTTTTATTTTATTTACCAAATTAAATCTGTATCCCTTCATACTCATTTTAAAAAAAAATATTCGTCAAAAATAAAAACAAGTATATTTCTTCATTTTATTTTTTCCTTTAACTAACTATATATCAAAATTCTTCATATTTAATTTTTTTTCAAATCAAAGTAGTGGTAGTTTTAATTTAGGAATTGATGTTTTAATGAAAATAAATAAAAATATGGAATCCTCTATTAGTGGTAGTTTCAATTTAGAAATTAATGTTTTAATAAAAATAAAATAAAATATGGAATCCTCTATTGCCACTGGTTGGACAATTACTGCCACTCCTCAATATTTTTATTTGACCATTTTGTCCTTACTTTTACACCATTTCATTTAATTGGATAAATCTTAATAACGGAAAGGAAGGAGAATGGGAATGAGGATATGGAGGGGGAGAAAAGTTAATAAATAAGTGAATGACAATTACATCTTTTATTATTTTTAACACATCTGAATTATAGTATTTTTCTCGCATCTAATCCTCAATTATAAAATTACAAAATTTAGTTTCTAAATTTATTCAAATTTGACGCTTAAATTCTTTCGTTAAATTTAAATTAAATATCATTTTTACCCTTAGTTTTATATTACAATAAAAAATTAAAATTTTAAAAAATAAATCCCAATAAAAATATTAATTGATAGTAATAGTTTTACGCAATACTATGCTTATGTAAATTTTTTTATTTTCTTACATCTTTTTCATATTAAAAAGTAAGAGGCAAAAAAGTCATTTCATGAGTTATTAAAAAAAGCGCTTGATAACATTTAGATTAAAGTTAGCTAAAGAATTTAAGTATCAAATTTAGACAAGTTAAGAGAAAAATTTAAAAATTTATAGTTTAAGATTATATGCCAAAAAAAATTATAGTTCTCATATTATTTAAGAGGTCAAATAAGTAATTTAATATAATTAACTTCTTTCCTCTCTCCCCTCAGTTATGGTGTTGAGAATTTCCCCTCTTTTTCTCATTTATTCTTAAGGGAGCCATCCAAACAAAGAAAATCCCCTCCCCGCTTCTATAACCCTTATCTCTTTAATTCAAATAGGAACTAAAATGGTTACACTTCAACGTCATATACAAAAAATGACACATAATATTTTCACACTTTAAAGATGTTATTTGATGACAATATCAATTGTGTCAATATGTCCATTAAAATTAGGAGTTAAAATAATAAAAATGATAAAAGAAACTATCTTTTGAACAAATATAGTCCTAAAATATATTGAAATATAGAACCATTAGGTGTTGGATCATATCCAACATTTGGATTAATACGAAAATAAATTATACAATTAACAATTATTAAAATAAATTAAGATCCAAATAAAAATTATCAATGTATGTATTTATTGGGCATAGTAATTAATATGATATGGAATAATATAATATGTAGAGATCAAAGAGTGCATTGAAATTTTTATGATGAATATAAATTTAAATCACATGAAAGGATTCATATAGATGATCATGGTCTCAAACACACATCTCTTGAAGAATTCATGAAAAGTTGTTTGTTTTTCTCATTTTGAAAGAGGAAAAATTCTTGATGTTGCTTTAGAAATTCATTACATCAAATTATTCTTCACCGATTGTTAGCGATGGACAATCGTAAGTTGATGTATTTAAGTATTTAAGTTTCTTAGTAATTTTAACATGCTCGATCAAGTCGATAAATGTAATGCCCCCAAATCGACCCCCGCCACGTGGCGAAAATCAACTTGAAGATGCTACGGTATGTCATGACTTTGACCATAACATTGACCATATCTCAGTCAATAACCGAGACACGTCAGTGGGAGAATAATAAGATAAAAAAATAATATAAATATGCGGAAGTCTAAAAAGTAGCTATTTCATTGCTAAGAAAATAAAATAAGTTTTACGTCATGATTCTAAAATGCGGAATGTAAATGAAAACTAATAAGCACTCTAAAAAGTCTATGGTTCATGAGCCGTCCTATCACCAGAGCTTCATCACCATACGCCTACTTCACCACGTCACTGACATGATCCTGTGGAAATCAGACACAGGGGAGGATGTTCTCCCGTAAGCTTTACAGCCTAGTAGGAAACCACATGATATACAATGTATGACATGAATATAATAATCAACGGTAAATAATCATGCTTAACTTGAACGTGAAATATAACATGTCAGTATCATGGATCATAATAAGAATAAGATCATAGGATATCATGAATCAGGAAAGTAACATGATGATTAATAAACATGAACTTATAGCATACTTGGAAATCATAACAATAACTTGACTTAAATTGAACATGCTTCTTGATTTTGGTTATTAATTAACAATCAGGGTGACTTTAGGTGCCTTTAATTCTTGGGGTATGTTCAGCAAATGATACGACCTTGTGCGGATCAATGGGTGATCAAACCATGACCAAAAGGCGACCCTTATATTGATGCACTTGGTTTGGACAGGCAACCCATGATTAATCTTTCATCTGAACTTATTAATCACTTTTAATAATTTGTGGCTCTTTGTTCTTGATTTCATGGATACGATAAGATCAATGCGAAATAAATCAATAAGAGAGTAAATCATGTAAATCAATGAGGGATCTCTATGGGGTCAGACAATAAGATCAATCATATATATATATAAATAATATTTGGATATAAAGAAAAATAATTAATAAATGTAATAAAAGATTTTCTGGGGAATCGGTCGACCGGTTCAGGGGAACGATCGATCGGTTGTCTGCGGGTCGGTCGACCGGACTATTAAGATCGGTCGACCGGTAGGTCAAATCGGGTATTAAATAGGTCGATCAATCCGTTCAGTGGAACGGTCGACCTGATGAGGAAGGATCGATCGACCAGTGACATGAATCGATCGACCAGTCGACATGTGCAGAAATACGATGATAGGCAGGTTATCGGTCGACCGGTTGCCACAATGCCTGTGGACCGGTCGATCGGTCGATCGGTCGGCGTCCAGAAAGTTACGAAGCTTTCGAATTTCATCAATTTTCCAATGCAATCTTACCCTAATCTAATTCCTATCTCCTAGCAAATCAATCACACAACAACAGAACAATAAGAAGTGAATTATGCATGCAATTCAATCAATCAATCAAAGAATCCAAGGAATCAATCAATTAAAACAATAACTTGAACCTAGCTTTGATCTTTTCTTTTTATAACGATTAGGGCATGAATTTGGGACAATTCAGAGGTCGTACAAGGTGATTTCGATTCACCCACCTCTGTTCGCGATTAATCCTTGCGTTGGTTCATCGAAAATTCTCTTAATGATTTTCTCCCCTGATCTCCCGGTCCTTCCTCTCGGCCACCCTCTGCAAAAATTCCAATAAAGAACATAAGGAAGACAGCACTCGACAGATGATAAGAGAACAAGTAGATTTCTACATGTCTTGAAATTGAGACGAGAGAAAGAAGAGATCGATCGCTAGATTTCCTGCAGCCCGGCAGCGGTCCAGAAGTCCGGCAGGGTCTCGTGAGTTTTGCTAAGGAAAAAAGAGTTTTAACAAATTTTGTCTCATCTTATATAGACCCCTCTTTCCTAAACAAATATGATGAGATCATATTTAAATCTTCTTCCTTTACCAACTTTGAGTGACATTGGGCCTTTTTATTTGCGTTTAAATTTTGATTTTTTTTTATCTTTTTGTTGATTGTTACATTAACAATTGGTATTAGAGCCATGTTGTTCAATCGTTAGGATAATACAATTTAACGTTTAAAGTATGTGACGACATGATTTGTGATCATTTACGATTTTTTTATGCTTATGTCGCATGTTCATGAAAGAATTAACTCTCGCATAATGCAAAAGCTTATGGAATAACTGATTTTAATCAATAATGTCGGACGTGGACTGCCTATTACATTTTTAAGTGTACATGCTATTTGGAGTTACTCAGCTAGTGCCGAACATATAAAAAAAGGGTGGTTTTCATATGTTCTTTTTTAGAGATTTAAGAAATTATTTTTTTCTAAACTCCATTAAATCTTAGCATCTTCTGCCAAGTTTTGTTTTGCACTATACAAATTAATTTTATGAATGCATTTCTATTGGCGTTTTGCTATCTCCCCAACTCCAAGTATGGTTACATTTTTTTCTTGTGCGTCGTGCATCAACATATGCTTTATTATTTATTTTGTGTCTACAATAAATTAGGATGTATTTAGTTTTTTTTCCTGCATGCATGGCACTTTTGGTGACATTTTTGCACATGTATGAACACCTTTCTCATGAACGAATATTTTCAACAATCGTATTTCTTTTTATTTGAGTTGTCTTGCACACCATTTGGCTATCCTGTGCATGAGACACATTTTGCCTAAATAATTTTTTTTATCTCGAGTTACAAATAATATAGTAGTGCATGTTTTATTATTTTGCTTCGTACATGCATGGAGTATGGACTTATTTTGTTTTCCTTAAAAAATAATTGTCCATGCATGAGTATAATTATGGAGACAAATCCATATTGGATTGATTTATTCTTTTATATTATCATTACTAAGAATGATAAATTAGAAAATAAATATGGGTGTTTTATGTATTTTAAAGCAAAGTATTATTGCACAATATGTTATCAAACTAGCATTTTTATGTAATTTAATTTCTTTTGAAATATAAGCGGTGACCTAATGTGTTACTAGTTAAAAGAACTTAATATTTGAAAATGTAAAATATAGAATTATGGTAATATTTGTGATAATTATTTGGTGTTACATGTAAATAATAAATTGACCCAAAAAAATTTATTATTTGCCATGTTATTTATTATCATTTGATTAATATATCACTTGTAAGATTAAATACTAATGTTATATTGATGTCTTATGATGTGATTTAATCCATACTTAAATTTTGTTATTATTTTTTATACTAATTTTGTGATAATTATTTAGTTTTACATATGAATAATAAATTAGTCCAACGAAAAATGTATTATTTGATATGTTATTTTATTATCAAAATATCATCATGAGAAGATATCACTTACAAGTTAGTATTTGTATTCAAAAACTAAATACTAATATTGTGTCAATATTTTATGATGGAGTTTACCCATATTTAAATTTTTTATTATTTGATATGGCACTTATATTTATTTTATTCTATGTTCAGTTTCTCCATCTATCACTAGTATCAATATGCCTATCAATTTTATTTTAATATATAATGATACCAATTTTAAGGCACAAAAAGAGAGTATTAATATCACTCTCGGAGTCATAATTTTGGATTACAATTTGAGAATTTTCAAACTCACTTAATTACTAATATGAGTATCTCTAATAAAATGATAGGGATAAAAAAGTGGGAGTAATATAATAGCATAAGTAATGTCATTCTAAAAGTATCTAGAGATGATATACTTAGAGATTGTGGCCATCGTCAAGATTTCTTGAAATCTTTGAGAACTTGATAAGAGTGATTAGTTATTTGAGGAAGTTGAGTTTGAGAGAGGAGATAATAATAGGAACATTATCTCTAAGGATGAATTAATTGAGATTCCTTTTGACATTGGTCAGCAATTTATTTTTGATATTGATAATGTCACTAATCAAAATAATGTTGCGCAATCTCTCATATTAAATATCATTTCAGAGGAATAAACTCTATAACAATTATCATTTAAGTTTCTTAATAGTTTTAACATGATCGGATTAAATCTTATAATTCTACAAGTCTTATAATTCTGATTTTAACATTAGGTGCTTAGTTAGATTATATAATAAAATTCCACTAAAAATTATATGCATTCATTAAAAAATTTAATGTTAACTTACAATAAAATTAATAGCTTACAGTTGTGACCACGAGATTATGCAGCTCCATTAATTCAATTATAAAAAGAATATTATACCTTTTTTATCCCATGTTTGATCGTACAGTATAATATAAAAGAATATTTGGGAATATTAAAAAACTATTATACAGTGTAAAATATTTTTTTAAAATGATTTTTACCCCAATTTTTAATGGAGTGATATATATGATATAAAACTTTAACCCATAAAATAAACTTTAAACTAATATATATATATGTGTGTGTGTATATTATATATATATATATATATATATATATATAGAGAGAGAGAGAGAGAGAGAGAGAGATAGATAGATAGATAGATAGATAGATAGATAGATAGATAGATAGATCTGTGATCAGTAGAACACGAGGTGGATATAGTTGGCCATTTAAATAGTTGATATTGTTACAGGTACTATGTATGGATTTAGTGCAGATTTGACTCACTGGTTAACTCGTCTTCGAGTCACGTAACCCATGTGTTTAATTGATTGCGGCAATTATTTAGACGCAGCTTTTTAATTGCCAGCATGAAAACAAATGGCCGACCACTTCTTTAATACAGGAATAATTAATGCATCGTATCAGATTACCAATTATATAAAAATTTGGTAGTGTATTCTTATTCTTTTCAACATGCATATCCAATAGTTGAAACTGCTTTGGGGTGAATTTTTCACCGAATGATTAATTTGTATACTTGTCAAAACATAAAAGATTTATTCCAAAATTTTGTAGGAGAAATAATTGATTTAGGAGATCTCAATTTTTTCGAGCTGGGACATTAATTAACTATAACAATATTAAGTTAATCATATTAAATATTTTTAGTTAACCATATCGAAGCAATATATTATCACATTATAATTCAATATATTCTAATTACCCTCATTCAACTTCACTAATAAAATGTTTATATTCGACTAAACACCAATAATTTAAATCAATACAATATTTAAGCTGGGAAATACAAGGAAGTAAACTATGAGATATTACTTTAAAATTAAAATATATTTAAACTATAATATTTTTTTGGAAAAATATTTGATTCGAATTGGGCTCTTTGAATTTTGTTTGTTAAGGATCCTAATTTAGACAGAAAATTGTATTCACTTTAGAAAATCAATCTAATTTCTGCTCAGTATCAAAATTTTAAATTGTTTTTTCAAGTGACTTTTGCTTCCACTCCTTATTTTGGACAAGAAACTATATATTATTTTACATATTCTAACTATTGCACTATATGATTGGAACAATGGATTACCTTTCCAGTATCCACTTAATCAATTGAACAGACAGTGCAATTGCCATTTATCTTTCTTAAATTATGACTTATCTTCATTTCAATCTCTAGATTAAAGAATAGTCGTTAACCTTCTAAACCATTGAAATATTTCTCTTCATCCCACTGTAGTTTTTTTTATTTTAGTAATCTAAAAAAATAAAACATGCATTAAAAATTAAAAAAACAAGTATATTTCTTCATTTTCTTGTGCTTTTAACCAACTATGTATCCACATTCTTTTTCTTTTAAATTTCTTTCAAATCACAGTAATGGTCATTTAAATTAAGGAATTGATGTTTGAATCAAAATAAACAATACATAAAATTAAGCTTAAACATAAAATAATGGTTGCTAATGACCGTACATAGAAAACGTGTTCCCAACAGCCGAGGCAAAACCAAATACCTCTGAAATTTTTGCTTTCCAATGGATTCAATCTCCATGGGAGATCAGTGGAACTGTGTGTTTAAAACGTTGAAATCCGTGTCTCATTTGATTTAGAATGGTTAGGTAAAAAGAGATGAGTTGTTTATATTTTTTATGCATAAAATGGGACTTTCTCATGAATGAGACCAATTTGGAAGTACACAAATAAAAAATGGGACAAATATTGGAGTGGCCATTGACTCGCCGTAGGAGCAACAAACTAATTCTGTGGTTAAGCCACGGTTTTTAAACTGGGAATTGTGTTGCAATAAGTAATCGACGAATAAGAGAAGAAAAAAAAACAAAGAAAGATGGACTCTATGTGTGTTGCAGTACCTATGTAAACTTTATATTATAAGAAATTTTATATTTTTTAATCTTACCTATGTAAACTTTTTTTTCAATCAAAACCTCTCTTAACCTTAGTCGTCATGCCTCTTATTTTTTCCCCCCCATCTGCACGAATTCTCAAGCAACCAGGAGCCTGAGCACATCATTGATCGAAAACAATGCCGAAATCTTGCCGGAGTACAAGGAATCAACCAAGGTGATGCAGCAACTATGTTGAGACCTTTTAGACATTTTCACAAGTATTTTTCTTAACTTACCCTTCATTTTTTCCCATCCAACGCCACTAGTAGGGACAAAGCACCAAGGATGAGGCATGGGAGAACCTGACCCAAGTATAAGCACGGTCGGGCAAAACAAGCATTGAACCCAACCTAGGTCCAACATGGTCCAGCCCAGATGCCGTCACACACGCAACCACCGAAACTCGGCCCGAGCTCCATTGAACCCGGCCCAGGTTCCAACATTGAAGCAATCAGAGACACCTCGGTCCGAGATGTAGTCGAGGCATCTGTCACCGATGAACTCGGCTTAAGTCCTACCAAAACATGATATATTTTATCATTTATTGATTATTATTATTATTTTAATGCTGAATCATGACACGTGATCCGTTTGATCCCAGTAATTGTCATTTTATTCTTGATCTATGAATTATGATCCATCTAATAACACACTGATATTATGATGTAGAGTATCTCATTGCATAGTGTAACATGTTCCTAATGATCCAGGATTTGTTATTCATCTGATTCCGTCGAACATAGTTTATGTGAGTATGTCGATATCATTATTTGATCATTGTATTGTTGATTATCGCTGATTGCTATTGATATGACCCTATTGATATCATGATCTGAATAATTAATCATATTTTGTTGTTAATTACTCATTCATGATTTGAAATTCATTGTTATCATCTGGAGCTTTAATATTATCTTATGATTGAGCCGAAGCACGAACCAAAAATGTGCTATAGCTTAACATAGCACAACCTCGTAGTGCTATAGGTATGCCATAGTGCAATTCCAAAAAGTGACACCCTTGTTATTTTCTTATTCATTTTATTGGTTGCCCTATTGATTTCATGCGCAATTTATGCACTTGATACTAAGTGGCTTTGCGCCATCATCCATCAAATAATAGTTAACAGACAAATAATTCTAAAAACTTTGATTTTTATGATGACGAACTGATAGTTAATAGACAAATAAGACTAGATGTAAACTGAGCGATGAACTTCAAATTGTGATAAAACATTAACTTTGGATTCTATTCGAAGTATGTATTTTGGAACTTATGAGTTACGAACCTATTTATTTCTTTCTTCTTCATTTATGTTATCATTTATTTTATGTTTTTTGTTGAAATGTTACTTTTGTTGACTAATATTGGCCAATAAAAGAGTCAATATATATGAAGTAGTAACACTCTTGAGAGGAGACTTCCCACATGGTGCGGACTAAATTTGAGGTGTTACATCATCATCGTCATAAAAAAGGTTGTTATGATCGCTTTCTAAGGTAGGATCATAAAGAATTTCAAGGATGGATGATTGTAGGATCAAATTGAAGGTCGTAAGATCTTACTCATGAATAAAAAATATTTTTTTAATGTAATATAATATAATTAAAATAATATATTTATTCACAAATATATGTTTCTATATGAGTTAATTGCCAAACCATCTCAAGTACATAATTATCATTAGGAAGTAAATACCATGATATTAAAAAAATTGCATGTGAATCTAAAATCTAAAAAATTATAATAAAATTCATAGGTCAAGTGGATTTGAATAATTCCAAACAACAATTGAACTCATGAATATTCAAAATGAAGTATTAGTTGAATGAAAAAGTTAAGATACTACATTATAGTCGAGTATTCAATATTTTCTCCTTAAAAATGTGTTTTTAACATTTTTGTTGATGATGATCTTTCCTTATCTAAAGTATCAATGCCAATTTCACCAATGATAAATTAGAAATATTTAAATACACAAATCACAAAGAAACTTTATATTCTATGACTGAAAATAACATAGGATTAATGTTTATATTCAAAAATATGTTTGTTCTTTTTAATAAATAGGAACCTCACCTATTTGTAGTAAGTACCATACCCTAACATCTCCACCATCCCCGTAGAGGCATAATTTATATACGATGGTGTATATTTCAAGCCAACAGCCAATCAAAGATTATTTTAATGGCAAATTATTTATCAAAAAATAGAATTAATTTAAACTTAATAGTGGTGTCTTTCAAAAATAATTTCTAGTCCCAAGTTCACTCGAGTAGTACATTCTCCGTTTGATGGAGAATCAAATAATGCTCTTTTTTGTGGTTACTTTGAAGGACATGCCGACATGTATGCAAGTCAGGATAGAATAAAAAGATCCATACCTTTTTCTACAATGTGTTCATCAATCCGATAATTATAACAAGAAATATTACATGGAAGGACACATACTTTATATCATATTTCACAATGTTCCTTTTGTAGTCTTCATTTCCTTAAAAATACATAATGGAATTATGATTAGGGTGTCGACATGGTGAACCTCATAACTTGATCCATCAAAACTGACTATAATGCAAATAGTGGTCAAATTGGATATGGGTTTAAAATTTTTTACGTTGAGTTGACCCCCTTCTATTTAGTATAAGAAGATGAGGAGAGAAGTTGCTTTTCCCTGCCCCTACTAGATCGCGACTTCTCCGGGCGGCGATTTCTCACTTCCAGGCAGCGACTTCTCCGGGCGGCGATTTCTCACTTCCATGTGGCGGCAACGTCTCTACAGGCGGCGACGACTTCTGTTCAGGCGGCAACGACTTTTACAGGTGGTGACATTAGAGATAAAAGTGCATGATGATTTGTCTAAAAGAACGCCCGGCATGTGGTGGATAACGATTTCAAGTTGAGGTCATTGTAACACTTCCTTTGGCAGAGTGGGATGGTGCCCGAGAAGAGCGTCTCGGTGGTTATTTGAGTTCCAATTATTTCTGGAGATGAAAATATATGTCTTTTGATGTATCAATTCATTTGTGAGCACAAAGCAAGTAATGTGCATTGAAAAAGAACTTGCATTTATTATGTAAATTCTTACAAGCTGAATTGATCTGAAAAATTTTTTCAGACAACTTTTTGCCTCCTTAAAGATAAAACTGTTGAATGCTGAGTTTATCATGTAAAAAAATTTGGTTAAAGACCAATTCAGTGATTTCTTAGCTGCTATCATAACTCTTATCAAGCCCAAGGAACCTTCTTCCACTCTTTTTATTTGTTTGTTGCTCCAACCGTAAGCCTTTTGTTGTCGTTTCATTCTTGCATGCATCCAGAATGCCATATAGGCATATGGGTGTAGTTAATCAACAGAAGTTTTGAATTTAAGATACACATTAAAAATTATTATTCTCGTAGGTTCTGTTTGGCAGCAGGTTATTTTGTCATTAGAACAGAGACAAATATGTGGAAGAGAACAAATTTTCATAATTTAAAATTAAAGAAAAAAATATTATTCTTCTTAAGTCCTCTGTGTTTCTACTCACAGCAAGAACATAATTAATGTTCTTGCTTTTTCAAATTTTCACGCAAAAATCAAGTGGCCGACAAAATTAAATCTTGTATTTTCTTTTAACCTTATTCTTGAGCTATTTGGGTGGGAGAGCAAGAACTAAGACATTGTTCTTATTTAATTCTTATACCAAACGACTCCATATGAGTTATTTGGCTTTCACAAGAACAATCTTGAAACAAAAAAATTTTGACCTGAAAATGTTCAATGATAATAAAAAAACTTTAAGATTTATTAGGGCATTATTTTGAATATCCCATATGCAAAATGTATATTGCATTCTTGAAAATACCTTACCAACAATGTTTTTCATTATAATGTCTTGGTACATAATAATACAAATGGGATGTTTGTCATATAATACATTCTAACCACATTTTAGTAGTCAAATAAATATTCTTTGGTCTCATGAGTTTGCAAATCACACTCCAGTGATATTGATTTACCCTTATAATGGTGAAGAAATAGCTGTAGTATTTTTTGTCATATAGATTAGGTCAAACATCACAATATGTTCAAAGGACACTTGTAAAAAAAGCTTCTTCCAATATTGTTTCTATCCATCATTCATTTAGAAAAGAAGCCTTGTTAAAAAATTTCTCTTTGGAAACTAAACTATTAAATTCGTATATGATGCACCAATATTACTTTTCCTTAAACTAATGGCTTACCATTGTAACTTAAAGTAAGCCATCATTCAACATTCCTCGTTCCTCAAGTTTGCAAATAGCAAGTCTTAGAAGTATTTGACAAATTGTAATAGGAATATTGATACTTTTGATGGAGATATTGATACTGCAGCATAAACTCAAGATATCAAATCATGGAGATATTGATACTGCAGTAAGTTAATTAACATTAAAACCCTCTCTAATGTTGCATCTACATTTCACCTCATTGGATAGATTTTTTTTATAGGTTTATGCCCTTGTTTAGAACAAATAAGTATACTTGATATAATTTGTTGGGTTTTTCTAAACTTATAAGAATAATGGTTGTGTATTGGCAATCGATTGGACTAGTATACAATTATAATAGAAGTATGCATAATCAACTCTAACAAACTGCATGCGGATATAAGTTTTGCTATTATATTTTCTTGATTAGAATTCTCAATGATAGAAGACATGTAGTCAATAACATCTTCATTCACATTGTGCATATTTTATTCAATGCATGCAAATAAGATGAAAAATTTGGATCGAGGAAAGTTGATAAAACAAAAAGGAGCTGAAAATTTTAATTTTGGATCGTGAGAAATTTACTTACCCTAATTAAATCTACCAACGAAGTCAAAACGCTCGATCATCCTACTAGTACTTCATTTATAAAAGCTGCTTGACATTGTCAATGCTTTGATAAGCAGATTGAGATCTGAGAATGAGTAATGATTAAATTGACGGATAGCAATATTGATTAGAATTACTTGATCAACTTAGTGGTAGAATTACTTAATGAATATAAAATGATGTAGTTGGTCATATGATAAATTATTCAATGTCATCACCATAGAAAATTTATCATAATAGAATAAATAAATTATTCATATCTCAATCAAATAAAATAAAATCTCACAACTAATATTTTATTAAAATATATGAAACTTATTTTGATAATAAATTTTATATATTGCATACATGATATGAAAAATAATTATCAAATTAATTTTTTTTTTATTTTTAATAAATAAATACAATTTTAATTAGTTAAGCATAATATGAAAAATATAGTTGAACGATGATAAAATAAAATTGAGAAAATAATAAGACAAGTTGAGAAAAAATGCATTTGGATAAGGATAAAATTGAAAAATATAAATCTTGAACCTTTAATCATTAAACCTTAATAGAAATAACTTATCAATATTTTAATATAAAACACTAAATTATAATTATTTATATCATTTTCCAAAAGGCAAAAGATTAGCGTATGAATGTTAAACACTACTCGAACTCTTTGGGGGCGTTTGGTACCAGAATATAGATGAGAACAAAGTCCAAATATTATTAAAACCGATTCAACTGTATCGGCCGATTCAACCATGAACCGATAGCGGGTTAGGACCGATTGAAGCCAAAATTGAAATTGTCTTCTTATTGAAGAAAATCGGTTGAGCTGGTATAAACCAATGAACCGACGAATCATAAAGAATCCGATTCAACTAAAAAATGGTGAAAAAATACTAAAAAAGAAAAAAAAAGGTGGAAATAAAACAATAAGAGGAAAATAATATATTTTAATAAAAGAAAACAATAAAACAGACAGAAGAATTAATGGAGAGATAAGAAGAAATGTAAAAAAAGGAAAGCAAAATAAATGAGGAGAGAGAGGAAGGAATCACAAAATGAAAAATAAGAAGATATAAGAGTGATGTACTATAATAATAAATTAATATGTTGTTAATAGCATTAAATGATAAAACACATAGAATTAATGAAGAAAGAAAATATTAAGGAAAAGGAAAGTAAAAATTAGTGAATAGAGAAAAGAAGAAATGGGAAAAAAATTAAAACATAAAATTGATTTGTAGTAAAAAGAATTTAACATATTATTAATAACACTTAACGATAAATGAAAATTTAATAATAATCAGTTAATATTAAATATTAACAATTTAGGAGTCATTTTCTTATAGGAATAATATTTTTAAATATAATAAATATATATTTATGTCAATGTTTTAATTTTAGTAAATTACTAATATTCTTATACAAATATACTATTGTTATTTATATATGTTTAAAATTATTATGAACAATATTATTTAATCTGGTCGAATTCAATTAGTTCGATTCAACCACAACCCAATTAATCGTTCGACCGACCGACGATCCGATTATAAAAATATTGGTTAGAAGTGAGCACGGAAATAAAATGTTCTAGAGGGAAGATGGAACAACATGCTCTTAATAAAAAAGAAGACAAATATTCTGGGTGAACATTTTTTCATCCAAACACCCTAAAGAGTTCTTAAAAAAAATGTAATGAAATATTGATATGAATAAGATTAACTTTAAAATCCTATTCCTATAGCAATGTTCAAATATTCAGAACCTTTATGTGTACAGCCAAAAAGAGCTAAAGACTAATTATTTCAGTTAGAAAAATATATATGACACACATTAAGATCCGTACAAAAAGAGCGATTCATAAAAAATGTGGGACCATATAATTAGAACTTTGAATATTCCACGTATTTTTTGTACCTGCATATAAAAAAGAATTGATGTCCACTGTATATTGGATAAAATATTGCAGTTAGCACTCAGTTCCTGCTCAACAAATGGAACGAAGATTTTCACGCATCTACAATCGGTGAACGCCCACCACACATAACATACACTACAAGTTAAATCATCATAATGCCAATTTAATCGACGGGAGGGCACACAGTTACTTAAAAAGGCAGCTCGCCAAACAAATCCAAAAAACCACGTGCTTGAGCCCCCGTTGGAGTACGCCGTGTTTATCTATTAAGATTTAAGACCCGCGTTGACGCGTTACACGTTTGGAAATCCCGTGTGCGTAAAGTCGGACTTTAAACTTTTAGAGTGTGTGTAGAGAGAGAGAGGAGAGAGAGAGAGAGTAATAATATTCAATTTCATCGTTGACTATATATAGAGAGAGAGAGAGAAATATTTAATTTACATCGTTGACATTAATTAATATTTATATAGCCAAGCTTTTTTTTTCGGACAAGGACATCGATGCAGCTAATTTATTGACCAAGTGTAAATACGATTCATGTGGTTCATTTTTTAAAAAAAAAAATTTAAAAGCTAAGGAATGTTTGTCTTTATTTCGATCTTCAACGAGAAAGGAGTGATCAAATTCTCCTTGTTTGAACGCCGTCATTACAACAAAGAAGAGAAAACAAAAACAGAAAGCGAGCTCGTGTCGGCAATTAGACATGGTTATTCATAATCAAGAAAAAAATCTCTCAAACTTTGAGTAATATTATTATAACATAGAGTCAAAATTGACTTCAATTATTTCTCGTATTATTTTAATTCATTATATATATATATATATATATATATATATATATATAGATAGAGAGAGAGAGAGAGAGAGAGAAATTTAGTTTAGGTATACAACGTGTTCGGATCCAACGTGCCGCCTCATTTAATATGATTATTATATTATATTTTTGTTTCTTCTCCTGCATAAGAATATTAGAATACGGACGTCCCCAGCAAGTGTAGTAGTAGGAGAGCTCCAAGATCAGTGGGCCAAACTGGCTGCGGACCACTGAATGCGAATCCCACGTTTTCGTTTCTATATAAACCGCTCACTTCCCCTAATTCCTCATCCAATTCCAATTCCAAATTCGGCAGAGCACAAAAAGGAAAAAAAGGGATTCTAAGTTGATCTTTGATCCTCTCGACCATGTCCGGAGTGTTCATTATAACCGGAGTCGCTTTGCCAAAGGCCTTCGTGGGCGGCCCGAGGATGAGCGCGGTGGCGGCGCCGGCGAGACAGAGGAGCCTGTACGAGGTGCTGCGAGTGGGGGAGACGGCGACGGCGGGGGAGATCAAGGCAGCGTACCGGTCCATGGCCAAGAAGTTCCACCCGGACGTCGCGCCGGCGGCGGGCCGCGAAGGGCCGAACTTCGTGGAGATCCACCGGGCGTACGAGACGCTGTCCGACCCGGACGAGCGGGCGCGGTACGACGTCTCCATCGGACGCGGCGCCCCGCGGCGGCAGGGGTTCGCGGCCGCCGGCAGGGTACGGCCGATGAGGTGGGAGACTGACCAGTGCTGGTAGTGGCAGGGGGTCGCTCCCTCTGAGAAAGAAATCGGCAGTGGAATGCATTCCAAATTCTTTCTCCGTTTTGTCACATTTGGTTGCGGGAGAATCATGTGCATATTTTAGGGTTTAGTTTGTGATTGGAGTTAAAAAGAAACTTAATTTTTTTGTTGAAGACGTTATAAACGAGAACGAGTAGTTGCAGTCCAATTTACTGATAAATTCGACTTTCTTTTCTGCGCTATCGATTAAAGCAAGAAGTGTACGGACTACGGAGTCCGTTTTATATTTATGATGGTTTAATGAATAGTGACACGCGGTTTGCCCGTTCCGACAGAAATATTAACCATACTGGAAGACACGAGTCTAATGCAATGTCATCACTATTCATTTTCACGCAGATGCAACCAAGAAATGTTTTTTTTTTTCATTCAAAGAAAAAGTAGCAATCTCCATCATCAGAAGATATTACAAGGCAACTGTAGCTAAAAAGTAATATTTCACAGAAGGATCAGGGTATTGCTCGTCTGTATGACGCAAGGAAAAAGAACGCTGCGTAAATGCATAGTCCACGTGAAGGGCTAATCAACACGACTGGAACAAAATGGATCACACGATCCGCTCCAATATGTTGGTCAAAAAAGAAAACCTCAAATAAGAGGCAAGCAAAATCTCTCTATCATCTTTCTTCTACTTCTAACTTTTCTCGGGCTTCTATACATCAAGTTGACATAAACGGCTTCCTACAAAAGTCTACGAACCTTTGCACATCCAGGAATGGTTGCGCGCCCTATGCATGTCATTTACAGCTCACGAGCTTAGAAGTAATGATATACATTGCTATCCGTAGCTGGTTTGACTCCGTTTGGGAGGTTGTGGGACGTGTTCTCTGGTGGCATATTATGCTGTATACTTGCTCCAAGATGGGCCTTACATGGGACGCGATCATGGGATCCGTTGGGTTGATCGCCATAGTTACTTCCATCATCCAACCCATCTTTCTCTCCGTCTCATTGTTGATATCGCACGATAACTGCTGAAGAAGCGCCAAAAGAATTCCTTGGTTCAGGATTGGTGGATTTGTCGAGCAGATTGCAATCAGATCTACCTGGAAAAGGCCCCCAGTGGTGGAGGTTGAGACTTCTTTGTTCAGAGAAGAGTATTTGATAACATAAACACAAGAATAACTTAAAAAGATACAACCGAAGGTTACCTGTGCGCATAACCAAGACACTATTGCTACATCACTTCTTTGAAGAGCCTTTGTAAATGCTTCTTCGTACCTGTGCTCTGAAATTATTCTCGTGAGCTCCGTTTTTGGATCAATAGGCGCTTCAACTGGCTGAAGAGACGAACCATGTTGTGTACAAACATCAATTTTTTTTTTAATATGATTAATCACATGGATATTTCAGACAATTTCAGTCATGCAATTCCATTAGTAGAGGAAGGAATTAATACCATCTCAGAAATTCCACAATTGGGTTGCTGTAAACCAAAAGGGTGCATGGCCTTGCTATTTTCAGTAACAAGAGCTAATAACTTCTTCTGGCCATCAATCAACTCAGCAGACACATTCTGGGTGATTGAGGAAGCAGAATTAATTGCATCCTGCAAGTTACTCAGAAAACCAACTCAATGAGTACCACGCTATTTTGCTAACTATATGTGCAGTCAATTCTCAATAAATAGCTTGAGATGGAATCAGCAGTTACCCTCAAAGTAAGGGCCAACGGAGTGTGAGTTGCCTCAAGATGCTGCTGAGCAGCAGCCATATGTTCACTCATTCCCTTCTGGAATGCATTGTCTACTTGCTCAAACATTGCTTTACAAGATTGTCCAAATGCTGGTATCGCTGTGGATTCCAAGCAAGATCTCAACGCTTCCTGCAGGTTTTGATGAAACAAAGAACATAATGTAGAAAGACCTATCAGTAATCTACCAAAATACTGAGTAAAAAGTAAAATGTCAGAAACAATAAAAAAAAGCATTGAAGTGAAACCATCAGCTGTCTCCGAAAAGAAAGAAGTGAAAAGAAGATGCATATACACAACCAAGCAACATTAATAATTTCTATCCATGCCATTAGTATTAACCCTCTTGTTTTGATTCAATTGATCATGTAAATATGAAAATCAACTGGCATCTCCCTACAGCAAATATCACCTCAGAATATTTCTGTTGCAGATAAGCAGGCAATACCTGGAGAGCTTGCTTCCCAGAAGTCTGGAACTGACTTTGAATTTGTCTAGAAACTGAGGCATCGAGCTTTGAGATGACAAACTTCTCCAACTGATTCACAGCTTTATCCCCAACACCTCTCTGGAATCAGGGGAATGTATTATATTATACTAAATAACAATAGTGATAATCAGCAGCACTATGGTGTAACTATTAGTGATAACCTGAAATGAATCGGTGACAGCTGAAGAAATAAGTGGTGAAATAGCACGAGCTACAATAGACCCTACTGAAGAGATTTCCTTCTTCAATGCTTTCTCCAGCATAGCTGGCATATCTTTGTTCATACTATTAGTAATAAGAGTTGTTAACTGCTGCATTCTCTCCTTTTCAACCTTCTCATGTTTGACATGTTCTTCCTGGAAATGAACCCACAAAGCATCCACATTTGCCTTTATTGTTTTTTCCATGTTTCGACCTAATGATGTTTCCAATCTTTTACCTTCCTTGGTTACAGGAGCACTCACAATGTTATGCATTTGCTTTTGCATGTTCACAAGCTGCAAATGATAGGTACGTAAGATGACAGAGCAAAGGAAGTATGTAATCTAGTTCCAACCTGCTGATAATAAGAAAATACGTAAAAGCACTGCACTTTAGTACTTTTCAAATTGGCTGAATTATATCGATAGAATGCATAAACAGTATTAGTGGATATCAAACTTAAGAGGTACGGGTAGCTACCGATAATATTTCCATATTATCCAAAGGAATCTATGAAACAAGCATGCCTCAACACATAAAAATGACACTCGACGATAAAAAGTTGCAAATATAGATATGTTACTCAACATACATACCATGTCTAGCAGAATCCTAGATGTTGCTTTAGACATAAAAAAACAAGTGTAACCTTATCTTCTTTGTGACTGCATGGTCATGGTAATGCAGTTCAACAATAGTATTGGATAAAGACATCTGACAAAGATCAGATAGTGATATGGTGTTATATGTTTGTTTTTCACCTCTTAAGCAAACAAGAACCAAGATGAAAACATATTTGGTCTCTTCCGAAAATTTGAAAAATAAAAGATCAGGTTCAGGCACTGTACTGATAGTGCATTAGAGCACTTCATACTTTACAGGGAAAAACAGACGTCCAATTCTTAGTTGGAATGCACATGTCAAAAAAATATAAGGATGACTACAAGCACCCATGAGAAAAGGGAAATTTGCACAAAGATGAGTTCATCGACGTGGGATCTCGTGCAAAGGTGAGCTCTGAGCTTGCACATAGGCGATCTCCCAACATGAGCTAGCATGGAGCCAAGCTCACGCAGCAGACAAGCTCTCTGTCACGCGAGTACAAGCACATGCCTTTATGCACAGCTCATGACGTTGAGCTCATCTGTTCGTGCAACATGTGACAACAGTGGCACACAGACTACCTGACCTGCATGAAACCTTGTTGGGCCGTGAGCTCATCAATGAACAAAATCGTCAGCACAGGAACAGGAGTTTGTGTCACATTGAGGAATAAGGAATGCCAAGTTGGCGAGGAGTGTTTTTTATTGATGGTAGGAGTATTTAACTGATCTTCGTCCCTGATGAGACAAAGTTTCACGACCGAAATGCATGGACTGCACAGGTGCAGTCAAATCAGGGACTGCACCTTTCTACTTCCCAATTTAAATATTTGTATGAAAAGGCAAGTATACATCAGAAATATATATTCAAGGACATCTTCAAATTAAATGCAGCATCACCTGATTCAGTGTATCTTGCATAGCTCGAATTTGAGGAAACGCTGCATCAGAGGAAGGAGCATTATTACTGCTCCCAGGTTCATTTAGTGAAGCAGTGGAATTGAAAGGGCTAATAGCAGGTGTAGATGTTTCATATTCTTGAGTCTGCTTTTGTTTTTGCTTCTTGAGCTTGCCAGATGGAGGAAATTGTGATGCAATAGCAGACTCAGTACCCTTGTCAATGATCTCCTTGGAGCCATCTTGAATGTCTTCCTCAACAGTACTTAACAGTTTTACAGATTCAGTAATTGCAGTGTTATCACCAGAGTGATTTTCTCGAGCAATAGAAGTTTTTGTAGAATGTTCATTTTCCACCATAAGTTTATGTTCTGATGTCTGGCAAGATCTCTTCTTATAATCGGTAACATTGAGTTCAAATCCTTTTTGAGGGCCCAATACAGTCTGCTGGTTTGTTCCATGCCCATCAAAAACTTCAAGTTCTACTTCTGAATTCTCCACCACATTGTTATTGACATAGGCATCTTCAACTTTCAGCCCATCAAACGTGTGCCCTTGTATGACACAACTGCCATCTGATGACGAAGCACCTGAAAAAAATTTAGCACAATCCAAAATTGACAGTGCAGCACCTAGTGCTGCTCTCCCATCAGGACCACTCAGAAGGCTTGTCAGTGCCGGTATTGTTCTAGTGCGGACAGAGGATGATGCAGGATCTTGGGCATTCACATCTATGTTTGGCAGCAGAGGTGCACTAGGATCACTTTCAACAGATGAGGAAGGTAATTTATGGATGTCAGTGACTTCTAAAGAATATGCAGGACCTGGCATTGCGGGTGCACCTTCCATGTTCCCATCAGCATCCTTTAGTTTTGGCCAAGCATTAACAGTATGAAATTCATGGAGAGTAGGTACCTGAGAGCCACGTTCTAGCGAATCCAACCCTTCAGAACCAGGTAACTCAAAAGTGGGTGATATAGGATCTCTTCTTGGCCCAGAATTAGCAGTAGTCGGCGGCAAGCATTGGGTCAGATCCAATGCATACTGTTGGATAGCTTGAGTCTGAACACAGTAGACTTGTACAATTTGTTCCCCATAAGGCAGGATATCAATTGTTCCAGTAAGACTCAAAATAGGCATCGCAACAGTAAAATCTGCAAGGTAGTCCATACGTGTGGAAGCCGGACATGGACCATAATCAACATGCACTGCATATACCATGTTCTTCCTAGCATTAGCAATTACAAGAAGGCTTGCTCGTGGTAGAACTACAATTTGATTGAAAAATGCCTCATCCACCCGATGTTCTAAAGAACTTCTCAAGTCCAATGTCTGATTGCACAACCATGATCCAGAATCATTAGGCAAAAGCCAACCTTCTTCAGTCATAGAGGACCAAATTTTAACTTCCCGATTCAATGGTCCCTGCAAAATATTTAAGCATACCAAATTCACCAATACAGTACAGAAGAAAGAAGCTGGGCTGAAAATAGAAATGGGAAGCAATCTTAGAATCGAAAACAAAAGATAGACACTCTAATCAAACGTATCAGAAATATTTAGCATGTAATATAATAGCCTAGCAACAAAAAGTGAAGCACAAAAGCATCGACAATGTATGGACATCTGAAGGGGAAGAAAGCATCATACGGATGTGATGAGATTTATATGATCAGAGCGGTGGGGGGAAGTCATGAACGAAACCATGTTAACTGGATGACCATCATGTGGTTTTAAAGAGGACAGTGCCACTACTCTCCTATCACCCCAGATCTTGACCTGTGACAGATCCCAGTAAAGAAGTATTAGTTCCAATTCCCAAACCAAAACTCAAACTAGAATATACATGATAGGCAAATATTATGGTACACACAATGCTAAATATTTTGTGAAACAACTAATTGAAAGAAATCATTTGTCACAACTGAACCAGGTATGAGATATGTGATATCATAACTGAACCAGAAATATTTTAGGCATTCATATAATAATAGTAGAATAGACAATGCATCTACGATTCATCTTAAGGATAAGTTTTTTTTCTTTACATTCAATAGAACATGAGCTAATAAATTAACAAGCATACTGTAATAAATTTTTTTTGAGAGACGCATACTGTAATAAATTATCTCAAGCATAAGCCATTCAACTTGCCGATTATAGCTAGTAACTTGGAATCAAGTAGTTGATGTGAATATCGACAAACCGTGCCATCTTTTGATGATGAAGCTAATCGAATAGTCATCCATTGTGACATAGACAGATCTGTAACTTCTGCATCATGTTTACCAATAAGTTGCACACCATCAATCAACTTTTCAATATGGCATTTGAGAGGCTCCTCTGCAGAAAATTCTTTTCCCCTTCCAATTTTTGTTGTGTCGAGTTTCAGCACACAATTTCCAATTCCAACGAATAAAATTTCCTACAAAGAATTAGCAGAAATCGAGCAGTTAGTTTCATATATAATACAATAAACACAAGAAAGATATCCTCAATTTTATGCAGTGAGCTCAAGGACAGGAAAAAAAAGGAACATTAATAGTGCAATATCCTTGAAGTTAGCTTACTTGTTTGTGTGAGTGCCAACATATTCGTGGATGACATGACTCTCCATTTCCTAAAAATTGAACTGCGGTTATTATTTTTCCTGTTATTTGTGGCTTATTTTCCTCATCCGGTCCTTCGTCAATCTTCCAAACAAATACTCGACCATCTATGCTTGCACTGAAATAGTCACAAGAAACATGTAAAAAAAAGCATAGAGGATTAATTAAATAAACATAGAGTACTAGTTTTGCAACCTGGCTAAAAGATGAACATCTTCAGCAAAGAAACCCATGTCACTGACTCTCTGGTGTTACGAAAATATTATGAGCTCAAAATACAATTAAAAAGAAAGAAAGAAAATGTCATGCACACAAGTTCTTCTCAAACATAGTACATTGATACAAAATAGGTGCAAGTAACAAACAATGCCTGCACAAAATCAAACAGGCCATTCATTCAAGGAACAGTAAAGTGTGATTTCACATGGAGAAATTTTTAAACTATAATTGAATCCAAACAAAGTAAGAGGATCCTCCAGTGAAACTGGAGCTTCATCAGTTCAACAAACAACAGATGATAGCCATTATGTAACAGCACGAAGACCTATAAGTAGTCAATTTTCCTGAAAACAGAACTCCAAACAAACACAACCAAGTTACAACCTTCTACTGTCCTACCTATCATCTGGTTCAACTACCAATTGACATGGACAAATAAAAAATAAATATGTTAGAATGAAAAATCCTCTGCAAAAGTCAGATTATGGTTCAACTAAAATTCGCATAAGCAAGCACTTAAATTCCAAGAGAATATGAATCCGACCAAAATCTTCACCTAAAATATTGATTAAGCTGAACCTTCAAAGAAAATAGTTAAGCTTGATACGTCAGATAGTTTGTCAGTAAGATATGCGACAGTGAATTGACAAATGTCTGGAATGGAGCGCCCGGAAAAGCCACGAATCCATCAGAAGTGGGCAATAGTGTCTCAGATATGACAAAAATATCACCATATGATCTCCCTAGCTTGACATGATACAATTTAACATCCACCACGTGCCCCTAATTCTAACGAATATTAAGTAAAAGTTCACAGATAGCTCCACCAAATTACATGATACCACAAACTAAGCATAAAGTTGTTAATATCTTGGACCTGGGTGTGGCCCTTGAGAAGAGATCTCAGCGCCGTATTGAGGTTGAGCACCCGAATGGCTCCCAGCTTAAGCCCATAACATATGTACGTCCGGTTGACGGCGATCTGCCGGCCCAAAACCAGCCCTGGGTCCGATGTGTACTTGGTGATTGGCGTCACTTCGAGCTGCGGGGGCTCCTTCTCACCCGGCAACCTCGCGTCGACGTCGTACACGGCCCTCTCCCCACCATCGAGCAGCTTCCCCCTGGGCAGCTTACTACTCGGTAGTCTCGCCGGAGTGGGCTGCGACAGCGCGACGGGCGGCGCGGAGGGAACAGGGTGCAACACCGTCGGGTTCGGAGGGACGGAGAACTCGGAAGGCGCGGACGATGGCAGCGGCATCGAGACGGCGGTATCAAGATTCGGCGGGGGATTCAGCAGGGCCAAGAGACGCGCGCCGGGGTTGGGACTGCCGCCTAGGTGATGGAGTGCGTCCTGCGGGTGGTGGAGGAAAGGGTGGTGAACGGGGTGGTGGAAGGGCGGGGTCGCCGGAGGGTAAGAAAAGCCGCCAGCAGGAGGCGGGGGGGCCGGGAAGGACGGAGGCGGTGCGGCGGAGGAGGGAGGAAGAGGGAATGGATACGCAGCGCCGGCGCCGGGTATGGTGGACGTCGGGAGAGCACCATGGGTGGCGGAGGGCTTGAAGTGGAGGCCGGAAGGGTTCGGGTTTCCGTCCGGGGAAGCCATCGGTGATGACCGGAATACGCTTAGGGTTTTTGAGATGAGCGGTAAAGAGTTATCATGCGCGGAGGGAAGAAGACGAGGTGCAGGTTAACAAGAGTGAAGGGGAGAGAGAGAGAGAGAGAGATCGAATGCAAGGAGAAGGAAGACGAGACGACCCAGAGAAAAAAAAATGGAAATTGATCAAATAAAAAAAGTTACCAAGAACTTTTTTGAATAACAACCCGTTGAAAGTGGACACTTTTTTATAATTATTCAATTTATATCATTTATAATTTTTTTTCTTTGAGGTGTTGTAAAGAAAAAACACGTAAAAACATGTAAAGAAGTCGATCATAAAATTGATAAAGGTAAATTCGAAGACAAAAATGAAGTGGGAAGGGGCATTGTTTGGAAATATGCGTAAATTAAACTATTCAATAGTTTGAAAATAGCAATAAGAAACTTTGATGGAGGAGAGAAATAATTAATCTCCTAACTAATAAAATATTTTATAACAAATTAAAGTTGATAAAAAAATGAATTATTGTCCCCTCCGTCCCCTCTCTCTATTATAACGCATTTAAATAAAAAAACAATAGTACAACTATTTGATTAAATGAAAATATAATATTTTTTTAAGTCCCTTTGTTCTTGTAAATATAAAGAATAAAAGACAACACGAGAGCAAGGAAATGAATGAAACTCCTTAAACGTGGTAGACAAATAAAAATAAAGCGTAAAAAAAAAAGAGAAACACGACAAAATATTTCTTGTCATTCAAACTAAAGCTTTTTATTGAAGCTTTTTTTAAATTATCGATGAAAAATAATAAAAGAAAATACGAAATAAGATAAAACCTTCAACGCTAAAGTTGCGTGGAATTTGATCTTGTGTTTTATATTCCATAACCTTTATATAAAGAAATCTTATTTTATATTTTTAAAGTGTAACAAGCTTTTACTTTCTATGCGTTTGATCCATTGGAATGAGCTTATTTCGTTATTTTGTTTTTGACAATTGGAAAAAATTTAAAATGATCGTT